>JAWNPP010000020.1:607826-1215652 GCA_035047445.1 Drosophila siamana | reverse complement strand
GCATGCAACAGTTGTGTCAATGTAAACAGAAGTGCTGCAGTGCAAAGTTCGCTGCCTCAGTCATTCATTGCTGGCAATTACAAAGTCAGTTGTGAATATGCAAATGCAAATGTTAATTTGACAATTTTGAAATTGTTAACGCCGTCGGCGATCGTCAGTTTGTTGTTACGCCTACCTGAACGCGTCGTCGTCTGTCATCATCCCCCATCTAGTAGAGTCCTGGCGAGTCGAGCCAACACACACAACAAAAGGCATCAACAATCAACAACAACGCGACGTCGCATCCGTTTCCGGCTCTTTGTCTGCTGCCCGTTCTCTGTTTGCGGCTGCTGATATGCGTTATTTGATTATTGTATTTCTACAGCGTTTTCATGAATGAATTTTGACTGTGCTCGAGTGTGTGTGTGTGTGTTTAGTTGTGCGTCATGTCCATGTCCAGCAGTGTCAACTGAGTGTACATTGTTGTTGTAGTTTTGTAGCCCAGAGCTAGAAAGACCCAGGTTCAGCCAGTGCACCGTGAAGATCTTAATCGCATTTTAAATAAGTACTTACGTTCTGAAGCAGAAACCGTTTGTCAGTGTCGCTGTCGACTGTCAGCCAGGTAGACAATAGATTGCGCCAAGCTAATACGGTTCACTGTCGCAGTCCAGATCCACAAACGTCGCTGATAAATTGACGCGCATCGACAACAACTATACTGTTTAATTTTCGCACGCTGATAATTCCAAATCGGCCAAAACAAACAGATCACTGTCATCGAAATGAGTTTATCCTCGTCTTCTGCTCTGCGCCACAGAATGTGGCCCAAACTGAGGTGAGTCTCGACCATACATTTAACGACGCCAAGTTAATTTTATTGGCAAATACATTATCTCTATAGCTCTTATTTTATTTATGAGGTTTTTATGCGTTTTTATTTCGGTTTTTGTCTTCAGTTTATTTCTGGGACACTTAAAATGTAGACCATTAAATTGGCTACGTTGTGAACACAATGGAGCGGATACAATACAATGTAGTCGATCCCACCCACATGATCAAATCGCATGAGATCTAATCTGAATTTAAAGATTTTTAACTCTACTGCATAATAAATAGTATCATTTCGTTTTCTTTGTTGATTAACATTCTTGCTAATTGCAAATTGTGGCCTAATGATGAGGCTGGTGATTCAGCCTTGGGCCGCCGAGTTAAATTTAGCTTCGAAATTAAATTAATTAGCGTTTAGCGAGCGCCTATTATAAATTCTGGATTGAAAAATTTTGATTCGCCACAGATATGCGTATTATTAATAATTATTGCGCTTTATGGCATAAAAACCGTTTCGGATAACATATAATATTATTTGTTAAATACGTTAACAGTAAGGCGTAAAGTACAGGTTTAATTTGTTTATTTAATGCGGTATAAGTGTCAGCTAAAAATATAAATAATTGTGGCAAAGGGCTAAATATAATTGTGATTGTTATTAAACAAAACATAAACCAATATCTCGATATTTGTATCTTTGCCAAGTATGGCAATTAAAGAACGTTAACATATCTAAACAAGATATCAGTTTCACAAAAGTGTGAAGTGTGAGATACTGAAATAATATCGTGACAATTATTATATATTTCTGTGGTATTTAAATTTGCTGCCAAGTGCTGGCAATATACATAATCAATTATCTTGCGTTCATGTTCTAATTGATTTTTCGGATCCTGACCAGTTTCTGCAGAACATGGATTTGAAGTATTGTCGTTATACATGTCATAATACATGTGTATTAAGTTTGATGTGACTTTTGCATTTAAATATATAATATTAGCTACAAGTGCGTTGCGTCATCGTTGACGGCCTGTTGAGCTGTGGGCTGATTTAACTTCGTCAGACAGCCGCACTTCCGTTGCGGCGGCAATTATTGCGACTCCCTGCTGTCATTTCAAATCCAAAATGCGTTAAAGTTTTCAAAAATTACGCACACACACTGTGGAGTTTGTATACGCATGTGTGTGTGTGTATTCAGGAAAATGAAAACCTAAACCGACAGAGTTAAATTGTAATGTGATTGTTGTTGCTGCTGACAGTTTGAATGACTTCAAGCGGACCCAGGCAAGAAGTTTGTTCAACCTACGCACCACACACACGCATACACACACACACACACACACACACACACACACATAGAGGAGCTCGCACACTATGGGAGTTATTCAGTTTAAGCGCAATTAGCGCTTTGTCGTTGTTTTCTTTTTTCTTTCTCTCTTTCATTCGATACCATTTCCATTGTTGTTGTTCGCTGGCAACCTTTCTATGTTTTCTAATTTCATAAACATAGTTCATAATTTTCACAGCATGCCCCCACCGAAAGGGCCCCCAGTTCCACAAACACAAAGTTAAAGTTTTATTTTCATTTCATTTTGTACGCCTACAACGTTTCCCTTTTTGGGACGAAAGACAACAGAGAATAAAAACAAAAAACAAAAAAAGACGAAATAGAAAACAAAATGTACATAATTAATGTTTATATAATTTTTTTACTGCTTTACATGTGCTCATTAGCCGCTTGGTTTGTGCTACGCCAGCTTTTGCTGTTGTTCTATTGCGGCAGCAAGTTTGTTGCCTAACTCTTTTGTTTGCGCCCAAGCTGTGGGCGTCATTTATAAACCATCATTTGCAGCAGCAGCAGCAACGAGGCAGCAAAGAAAGAAAAGTCATCGCAACTGAAATACAACTGTGCTACTTACTTGCCACTGTCACTGCCGATTGTTGTTGTTGTAGTTGTCTGTTGTTGCTGCTGGTCTGGTTGCTGGTCCACAACAAGTTGCCAAATTTGGCAATGGGAGCGCGCGCGGCCCACTTACGTTGCTTTTATGCGGGCCACACATAAAGTAAGTCGACATATTGTGATTGCATCGATATCGATGTCCCGCAGATCGAATAGAACTTGGCAGTGCCAGCGAGCACAACTCATTTTGGGGAGTCTCGGGGATGAGATCTGCAATTGGAATTAGCGTAAATTATTTATGCGACAGTGGGCGGGAAGGCGTGGCGTTTTCTTCTGCTAATGAACAAACCATGGCACAGCACATTTCTCGCTGAAGCTAGAGCAAGAGTTACAGCTATAGCCACAACTACAGCTACAGCTACAGAAATAGCTATATCTGGAGCCATTCACTTAGCATACTCCTCCGCAGCATCCAATGCGAACAACAGTAACAACAACAATAACAACAATAACAGCAGCAACAGCAACAGAAACAATTTCTTGACATACAAGTTAAGCGGCTGCTGGCATTTTGTGTGTGGGTTTTTCGGTGCTTTTCACAGAGAGCGACTCGATGCGATGTACACGCTCCGTGTGGGCTAACATGCAGATACAGCTACAGCTGCTCGTGTGTGTGTGTTTTAGTTTGTGTATGACATGCTTGCCGCATTGTCGCAACGTCGTACAATAACTTTAATTTCTGGTCCATTCGGCATCTATTTCCGCAGCGTGCGCAACTTAATACGTTGCCACAACTGACCAACTCTTCGAACTGGCTCCGCCCACTTAAGCGGCTCATTGAGCGCCATTTAAAGGCATCCAATTGATATCAGAAATGCATACGAATTGGCTATTGGATAGGCGACATTAGACATCAGACTGCGGATATCAAACATGGGCTTTCTTCCGCTGTTAATTGTTTTTTCTCTTGCTTGAGTTTTATAAATTTTTGACAGACCAAAAATAAAATTAAACACTTTTTATGGACTCAACGAGCACACTTCGAATGCTGAGTGCTGTTTGTTTGACTGTTTCTGTGTGTTGACTTTCGAAATGTCGCAATTAACAGGCGATTTAGCATTATGCACGTGCGTTGGCGGCATCATCGTCAACGTCGTCGCCGTCGCCGTCGCCGTTGCTGTCGTTGTCGTCTGCCATTGGCGTGGGTTGTGAACTTGGGTTGGTTTTCAGTCATCAGCTGCGCTACACTGGCTACTCGTAGGGCATGTTAAATTACTCATGTTGTTTGACAGCCTCGCATGAATAATTCAGCTTACAAATATAACATACGTATAACCATACAGTGCATATTGTTTTCATTGAAGGCGTTGGCCAAGCATTTTAAATTTGAAAAGTAATCTCATATTCAATCTTGTCAAACAAATTTAGACCGCAATGTTTATTATTTTAATCCATATTGGACTGTGGGTGTTGTGTAGGACGTATAGAACTTTATTAACATTTTTATCATCCCCACATTTGCATGCGATATATCGGTCATTAAAATCGGAATTTCTATAGCAACAATGCTCTTCTTTTGATAAGATTTGAGGCTTACAAATTTGCAAAATTCATGCGATTTCTCTCAATATAAAATTTACATATAATGGATCTTGGATTTGGGTCAAGATTTTTACATTTTGTCCATAAAAACATAGGAAATTAAAATATCAAACCAGATAAAGTATCATATATCAAACTTTGCTACCCATTATAGATGCATTTTTAACTCTTCAACCACTGTGATCATTGCAACTATCTATCAAATTTTTGAGATCTATTCACATTTGTTTCAGCGGCTGTTGCGTTATTTATTTTTACTCGAAAATGACAGGCAATATTATCAAGCGACTGCAAATTAGTTTACAAACGTGTTTTTATTTCTCTTCAACTGTGTATTAAAATGCGCTAAGCTACATAAACAAAAAGCTGCTACAAAAATTGGTAAACATTATTTCGAGAGTGGGCTGAGAAACGGAAATGTGTGGGAGTCGTCGTCTTTGAGGTTGCTGCTTGTTTCTCTGCCTTTTCAAGTTGTTTGTTGTTAGGCAAATTACTTTTTAATTGAACACAGCTACAGCTTCCAAATACAAGTACACACACATGTAGGCTGCATATAGAGTAATAAAAATAAATTCAAAAGCACTTCAACAATTAAAAATGCCCAATAAGTGACAGCAATTGAGAGAAGAATCAAGTCGAGTCTATTCAATTCAAAACGAGTTAACTTGAATCGCGTCGGGTTTTTTGGTCTGTTAGGCCAGCAATAAGTTCAGTCAATAAATGTGGAAATCCAAAATGAATCAACACACAAAATGTATATATTGTACAATACACAAAGAGCGCAAAAGCGAAATACGATAAATACGGCCAAGTTGGCTAATCCCGAAAGGTAAACAAACCATTTTTGGAATGACTTTAAGCCGGGATTTGTCTACAGCAGGTTGCCCAAATCATTCATTTTATGGACTGCAGAACCTGCTACAATAACAACAATGCCCCCAACACAATAACAACAAACGGTGGCCAAAGAGCCCAGCTTAGGTCTCGGGAAAAAAAAAATTCCACCTCGGTGCGATCGGGTTTTTGGGCCAGGCGAAAACAGAATTTCATTTAAATAAAATTGCTTTGGTTTCTGTTCATTTTTTTGTAGGCTCCTTTATTCTTCGTTATTTGCCTTGTTGTAGCTGTTGGCTGAGGCTGCATTTCTGTTTTTTTTTTTTTTTGGTTAAACGCATTTCATTTGTGTTCAGCATTTGCATATGAATATTGTGTTGTTGCCTCGGGCCTCCAAAAAGTAATTTGACGTCAAATTTACGACGCACCGCAACGGATGCTTATTAAGGTCTGCCTTCTGGCCAACAGACTAATTAAAAGAAGGACCTTCACTTAGCTGATAGCGTAGATAGTCAATTCCTTGCTATGCACGTGCGAGTTCGTTGCCTAAGTCTTTTGTTTATGGAAACTTAATTTGCTTAGCTTTTAACACGGTCCCGGTCGTAATACCCCAAACATAGTAAATTTATTTAGATTTTTGGCGTTCTCAGCCTGTAATTCAATAAGTTTTCCATTAAGAGCCCTGAGAAAGGCTGTGTTTGTTTTGTTTTATCGCAAGGACAACATCCGCTTCCGTCTTAATCTGTAGCCCCACAATGTGACTGTGGGGAAGGCACAGGAAGGCCGAGGCTCTCATTCCATCCTTGCTGAGCACAATCAAATCCCTTTTGCTGTTTCCTGTGCCTGCTCTTTCACATTCATTCACTGCTCAAGTTCGCATTCAAAGCGCATTGCAGCTGGCATTGCGGTGGCTTTTGTTTGCTGCACGTTGCCCGGTGCTGCGTTGCGGCATTTCGTCTTGTGGTTGCCACTTAAAGAGACACTCACATGTGACGCTCTTCGTTGTGTGTCCCAGCCGCTGTTTGCGTTGCGTGACATTTCGACCTTTGGCTGGCTTCAGTCGCAACTTTTACTATTTTCATGCGCCTTGCATAAATTTCATTTGCCACACTTGCCGAGATAATCGAGACACACATACCTGCCGCACTGGCAACAGCGTGCGGCAAACAAGTGCCTACAGCAGTGTTCGTACAAATTGTGACAGTGTAATACGATTCCAAGGAAAGTTGAATTTATTCTCCAAACAAAATTGAGCAAACAATTTCAATATTTATTATTATTTATTCTTATTATTCTTATTTTTCCTCTTGTATCAAACAATCTACAATTTAAACTTCATCTATTCATGCGCAGCGCTGTTGTTTTGGCCTGCAGCAACTTTGTTTCGTTGCGCTTTCGAGCTTATTTCGATTGCCGATTTCGGCACACGGCTTTGGCGTTTGGCCAACCGATAAGAATGCAACAGCAGCAACAATACAAGCAACAGGTTGATATTGAATTTGCAGCAGAGCCAAAAATGGTACACAACAAACATAAGCGCTGATATGTCTAATTTAGCCTTTGGCCTTTTCGATTTGTGGCAACATGTTGCTGTCATTATTAGCAACATGTTGCCTAATTTGCCTGCTGCAGCATTGCATGTTTTTTATTTTTTTCTTTATTTACGAGTAGCAAATTGTATTTAGCTAATGTACAATGTAGGCAGAGGGAACACTACAGGCTCATGTATCCATTGAAGCCACCGCAACAGCTGCAACAAATTGCTGCAACTTGCCAGCAAGTGTCACTCACTTTTAATAGGCACTGTGTGGCAATAAACGCAGGCATTTAAGAGACATTTACAGTTGGGTACAAATCAAAAGGAACATTACACAATTTATAGCTATGCACTTGTGGACAGAGCATTCACGATTCGTTGCAATATCATTTGGATTCGGCTTTGTTGCCCCAGCCAAAAAAGGCAAAGTAACAGAAAACGCGTTTTTAATTGTTCAGTGGCTTATCGTTATTTTTTCGCTTTTTTGGGAGTGCAAAAATGTGTTTTTTTTCGTTTTACCAAGACAAAAATAAAAAAAAGCAATTTACAACTAAAATGAAAGGAAAAAGCATGAGTGCATTGGGAACCTGACTAGAATTTATCTTATAGTATAGTTTTTAGTTAATTTTTTTTCTTAAATTAATATATGAAATATTTTTATGAATTATTCTTTGAAGTATTTTTGCTATCACGGCTGCCTCCTTGGATAGCTCCTCGTTTTTACAGGGTATACTTTATGAGTTTGCCCAATCACGTGGCCAGTTTGAACAGCTGGAGACGGTGCCGGAGACAGCTTCGATTATCTCGCATGAAGCGCTGCATGTGGCCGCAACGCCTTTTGTTGTCAATGCTTGATGGCCCGAAGGCATTGCCAACAGGTCAATTTTGGCTGGGATAACAAGCTGAATGCATATACGAAATTCTAAATCAGTTTTGCTAATGATGGAACTGAAAGGGAGAAAGGTTAAGCAAGAAGGAGAGAGTGTAAGCACGTCAGCTGTGCGTTGTGTGTGGTGCCGCTGTCACACACACACACACATACACACTCTCACTCACACACACCCAACTGCTATTCAACGTTTCAACATCATTATCATACGTATCTGTATCTGTATCTGTATCTGAGCGTTGCCTATGCCAGCATCAGCAGCAACACATCGAGAGCGTGTCTGCAACCCAACAACAAATCACAGAGAGGCAGCAACTGCCACGACTTATTCCACAGAAAACGTTGCAATGCCGTTACCAACAACACATTTTGACTCATACAGTGAAAACAAAAACTCAAAAAAAAAAGGTTTATTTCCGTTGACGTGCCTTAATTTCAGCCAGTTTGGGAATTCAGTTTTTGGCCAGAGTTGATTTGGCTATGTGGCTGTGAATGTGAATGTGAATGTGGATGGGTTTCTCTGCGGCATTAAAAGCCGGCGCTACAACTGCGCCCACACATTGCTTGTGGTTTGGGTAGCTGCACTTTCAGCATAAGCAGCCTAGTCGATTGGCAACAGAGTATTGGCAATTCGTCTATCCGTTTTTCGTCATTTGCGGTCTGTGTGTGGGAGAAGCGGCGACAGAAGAATGTTAATGCTGCCAACTGGCGTCGCGTCTCACTTGATGTGTTGGTTGGTGGCTGGTTGGGATTAGCGAGCGAGTGCTAAAAGCATAACTAAGATGGCGTTCCGGCCTGTGGCAGGCTAAGGCTAACAAGTTGGCATTTACAACTGACTGCAAAATATAATTTCATTCAAGCAAAACGATTCCTTTGACGCCCGTTCCGTTCAGTGTGACTGAAGATACATATCAGAATATAGACAAAAACGATTAGCACTTTGCTGAGTCAGCTGAGATTGGCAAGGATCATCATACAGTAGTGCGCAGCATTGTTGTAGTTTTTGATTATTCTATTGTTGTTGTCAATGCATTTAATGCATAATTAGCTGGGCAGAGACAGTGACCATAACATCAACATCAACGGCGACAGTGACAATAGCAGCGGAAATTAAACGCACTGAAACGTTTCCAACATTACATTTGTTGGCTTGCCGTGTTTTGTTGTTGTTGTGTGGCCACAGTAGCGTGACAACAGGCGAAGAAGAAGAGCGACAGCTGAGCTGCATTTCAAATGCGCCCACCGCACGACAGTTGAAAAGATATGGATGGATATAAAGTGATCAGAGGATGTTGTTTGCTGTGCTTTTGACCAAATGTGGAATGTACGCAGCAGCAACATTTGCTGCTGTTTTTGTTGTTGTTGCTGTTGCTGTTGCTGTGGCCAGTGTGATTCATTTTGATCACGTACGTATGCAAAACGCATTCTAATGGAACAACAACAGGCAACAACTGCCTACGTTTGGTCATTGCGCATTGTAATTTGTAGTTACGCTCTGATTTTTGAGTTTCAGTTGTAGCTAGCTGCTTCACCTGTTACTCGCACTTGTTGTTGTTGCTGTTGCTGTAGCTTTTGCACGCTTCCATGCTGCCGCCCTGCGGCATGGCAAACATAGAAAGAACGCCGAGATTTTGTTCATTGTTTCGCTTTTTATTGTGTGTTGTGTGGCAGCTAAAAGCGGAAACGCCGCTTTTTGTTGCAACGGAAATGCAAATGATATTGTAGACATTACCAGGAATTGTATAGGCTGGTTTTGCATTACCCAAAAACAACAACAGAAAACGAAGCAGCAACAGAATTGGCTATCAATTACAAAAGTGAAGGCATAATCATCTAAAGTAGTTCAAAGAACCCTGCCCAGATCATCCTCCAGTTGTTACCCAAGTCAATGAAACTGTTTCTTTTCTTTTTTTTTGTTACCTACAGCAAACTGCATTTCATTAGACTCGAATCCGTAGGTTGCCCTACGCCCTTGCAACCAGCTGACAACAACAACAAGAAAGCACAGCATGAGTCTCGTCTAGGAACTGCAGACTCGAGTCTGCAGCAGATGTCGCCAGTGTTACGACTTTAAATGCCGAGGCGTTTCAGCTATAGAGCTAAAAAAAGCAAAAAAAAGTAAAAAAGCCCACAAGCTGGAGTTTGCCATGTGCCTGAGCTCAATGAAAAGGCGTGGGCGTGGTGCCAAAGTTATGGCACGTAAATAGCCATAAAACATACACAGTGCAATGCTGGAAATCTGAGCGAACTTTAGGGCGTTTTCTATTTAAACTATCGTCTATACAGGACCAGTTATCAACGTAAATTACACAAATGTCAAATTTGTGCTCTATTATTGTCACAATAACGCCTCATTTTATCTTCTAAACGTGCTTCAGAACTGTTTGCTCTGGAGCCAGATAATGCAAATTCAAATGAAATCTCTATAGCAGTCTCTGTCCACTAATGTAATATTATCATTAAGTATTATAAAGAAGTGGTTTATTTATTATTTATTATAATTACACCCGCTACCCATAGGGTAGAAGGGTATTATAACTTTGTGACTTCAGTAAATGTATGTAACAGGCAGAAGGAAGCATTTCCGACCCCTTAAAGTATATATATTTTTGGTCAGGGTCACCAGCCTAGTCGATTTAGCCATGTCCGTCTGTCCATCTGTCCGTCTGACTGTCTGTCTGTATGAACACCTAGACCTCAGAGACTAGAGATTCCAAATATGGTACCAGTATTGGTGTATGTCCTACGCAGATCAACTTTATTTTAGATTTTTGCCACGCCGCTTTCCGCCTCCTAAAATCGAAAAACGATTTACTAGCAAAATTTTAAAGATAGAGTCTCGAGTTTTGGCACATACGAAGATAATAACAGACGGATGAAAAACTTGGAAGTTATTCAAGAAACAGTTTTGTTTGGGAAAATCCATAGGCAGCTGGACGTGGTTGATTTCTGGTGAACAATGTCACCGTGCACGTTATATTTTATACTTTATGCGGTATTTAGAAAGTGATGGAATATGAATGTACAAATATACCGAATATACCAAAAATACTTTTTGGTATATTTTAGTATATTTGCGGTGGGTAGCGGGTATATCACAGTCGAGCACACTCGACTGTAGCTTTCTGACTTGTTTTTTCAATGAATGTGATTTTAAAATCTCTTTTTCAACCAGATAAGCTAATAACAGATATATGTATATGTATATACTCGTATGTGATATATATTTAAATTCCTGTTCTATAAGCTAATTTTTAAGTAATTCAGCAATATTATGAGCTCTACTGAGAGTGCTAGTAGTAGTTGGCATTTCGAAAAGCCGACGAAAGTGTGCTCAGTTTGCAGGTCACATCCAAATTGGGCAGATTCTGGGTATTGCGGCAGTATCGATTCCAACCCTTCCAGTATTTAAAGCCCTCACGCTGCTGGATTGTCTTTGCACAGGCGATGTCGTCGGAAATATCATCATTAGATAGATCTACGGGCAGGTACAAAATATTAAGTAAATGATGTACACAGATGGCTCATTAGCTTTAGTTCTTTAGTTGCCAATTTACCTTCACACTTCATGTTGCACTGTCCTCCCTTTCGACCCTCTGTACAATAGTCCTTGCTGTTGATTTGGAACAGTCCATAGTTCTTGCTGTTATTATCGTTTCTAGTCACTTTGTTTGTATCCAAATTGCTCTCATGCTCCACCAGGCATATCCCTATGCAAGTTCAATTATTTTATTGCCTTTTAATCTGTGTGTAATAACTCACAGTTTGACATTAGAGTCTTCTGGAACCTGTAGTTCTCCACCATCACTCGGGTGAGCTCGCAGCGCATATACTTCTTGGACTCAACCTGTGCTTCACCTAGTATCAGCACGAAGAGCCCTAGTACAATCATCGAACGCACTTTGGAAATATTCCACATGTCTGGTAGCAGCATGACTGAGATTAAATTGAAAAAAATACAAATACTATAGTAAATTTAGCAGTTAATGTATGACAAATGAAATTATTCGCAGTTAAGATAAGTAGATGAAATGCATACAGTTGGCACTCTTAAATACATTGAATGCATTGATTTTTATTGCAAACTAATTTTAATTTAATTAGAATTCTTTCCGCAAGCAACAGGTAAAACTCAGCTTAAAATGTTGCATGCATTTAAATTGATTACAAATTCATTAGTACCAGGTATTCGTGTTTCACAAAGATAATTAACAAAGGGCATTCGGTGTGCATGAACACGAAAACTCAATGAGTTATCATGCATTGACATGTATCGCAAAATACTCTATCATAATTGTGACTCCTCACTTTCATTTCTGAATGTGTGATACGAATAAGAATAATAATCTTAAGGTCTCCTCGAATTCCAATTATTTACTAGACTTACATAAATAAATAAACGAATTTAAATCGAGAACTCTTGCAAGTTTATTGATTAATAGTTGTCAATTGTTAAGCACACTTTATTAACAATAAATGAAATCTTAATAACAATAACAATTATATGTATGAACAAAAAAATAATTTATGCTATTCTTCTCGCAACAAGTTCTCTCAATGCTGTTGTTCAATGTAAACAAAAGTCGCACAAAAGAAAGAACAAGTGAGAACATCTGTCTTTTAAGCTGACGGGGAAATAAAGGGGGGGGAGGTTACTATAGCCCAGGCAAACTTTGTTGTTTGTATCTCAAAAACTTCACATCACTTTTGCTATCTACCACCAGTCAAATTGTTAGAGTAAAGTGTGTACGAAAGATAAAGATAGGCGTTGAAAAGGCACGAGAAGAATTCGTTTTAATTAATGTGAAATTGCAGAAACAACAGTAAAACAAAAAGCCAACTTTGGGTGAGCTCACGATGGATGGTCGGTCGGATGGGAGTTTTAAAACAATATCTGTGTATGTGCTATGCATAATAATTTATTTATTTCCTCGGAAAGAAATTGAGTATTCAGCGTATGTGTCGACAGGTCTAGCGAATTTGGGCAATATTTTTCTTGTTGTTCGTGTGTGTATTATTTTTTTAACTTTCTGACTTAATTACAAAGTAATTACAATGTTTACCTTTTGTTAATTAACTCAGCACAAAGCACGCGAGACGCCAAAAGCAGCAACAATAATGAAAATAACAATAACAACAGTAATAACTAGTTTATACACGTTTAGCGAGTGCGGGACGAGTACGAAATGTATATGCGTGTATTCGTTTCTGTATCTTCTTTTGTATTCGAGTTTGCGAACGATTTCAATGAGAGCTGCTGGCGCTCCACATGTGCGACGCTGTGGGCCACAACTCAGCTACTAAAAAATATTAAAATGTTTAAGTATTCTTACGTTGCGCTGCCCAAAAACAAATAGGAAGCGCCGCCCGTCACTCACACACACACACACACACTCCCTCTGAGAGATAGAGGGAGAGCAAGAGAACGTTAGAGAGAGAGAGCGAGAAGAGAGCGACAATTGATTACGCTTATTGGCACACTGTTTGCGCCGCGCTTTAAAGTGTTGTGCTTATTGTTTTTGTAGACGATTCAGTGATAAGCCCATCAGTCAGTCGTGTACTCGATTTATACCTGAGTGACTGCGGCTGATCCCACTGACTTATCAGTCGCCTTATCTACGCAGAGGGGTGACCGGGTGACTGGGATTTGCGAAAAATTCCTGGAAGACAATAAGTCTTAAAATAAATACGACATACGCCTAAGGTTTATACAATTGAAGGAAATGCAATGGAAGCCAATGATGCGAGCCTTACAACTAGCAGTTAAAATATATGTTGCACCTTAAAACTACAGCTTTCTCAGTTCTCATCTGTATCAGAAGTGGCAACTGCCACTCGGCAACTGCGGTAGCCTAGCAGCGCGACACATCCGGCAGCGTGCGCCCACGACATTTGGCCATCCAGCCGGGCCAGGCCTGGAATCCGTGGCGATTGAAGATCTGCATTGCGCAGCGCGAGTCATCGGAGATCTCATCGTTGAGGAACTCTGCCAAACAGTTTTCCCCAGACATTAACAACGCACATCGAAGGCATACATTATTAGTTGCATAAGTTGAACTTACCTTCGCATTTAATGTTGCATATGCCACCGCGACGTCCCTTGCGACACCAATTCTTACTGTTTATCTGTTGATTGGCTGGATGGAATAAATAAATGGCACTACAAGCGGTCGAATTATCGCAGCACATACCTGGAAGAGGCCGTAGCTGACGCTCTGATTGGGCAGCTGCATCGATTTTGATGTGCTCCGTCCGCTCTCCGCTTCGACGAGACAAACCCCTGCAAGTAAATGCAACTATAGACAACAAACTTGATCGCTAGCCACTCTAACAGTCTCACAGTTGGAGAGATAGCTGCGCGGAAAGTCGTGACGCAACAGCTCCTTGGCCAGCTGGCAGCGGGTGAGGAGCTTGGACTGCGTCTCTGACGGCGACAGCGACAGCAGCAGGACGAGGCTCAGGACAGTGGCGCTGAATTTGCGATGCGGCAGAGCCATTTGTTGAGTGATGCCAAGGATATGGTCAGATACGAGGATGCTGCTATTGTTCCAAGCGATTTGGCTTGCGACTTGGATGTGAATTTCGACTATAGACCTTTGGTATAGTTGCCTGGACCACTCTAAGCCTAAAGCGCTTCCCCAGCAACTGCCCAACTACAACTAAACACGCGTAGCTGCGCGAGTCGGGGCTTTTAAAGCCTCGCACGCAATTCTTAGCTAGACAAATGAGGCGAACTGACGAGCTCGTTATGCCGCAGACAAATTGACACACATCGCCAACAACAACAACAATAACAACACCATAAGCAACCGCCACAGCAACAAAAGGAACAACTCAATTAGCATGCGACAACAACACTGCGATGTTGTCACATGAACAAGTCGTTGTTTGCATTCTACTTCTCGCTCCCTCGCTTGAGATCTCATTCTCCTCTCTTCTGCTTTCACTTTCAGCTTGTGGGCTGTGAAAAGCGCTTTGAAAATTAGGAAATTGGGAAATGCATGGCTGGTAAATCGATGAGGCAACACTTGGTGGGCCTGAGCTGCTCGATTTACGCAAAAGATACAAAAGTATCTCACAGATGCATAAGTATCTCACAAATACTTATGAGTGAAAATGATAAAATTGGAAAATGAGCGTATCGTCTGCTTACGTGAATCGCTCACTAAAGATATAAAAGTATCCACAGTCAGCATGTCTGAAAATGATGAAATTAAAAGTTTTTGGCTAAGCAAATCATTTGGTTTTATTCAAGTATATTCCGTTAAAAGATACACAAGTATCTCACAGATATAAAAGTATCTCATACACGAAAATTAGGAAATTGGGAAATGTGCGTAGTTAGACGAAGAATGCCGTTCGCTTTTATGCATTTCCCACCGCTAGATGACAAAGTATCTCAGAGATACACTTGAGCGCTACATGCATCCAATAAATCGCACGCCTTTGATTGCGTTAAACGCTAAATTGGCAAATTGTCTTGTCTTGCACATCAGCGCAGCATATCCAACAACATCGACGATATCGTGTATCTGTATCTGTATCAGCCGTTGTTGTCACTGCAACTGTATCTTTAGCTTGTTTTTGTGTGTCAGAGTGTCAAACGCCGCTTGACCTAAAAAAAAACGCACAATTCCAATTCACTTAGCTGCGTGATTTGCTGAAAATGCGAAATGCAATTTCTACAAATCTATCTTTAAGCATTTTATTTTTGTTCCCATGAAAATGCAATGTGAAACTTTTCCATTACAGTTGTCTGATCCTCCTGCTGCTGCTGCTGCCGCTGCTGGCAACGGCCAATGAACTCAAGGATCTGCTCGAAGACTCCTCAACAACAACAATGACAACAACAATGACAACAACAACGACAACCACAACATCAACTGCGACCACGCCCAGCGCTTATGTGGTGTCAGCTGCAGCTGTGCCCGCCTACAACGCAGCCACGCCCAGCAAGGCCAAGTCGAAGCTGGCCACCAGCAAGCACTTCAACAAGAGCTCCCCCAAGAAGCGCAAGGCAGAGGAGGCCTCCTCGCTGCCGCTGCCCGTCGACTCCGACAGCCTGCTGGAGTGGAAGTGTCCCAACATTTCGGGGACTCGCAATGCGGAGCTCGAGTGCGGCTGCGATCTGCCGCACACACTGCGCTGCAACATCGATCTGCATGGTCTGCAGGTGAGATAAACGACTGCACCTTCAATGCTTTAACTAATCCGATTCTCTTCTCAGTTACTGGCTAATCGCTTACGCAGCTCGCCGTACTCCATTTCGCTGCTGGACTGCTCGCTGCGCAATGTGACCTTTCTGAGCGATGCCAAGATCTTTGATGGCATCTCGCTGCACGGTCTGGTCATCTCCTCGGGCGAGATCAAGCGTGTGCACAAGTCAGCCTTTCTGGGCATCAAGGGGCCGCTGCAGGCGCTCGGATTGCCCGGCAATGCGCTGCTCAGCGTGCCCTGGAATGCGCTGTCCACGCTGGGCGCATTGGAGCGCCTGGATTTGGCCAACAATAAAATCAAAGCTCTAGGTACAGCGGACTTTGTCAGTCTGGGCAATCTGGTGTATCTGGAGCTGAGCAACAATCAGATATCTAGCATCTCGCAGCGCACGTTCAGCAGTCTGCGCAAGCTGGAGGTGCTTAAGCTGGGCGGCAATCGTCTGGGCGGTTATCCGCAGAGCTTGAAGGCCCTGAGTCAGTGTTTGGCCTTGCGTCAACTCGATCTGACGGCCAATAACTTGAATGGGCCACTCAGCAAGCAAACGCTGCCGGTGCTGCGTAATCTGGAGAACCTCAATCTCAATCGCAACATGATTAAGAGCATACAGAATAAAGCCTTGGCCAACTTTTCGCGGCTTGTGAGTCTCTCGCTGCGTCACAACCAGGTCGACGTGCTGCAGGATCACGCCTTCTATGGCCTGGGAGCCCTGGACAGCCTGGATCTCAGCTACAATGGTATTGTGGCTATTTCGAGTGCTTCGTTGCAGCATTTAACGCGACTCACGGTGCTGGATCTGACTCACAATTTTCTGCGCGCCTTGACCTCGGACCTGATAGCGCCGCTGCCTTCGTTGCGTGAGTTGCGCCTGGATGGCAACGACATCTCCATTGTGGCCAGGAACGCCATGGATCGTGCGCACGAGCTGCAAAGCCTGCAGATGCAGGACAATCCACTGTCCTGCGACTGCAGCATACGACCCTTTGCCGAGTGGCTGCAGGTCTCCAAGCTGTCGTCGAGTTTGAGTGCGTCCTGCGTGACGCCGCCACGTCTGGAGGGCGCTCCTTTGCTGCAGGTGCCCGTGGAGACGTTGACCTGCGACATGGACAATGTGGAGAAGGACAATGTGAATATCATGGAGCATCTGGAGACGCTGGCCAAGCCCAACCAGACATCGTCGCATGTCAAGGATCTATCCGAAGAGGTAGCACACTAAAGAGCACTTAATCCTTGAGACATTGAATTCTATTATTTATAATTTACAGATTATACTGCATGAGCTGCACTACTCGGCAGACTACGGCCTCATACTGACCTGGCTGCTGAATCTGAGCAAGAAGGATTACATGTGCGACGCCATCTTTGTCTACAAGGAGGAGAATATCAATGAGATTCTCATCGACAACTCGCCGGTAAGTCAAAGGCGTAAAGTGTAGACACTTCAAATTTCTTAACTTCAACTCCTGCTTTGCAGATACACTGCGAGAGCAAAGTGGTCAATGGACAGAACACCGTTAGCGTCATTGTGCCAGACAGTTCCTCGCTGGACATAGGCGAAAGGTGAGTTGGCATCAGCATTCCATATTTCTCTCGTACTCACATACTTTCCGAAAATATTTAGCTATCGCTTCTGCCTCGTCATGGTGCAGGAGCAGAATCCCAAGGAAGAGCTCAACATTGGCTGCTCCAACATCACCCAGCTGCAGCTGAGCAGTCCTGGCGCCGTGCCCGCCCTGCGTCAGTACCAGCGACGCCCCTACTACACGCCCCACGAACTGGAGGCTGAGCAAGTGTCCGCCAGCGAGGACTATCATCTGAATAAGCGACAGTTCAACAACATTGCCGGCAGCCAGCAGCAGACGCATCCGCATCCACAGCCGGTGACGCCGACGCTACTGCACAACTACAATGTCATCGACTCGCTGAACAAGAGCTTTCTCCCCGGTCTGGGGCTGGGCATTTTGGTCACCTCGGTGGTGGTCTTGATCTGGGGCGCCACGCGCATCCGCCGCAGTGTTGGAGGTGGAGGCGGCAATGGTGGCGACGCTAGTCTCAGTAGCAACAGCAGCAGCATGCACAACAACAACAACAACTGCAGCGGCAACAGCAGACCAGGAACGCCTACAGCAACCACTTGCTATGCCGCCTCCGATCACATTGCCCGCCTGGCGGACGCCGAGAACGGCACCCGTTACCTCAAGCTCCAGGCCACGACGAGTCTTTGAAGAGCCGGCGTCGCCCATCCTTGAACTGGGATCTTGTGATAGCACAAGCATTGTTCTGCATCATGCTTGTGCCCATACTCTAGGCACACAACTAGAATATATAATTACACACTATACGTATATGTATGTATAAATGAGCTGTAGTTAGGGTTCCTGCACTAATCCAAATACTTGGCCTAACACTTACCAAATTGTGCCATAAACTAACCCACTAAACTCAATCACGTTACGAGCTTACAACCATACATACATACATAACATACTCCCTTGACATGCAGCTATACACAAAGCTACTTTCAAAGATCTTGATATAGAAATTACTTATTGAATGACCTAACAGATTATCAAGATTTGAGCTGATGAAATCCCGCAATTAGAAATATTCTATTTTGAAATTAAAGAGATTAAGGGAGAAGTATTTCATTGTTACTAATCATTTAGCATCTATTTCATACACATGGTGACTTCTGAAGTTCACAAACCTTTGAAACAAAAAGAAATATTCAGCAATCAAAATATACCCAGAATACGAATACAACATTTTTTTCAGATTTAGGAATACAATTTGAAACAAGAATAAATATTCAGCATTCAAAATATTTCGAGAATACTAATACAACATTTTCAAGATTTAGAAATACAATTTGATTATCAATCTGCATATGACTTTTTTATCATATGCCCATTGTTTATGCATCCATAACTACATGTTGCCTATTAGAAATCCATAATTACATGCCTTAACGATAATAATATTCTGTTAGCGCCACTTTAAATGCCACTCAAAGCACAAAACTTTTAATGTAGACTACTAGATGATGGGGTTGTCTGGTAACGCCCATACCCTGTTAGCTTTTAGCATTAAGGAATTTGATAAGTCATGACCCTAGGCGTAAGGCTTTAATAATTTATTAACCACAAACGGAAAACGAATTCCAAGTAAGCAACAGGACACCAATAAATGTTGAATAGAAAAAAATAACAGACTACGCCCATTGCAATTGTTTTTTATGTCCGTTGGGATTGTGGGTGGAGGGTGGCGGGGGGCGCCGATGGAGAAAGGAGGAAAGGTCAACTGGGCCATTTCGTATACTATTTTTGTACATGCATATTTTATATAAGCTGACAAAAATGCCGCATAATGTTAAGTGGACTATTAACTTTTTTATGCCGCGTGTGACGTCATACTGTACCCCAAATTAGCCAATTATACGGAGAAATGAGCTCATTGAAGCACGATTCAATGACGCCGAAAACAACTGAGCAGACCTTAGGAATTTTAGAGTACCAAAGTTACATGCTTAAGGTGACTCGAAAGGATTAGCTATTTATTGGCTGCCAGTCAACTCGTCTTGCTCAACCAGAAATCAGTGTAAACACTTTGACCTCCTGCTCCATTTGCTTCCTGCCATAGCATGCTTTCAGTGGTTGTTGTTTTTGCGTTGGCCAGTTGTGTTGTGGTCAGTGTGATGATATGGCGACGCGTCCCCCCATTCGCCTTTGCAACTCGTGGCAGCGGCCTCGCCTTCTAAGCGCTGTGTGCGCGCTGTCAGTTAGGCGACAACAATGAGCACGGCCAGACCAGTGCTGGCCACGCGAGAACCACAAGCAACACAACAACTGCGACAGCGACTAGTTGGCTTATCGATTTTCTTGATACACATCTGCAGCGAGCCTTAGCCAACGTAGCACCTACTGAAAAATCTCTTCAACCGCAAGAACTTGGCAGGAAGTTCGACAGGCAGGCGTTTGGGCCTGCCTGATCGTAGGACGGCCTATCGATGAGCATGCTGGGATTTGTCTACTTGGTGCTCATTCTGGGCTGGATATTGATCATCTTGTTTCTCAAGTGCAAAAAGTCGCTGGCGGCGCCGTTTCGCTTTAGCGAGAACTACACCGATGCCATGGCTGAGACTGGAGAGCGTCGCCCCTCGGTGCACGTGATTCAGCTGCAGAGCGAGGACATCGAGCAGGAGGATCACTATATGAACAGCTTTCATCGCCAGTCGGACAGTTTGCAGCGCTATTCCCATCGTTCGACGCTCGAGGAGCGCACTATTGAGCGCACGTATCCCACGGATGCCGTCATTAATCCCGCCTTCATGCACGACGAGGACTATGTCATCAACGGTATGTCGAGTACAACACCATTTACGCACTTACTTGTAATTAACACTAATTGCTCTGCAGCGCCGCCGCCCACGTACGAGGAGGTAATGCGACAGCCGCAGGTTTATCCGCAGGCGCGACATAATAACTATAAGATTAGCGATGCAAATATCTGAAGAATGGAAAACTGTTCAATAAGAAGTTAGTGTACATAGTAGTGTCGTTATCAGCTGTGATTTCCAGATTGTAATTATTTGAATTACAAACTTATATTAAATTAAACAGAATTACTTAATTTTAATTGCGTATTTGATATTTTATTCGTTTTGTGTGTGTTTCTTTTCCTGGGGTCGAGCAACAAAATCAATTCAATTGATTTAAACGATGCCGCCACCACCGCATTACAATTAACATTAATTAATTAATACACATAAAAAATGTACAAAATGATTTTACATATGTTGTCTATAAACAAACATTCAGTCAAAGTGTGAGTTGCTAAATAAATAAATAAATGATGGATCAAGAAAAAATAAATAAAAACAAAATAAGTTCAACACAGTTATTCAAATTGTGTGTTTGTAAAAAATAATATAAAAAATGTTGGCATTTGGCTAACTTAAGTCACTAAATTCGATACACATTTAAACATTTATATGTGTGGTGACTCCAAAATATACACAGTTCCTAATGACTTAAGTTTGTTAGAGGTTCTGGCCTTCACTCTCTCCATGGCCATTCCACTGTTTGGCTATCTAGGTAAGCACCTTGTGCACACTGTGCATTTGGATGAAAGCTTCCAGCTGAGTGGGTATCATGCCCTTAAAATTCAACCGATTTGTGGCAATCGAGCGTGCTGCAAGGCACTTTAAACTCGTGTGCGCATTCTGATGTCCATGCAACAGATTGGCCAAGTTAACTGCAAACAAAATTCAGCATTAGTTTGATATGATTGTGAAGGACACTCTCCTCTACCTTGTTTGCAGGCTGTCGCCGCTGTCTGACCAGCCGCATTTACCGCGTCCAAGTGTGCGCCCGCCTCCACAAATAGCTGCAAAATGCGCGCCATTTCGCCCTGGCGATCCTGTGAGCTGTTTATCTTGGTAACCAGTATGTGCAGTGGCGTATTGCGTGCAGCGTCCACAGCTACAACGGAGGCGCCACAGTGTACTAATACCAGAGCAGTAGCATAGCAGGGAAATCTAAAAGAAAGCGTTAATAAAAAAATCATCATGTTACAGGTTATTTAGCTCTTGCACTCACTTGCAAATTTCGTTGGTATAAAATTCGTCGACAGGCGTAACTCCGTTCACGGCGAGATGGAGCAGTGTTTGACCATCTTGGAGGCGGGTGTCATGTTGTATGAACTTGCGTACCACGAGAAACAGCTGCTGTATGTGGTCTTCGTTGATGTCCTGATCCTTCTTGCGGCGCGCCAATTGCGTTACAATTTTGATTAAATACAACGCTGTGATGCAGTTCTGATTGTTTTGATCCTGCAGTAGTCTGGAGCATGTGTTTGCCTTGGAGTCCAGCATTTTGTGCTTATTGTTCTCAATCTCTTGCTGGCACTTGGTCAGCACAGGCAGCACCTGATCTAACGTCAGACGATGGTTCTCCACGCGCAAAATCTGCGCAAAAAGTTGTGCGAATCGCAGTAAATCACGTTCAACGGAGACCTGCAAAAGATTGTCTTTAGTTTAGGTGGGTTGAAGGAAATTTCTTTGATGGTAACTCACATTGTTGCGCATGCGGAGGTCGATGGCATAGTTCCACAGCACCTGGCACTGCTCGAAGCGTCCCTGATCCGCCATGACCGCACCGCGATATATGATGGCTTGCGGCAGCTCGGGATTGTTTTTGCCCAGCACTCGTTCGCGAATGGCGAGCGATTCCATGTGTATGGAGTGATGATTGAGCTTAATGGCATTCAGTTCGGGCAGGGTTTCGGTCTCAAACCAGCTGTCGTAGGCGGGCACTGGCTGTTGCACTCTCTTGCGCACCACATGTAGCGAATCGCTGTAACGCAGTTCCATGGCACGCATCAAGTAGCTGTGAGCACGATTCACATCGTATTTGGTCTTGTCATTGGCATAAGTTGCGCCAAGAAGCTCCAGTGCTGTGATCTGCTCCTCCTTGCTCATCAACCCTGGACGCTGAATGAACGCCTCGACCACATCCTCGTGCAATCGCTCGGCAGCCTGCAACGGAGGCGAAATTCCAGCCTCGTTCAGCTGAAGTGTGGCTCCATGGTCGAGCAATGCCACCACTACATCGAGATGCCCACTCTCCGCGGCATAGTGCAACGCTGTGGCGCCACACAGAGCCTGATCGTTGGGCCGCGAACCGTTCTGCAGCAGCGTGTTGACGACTAGATGATGCCCCTTGTAGGCGGCAATCATTAGAGTATTGTTGTGGAATAAATTCGTGGCATTCACATCTGCACCATGCTCGATCAGAAACTCCACAATATCCAAGCGACCTGCAAAAAAAATACATTATAAACTTTTATTTAAAATGGTGTTTCAAGGTGAAAACTAAAGTGAACTCACCTTCGTAACAGGCAGCACGCAGTGGAGATGACTGAGCCTTGGTATTGTGATTGATGGAAGCGCCTGCCTGCACAAGCATTTTGACAATCTGCAGATGCCCCATGCCAGCGGCTACCCACAGTGCTGTTGCCCCGTAGACGACCAAGCCGTCAAAGATGACATTGCACTCACGCTCCAGATCCACGTCGTAGTGCGACAGCAGCGTCTTCACGAATGTCACATTGCCGGACATTGCCGCCATGGTCAATGGGGTCAGGGATTGGCCATCGGGCTGATCAAAGTTCTGCGAATTGGTAGAAGAATTGATAAATACGAAATCTGATAGATATGATATAATAAATTGCCAGAGTCTATAAGATAATAATATCTATGGCAGTTACTTTAGCTTAACCTAATTTATTTTGTTAGTTCACAAAATATTGCTGAAGATTTGTCAACTATCTATTTGTATTGGAAAAGTTTGTATATTATAACTCTTTTATTTGTATTGTTATTTCCATAAAGGTGATTCAATCTATCGATTTCATTCCTTTTCAATGTTTCTATCTACCCTTTTAATTCTATTTACAGTACTAATGCTAATATTTAAAAAATATGACTCTCACTACATACAAAGAGTATTTTATAGTTGTTTCATTTTAGCGTGCTCTCACTGTAGCTATATCTTGTTTAGCACTTGAATTGTGTTCTTTTGAGATGCGTGCGCATCATTCGCGTTTTCACATTTCACAGTCAAGGCTGGCGGAGGCCGAAAATAGTGCGTCGAGCTCTTTTTACAGCATAAATCTGCGAGGAAAACGTGCGATGAGCAAAAGAAAGCTTTTCTTTTGTCGTCGCCAGATTGTTTTTCCTCTTTCTTGGCACGCCACATGTAAATATTGCAAACTGTGCTCACACACACACACAAACGGGTAATTCACACGCTCTTTGTCTGGCTGCCTGGCATATGGATGTAGAGGAGACAAGATCCAGGCAGCATGTGGCCAAAGTCCAAGGCAAGGCATGTTTTCAGCAACAACAACAGCAACAGCAGCGACATTTTCAGGGCGAATTGCGTTTTTAGCTTTAAATGGTTAAATGGCTAATGGCAATTTGGTCGTTGTTTCTTCTCTGTGCTGCTGGCTACAAAAATAGCAAACTGGGTCAAGAAACTGACAGTAGGCAGAGTAGACTCACCGCCGGATACGTTATATAGCTGGTTAGTGGCAATGTGTCGCTAGCGCCGCGCCAAAAACTTGCTCCTGGCCAGGCGGATTCGTACCAGCGCTTGCGTGTACTATAACGATAATTATATGTGGATAATTCGATGAGGATTGATTAGCTGGGGAAATTTGGCGACAGGATATTGACAATGGCTAGCCTTACCGATACAACTCCGCGTGCATTGCGCTGACTGGCAATCAAAATTTAACTGGAGGCAGCTGCTGCCTAACATTGCAAAAGGTCCTGATGCCAGGCTCGAAAAATTCGATAAAACTTCGTGCCCTGCGCCCAACCCCCAGTAGTATGGCATATGCATATGGGGGTTGATAAAAAGGAGTCAACGCTGTCATAGGGTAGAAAGAAAAGAGCGTGCGCCTGAGCACTCCAAACCCGCACAACAGCTGACCAGATCCTTAGAGAGGACAAGGGATGACAGCAGCATAAACACACACACACTCTCACTTTTCCCCTATCTCTCTCTGTGCACGTTCTGAGCGACATTTTAGGCAGCTGCGAGAGAGAGCGAGCGAAAAGGAGGGGGGTTTGTTTACAGTACGCAGCTGTTTTAATCACATTCCAATACAGCAGTTGAATTCCATTTTCCTTTAATTCAATTGCAATGGCAATCGAAATAGCAATCGATATTATTCATAAATAGGCAAGTGATTAAACAACGCACATTTGAGGAACTGCTAAAAGTGCCTGGCACCGGGCCAAGTTCGTGTTTTGGCCGGTCTGTCCAGCAAATAGAGTGAGTAAAACAGATCGCACGTTGCAAATGAGTAATTTGCCTCAATATTGTGGCACAATCTCTAATTCAACGTGACAAGGCATGTTTTCTTGCAACACATTTGAAAATTAACAACAATTACTACGCCGCCGCTGCTTTGCTCATTGCTTGGCAAGCTATAAAATATATGCATGCATGTATATGTATGTTAATAGGTGCTATAGAGAGGCAGCATCTCCCCGAGATGAGGCGATAAACAAAGAAAAACCAAATGAGCTGGCCGAGCGAAATACGCTCTATTCGAATTACGAGCATATATGTATGCATTAAAAACAATACCTATATATAGGTGGAAATTTTCATCAATGACGCAGTAGTGAATTTGCGGACATTACGCAAAATAAATTAACAACCATTGAGAAGCAGGGGAGAGGAAGGCACACTCACCGTGTTTACCAAATGCGTTTGCATTTGGACTGAATTGATAGTGTTGAGGGCCTCAACGAATCTCATCATTTGGCTGCTGCGCGCGGCCAAATATAATGTGTTCAATTGGGAGAATCCAACGCGTTCTTCGCTTGGAAATTTTTCACGCAGCTCCTCTTCAATGTCGCTGAGCATGCCGTGTGCCATGTTGTAGTAACCAAAGTCTAAGGTATCTTCATAGATTGACGTATTCGTCTCTTGTTGCTCCTCGTCGGGATCAACTTCCATCATTATTGTTGCGTCGTATGTTGTGTGTACTTGCGACGCCAAAACGCAACGTGTAATTAATTAATTTTCTGTTTATATCTGTGTCCGTCTGTCAAAAGCGATCACCACACTGACTGCTATGGGCAAAAACAAACTAGAGGTGGAGAAACACCAATAGATCTATCGATGTATCGATATTTAAAAGACCGATTGACAACCACCAAACTTTCTACAGCTAAATAAAATCACGTTATTTATTTAATTGATTTTGAGCTGTCAGTATACCGTTGATTGAACATTTCTGTCTGCGACAGGAAAAAAACGCCGATAACTCATTTCGATAGATTTTGATACATTTTCAAATGGCCCCCAATTCTAAACAATTTTCTCACCTCCCTCAAAGCATCCAATTTTAAGAACTAAATCTATCTTGCGTTGCTTAATAATTTCATACATTTATTGAAATTGAAAGTCAAACTTATGTGCAAACATGAAACATTTGTGTGAAATACAAGCTTGAAATAAATGTAGTTGACTGGTTTCTCTCTATAAACAATTACATAATTATATTTATATGCGAAATACTTGTGTTTTGTATTGGTTCTTCAGCTATAGTTTCTTCTCTTCAAAATGATTGTCTCCAGTGTACGTTAGCTAGTCTCTTTCATGCACATTTTTTTTATTTTATAGTTGAGCTGTTTTGAGATTCCATAACATTGGGTAACCTATTTTATATTGGTTTTCCTGAATTCCATTTTGTGTCCAAGGTTTACCCAATGTTGTTCTAATCGAAGCGTTTACCGGCACAAATTTTCCCTTGTGTTTTGTTGTATATTAGTTCTGGAAAATGTTGCCCTAAACGCAACGATATTTGTTCGCATATTCAATTATAAATATATCAATAGTTGAATTTCATATTTCATAGTGAAAATCTGCAGTTTAGTGTGGAATGGATGCGTGTTTTGAAAGTAACCCAATGATTTTAGGTCTACTTTTTGTGTAGATTTACCGACTATTTAATCTGCCTTTCATTATTGGATCCTGTGTATCCTTGTTACATGGTATTTGTTTCGTATATCCATTCGCTAGCGTGTGCACTGCACATAAAGTTACACATACATGTTGCGTATTACTACTGGAAATTTATACGAGTCACTTTGGAATTTGGACTAAATTTTTTGTTTCTAATCTGTGTCGTTCTTCAAAAAGGAAAATAGTTCGCATTTTGTAATTTTTTTTTCATTTCTCATTTGATTCCTCCGACAATTTCGTGTAGCGTTTTTTTTTTTTTGAAAATTTCTTTAACGAGGCTGCAAAACATAATGTTAATAAATATTTGATTTTTTTTTTAACATATTTTATAAATTCAATAAAAGGGGCGCGCCACTGTTAACAAATTCAACAATTCAGTTTGCCATTAATAGTATAAAAGCGCATAAGCTGGATAATGCTAAACTACATATATAAATATCCAATATATAAATACGTAAGCATCGCAGCTGAATAAAAGCATTAAAATTTTAATAATTACTTATTTGCGCCGCTTGGCATTAGTTGGTGGCTGCAATGGGCATATAGTTGGGCACTGAGATGCTAGCCGGTGCTGTGTTATTCAGCGATGTCTCTGTGGACTTGACCTCCTTGACGTCCAGGCTGGGTCGCGAGTTCCGTTTGCGTTGCGATCTGCCACCACTTTTGATGGGCGATGGTGTCTTGGTGGTCGAATCTGGCACAGACGACACGCTCTGGGATTTATCGCCACCGGCGCCAAACTCCTCACTGGCGGAATGCGAGCCATGGGAGCCAGACTTTTGGGCAAGAGTATTGCGCTTGTTGCGACGACGCACAGTGCTGTGCTTAATAACGGGCTTGATTGTCACCTTGTTGGGATCAAAAAAGCTGTCCAGCAGCTCCACCAATTCAGCCTTGTCCTCGGCTTTCAGATGGGCAA
This sequence comes from Drosophila siamana, assembly GCA_035047445.1. Taxonomy (NCBI): domain Eukaryota; kingdom Metazoa; phylum Arthropoda; class Insecta; order Diptera; family Drosophilidae; genus Drosophila; species Drosophila siamana. The sequence continues at coordinate 1,188,406 of JAWNPP010000020.1, read as the reverse complement.
TGCCCTGCAAGGCAGCGTCCAATCCAGAGGCGCACTTATCGGTCCAAATGTCGTTTAATGTGGTCAAATCGAAGCCATTCTCAGCCAGTACGATACGGAATTTCACAGCACGCACACGATGATACAGTGTAGTCTTGAAGTAGTTCAAGAACACCGGACGGAATGAGTTCTGACGTTCCAGGTTTAAATTTTGCGTGTCCAGCTCCTTGACATCGCCACTGATGGGTTCAGTGAAGGGCTTGAGGGCATTAAACAGATTGCCCACCGAGTCCGGTGCACCGCTCTCATCTGAGTTGCTAAGCTGGAGTGCCACAGTGTAAGCCAATTTCGCACGAACGCTGGCGTTGCCATCGAACTCGTCGCGCTCCTTTTGGACGACATTCTTAATGCGCTTGCTGATGGTGGTGATGCGCCACTGCTACTATCCGCCACATTCTCATTCTTATCCTTGGCGTTCTCCTCTTTGGCCTTGGCCAGTATCTTAGCCAAATTGCGCAGGCTATAGTGCTTCGTGTCGCCAATAGAGGACTTTGCCAGATTGAAACTATTCACAAAAGACTTTACAGTCTTGTTGAATCTATCCAGCATGCCATATTTTACGAGCGACTGCAAAATCATGTAAGGAATGAATTTACGTTCCTCGTGATAGAAGAGAACAATGCCATCTGTATTGGGGTTCTTGGCTTTCAGTTGATCCAACCAGTCAAGGAAGTCTTTGAGCGCAGCGACCTCAGATTTTGATTTAATGATCTGTAGTTCAATTGAAAATGAACAACTGTTTGCAGGCAATTGCAAATTGAAACCTCACCTTGTATGTCTGCATCGACTTCAGCATACGAAAAAATCCAATAGAAATGACGCGAACTTGATGGCGCTGACGGGCAGCTGGGTTCAGATTCATATACGGCATAATGTATTGCTCAAAGTGGTCCGACGGTGTGTAGGCGGCCAATTGAACAATCTGGGTGCGATTGGAAAACGATTGTGCAAAAGTTGGGTTACGGCCGAATTCCACAAAGTAGTTCATTCTCCCTGTTAATTTCTATTTCCAGGTCTCTGCATATTTACCTCGTCGATTAAACGACGTCCAGTGGTATCTATATCCACAGATACCAGAATGTAATTGCCAGTTGGCAACTCATCCTTGATGGACACTTCTGCAGCGGCTGAGGACTGATCCGCAGCAGCAATTGCAACGCCCGCATCAATGTTATCCGCAACCATTTTAGTATATGATCTGCCAGCAACGAAAAAGACTATTCCAATTAATTCTTCACCAAAAAAGTGGAAATCCAAAATTTCCCTTAAAAATTGAGAAATGGCGTTGTGCACCGCTCGAATTCAGCAAACGAATTGCCAGACGCTCAACGAAAGAATCTTTGAAAAGATCGCAGAACAAACTTTATATGTACACATTGGGATATGCGAATTACGGGACATTTCCCAAACAGTTTATCGCCCGCGCCATTTTCTTTCAAAATTCTATTGCACTCGGTCACACATACAAACGCACAAGCGCAGAAAAAATAGTTCACTTGTCTTACCTTTTACCACTTTCGTTCGCGTTCAGTTCAATGGGCTTTTTCGCTTTTTACGAACTTTTTCCTTTATTTTTCAAAAGGGTAAAAAAGCGAGATTTGCTTCCGTTCGACGAGCTTTCACAAATAAGAAACAATTCGTAAGACTAACAAAAACGAAATGACTACAACTAAAATTACAGTCGCATAAGTGCACAAAATTTCGATGTCAGCGCCTACTACTTCACTACTTCACTTCAAATTACATTGCTAGTTAAGCACAATGGGCAAATCTGTTGAAATATACGTTAAATTTATGAAAGCATCACAATGTATGAACTAGTTATTTGGAGCTAACTTTTGGCATGACTTGAAATTCAATACTGACACACTATTATTATTTTAATAAATTTTATATTTTCCCTCGGCTAAAAGTTAATTGAGCCGGCGCAAATGAATTATTGCACTAGATGTATGTATGTACGTGTGTACACAAATTTTTTTAGGCCCAAAACGTAGAAGCAGAGAACCCTACAGCATTGATAAGCAGCAGTGTTGTCTAATTCACTAATGAATTGGGAAATCAGTGGAAACAAATAAACGTATTAATTGACATCTATGGGTTTCATTATTTTCTACTAATTCAAATTATAATTTATTAAATAAATATTTTACATTATAATTTTTCCGTTACAAAAAGCGAATGACGAAACCGTTCATTATTGGTGGATTCTAGGGCTACCTTCGTGTCCAACGGCTATTTTGGCATTTGGTTACGTTATCAAGAATTTAAAGTTTATTATACAGCTGCTGGAAACGTATTTTTATCATCTAATATTTGCACTTCAAACGTGCTTTCAAATTGCACAAGTTGCGCTCTTTGTGTGTGACGTCACAAATTTCCACTCTTGAGAAGCACAATAGCTGCACAACACGCTATCTTGTATTTTAGTGATAATCACACAATCTGCTTGTGCAGCCCTGTTGCGACCAAAACAAACGTCAGCTGTTTTATAAAATTTGACTTCGAAGTGTCGAGTTGTGATGATAATTACAGTGCAAATCTAAGTAATTAAAACGCAAAATCAAAGTTCGAAATAGTAAACCCGAATAAAAAGATTATGCTGCATTGTCCCGGCACACAAAAACAACACCGCACACTGAGCACATTAAGCAGGAACGCGGTTCGACACAACCCGTAAAAGTAAAAGATAAAAACACTGACGCGATAAGAGCGCCCCAATCAAACGTGCCAAATAGCAGAGCAGCAACATACACCTATCTTCACACGTACACACTTACACCAAGACCACAGAGACCCACACATAGACAGCAAGGGAATAATTAGAGCAAACAGCAGAACGCTAAATATGTTGTCTTACATCAAGCGCAAACTCTCTGAATCGGACAGCGTCGCCAACGGCAGCAACAGCAACAGCGGAGGTAACAGCAACGGCAGCACAACAGCTGCAGAGCTTGTGCGGAAAACAAGTCAAATGTCATTGGATAATGGAGCGATTGCTTATGGCGAGGACGCACTGCTCCACGAGCTTGGTTATCGCAATGCCACCGACCTGCAAGAGACCATCTATGGTAAACACTAAACGCCATATATAATACAACTGTCATTCATTATGTAATTGCTATCATTGCTTAAAGATCTGCTGCGCACCATACGGGATCCAGAGAAGCCATGCACACTGGAGGACTTGAATGTTATCTACGAGGATGGCATATTTGTCATGCAACCGACTCTCTCAAATGTTTCTGTGGTAAGTTTCCGTTCAAATAGGAAGAGAGTGAGAAAAATTTGTTATCAAACGGATGATCTTTAAGGTGCGCATCGAATTCAATCCCACGGTGCCGCATTGCTCGTTGGCCACGCTGATTGGACTGTGTATACGCGTTAAGGTGGAACGTGGTCTGCCCCACAATATCAAGCTGGACATTTACATTAAGAAGGGCGCCCATCAAACGGAGGAAGAGAGTGAGTTTTGCATTTGCACTCGAGCAAATTCATTTAAATTAAACTATTTCTCGTTACCCCACCAGTCAATAAGCAAATTAATGATAAGGAGCGCATCGCAGCTGCCATGGAGAATCCGAATTTGCGTGAGTTGGTGGAGAATTGTATCAAAGATGAGGAATAAGAGGAGCATTGCATAAACTGTAAGGAATGAGAGCAGCCTGGAGCATTGCCTCATAGTTGTGAAAGATGAGCTAGCAGCTTGCATGTAAATAATAATAATGATTTAAGTCGGTTTTATATTAAGTCTACCAAGTGTTTGTGGCCTATACTTTACTGTCTAGCATTAAAGTTATAAAATATGTAAACTTTTGGACTTCACAACTAATATATACCCTTGGTATGTATAAAGTTAAGAGCGCACTGCAGTCGCACTGTCTACAGGTCGAGCAAAAGTCGAGCAGTCTCGTGGATGGTATGATTAATTTGTTATTGCTATTGCTTTGGTGGTTGACTGATAATGCGGCACGCAACGGCCCATTTTCCTAATACTCCACAGCTCCACTATCTGCGCCACAATATTGCTGGAAGCCATTTGCTTGTTGCTTTGGTAATCTATTAAGCAGCCGTTCGAACCGTGTGCACCGTATGCCATTATCTTGGCGAATTTGTGAATGAATTCTGTGGCCATTTTGGTTGTAGCTTAAGTTATCAGCTATCGGCGAATTCAATGGAAGACATTTTGCATTGATTACTTGTGAGAGCTGTTTAAACATTTGATTTTTTTAATTAGTAGAGCTTTCCAAGAAAACTGTTGGTGACATTGCACATAAAAGAAAACTGCTCGACACTTGTCTGAAAATTTCCTTGTCGAGCAATTAAGGCAAGCTGCTGCTTGAACTTACAGCTTCACTGTAACAACAGGAAGCAGCCAATATTCTATCGATCTAGAGAGGGAAACAGACAGAGAGAGAAAGATAGAGTGGGAGAGAGTGAGAGAGAGAGAGAGAGAGAGAGAGAGATAGAGAGAGTACGACAAGTCGTGGAAACGGAATTTAAAGAAAAAAGGAGAATAATAAAAGGCAAACGCTTGGGAAAAGCATATTGCGAATATTACGCTAATTGGAGTCGGCAATCAAAGTGGACACCACGTTTCAGGCACGTTGTCGCACACAAGGCTGCAGCAGCAGCAAAGTCGACAGTACAAGGACAAAAAGTAGCAACAAGGTAAGGAAAATTGTCTACTGTCGCCAACGGCAATGGCAACGGCAACGACAATAGCGTCGTGGCAATTAGTGGGGCTCAATATTGAAGCAACCTTCAATTTAAGGAAGTGCTTCAGCTGCAGGCAACGATCATATCGATTATGCATTTGACGAAGCCCAACAAGATCAAAGGAAGTTAAGCCACTTTACATGGCTTAAATGAATGCTTTTCCCCGCACTCATATTTAGTAGATGTTGTGAGTGTTGCACAGATTGCGGTCCCCGAGATTTACTTCCGATAGGCATTGCAGTTGCAATTGTGTGCCATTATTATGATTGCCGTATCTGGAGTGGAGAGACAGCCGACCACGAATTGCCAGCGCACAGCTTGCATTTACTCTTAAATGTTCATTGGATTTCAGTGAGTGCTCATATTGCATGTATTTTATTCCGGTGGCTGCAGCGTATTTTGGGGCACTTCAGCTGATTTACATCGATGAACAAAAGCAGTGAGTTAAAAAAAATTGTTGTGTTTCTCACAATTCCTTTTGTTTTGTGCTCCTTGCCTGCTGAGAGCATGCGGAGTTCGGTTTGTTGCGCTTACGTGCAACTGCCACGAATTGTTGTCATTGTTGTTCTTTTGCTGTTGCACATACAATTGTAATACGTAATTGTTGTTACTGCTGCTGGTGCTGGTGCTGCTGGGGATGCGCTCATCAGGCGCTTAAAAGCGGAAGTAACACTTGACGTTCGGCGTTGCTGGCGAGCTGCTTACGCTGCGTATGCGCATTATGTAAAGCCAACGGGAAAGTGCAGCTACTGTGGTGACCAGCAGCAACGACAAATACGACGACAACACCAACTTACGCATCAGCAAAAGTCGTGACCACGCTGGAGCTTGGTGCTGGAGCGTAGCTGGAGCTGGCGCTGAAGTTGGTACTGGAGAAGACTGGGCTTTTTATTGTTTGCACTGCACTTAATTTCTGTTGCACTCGGATTGCCATTTATTTTACACGTAAAATGTGCCAACGTTATGAAAGCAGCTCAGCTGGGGTAACAGGGGTAGCGATCCCGCCTGCCACTGTCGGGGCTGCCATGCGGAAGTGGTCGCGTGCGTCGCATCCTGTCAGCAATTATGCCTGAGGAGCAACGCCGTGGTGAACGGTGGGGCTGAAGGAGAGCGACTACAACAATTACAGTTACAGCTGTTGCCGTTGACTTTCGTTGTTGTTGTTGCTGATGTTGCTGCTGTAGTCAGCGCAGCGTTGTAAGCCATTTTAATTGCTTGTCTCTTTTTAATTTTCAGGTCTTTTGTTACTGTGACACACACACATACCCTTGCACGTATATCTGTGCACGTGTGCGTCTGTGTGTATGCGTGTGTGTGTGTTGGCCCTTTATTATTCATGCTTGTGCTTCCTGCACACTCTCTCACACACACACACACACACATTGAGGACTACAGAGACATCTATATAACTGCACTTATGTAGGTATCTGTGTGTTGAAATGCTTCTTAAACTAACTTTTGCTCTGCTGCCATCAAATTGGCCCCGCAACGCCATGAGGTCGGTGCTCTTTGGACACGGACTGGTAGCCGGAATTGGACTCTAACCTGGCTGGACCTTAAGCTCCACTCCGACCCGCCGCTTAAGTGTTGCTGCAGCTAACGAACTAATGTCGAATGCACATCACAAGTGCCATTTGTCCCTCCCGCTCGACTCTGCTATGCCCATTGACTGGGCCGACAAGAAGACGTTTCTTAGTGCAATTAACAATGCAACTGAATGGTTATACAATGGCCTGGCCATTGGTAGCAGGAATCTGCCATATCCGTGCCATGAATCTGTCGCATCCGTGTGTCTTCTCGTGAACTCCCCGTTTGGTTGCTGTTAATCGATAGCACACAACTCCTGAATGCTGCTTACATTGCTGATAAATGGGCTAAGAAGCAGGCCATTTATTGAATGCAGCTCTTGAGTGAATTTCCGATAAAACACTTTTGCTTAAAGATGAAACAATCGATATTACATTAAATACATATGGATTATGGATATGGATGGAAGATCAACACAGCAACAAAATACTATCAATTTCTATTAAAAAAAATATACAAATTAATCCAATAGCTTTTATTATTTTTACAGTTTGACAATGACTTCTCTCGAATGATACTAAGCAATCTGTTGTCAACTTTCAGGATCGCCGTGTACTCGAATTGTTGATTTTTAAGTACCTGCCTTACTAATGTGTTGTCTACTTTTAGGATCGCCATTTAATCGACCTGCTGGTTTTTGAAAGCCTGCCGAGAAGTATGCTTCATTTATGTGCATAGCAGTCACTGAAAACAACGATTTCAATGCAAGCCAATTGCGCAATAATGAATTATCCTATTTGGGGGAATAAATGCCCATTTGAATAGTCGGTTGAGTGCGTATGCACTGTATACTCATTTGAATAATTTGTTGATCTAATGCGCCTGTTTGTACCACATAATAACAATAATTAAACGAAATACTAATTATTTGTTTGCCTTATTTTGCGTTTGCCAATTGCAAGTGGCAAGTGGCATCTAATATTATAAAAGTGACTAAATATGTACATAGTGTACAGAACTATGCGTTAATAACTATAATAATAAATAATCAACAATGCAAAATGCAAGGAGAATTTAACTTGCCGCTAAAATGTTTAATCTAAATTCATGCGTCAGACGCTAAATGCACCAGCTGTGGCAATGGAACAGTGGGGCAAACAGGCAGTGTGGTAATTGTGGGGCGTGCGGCATGTGGCATTTGGCACAAATTTGGCGGTCATTTTGTTTAAATAATTGATAGCGCAGCAAGTGCAACCGACTGCGGTTGATGCCACAAACTGTGGCACTGTCTAAGTGCTGGCCGAATGAAATGATTTAAATATTCAAAACAGCACTCAAACACGCATTTTTGTGGCATGCAAATTACTTATGCAACAATTTCGTATTACATACATAATAAACACAGCCTGAACTCACAGCTGAGTTATTTAGTGGACCTGCCGTTCGTTGTTCCTGCCCCCTATGTCCTTGCCACAAACTCGTGGCAAACTGTGTCCAGCCAGCTTCCGGCCGCACTCTGGCTCTTTGTGACGCAGCGACTCAAAGTTGCGCGCTTAAATTCACTTTGCAGCTGAATTTAAGGCTACTTTACTTATTTTAACTTTACTCTAAAAAAGAAGAGTATACAAAGTTTCTCAGATGATTGTCACAACTACGTATCAAAGTAAATGAATTTCAATGAATAGGTGTGAACCTTCCTAAGAAAACGCAATGAACTTAAAAACCTAATTTATAACTAATTTATGAAATTGTTGCCAAAGTAAGAGTGTTGAAATGTCGATGTTTATTTGTGTTCAGTTTTTTTTTTCTTTGTGTAATGCGCTGACCGCGGGCTGAAATAAATGAAATCATGAAATAATAAACTGAATTAGGTGCAAATTTGTTGTGCGCGCGGTTTTATTTTATTTCGTTTTGAGATTGCATGGTCGCCACTGCCACATTCCTCGCTTCGCCCGTTGCTCGTGCCAAACCAATTTGTCGAGCTTTTATATATGTATACATAAATGTATATATAAATGTTTTTTTTGTTTGCCAACCGTGGCCGGTAAAACATTTAAATGGCCGAAACTGTCAAAAACATTTAATTGCGGGCTCCAATTGAAAGCAAAACTATTGCAACATTTTAATGGGTAATCGGAAACTTTAGTTTCAAGTGCTTTCCACTCCCATGCTCCCATACTTTTGCTCTCCTCCTGCACGCCCCATATGGCGCTGTCTGCCCTAGAAAATAATTATAAATTAATAATTAACTGTCAAAACTATAAAAAAGTCGTAAATAACAAAGTACATCTACCATGCATAAAATAAACCCCTAAAAGAGCAAAAATCAGTTAACAAAAACACAAATTTAATGTGCGCTTTGTTAGGTTATTGACGCACATATATCCTCTTATCTGCTTCAAAATGAAATTGACTTTCTTTTTCGATTTAATTGCAGACACGGCTGAGTTTACAGACAACTTTGTTGATCCGCTCTTTCACTGCTTTAGAGGCAATGACAAAGCTGTTTAATTAGATTACACGAGGCAGTGTCTGCACTCTCATAATTTTACAATGCTCACTCTACTCATTCTCTTTATTAAGCTGACACTCTGGGCGCAGGGTATTTATTTACTGCAAGTTTATGTACACTGAACCAAGAATATATGCCAAAACAATTGATAAATATTCAGACTACTTAATAGCAATTTGTTTTCTAAAGAATTAGAAAAAACCCCATGTTTCTTTTATGCCAGTTTAAGCTTTCTTCTCATACCCCTTTGGCCAACTTTAACGATTGCAGGGTAGCGCATAACTCTATGACTGACAAAAAACTAGGCTGCGCTGTAATACGCTTGTAAATGTATCTACAAGTTTGTGTATTCGTAACAGCAAATGTTGTAGTATCTGTCTGACTTTATGCGTGTCTCTGCCATATTCTGTGTATATCTGTGTGTGTGTATGTGTGTGTTTGCGAGTGTAGGCGAGTGAAATGATTGTGGCATTTGTATGCCGACTTCTGCATAAGTTTGAGGCAGGAGCCGAAGGGAACCAAAGAGAAGGGAGGACACGGCTCGGCACGACGAGTATGTTGTTCAGCACACAAAACTTTTATAATAATTTGCGCTACAAATTTGAAATTGTAATGCGGACTCATTAGAAAGTTTTTCATTCGAATTTGTTTTCTGCTGCGGTTGCTGTGGCAGCTCGATGTGCCAGTGGATTATTTTCTGATTTTATGCCAGCTTTTTTATGCTCATTTCATGTACAATAAATTGCCTACGATGTGAAAAAAGCCAAGCATCTCCTTCTCCGTCTCCTTCAGTTGCCGCTTCATCTCCGCTGCTTGAGCTCAACCGGCTGCCCTAAACATGTGTGGGGCATATGCCCAAATCGAATGCATTTTGTAACTACCTGTCTTGGGATTCTTGTAGGGAATTTCATTGTCTTTGTTGGCACTGGGCGACGCCTTGCTGTTGTTTGCTCTGCTTGGATTATTGTCAAATTATTCGCGTATTTGTATGGATATGCAAGTTTTCAATAGCGATTCATGACCGAGTATTATGAGTAGTTGCAGGAGTCGTGGCATAGTCATGAATAAATGTTACGTTCAGCCTTGAAAACGCCTTTATTTGTCGTGCGGATTTGCTTTCGTTTCGGCTGACTTAGCGCATACGTAATCCACTCAGAAGCCAACTGTCGGATGGCGAATTCAATTAGTTTTTCTATCAAACACAAATACTATTAACACGTTTGCCGACTAGTTTTTCGACGGGCATGTTCACGTTAATTTTTATTTTTATTTGCAGTTTATACTATTTTCCAGGTAATACAATTTTAATTAGTTGAAATTGCATCAAAAGTTTGTTGCGCACATCTTCAATTCACGCTTTGCTTTCTCCTCTTTCTCTCTCTCTTTCTCACTCTCTCACATACGCTACCGTCATCTCTATCTACCGCTTGAACTAAGTGTGTGTTATGTCAAAATTAATTACAGAGAGGCTCATTAGCATTTTCGTTGCATTTGTGTTTGTTTTGGCTGGCGGCGAGACAAGCTTCCGCCATGTACAACCAAGAGCACGAAAACTCATACGCAGCGTGTACGGACTCCAGCTTCTGCATTTGCATTTGCATCTGCTTCTTGTTGTGTTTTTGTTTCTGCCTCTGAAGTGGCAACAGTATTTGTATCTGCATTCACTGGGCCATTGATGTTCTTGTAGCATTTTTTATTGTTAATCTCAGATGAGGGAAATGAGTCAAACAGTGAAACAAACTAGAATATAACGAAGTTTCATGCGATTTCTGATTGATGACTGAATTTATTTTAACCAGCAAATGTTGCATTTAATGTCTTCTTCATAATAACTGCAAATAATTATAGATCGAAATATTTCAAAATTAGATAATATTGAAACTATTGCTGCAATTCAAATAAAGTTTTGATTAGTTGTTTATTTCATCAAAATTCACAGATTGACATTGATTAATAAAATTCCTTCAAAATGTATCAAATATATATTTTTAAAATATGCTACTGGAATCATATAAAAATGGCAAAAATGGTTTCAAGACATTTATTTATTTGAGAGAATCTATACTATTTTCTTATCAAATTATGTTCATCTTTTAAATATGAAACACTAATTGCGAATTTAATCTTGATTAAGACCATATAATTATGCCATTTCACATAATTGCCACACAGTGGCGCCGCCATTGGCACTATTGCATTAGATTGTGCAAATACAATCAGAATGATGCAGTAAAAAACAAAAACAGAAACAAGAGCAGCATGCAACTTAAAAGCAAATACTACAGCATAAACCCACATAGCAGTCTGAGTGTGAATATATGTGTGCGAATCGGAGTGTGAGTGTGTGAATAAAGTAAGAACACTGCAGTTGGTATGTAAAATTAACAAGTTTTGTAGAAAGTTGCGAGTCAACGGCAGAGTTTTAATATGAATTTGCTTGTGAGATTAAAACACGCCGCGAAGTAGGCAACAAAAGGGCGACAAAGCTAAGCTGCTGAATGCTGAAGGCTTGCAGCAACTCCTGCTAGCTCATTGTAACTATAGTGTTGCTCCTGCCTATGTTGTCTGCTTGCCAAATTGAGTTCTTGAACTTGTTACCAGCGTTGCGACTTGTATCTTTAGATTGTAGTTGTTGTTTACATTGTGCACAGCTTCTGCACACTTGCATCTTATGAAATTGAGTCGCTAAAGCAACGCACAAACAGTGGCGTCTCATGAATAATGCAATTGTCGTCGAAGCAGTTGCTGAAGCAGATGCTTAATTACGCCTGGCCTGTTTGCCCGTCTCTACAAAGTTTTGCAGGGTATCTGATGGAATGTATTGTGTTGGAGTGTCCGAAAAACGTTTGTATTGCACTTGGCAGAGAAACGGAAAATTCATTTACGAGTGCGCGTAGCATGTAGCATTTGTCATGCTGCTAAACGGAAAATGCAAACGGAGAGCAACACAACAACAAACAGCATGGCATGTGGGTAGCTGTGTGTTGCAGGGGAAATGCCTGGAAAATTGCATTTTGAGTGCAAATATTAATTTCAGCTGGCGCACAAAGGCAACAACAGCAGACAGAGAGAAAGAGTTTGTGTGTGAGACGGTGGCAGCAAACTGGCGACTGGCAAGTGGCAAGTGGCAGCAGCATCTCCATCTTGCTGTTGTGGCTGCAGCCATTGCTATTTGTGTCATGTAATTCAAACGTGCGGGCCCAAACATTTTGCTAAAATGCATTCCACAGTGACAAATGCAGCGCATATCCTGCAGGAGCGTCCTGCCTCACGGCACTTAACGTAATGGTCCACTGCTCTGGACCTTGAGTAGGCCGACAAACAGACGCAGACAGAGACAGAGAGAAAGAGAGAAAGAGAGAGAGAAATAAGAGAAAGAGAGACAGAGTCCGGGTGACAGTTAGGTTTCGCCACAGTTTGCAGTTTAAACGAATTAAAATAAAAGCAGCACATTAAGCTGAGGCACATGCAAAAAACTTGACCAAATGTGCGCACATTGTCAAGTGTGGACACTTGACAATGTACGAGAGTGAGTTCTGTTCGCATTTCCGCTTCCTTCAACACACTTCTTCTTTGCCTATGCTCTCTTTGTGCACAAAATGTAATAATAAAAACTAAGCCAAGGTCTTGCTAAAAGCAGCAGCGACAGCACACTTTCCACTGACCCACTCGAGTTTGATGCCCACGATTGATAGACGTAAGTGTCTGCCACGAGATTATGCACCATGATGCTATATGATGTGTGGCTGATTATGGCGGTAAAAGCAACTATTTAAAGCCAGTCAGGCTTACAACTGTTGCACACTGCATTTTCAAGAGGATATGCAAATTACTTACAATTAAAGTGTGTCAATCTCTGCTTTCAGGTTTATTTAAAGTTAGTCTCATCATTATACTGTTTTTCTTCATTCTGAACAACAACTCTCCAGATGTATTTTATTTTATCACAAAATATTGATGGATTGATTGAAGAAGACAACTTTTAAATGTAATTTTCATTTCTTCCCTGAATTGCTGGCAAATATATGTACATATATTTGTTTTGTACTCTATCTCCGTCTGCTAAATGTTATTATCCTTAAGAAACTGCGACTCATTAGCCAAATTGCAGGCGTGTTTGCTTAGCATCGATCTATGCATCTAGAGTACAGTTTCAATTAAATGGCAACCACGATAGCTGTCAGAGGCGGCACTCGAGAACAGTTGCCACTGTTATATGCTGCATTCAATAAATTGTAACTTGGCTAGAACCACACACAAACTCACACACACACGCACACACACACACAGCCTCAAACTCGTACTCGCACTTAGCATCATTCAGTTAGATACACTCAACCCGTATTTGTGAGTGTCGCCCACTGCATGCAGCAAATTGCATGTTAGTCGCAGTTGCAACACATTTGCCAGATGTGAGTACAAAACATTTTCACTTTCTGGCGTTTGAGTTCTCTACTCTGCTGTGCAGTGTTGCGCATACGCAATGTATGCCAGCCGCTGCAGCGTAAAAAAGTAACACAACACACACAGAGTCACCAACAATGACAATACAGTTGCTGACACAAAATGTTATTTCACTTCAATTAAATGGATGCGCGGCTTGCAGCTGAAGTGCTCCTCTGCCTTGCCTGCCTTTCTGCCCGGGTCGACAATTATGTGAACTTTCTCTAAGTGGATTTTCCCGCTCCCTCTGTGTGTGATGTGAATGTGTGTGTGTGTGTGTTTGTGTGTGTATTGTCAGTCAATTTAGCAAATGCCGGAACCGCGAAAGTTTCTCAACGCGCTGCGTTTGCAGCTTCTTGTCGCAGTGTTAGCCAAACAACTGCAGCACATGAAGTTTTTGCTTCCTTATTGTTGTTGACGTTATTGTTGTTGCTGTTGCTGTCGCTGGCGCTGTCTGTGAGCTGAGAGTTCCCGTTGGTAATTATGTTGGAAGCAGTGGCAGCAGTGTGCGCTTTCAATTTCCGCATTGCTAAATTATTTGCCAAAATCAAATTCAAATTACAAAGCAATTTCTGTTCGAAAATAGCTTAGCACACAATCAGCCAGCAACAGACGTCGCATCTCCTTTCTCTCTCTCTCTGTCTCCCTCTCCCGGTCTCTGCTACGCTCTTGGCGAGCTAATCTCTATGTCTATCTCTTCCTTTTTGCAGTCGTTCACCTTGTGGCGCAGACATCCGGCGGAAGTGGCGTCTAACATTTGCAAATGCGAAACATTGGAAAATTGTAAGCTGCCCCTTAAAGTGTGCAACGATTTTGGCGTTTGCCACACTTTTTGCGTCACTAACTAAGCCCCAGCGGCTCGCCAATCGAATTAGCGTCATTGACTTGTCGCTCTGTCGAATCGCATCGCATTTGGTGGCAAATACCCATCACAGGCTGTAATTACAATTCGCTGGTCCAACAGGGCAAGACAGTGGAGGCTGTGGTGGCCAACATCAACGGACGCGACTTAATGCCCCCGAATATGTGTGTGTCCATGTGTGATAGATAGCGCACACTCGCTCGCCCTCTTGGTGGTGTTCACTGGCTGTTTGTTTGTTGTTTCAGCTCTTTTTCCGCAGTCTGTTTATGTGTTCAACTACTGAATGGATTGCTCTGGTTCGGTTTACTCTGCCCCGGTTCGGTTTGTTTTGGTTTGGTTTGGTCTGGTCTGGAATCGGTTTGAGTCGTGTGTTTAGCTTTTGCGCTGCATTTGGATTGTGGTGCAGTTGGCAAATATGCAACGCAAATGCATATGAATGATGCATGCAGATAAAGTGTGTAATATCTTAATTTATCACATGCTTGAAGAAATATTATGCTCTAAATTAATGCAATGCTCCATTCTGCAGATATCTGCCAAGGATTGCGCTTTATTGAGTTGAATGAATAGAGCGTGCTCTAAACAACTTTTTGATATATACGATGAACAGCTTTGAATAAGCTTTGCATTTGACAGATTCAATTTTAATTGTTAATAAACTGCAGTTAATGTTACTACTAAATAGCATGTGTAATAATTTAATTTTGCTGACTTCAATTTGTCAGAGTTCATGCAGAGTCCATACTGTTTTAATACATTCCCATATTTATTTATCTAATTATTTAAATATGAGGTGTTCTTGTAATGATTAAAATACAAATAATAAATTCTGGGGCTATTGAAATGTTTAAAATTAACAGCTTAGTTTCACAATCGCTTTTTAAAGTTCAACTTAAAGCTTCAATATGTGTTGACTGCAGTTGCATAGTCAAATGCCTTTGTTTTACTCGGGTGCTCAACATTTGGATTAAGGCGTTGCCTGCGTTATGCATTTAAATGACACACCAAAAAGCAAAGTCATGAACACACACACTTATACATATATATATGTGTGTATGTGTGTGAGTCAAAGTATAAAGCGTAGCATAGGTTAAGCCCTTGGCCAAAAGTAGCCTTCACCTTTGTACTTTTGTGTGCTCGTTTATTTTGCTTAAGCAGCTTGCACAAAATGCTTGTAATTTGCTTGTTTCTTTGCACTTGAATTAGACGAGCGTTCACACACACACACACACACACACATGTATATACTCATGCAGTTGTAGGTAAACATGTTTGTAAGTTGTGCTATTTTTGAGCTTTACCTTAACGCCTGCCGTGTCCTTGCAGCTGCGGCACTTGTCAAGTCGTTTGCTTGGACTGTGCAAACAGCATGAGAAGCCCAGCACCAACACCAACAACGACAACCTGGCCAACTAGTAAATGCATTAATGGCTGCCTCACCACGCACGCTACAGTTCCCTGCAGCCCTGCAAAAAAGCGCTCACCTCGCAAATTTGCGCCCATTACAGACTCTAAATGCGTGTGTGCAGCATATGTGTTCGGCTCTATGTGTGTGTGTGTGTGTGTGTCTGAAGTGAGGCTAGAGTGTTTACGTTGCGACATGGCTGGAATGCTCAGCTTGGCGCCTGAAGTGTTTTTTGTTGGCGCTGTCATCGTCATCGTCGTCGTCGTCGTTTTGATTGCGCTTTGCATCAAGAAGATCAGGACGTTTCTTGAGCGGCGTGCTGGCCTCGTTAAGTGCCATCAGACAGTCAGTTGGGCTGCTTATGGCATTTTATGCTATTTTAAATGCATAAGCTACATGTTTATTCGCTCTTTTTTTACGCACACACAATCGCAGCGCATCTAAATAAATAAAGACATATGATGAGTGCCATCGACACGACACATATGTTGATTTTTTGTAGTCGTCGAGTAGATGCTCGTAAAAATGTTTATTACGTGGCCGCATCCTGGGTTTTTTTTCCTTTCTGTTATCGTCCAGAATGTTGTCAGTCAAAATGTTGCTAGCAGACGCAACGCGTCGCGCCGCGTTGCGCCGTGTCGCCTTTAGTGCAACATTGTGTTTGCTTTCAGTCGCTCGCCTCATTAGTAATTGAAGTTTTGGCATAGGCATAGCTGTCAGGGCCAAACTCCAGGGCCAAGCTCGCAGCTCCAAGCTCCGAGCCGCATGCAATTTTCATTTGTCAAATGCGTCGTTAGGCAAAGCCCAGTGCCTCGTCATTTAGTTGTTGTTGCAGCTGGGAAACAACGCAATTGTTGTGCCTTTGTTGCTTAATGCATTTTTAATGCATCAAACACATTCTGAAGACGTAAAATTGCATTCAAATTGCTTTAATTAAGTGGATTTGCATTCGAAATTGACACACAAATTTCCCAGTAGGCAACACCAACACAAACAACAACAACTATTACAAACGACATCAAACGATATGGCACTCTGAGCATTTTGGGGGCGTCAGAGGACACCTGGTGTGAGTTTTAATTGATTGCACCATTAATTATTCACATTAAAAGGCGGCCCACCTAACGTATACGCAAAATCCCTAAAAAATTACCCACTTTGTGAGGCATGTGGCAAAATTTTTCCATTGTATGAAAAGAATCAACATTTACTGTGATATTTTTCAAAGGCATACGTGGTTTATGCTCAAGTCCCCTTTATCCTATTCGTTCTAAAGCATACTTTTCAGTTCCAAAAATACCGAAACTTGATTTGTTTTGTTGTCTGATTGGTTTGTTTGCGGCGAAAATATTTTATTACAATTATATACAATTGGGCATCCACGACGCATGCTTAATTTGAATATATATTTGCGTGAGACACATTCCAAGGAGTCCAAAAGTTAAAAGTTGTGAAAATAATTGAAACTAAGAGAAGTTGCATTGTATTTTTGTGGCAATTTGCCAAGCAAAATATTTACGAGGATCGAATGGAAAATAATAATAATAAGAAAAAAGTAGTTTTGAGCAGTCAATTGGCAAATATTTGCATAGAAATTTGTTTAAATATTTGCTAGAAAATATGTGACATGCCAACAGATTGTGTTATTTGCATTCGAATTGGCTTTCTGCCTCGTTATTCCTCTGACCATGTTCATAACTCTGTCTGCGTCTGGTTGACTTTGATAAATTTGTGCTGAAAAAGTCAAAAGGGCAGTAGCCAGCAAAGGTAAACAAACAAAAGTTTGCATGATTTGCAAGTGTCAAGTGTACACAATGACAAGTCCTTGAATGTATCTAGAGTTTGTGTGTGTGTGTGCGTGTGTGTATGTGCGTGTGTGTTTGTGTGTGTGTACGTATCCTTGACGTGACACTTTAAGTGAAATATGCAAATAGAATTCGAGCAAATTTCGTCTTTGATTGACTTAACATTAAACTAAAACAAACATTTACAGCGCTTTCTCCAAACTGTTTGCTGCGAACACATAAAACTAATTAGCTGAGTATTTTATGATGATTTATGTGGCTATATATGTGTGTGTGGAGGGACATGCGAACCCGTTTATTCATTCTCACATATTTATTGACTTAATTAAAGCATTTGTTTTGGTTGTGATTTCAATGGGTTTGTTTTGGCGTTGAAGTAACGAACAAATCCCAATGTAAAATAATATGCGATTCACTGAGCTGGATAATTATAATGAAGCGTTTTGTCTGGCCCAACTTAACCTTAATTCCATGTTAGTTCACATAATCCTAGCGTGTCTTTTTATTGCCTCTCGCCTCTTTTTTTTGCGTACTGCTTTCGTGCATTGTTTCAGTCCTCATGCAGGTGCGAACTATTCTCTTTAGGACAAAAAGCTGACAACACGCATAAAAAATGCGCCGTCTGCTAATTAAGTTGCTCGCCAAAATGAAAAGAAAACTTAAATGAAATGAAAACGCAGCCAAGTCGAAGGGAGCGCAGGGTGCAGGTCAAAAGCTAACGCATTGTTTTGCCACTAACTTTTGTGCATAAAATGGAACAGATGCTGCTCCGTTTCTCTGATGCGGGCTAAGCGAAGACTTCTGCTCCTCCGTTGTCAGCCCTGACCACATTTTAATTGGGCTAAGTACACCAGTCCGGGTGCGACAGCTAGAGGAGGGCTGAGCGAGGCAATCTCTGTCCAGTGGCTGGCTGCTTGCATGTGTGACATGCTATTAGGAAAACTTTTAAATGAGTTAGTTAAGTAAAGCGGGTAATGCTGTTATGAGTTTGCATTCCCCCGGCTCCATTCCCCATTCACTATTCACCATTCACCATTCACTCTAACAAAAACTTGTCATTTTTGCTTGCTCAACTTAACAGACTGTTAACTGACACAGCCGCAGGCCACAATTCTACTAACTGCATTGTATAAAATACCTGCATGCCATTTCACATCCAACTAGTTTCAGCACTTGCATAATTTATGCATTTGTTCTTTAAATAGACCGGCAGACTGGACAAGACAAATTAATTGGCTTTTCATTAACAGTGCTTTGTACAAACAGTCTTTTTAATGCACATGACGTAAGTGAATCAACGTTTGCTGTGCCATTAACATTTGTTAATCTCTTTAACAGATTGTGCACAAAATTGAAGGACACTTGAACATCAACATTCACTTAGACAGACGTCTGCTAGTGTTCTGTTATACAAATATTCACTAAAATATTTTTCTACTTTTGGTACCAAGACTTAACTGGGCAATCACTCAAAGTCAAGCTAGTTACAATTGAGCTTGTTATTAACTGCAATTTTAATAAATTAATGTTTAGTGTCAGTTAAAATAGAAGCAACGTATTTTGTGGGTTAACATTTATCATGGTAGCAATTGCCCTAATGACACCCACTCTCTGCAGTGAGTTGCTCCCGTGGCGATAGTATTTTCATATTCTAATACCCTCTAATGTGTGCTGTAAAATGTTGTTGTAACTGGTTTCTAACATGGGTGACTAATTACGGCACCATCGAATAAAAGTGCAATTATGAATCGCAAAATCGTTATTGGCGTTTGAGCGTTTAAGCGTTTTTATGATTCCAAGAAGTGAGTATTGTATTAATTGCGGCTTTTTATTTGTAGACATATGCGTGGCAATTGAGGCATAAGTGCATGCAATTAATATGCAATTAGGCTCATGCGATAATTTTTGATTATTTCTTGTTGCCTTTAAATGGGGATTGGCTTTTGGAGGGCCGCAAGCCGCAAGCCTCTGGCCACAGGCCGCATAACATACTTACGTACATGCTATGTGTGGCATGCCACAGCAATAGCAATTATCGCAAATTATATCGCTCATATATGTACATACTTACACATTTGAGATTGCATTATGTGGTGGAACGATTCAGTTGGCAGTTGGCTGCGAGTCCCAAAATATCGAATGCCGAGTCCCAGTTGAATAATGGAAAAACACATGACATGGAAATGAATGAAACAAAGGAATGCCAAGAGGGAAAAAAATATTATTCAATTACGACAATGGGCCACGGAATGTTGCACTGAAATCGACAGCCCATGCCACTGATAATAATAATGATAAAATATGCGATTCAATAAATACTTGAAGTTTCCTACCATTTCTCTCCCTTATCCGCGTTGCCGTTGTCGTTTCGCAAATTGCAATAATAACAAGCAGGCGGCATGTTCCAATACACAATACTCATTGTATTCATTCATAGTTCTTCTGCTTTCGTTTTTCAATAATATTCATTTTTAACCAAAACCCCAATATTGCCGCACAAAAATCAACCAATTGCAACATCCATTGTCATCCGATTTTATGCTGTGTCTTCTGGTTTAACGGGTACATTAGTGTTTACACTTAGCTTGATGCTATTTGAACATTATTATTTTACTTGTATAATAAAGTGGTTGCATACATTTGATTTATTTTAGTAAATGCCTTGGAATCGAGTTTTTGTTATTGGTTAGCCAACTTCACTTCTCTTTTCGAATACGCCCAGCATAATAGGGTATAGTAATATATAATTTTGTTTTCCTTGCAAACAACAGCAGAGCGCATTAAGTCTTATTCGTAACGAAATGTACATTATCGATGAAAATATGGACAGTTTTTACAATACTGCCGTATCAAAAGATGAAACAACCAATATTTATAATGAAGTGTTTATTTTGTAGGTAAAGATAGTAGCTTAAATTTGAACTTTTATGTTTGGAAAGTTATGTAGTTTAGACTTAATAATAGTGAACAAAAAACCTAATCATTTCTTACAAATAAATGGACTAAATACAACAATTCTATCTATTTGCCTGCAGGCTGAATGCACAAATGTTGTGTATTGCAAATTTAAGTTTGGTTTTCGAAACATTAAAAATACTTTTAAATTATTTGAACGTAAAATGAAGTCTTGAACTGCTGGTAATACATTGTACAGTGATTTGGGGTAGAGGCGTATCATATTAAAGAAAGGACTTAAATTAGAGGCACACAATTAGTGAGCGTGGCGGGGCTGCGTTGAATTTTATGACGCACTCGGAAAACTGTAGGCTGGCCACATTGATAAGCCCGAGTGTCTGGCCGGCAGCCTGGGCTCGCTTCATTTGCATAAAATTCAAATAAAATAAACGACAAACATTATAATCATTAGCCTGGCGACCGCCTCCTGGGTGCAGTGTTGCGTCCCAGTCAGGCCGCGGAGCAAGTTGCTGATTGCAACTCGGTGCGTACCATGGGGGGAGGTCCACTGAGGCCGCTGACATATTTATGGTGTTTCTATGTTAACGAGCCGTAAATTAATTTAGCTAATGATATATGCAACACGACAACGGCAACGGCAACGGCAACGAGCAGCACCAACTTCTCCCCGCAGCCATTAGATGCCGATCCATTCCTGCAGTGCGACTTTCTGCTGCTCCACCTCCTCACCCAGCTTCTGGGTCATCGCGAACTGAATGAGCACCAGCAAATAGTTGCACACAATCGAGGCGAACTGCGAATGTGAATGTGCGATTACTCTTCGCTGGCAATTCAATTCAATCAGTAAAATGCTGTCACTCACCAGTGTAATCACAGTTTTATTGAGTGTGATGCTCGTGCCGCTGGTAAACTCAACTTTGAACTGCAGCCGCCAACGCATCATGGCCTCAACGAGCTGCTTGACAGGGCGACTGGCTGGAAACCAAACGTCCAGCTGTTCGAGCAGACGCAGACATCGACGTCCCTCGTCCACGCTCCGGCTGCAGTAGACGGGAGCGATCAGCATCTTGTAGAAAGGCACCAACATGCAGACGCACAGAAAACCGAGCATCATCAAACTGACGCCAGCTGAGTCATTGCTGCTGATGTCGGATCGAGCAAAGATGATGTATAGCTCGCTGGTGCTGAGCGTAAAATCGTGCGCCATGGCCGACCATAGGCTCAGGTTGTAGACATCGTTGATCTCCTGTATGATGTAGTGCAACTCCTTGACTATCTCCACCAGCGACTTGATACGCCGCTCGCACAGCGGCCCCTTGCCGAAGCGTCTGTAGAGAAACTGGGGCTGCAGAATCCGCTGCAGCAATCGAAAGCGTATGCCGAGCAGCTCGGTGAGCGACATGTGCACATAGCCAGTGAGATGGGGTCCGCTGGTGATCAGAATGTAGCACAATGCAACCGGCACCACAATCTTCAGCTGATGTCCTTCGGCGCCGCGTGCCAGCGCCGTGTTCACAGCGCCAAAATACAACACTGCGACAATGCTGATAACAATGATGTGCTTGCGCCCCAACTTGCGATAGTTGAGATTAGCGCCAAAGTCGCGCACCAGTTGCCTGTCGATCTCCGCCAGCCGCTCGTAGATGCCCAGATGTCGCTGCGCGCCCAACTGCAGCGACAGCACAGTGAGTACGAAGACCAGCGAGGATATAACCAGCTCCATGCCCATGATGCTCAGCACCAGTTTGTCCAGGTGCAGCAGTCGAGTGCACAACTCATCGTTCTCCATCATGGCATAGAGGCTGCCACATAGACTCAGCACTACCAAGGTGGCGCAGCACATTGAGTAGAGGCGTGTCCACTTGTTGATGACGAAGCGATTGCCACGCTGAAAGAAGCCGCTGCAGCAGACGGCGAACTGTCCCACAGAGATGAGGCCAACGCACTCATGCAGCGATTCCGGCGCCCACAAGCGCTGCAGGACTCTCATGGCCAATAGAAACAATGAAACATGCTTAACCTCCAGAGTTGGAAATGGATTTGATTTGTAGCCCGAGTTGGGCAGCAACGTGGAGTTGAGCCAATTTGGGGCTGTTAGCGTAATTAGTTAATTTACTAAAACTTATCGGTATTTGAGGCTAGTGAGTCACCTGAGTCACCGTAATGCATGCTTCAGTGGAGCAGTTAATCTAGATATTATAATGAGCAGATATGGTTACTTAATGATGCGCAAATATGTGACAAATATGAATATTGTGCAAAGTCATGTAAATACATAAGGAGTTGTTTTTGTAGACGACACTATTATGCGCTTAAATGGCTAGAGCGAAAAAAAGAGATTACATTGTATCATTAGGAGATTACATTACACATTTGATTTATTTATATTGTTTTAATCATTGAATGACTAGAATATCGAGTTACAATGTCAAAGGAATAAAAATGCTTTGCAAGTCAATCAAGTTTTATTCTCAAAAATAATTTTGAAATCGAACTTAGTCGATATTAAATATCTCACAGGATCTTTATTTAGTTTTCGACTTGTTCGTCTTTAAAGTTCCAAAACTTTTTTCCAGAGTTGCTAGCTTCGAAAACCTCGAAAACAGCACTCACTCTTCCGATAAATACGGTGTTTTCGAAAAAACGAAATATCATTTTGTATTCGACATATGGGATCTTGGGCAAGTGGACATCTTCCGTCATCAGTTTGCGGGCAAACATATGTCCCTGGAAATTAAGGTGTCAATGGATTCAGCACTCCCATCAATGACGTACACTTACCATGTAGGGTCAGCTGTGATTAACATTTGTGTAGCTACGCAGTATGGATTGAGTTGATATTTCTCATCATTGTCTTTCTTGACGTATTGTATTTCTCACTTTGGTGACATTTAGAGGCTGCAACAGGTAGCATTCACATAGGACTTGACCCAACTGATAGCCACTAGATTGCAACTGAGAATTGCAATAAACTGCGGGTTCGTTTTGCACTCAATACTCTTCACTTTGAAGGCCATGGACTTTGAAAGGACATGCGAATATTAGCCTGGTGGAAAATCCATTTGTTTTTCCCAATTAAGATTTTAATCAGATAAACAAAATACGAGCGAAAAAGCAGTTACCACCAGTTCTATACATCATATGTTGATTCTATATTTTTTATTCGATAGATTTTTTGTATTTTTATTTTAAATTGGAATTGTATGATTTGCGGATTTACTAATCCTTTTCTTCTTGATTTGCACCATTTCCGCAGCTTGAAAATAATATTTGATTACACCAACATTTTCGCTATTCCGATTGAGAAAATTTTCACTTATTGTAAAGGAAACCATATAAAAACCAAGCGGAAATTTCGGTATGAGCATGGGATTCGCATCGATGTACAAGTTGCGTGCACTCAGATGGCCCTGTAGAATCACTAAAATTAATACTTATATCGAAGTCAAACAATTACTTAATTACAATTACCATGTAGGGACAACTGTGATTCACATTCGTATACTGCTTGAGTACCTTCCAAAGAATTGTTCCGTAAGACATAAAATTTCGCTTAGATATTACATCGCACATATTGAAGGCAACGTTGACCAAAAATGGATGATATCGATTGTTGTAGCCTTTTTTGAATAATTCGAAGCGAAACTATACAAGGATTATTAATTACAAATTTGGATCAATGTCAAAATTTTGTATAAGTTTACTGTTGAATTTCGTAGTGGCAAAATGAGATCACAGTCCATGAATACAACAGCCTTATTCCAATTTTCGGCCTTTATGAAACAACTGGAATTCTCAGCGTATTTGGGATCAGGCAGACATTCAATGTTCGTGGACTTGTATGTAATTGGTGAATCTGCGTGCTGAGAAAACAATACGCTTGTAAATTGCAAACTGTTTTGAAATGTATTGATACTATCAGTTACCGCACTAAAAATAGATAAAAACAAGACAGAAATCTACGGTCGAGTGTGTTCGACTGTTAGATACTCGCAACACAGCTCGAATATACTAAAATATATCAAAAGGTACATTTGGTATATTCGGTATATTGATATTCCATCACGTCCTAAATATCACATAAAGTATAAAATATACCATGCATGGTCACACTGTCCACCAGAAACAAAAACAAAAGTGCTTCTTGAATAACTTCCAAGCTTTTGATCCGATTGTAACCAACTTCTCGTCATCATCAAGTCTATAGTTAAAGTTATATATACCCAAATTGTAGACTCTAGCTTCAATATTGCGGAGGTGGAAGAGGCATGGAAAAATGCAATATGCTCGACATTAAATATAAATCATTTTTCGATTTTACTTAATTAATTTTTATGTTTATTTTTTGCCTTGATGAAATCCATTGATTCGATTTAAAATTCTACTACGCAAACAGATTTGAAACGTCCATTGGGAAAGTTTACAAAGGTACTAAATGAAAAAAGATAAAAACTTCAATTTGGACCTGAAATAATACAAAAATATGTGTCTAGTAGATTCACACTTGCCGTCAACTTGCGCAGTGGAATAATCAAATCACAATCCATTTGGGCAACTGCATAATTCCAATTTTTAGCATGTATTTATCAGGAAAAATTTTCAACAAACTTGGTGTTGGGTAGTCATTTGAGATTTCTTATTTTAAATACAATTTTGCACATCACTCCACTATGATGTAATTATCACTTTATAATCCACGTAATCAAGTAAAATTCAAATGAATTATTACCACTTTCCAGAGCAACTGAAAATTCAGAATAGCAAATACGAGTGAAATATATGAATACATGATTAAAACTGAGAACTTAATGTTTAAAACTTTACACTGAAGTAATGTTGAAAACGCTGAAATCTAATTTAAATGTCTTTAATAAATAATATTATAATTGCTTTATTATAAATGCATTACGCACAATCCATTGATATAATATCTGATGAGACCATGCATTATTAATATTTGTTATTTGTGTTCAATTCCAATAATATGGTTTACATTTTTTTTTTGCTTTCATCATATCTATACGTATGAATAACAATAATACATTTGGATAAACAACACACGATTCATATTTGTATCCGCCTAATACATATGCTTCATCATCGCCATCGAGCAGCATTTTAATGTTCAATTTAGTAGTTTGTTTTCTTTGTATTAATGAAATTTATCTCTTATCTTATCTTATTTTATAATCAAAAAGGTAAAAATCGAATAGCATCAATGATAAATCTGTATCAAGGACATAAGAGTTTAAAGCACTCAGACGAATCTGTGAATATAGAATATTTCCGTGTAAGAACAGCTGTGATTTTGAAATTTCATTATCATAATACCACATACTGCATAATTTCGCTAGGATCAATAATGGATAAAATCTATTATTATAGTTCCTTCTAATGGCTTCAATATATATATATCAAACATTATAGGTTGACACTATCTTTTGAATTGTTTAAATTTTTATTTCAAATTGGAATTGTACGATTTGCGGATTTACTAATTTGATGTCTTTTCTTTTTGGTTTGCACTATTTCCACAGCTTGAAGATAATATTTGATTAGACCAACATATTCGCTTTTCCGGTTGAAAAAGTTTTCACTTATTGTAAAGGAAATCATATAGAAACCAAGCGGAAATTTCGGTATGAGCGTGGAATTCGCATCGATGTACAAGTTGCGTGCAAGCAGATGACCCTGTAAAATCAATCAAATATATATTTAAATCAAAGTTAAACAATTAGTTAATAACAATTACCATGAAGGGACAACTGTGATTCACATTCGTAAACTGCTTGAGTACCTTCAAAAAAATTGTTCCATAAGGTATAAAATTTCGATTAGATATTACATCGCACATATTGAAGGTCACGTTGATCAAAAATGGATAATATCGATTGTTGTAGCCCTTTCTGAATACTTCGACTTGAACCTATACAAGGATTATTAATTAGAAATTTAGATCAATGTATAAATTTTGTAAGAGTTTACTGTAAAATTTCGTAGTGGCAAAATGAGATCACAGTCCATGAATACAACAGCCTTATTCCAATTCTCGGCCTTTATGAAGCAACTGGCATTCTCTACGTATTTGGGATCAGGGAGACATTCAATGTTCATGGACTTGTATGTAATTGGTGAATCTGCATACTGAGAATATAATGCGCTTGTAAGAAATTGTTCTCAAATGTCTTAATACTATCAGTCACCACACTTAAAACAGATAAAAATAAGTCGGAAAGCTATAGTCGAGTGTACTCGACTGTTAGATACCCAGCTGGAAAATACTAAAATATACCAAAATGTATATTCGGAATATTCGGCATATTTGGTATATTGATATTCCATCACGTTCTTGAAACAAAAACAAAAGTGGTTCTTGAATAACTTCCCAGTTTTTGATCCGATCGCAACCAAATTCCCGGGATCATCAAGACTAGTTATAGCTATATATAATTTTAGACTCCAGCTTCAAATTTGCGCTTGCAAATTGTTCCAATTTTAGGAGGTGGAAAAGGGCATGTTACATACATTTTCTGGAGTCACAAAGTTATAATACCCTATAATCCTATGGGTAGCGGGTATAAATATGGAATAAGCACAAATGGATGAGGCATTCTAACGATTGAAAATTGCCAATTGTTGTCAAATGGAATAGTTATCTAATGACATTTTAATGGCTCTACATGTGTCCAATTAAATTTCGATTATGTTTTTATACCCGCTACCCATCGGGTAGAAGGGTATTATAGCTTTGTGACTTCAGGAAATGTATGTAACAGGCAGAAGGAAGCATTTCCGACCCCATAAAGTATATATATTCTTGGTCAGGGTCACCAGCCGAGTCGATATAACCATGTCCGTCTGTCCGTCTGTCTGTATGAACATCTAGATCTTAGACACCATAAGAACTAGAGATTTCAAACTTGGTACCAGTGTTGGTGTATGTCCAACGCAGATCAAGTTTATTTTAGATTTTTACCACGCCCCTTTCCGCCCCCTAAAATCGAAAAAAACGATTTACTAGCGCAATTTTAAAGATGAAGTCTCCAGTCTTGGTACATATGAAGATAATAACAGTCTTGACGATTTCCGAGAATTTGGTCGCGATCGGAAAACTTGGAAGTTATTCGGGAAACAGTTGTGTATAGGAAAATCCATAGGCAGCTGCACGTGAACAATGTGACCGTGCATGGTATATTTTATGCGATATTTAGGATGTGATGGAATATGAATGTACAAATATACCAAATATACCAAAAATACTTTTTGGTATATTTTAGTATATTTGAGCTGAGTAGCGGGTATATCACAGTCGAGCATACTCGACTGTAGCTTTCTTACTTGTTCTAGTTGTAATTACCATACTTTTTAAAAATGCTTCGATATTAGGTATACAAGCTGTGTTAATATCATTTAGTTTGCTTTAATACTATATTAAAAAGAAATTTTTTAACAAACTTGGTGTTGGGTAGGCATTTGAGATTTATTGTTTTAAATACAGTTTTGCACATCACTCCTCTATGAAGTAATTATCACTTTATAACCCACATAACCAAGTAGAATTCAAATGAATTATTACCACTTTCCAGAGCAACTGAAAAATCAGAATAGCAAATACGAGTGAAATATATGAATACATGATTAAAACTGAGAACTTAATGTTTAAAATTTCACACTGAAGTAATGTTGAAAGGACTGAAATCTGATTTAAATGTCTTTCAAATAGTTATTATAATTGCTTTATTATAAATACATTACGCACAATCCATTGAAATCATATCTGATGAGGCTATGCATTATTAATATTTGTTATTTGACTTCAATTTCAATATTATCGTTTACATTTTGTTTTTGTTTTTATCATATCTATACGTATGATTAACAATAATACATTTGGATAAACAGCACACGATTCATATTTGTATCCGTCTAATATATACATATGCTTCATCATCGCCATCGAGCAACATTTAAATGTTCAATTTAGTAGTTTGTTTTCTTTGTATTAATGAAATTTATCTCTTGATCTTATCTTATTTCATATAATCAAAAAGGTAAAAATCGAATAGCATCAATGATAAATCTGTATCAAGGACATAAGAGTTTAAAGCACTCAGACGAACCTGTGAATATAGAATATTTCCGTGTAAGAACAGCTGTGATTTTGAAATTTCATTATCATAATACCACATACTGCATAATTTTGCTAGGATCAATAATGGATAAAATCTATTATTATAGTTCCTTCTAATGGCTTCAATATACATACATCACATATACATGTACCAGATACACACTTACCGTTATTATGATTCCAATAATTACCATTTGGCGGAATACAAAATGCGAGTGGGATAAACAAATAAATAATTAAAACTGCAAACGTCATATTTCAAATTTCATCGCGAACTGAATGCTAGGTATTTTCAGTATAATCAGTATATTTGGTATATTTATATTCCATCACGTCCTAAATATCGCATAAAGTATTAAATATACCATTCACGGTCACATGCTTCACCAGAAACCAACCACGTTCAGCTGCCTATGGATTTTCCCATACAAAAATGTTTCTTGAATAACTTCCATTTCTGTCATCTGAGCGCAACAAACTTCTCGGGAATCATCAAGACTATAGTTGTCGTTGTATATACCCAAATTATAGACTTTAGAATTAAAATTGCCCTTGCAAATCGCTTTCAATTTTAGGAGGCGGCAAAGGGAGTGGCCAAAATATAAAACAATCTTGATCTGTGTAGTACGTACACCAATTCTGGTACAAAATTGGGTATCTCTAAACTTATAGTCTTTGAGATCTAGGACATACCTATATCGACTGGCCGTGAGCAAGAATTTATATACTTTATGGGTTCAGAGATGCTTCCTTCTGCCTGTTACATACCTTTCCTGGAGTCGCATAGGGGATCTTGGGCAAGTGGCCATCGTTCGGTGGTCGACCGGTAAACTATTTCAAACTATTTTAGACACTGTGAATTCAATATCCAAACAATTCCTTTTTATAATAGTCTCAATTTACTCAATAAATTCACCATAATATTAAAAAGAGAACAATTAAGATTTTCATAATTGCAATTAAATCTATTAACAATCGAATGATCTACCAGCTTTAAATATGATAGATTGACTGTATCTTTTGAATCGATCAATTTTTTTGTATCTTGTATGGATGATATCGATCGTTGTAGCCCTCATTAAATATTTCGACGTGAATCTATATAATAATTATTAATTACAAATTTCAATCTAACTAAAAATGTTGTAAGAGTTTACTGTTGAATTACGAAGTGGCAACATGAGATCATAGTCCATGAATACAACAGCCTTATTCCAATTCTCGGCATTTATGAAACAACTGGCATTCTCAGCGTATTTGGGATCAGGCAGACATTCAATGTTCATGGACTTGTATGTAATTGGTGAATCTGCATACTGAGAATATAATGCGTTTGTAAGAAATTGTTTTCAAATGTATTGAGATTATCAATTCATCATCAATTCATCACACTTAAAACAGATAAAAAATATAGAATAACCACTAATGAATGACGCATTAAAGCGACTGCAAAACATAGACATGGACCTGGATAGTTATTTTATCATGTTGTCAATTGGAATAATACTCTAATGCACTTTGAATAGCTTTTCATTTCTCCAATCTCGGTATGATTAAAACAGACTTTTAAAAAATGTTTCGATATTAGACATAAATTAGAATTTAAGCTCTATTGATTTGGTTAGTGTGTTTTATTACTATATTGAAAAAGAGTTTACAAAAAGGAAAAATGCAATATACTCTGCATTAATTATAAATAATTTCCCTATTTTACCTAATTAATTGTTTCTTTTATGTTTATTTTATGACCTAATGGAATCCATCGAAATAACCCAAATAACATTTTCAACAAACATGGCATTGGAAGCCATTCGAGATTTCTCGCTTAAATATGATCACTAGACTGTGAAGTAATTATCACTTAAATTATTACCACTTCCCAGAGCAACTGAAATTTCAGAATAGCAAATACGAGTGAAATAAACGAATACATGATTAAAACTGGGAACTAAATGTTTAAAATTTCACAATAAAGTACTGTTGAGAACACTGAAATCTGATCTAAATGCCTTTAAAATAAAATAAATATAAATATAATATATTTGAATATTTGAGTTGGAACGAATTACGCCGATTTTAAATGTTTATTGAATAGCTATTTTAATTGGTTAATTATACTCCTATATGCATTTTAATTGCGTCTTTATATGCACATTACTTATTCCATTTTAAATAATGCTTTGAAAATTGTATTATTTTTTTTTATCACTAAGTAAATGAAGCTTGACAATATCACATATCATTCGCACAAAATTTAAATGTTTTATTCTTGTGAACTTGATACAGTTAAGTGAGAATATAACAAAGACAGTCAACGCGTAATAGCTGAGAGGCGGTAGTTTAGAATATGCATCACATGAGCTCTTTGGACAACTATTCAAATGTAAGGTTTTTTTTTCTGAGGTAAACCTTTTCCATAGCTTCAAAATAAAAATTTATTATGCCAGCCGATTCAATAGTTCCGTTTTTGAAGTTTTCCAACATGTCTATTGAGATTTGATAATTTCCCAGGGGAAGATTTGGTAAAAAGCTTTCAGGGAAAGATATGTTCCGTCCAATCAAATGACCCTGTGGATTCGACATAAAAACTGTTTATTAGGTTTGAATGAAAGTAGATATTAATTATCGATATTACCGTATAAGGACAACTATGATTCATATTTGTGTATGCATTATATATCTTCTTCAGCATTGTGCCGTATGGTAGAAAATTCCGATTGGACATAACATCGCACAATTTGATAACAACGTTGACGAGAAACGGATGATATCGATTGTTATAGCCCTTTTTGAAAAATTCGACGTGGGCCTGCCAGACAGTCAATTATCTTGTATTTAACGTTGAAAATCTCGCAGTTGCCTGACTTACCGAAAGATTGCGTAATGGCATAACTAAATCTCCGTCCATATACACAACGGCTTTATTCCAATTTCGTGCCTTAACTAAGCAGGTGATGTTTACTATGTATTTTGGGTTCCCAAGACATTCAATATTTGTTGATTTAAATACCATTTGGGTATTAACACTCTGCAAAGAATATATTTTATTTACACCAGCATATTTAACTTATATGCAATAATTATATTACCACTTGCAGGAAGTGCCAAAAGCCCAATATAAAAATTATGTTTTGTATGTTCAGATACATCATTTGAACTGTGAACTCAACATTAACGACATAACAGATTTGTAAAGAATTTAGTAAAATTCTAAACCATTTTTAAATGATTTCAATATGAGAAGGTTAATTTCAATTGTGATTTACTCGGTAATAATACTTATATCTAAGCCCAATAATATTCATTAATACGCAATAGTTTCATTCGACATAATTTTTTTTTAATCGACAACAATTGAAAAATAACATATTTTTATTACTAAACAAGTGAGAGAGCTACAGTCGAGTGTGCTCGACTGTGATATATCCGCTACCCAGCGCAAATACACTAAAATATACCAAAAAGTATTTTTGGTATTTTTGATAAATTTGGTATATTTGTACATTCATATTCCATCACATCCTAAATATCGCATAAAGTGTAATATATACTATGCTCGGTCACATTGCCCTCCAGAAACAAGTCACGTGCAGTTGCCTCTGGATTTTCCCATACAAAACTGCTTCTTGAACTTCCAAGTTTATTACCCGATCGCAAGAAAATTCTCGGGAATCATGGAAACTGTTATTATTATTATTATCTTTGTATGTGCCAAAACTCAAGATTCTATCTTTAAAATTGCGCTAGTAAATCGTTTTTTTCGTTATTTATTTAATATAGGTGTCTTGGTATGAGTTTGGTAATATAAAAATACACGTTTAAGCTTAAATGTTTCGAATTGTGACAACTTAAATCTTCTTATTATTCTTTTCGACTCTGCTCTCCTCTCATTCCTTTGTGACCGTCCTTTGCGTAGCCTTTAATACCACACCTTGCTGCGGTCTGGTAGGGCGTCTACATACTACCTCACATGTATGTAACATTTCCTGAAGTCACAAAGCTATAATGCTCTTCTACCGTATGGGTAGCGGGTATAAAAATATGATTGCTTTTTGCTCTACTCCCATCATGCTTGATAGTTTAAAAAAAATTTAAACAAACTGAAATGCAGTGTTTATTTTCTTAAATGGATAAAAAAGTGAGCGTTTATCTTTCGTTTAAAATGAATTTGATTTAATATAAATATATGCATATATAATATTGGTTAAATTATATGAATATTAAACTAAAATAAATAGATTTGGACTGTATGTAGTTAGCTATCAATGAGGATGGCAACAAGTCGAGGGTGATACGGTGGTAAATCAACCTGACGATGATTATGAACTATTCGTCTGTAACGGCAACGGTTGTTAGTCAGGCCCATGGCTTGAATTAACCATCGTAATCTGCGGAATTACGGCAACTGTCATCGGTGTTGGCGTGTTTCCAAAAGTCGCTGACGAAGCTGACAAAGCTGATGATGCCCCAAAATGTTGACAAAGACACGTGCAGCACGACGAAATGGTAACGATGCCAGCCGTATGAGTGGTAGTTGTAGATGAAGAAACTGAGCACCAGCAGACTGAAAGTATTGCATAATTTACAGCTACCGAAAAACGGAAATATTGACACGGATATACCAGTTCGCCACAATGGCAGTCACCCAATATGGCGTTGTCATTATGCCAGTTGATGCCGCCAAAATCGGCCATTTTGTCTGCTTTAATTAATTAAACTTGATTAACGCAATCAATCATGACCACGGCCACTAGCAGCGACACAGTGCAAACGAAAGAGTCATGTCGACTGCTCGGATGTTTCTTTGACGCGGGCGGGCGTGTTAATTGTTTTGCATTAAATATTTATCACCTTGGTCCCAAAAAGGGCTAACTAAAAACAGCAAAATCAACAACAACAACAACAAAAGCAACAAATGGAAGGGAAGGGGGGGGGGGTGGGTGGGTGAATTAATTAGGCATGTGAAAAACGCAGCAACATTTACAAAAGAGCAATAGCTGCAATAATAAATTATTGTTGAATTGGTTGAATGCATAGAGTACATTAAAAAAAATGAATTACTGAATTTATGCATGACAAACTAGTGAAATGAATAATGCAGCTATTTATTAGTTTTATTCAATGTCTAGAAAATTGCGCAACAAATCGCATTGTGACATAAAGGCGAAGTGATTATTAAACTATTTATTTTGATAAAAATAAATAGATAAATAAATAAATCTATAAATAGTACCACTTTTTATTTGCTGGCTTGGAAATAATAATAGAATAGAATAATAAAAAAGTAATTGTTTTATTGTATTTAAAAGTGGCAATATTCGGAACAAAATGATCTAAGCCATATTTAATTTTTATGAACTTACATATTTTCGATAAAATGAATTGATGAACAACACGTGTTCAATATAAATTATTTTTAGAGGTTGTAAAAAAAAGATCAATGATTCTAAATATTTCAATTTACAGTGGCAAGAAAACTAGCATTAAAAATACAAATTATTTAAATATTACTTTACTTGTTAAAGGACACAAATTATTAAGATTTAATAACTTTTACATTATTATCCAAACAATAGTGCCAAAGTCTACAAAATTGCGCTTTAAATTCACATTACATAAATTAAATCGTGAGTCTATAAAAAATTGCTTACATTAAGAAGCTCAAAGCGTATCAATATAGCAAAAATAGTTTGAAAACAACATTTATTTGATATAGATTAGTTTTTAATAGACTATTTGTAAATTGTTATTCATTTTGAATATTTAGTGTAACCTTTAATTATCCTTATCATTCGTTAAACAATGTTTCAAGCTTCATGCAATAGTCAAAATTTTCAACAAAAATTGTGAACATAATTCTGAGCAATCTCGGCGATAAAATGTAGAATTTTTAAAAAAGTTTCTTCTTAATCACTGTAGTGAAATTAAAATTTGTGTATGAATCAATGCGTTCATTATCAACTAAATGAGTAATACTATGGCTATAAAAGATTACTAAAAATTTCCAATGAAATCATAGTTGCAGCACTGAAAAGGTGAACTGCTTGCAAAAAAAGAAGAACTAAGTAAAGCAAGCAGTTCCATACTACAAATATTTTTATAATTTTTAGTTAGTAAGTCTCAAAAAATTCTGAATTTAATATTTTTTTGAAATTACAAAATTTTGGTTAATAATACTTGGATTTTATTGAATTTATATAGACTAACAATTTAATTGATATATTATATATATTAAATAAATATAGTTTTAATATAACAGCTTTCACCTATTTTTGAATATTTGATGTTGAATCATCCTTTCTTTGATTTCGATTTATATTCATTCATGGCATCAAAGTGGAGAGTCATCGACCCAATATAATCTGTCTCAATAGGGGTGTCATCAGAAATATTAAATAGCAGCTTATATGTTCCCAAAGGCAGACTTGGTAGTAAGTTTTCATCAATGTACAAGTTTCTTGCATATATATGACCGCTTATAGGACAAGAATGATTAATATTCGAGAACCGTTGCATAGTTTTCCATATAATAGTGCCATAGATTAAAAAATTCCGTTTTGAAATTACATCACATAGATTAAATCGCACGTCGACAAGAAAAGGTTTATATTGATTGGTATAATCCTTTTGAAATACCTTAAAGTGAACCTATAAATACAATAAATTTATATTAATGTTATTATGGGTTAGAGGTTAGAGTGTAAAAGCTGAAGAACTTACAGATATATTTTTTAACGATCGTTCTAAATAAAAATCGATTACTGCAACAGCTTTACTCCAATTAATGGCTTTTATCAAACATGTATGATTTTTAGCAAATTTCGCAATACATTCCATATTTGTGAATTTGTAAACTGTTTTCGTAGCAGAAACCTGCCAACGAAGTTACACGTATTTGTGATCACAAGGTTTAGAATATTTTGCTTCAGATAGTACTTGCCAGAGGATCCATACAATTACAATCAACATTCTTTTTAACGCCATAGTTTGAACTGATGACATTATGAAATTTACATTTTTTTATAGCTTCGAAAAGTTTGGAAGTAATTTAGTTTGATAGTAATTTGAAATAAATTAGTTTTTAATGGAATATTTATATTGCACCAAATATAAAATAGTCAATTTGCAATTACCCTTTTAAGTTTATTATAATAAGAAGGGGCACGAATAATTTAAATTTGAAAAGCGTTAACTACATATATCTGAAAGAAACTCTTTTAAAGATTTGTATATTGAATATAAGAAATAAGTAAAAAACTCAATTGGCATCTTAATATGGTAGGAGCCACTTTGGTTTAGACAGTATTTCAAATTCAACACATATTGTCCTCTTATTTTGCTACATTTAATTCTATATTAACAACTCCAACTTTCAAGTATGACAATTTGTCATTGTAGCCCATTGCAAATTTGTACAGACGTATTTTAAATATCTAATCTGAAAAATAATTTTTACTTTATAATCTTATTATACTCTGTAACTATCATATATAACTGAGTAGAATAAAATATATATGTTATAATCGTTCACGATATCTCGAAAACATAAAATTTCGATTAGTCGTAGGATAAGTGTACTTATAGTTTATTATATCAGTGAGTAAGTTTGAAAT
Source organism: Drosophila siamana (assembly GCA_035047445.1). NCBI lineage: Eukaryota > Metazoa > Arthropoda > Insecta > Diptera > Drosophilidae > Drosophila > Drosophila siamana. The sequence goes on along the minus strand of JAWNPP010000020.1, from coordinate 1,152,434 downwards.
AATTATCGTAAGCTTAATATTTTTGTTTTGAAGCTTTCATTTGTTTGTTAGTTAATCCAATCCAAAAACAATGTATATAAATAAACCCATTAAAATATTCGAATGACTAAGGTTTAAAAACCGTTGTTAACTTTTTTAAACTGTAGAAAATATTTATATTTATAATTTATATTTTATTTCTATTGAGAAGCTTAAAGTGAATTTATAAATATTATAATTGTATTTTCATTAAGAATTATTGTAGAAGTTGGCTTACTTAAAGCTTTAATCAAACTGATTTACTATTACCAAATATTTTAAATGCCATACTTTGAACTGATGATAAAAACTGCTTTGGTTAATATACATAGGTTAGAATAGTTCGAAAACCGATTGATCCAACATTAATTATAAATAGATTTCGTTTAAATTGATTATTTTTGTGAAATACTAAAAAACGAAAATTCAAAATTGTGAATTGTGATTCATATTGAATATTTATTGAAAATTTTCATTTTTCTATTAATTTAGTGCTCTTATGCAACTTCTTAAGTCAAAAATCGTATTGCTTGCGTTGAAAATTTGTGCCGTCGGCAAGCAGTGCAAATGTAAAACAAGCAGTTATATGTTCGAATTTTTGTTTTTAGAAAAGTATACAATCGTTCTAGCCTATTAATATAGATTAAAACAACTGGTTTAAATGTAGTTTTAATGTAACAGATATCCCCATTTGTGCAATATTTATCCATTCTTTGATTTCGATTGATATTCTTCCATGGCTTCAAAGTTAAGGGAAATCGTACCAATATTTTCTATTTGATCGGGAGTGCCCTCAAACATATTAAATAACAGCTTGTATATTCCGAAGGGAAAATTCGGTAGGTAGTTTTCATCAAGGTACATGTTTCTTGCATATAAATGACCTGATAAAGGGCAAGAATGGTTCACATTCGAAAATCGTTGCATGGTTTTCCTAATAATTGTGGCATAGATTAAAAAACTCCGCTTTGCAATCATATAACATAGATTAAATCGAACATCGATAAGAAACGGTTTAAATTGATTGGCATAGTCCTTTTTAAAGACCTTAAAGTGAATCTGTAAATACAATAAATATATATTAATGTTATTATGATGTCGATGTAATCTAATTCTCAAAGCTGAGAAACTCACAGATAAATTGTTGTACGGTCGGTTTGCATAAATATCTATTACTGCAACAGCTTTACTCCAATTAATGGCCTTTATCAAACATGTACAATTTTCATATTTTGCAAAACATTCCACATTTGTGAATTTGTAAACTGTTTTGGTTGAACAAATCTGAAAAAGAAATTTCACATTGTTTTGATCAAAATGTTTTCAATATTTTACTAAACAGAATAGATACATGCACTAGCCAGAGGATCCAAAGATTCACAATAAATATTATTTTTAACGCCATAGTTCAAACTGATGAGGTTGTGAAATTGACATTGTCTAATATAGTTTCGAATAGTTTGATTTAGTTTGTCAATTAAAAAAAAAAAAGAATACAAAAATATATAATCAAAAAAAAATTTTTATTAATTAAAAAAAAAAAAAAAAATCAAAACACAGAGAAAAAACAATGTTGATAAAAACAATAATTAAAAACAATTAAAAATAAAACGCCCCCCCATTTTAAAAGAAAAATTTCAAGAAAATTAAATTACGTATTTTTTGTTTTGTTTTTGAAATAAATTATTTTTTAATGGACAATGAGAAAATGGAATATATGAAAATAATTAAGGTTCCAAGTGTATTATAACAAGTGCGACAAGCGATTACTTTATGTATCCAATTAAGTGAAACACATTGTAATGCTTATCAACACAATAGAATTCAACTGATATGGCGAAAACTAGAAACAAATTTCAAGCTGGTCATGCTGACAATTCAAGTATTTTTCTTCGTCAAAATTTATTTGGGAATTTTGCACATGTGACAGCAGTCAACTGGCTAACTGACAAACCGACAGAAGGACAAACATATGGAATGACAGACAGACTGATCCAACTGCCAGCGGCAAGGGGTTCTCGACTTGATTCAATTAGCGCTAATTTAAAATGCCAACATGCCGAACTAGCTAGGAGCAGAAATAGAAGAGAACAAAAGATAGCAAAAAAGCAAAAACAGAAAACGAAAAGTGCAACCCCAATTTACCACATGACCCCTATCAAAGTTGTTGTTGCTACGTCACTTGGAGCTAAGTGTTGACATTTGGCATCATTTTGGGGATTTTTCGGTCGGTTGTTTTCGCCTGTCAGTTGACCAGGCGCTAACTGATCCATGCGAGTTCCAACAACAAGCAAATAAACTCACCCCGTACCGTTTTTGTGAAGACGCACAATCAAATCAAAGTGTGAATTCAAAAGGCCCTACGACCTAATTGCGCATTCAGCCATGACAAACGAGCAATGTGTTCTACGGCGTAAGATATTGAAAAATGTATATTTTTACATTTATTATACAAGTATAGAATAGATAGATGGATAGTCGTCAGATGAAGTTAAATTCTCGTTTTGCTACATCGCTCTACAAATGAGCTTATAATGCGTATACGCGACGTAGACACAGCACGTCGATGTCACATTTGCAGCTTTTATGGCGCACATAATCATCAGCATCATCATCATAATCATTACACACGCACATACACGAATATGTCTAAATGCACATTGACAAATGTTGGAGTTGCTTGCCAAACATGAAAACACATTTGTCTGCCCGCAGGCGGGCTCATGAGCACACGCATCGCACTCGGTGCGAGTGTATGTGTTAACTTATCGCTTAGTCTGCAAAGTGCATGTATATATGTTTGAGTAGAGTGGCTCACTTTTAAAAGCGGTGACGAGGGGCCTCGCTGGGTCACCTAATAGCGCAGCCATTTGTACGCACTTGCTAACCGACTGCGTCTTAATGCTACCTGCAATTAAATTAAATAACACCATAATTAATTACCTGATACCCCTGAGAGGGTAGTGCGACCGCTGGAGTGGGGCGAAGAATCATTTCGTTGGCCGCAAGTTTGTTTGGCTTGATTTGTTAACAGTGTTTCACGTGGCACGCAGAGCGGCGTCTAAGGTGTTGATGCTCGACGTGCCAACGCCATTCATTATTAAAGTAGACTGCGTTAGAGTGTACGCATATGTATGTGGCATTGTTTTTGTTTCCCTATGTGTGTGGGGGGTGTATGACCAGCCTGAAATAAAGAATGATTTATGATCAGAGCACCGGCCACGCATGTTCGTTCTCAGAAGCAAGCTTTGACCCCTGTTTGCTTAATTTTCTTTTCTCTTCGTTAAATTTTATTTCGCCAACGGCATTCGATTTCAGAGTGTCTACAATCAACAATAATAGTTAGTTTTAGCTAACTTAAAAACTGTCAAAATCAAAGACATTTTTTATTTACTTTGAGAGTTACTGATAAATGCAAAACTTTTATATTCTTAAAATTTTTTTTTGCATATTATGCATGCAAAATTTAGGCAGAGCATTCACTTTTCTATTATGCCCGATTTGACAAATAAAAATCTTTAAGTTGTACAATTATGGGAAGTCAAGATAAAAATATAACTAATTGCGAATACACAGAGAAAAAACAATGCTGTTTAAATACAATGAAATTAAGAATAATGTGTATAAACTATAAATGACTGCCACCATTTTCTAAATGAAGAATGAATTTCAAGAAATTTGAATTACGTATTTTTCCTTTTTTGTTTTCGCTGTGCGAAGTTTTGTTGAACCCATTTCATTCATAATTCATAGGCATCTTCAATAGCCACTAATTATGACACTCATCGAACTGAGGTGCGGGAAGTCTGGCCAGTCTATTAATAAAGCATGTATCTCTCTCTATGTCTGTGCTAAGCTGCTCATTGGGCACGTTATAGGGTATTTCATCCTCAAATGCCCTTGACTCGGAGCCCAGTCAAAGGCAGTCCGTTCAATGGGGGCGACGGCGTCATTGATAAAAACTAAGCGGCAAGTGCTTGGAGGAGGGCCCATAAAGTGTATCATAAATTAAGGCAATATCGAGGGCGCTCTGTACAAAGCGCACAAATCAATGGGCCATAACAGGGTAATGCAACTTATAGCAATTTGGCAATAAATGGTAATATCGCTGCATTGATTGCCAATACACTAACGAACGTTCGAGCGCCGGTCCAGTGTGAGTGGGCAAGGATGGATGTGAGTTTGAATATGAGTACTTGTATTCAAACATGGCACCCATCAACTGCCCAAATGTGCCGGCCGTCAAACAGTTGTTGCATGCTTATCGTTGGCCCTCGGCTTCCACCTCCATCTCCGTCTCCGCCATTGCCCGCTCACGGATTCCGTTGGCACTCGTAATATTAAAAATTGCATGCATAAATGCGCTTTATGTTAACGAGTGGGTAACGAGCAGGAGTTACTGCTGATGATGTTGCCCCGACTACTGTTTTTCCCACTGCTACTGCTTGCGCTGCTGCAACAGCTTTTGTTTGCTTTTTCTCCATTCCTTTCGGTCATATCTGAAGTATTTACATCGCGCCTGTTTTATCTCACGACTCTTGATGAAATATGCCCACGTCCATCGTTGGCTGCCGCATTTTCCGGCCACCAAAGGCGCTGCTGCAGCATAAAACTCAACCAAGCGTGCAACATAAAAAGAGCGGCTACAAAAAAATCAACTTAAATTAATATTCCTCTACTTGTATTCATCGCATTCTTTGAGGACTTTTGGAAGCATCGCTTGGACTCAGGTGAACGAATTTATCGCTGGCAAATAATCTTGTATCTATAATAATATACATTTATAAAGTTGTTTTTTCTACATTCTAAACTTCAGCATTTAGCAGGCGTTTTATTTCACAATTATTTGTTTATATACAAAAATCGATTTGCAAATGAAATTAATTACCGTCTTGTATTGACTTCACACATTAAATAAAATTAGGGATAACTGTCTACATGATGTATCAAATTAGTTGTGCAGTAATTAGACAAGAAAACTATAATTTCCACACAGTAAATCAGGTTATTTGAATTCCAAGTTCGTTTCAGTTGAGTGAAACAGTGGGGCAAAATCGCTTTTTATAAAAGGCAACGAATTTGTAAAATAACAAATTATAATATTGGAGTAAACACATTTTGACTGTGTTCTACTAACAATTAGATTTGAATAGCAGATTTTATGGTATCTATAGCATGACTATCAAATTTGCCCTAATTGATGTTAACAATATTTTCTTTTTTATGTTAGGATTATAATTATATTATTTTTCTATGAATTTCTCTATATCGTTAGAAGTTTTACAGACCACATCATTTAATAAGTTAATCAATTATATGCTATAAATGTATCTATAAATATTGAAGTCATGAGTATAATAAGTTAATTCAATTTATAGTCGTTTACAGTAGATCTGCAAACTCTGCCACTGAATGGTTGCCATTCGTTGGGGAATTACACTCAAATAAAGGTTTGGAAAGTCTGTTGTTGTAACATTAAATGCCTAAGTACAGGCAGAGTGTATGGTAAATTTTTGATGGGGATTGCTTGAAGTACAAGCTTGATATTTGATGCCACAAGTTGCATGGGGACGAGTGCGAAGGAGAGGCCGAAGAGTGTTTTAATCAGTTTCGTTGCTGATGCTGGGCAAATATTTGCTGAATATTCTTGCCCGTTATGTGTGGCGGAGACGGAAAGCCGATTATGCCGCACAATGTGGCATGCTGGCTCTCCCTCACTGGCTGCCATCAGAGAACTGATTAATGAGCTGCAAATGATGTTATGCGCCAGCGCTCGCAGCGTGCGTAAATCACAAACAATTGGGCGTATGTTGAGCGAGCGTGGGGAAGGGGCAACGGCTGGATAGCTTGCTGTGTTGCATGCAACAAATCTGCAAGCATGTTGCTAATAATGTTGTTGCCGTTATCGCTGCCGTTGTCGTTGCCGTTGTCGTTGCCGTTGCCGTTGTCGTTGCCGTTTGCTGTTTATGTGGCATTGCTGAAGTGCGCAGCCAACTTGGCATTCGATGCGTTTCACTTGTTGCATGTGGCTTGCAGTGTTGCACTTGCACTAGACTTTAGCCTCCTGCCTCTTGCTGTTATTTATATAGCCGTAGACATGCCGCATCGTCTGACACTTATGCTGCCAAACTTGCGTTGCATGCCACCACGCCACACACCCCCAAAGCGACAAAAACTTTGAATTGCGACACCAATTGGCAGCTGCGCCAACTGGCGACAGCGGGCGTTCGCCACTTTAAAGCCATTAAAAAGGCGAGAGCAAAGAAAAAAAGTGAGGGGAGGAAGAAAAGCGAAAACTGACAAAGCTGCAAGTAAAACTTTTTATGCTGCAGTTAACAGCAATTGCGAAAAACTTATGTGTATGTGTGTGGAGAAGGGAGAGGCAAGGTTGCCACTTGAATGGGATCAACAATATGCTGTGCTCTAGACATTGCATTTGCCTGGCCATAAAGGCAGCTTATAGCTTAATAAGTACGAAAGCTTCAGATTGTAGCTGCTTCAAAGGGTTGCATGCAGCCAAAAATATGCTAACAAGCCAACAGAAAATACAACTGTGAGGTGAAGCGGAGAGATAGGGGAGGGAAAGTTATACAGCGGCGCTTGTTCTTACCTTTTGACATGGTTTTGTTTCTCATCTGAGTTGAGCGTCTTCTGTTTTCCATCAAGAATATTAACATTTGTTTGCCCACGAAACGAAGCGAAAAACAACAACAAAATACGTGCACGAATTTCACAATTCCCTTGAGAGATTATCAGTGATTTGATACACTGCCAGAAATCAGGGCTTCACTCAAGTATGTGTGTGTGTGGTATGTTGCATAATCGAACGACGAGGCAGCTGAACAGAATATGAGGGAATGAAATTAAGACACAGAGCTGCCTTCGGGCTCCGCTCTTAAGCTTAGCTAATCGAAGCCTCAGTTTCTCTGCTTAATTATGCGTTCATCTCGCTGAGAATTTATATTCTGGTTTGCATACTCTTTAATAACCAGAGCATATTGGTTTCAACAATTATTTCAGCCAACCATTTTAAAGACTTCTCGAAAAATTTTCATTGATAATTTTTAAAAACTTGTGGTTGACAAGTTCGTGACTATTTAAATATTAACTTTCATACTTCGAGGAATGTTTACTGTTGCTATATTAATGCTCAAACGGAAATCTAACAATTGCCATCGAATCGAAATAATGCCAAATAATGCCCAACATGAACAATTTACAATATCACAAAAATAGTCATTCTAGTCTGTCGCAAACACGCAATCACTGAAACTGAAATAAATGCCGAAAAGTTGTTAAACTGGTCAGCAAACAAAAGTGGAATATCAACAAAAACAAACACACTCGACCAACGTATAAAAAGTGTCGCACATCTTGACTGCTGTTTCAGTTAAAGTCGAATGAAAGTGAAGACGAATTCATAACACTCGAAGACATGAGGTTGCAATTCACACTCTGGGCAATTGCTCTACTCTTGGTCATAGCATTTACCTGTAAGTTTCTCACGCGGTTGGCCTCCAAATGTCACTAACTTGTTTCACACTTCCAGCACACGCGTTAGCGAATGAATTTACCGTGGACTTCAATGTGGATTTCGATGATTCATTGAGTGACGGCGTAAATGTGCGGAATTCGAGAGTGAAAAGGGAATATGAATATCTCGACAGCGATAATAGTTACGTGGAAAATGATTCTACGGACTGATAACAAAAAAAAATCGAAATAAATGTTTAATTATCATAGAGAACTGAGCAATTATTCAGCTGAGCCCTTGAAGAGCATTACAGAGTCGGTGATTGGTGCTCCAGAATATGGCTTTGAATCGTGAAAGTTATCGACTAGAATTTGAATTTGAAAAGTTCTCCTATCTCTGGCTAATTGTAGGCTCGCTCTGCGGCTGCTGCGGTGATTAATTGACTTTCAAAACGGCCAGCTGCCATATAAATCATCCAAGCCATCGCAGACCACGTCGCACTTACAGCAAAGATGTCAAAGCTGCTGCTGCTCTCGCTCTCGTTCTCGCTTTTGTTGCTGGCTACAGTTGCAGGTGAATGGGGCAACACTTTGCTACGCAAAAACAAACTCTCAACGGTGCTGTACGTGTGTGATTCCAGGTAGACAACTGCTGCTGCGTCCCCTCAGTGGCCAGCAAACTCGAGAGCTACTCGATCACCATCAGCTGGCGGAAGGTCGCTCAGTGCGCAGCGGACTTGCTGCACTCACCGGCTACACGCTGGGCTAGCTGAGCAAGGCGCTAGTGGGCGTATTTATCTACGATGTGGTAACGGCGAATGTGAGCAGCGTTGAAAGTGAAACGAGCAACGGCTACGCGCAACAAGTTTGCTTCAACACGCACAGCTTGCTGCCGGCCACAGAGACTCTGCAGCTGGCGCGTTCCAGTGGAGACGATAACGTTGGCGACGCCTACAATCCATACGCAGATGACGATGTCTACAACAATCTGGGGCGACAGGCTGACACCACAACGGATGCGGATAGTACGACTAGCACAGATTCGCTAGACACAGCAACAACGTCGAGCGATGCCAATTCCAATATTGCCACTTGTATAATTTTATATAGAAATAGATGAACTTTTGTTTGGGTCAGAACAAAACCGGTTGCCGCTTGGCGTTTGCCCTGATTCCGATACAAGCGGGTCAATCGAGGGTAAAGTGCTTTACATATATGCAAAGCTGATCTGTAACTTTCTTCGGGGAATGCGGCCCATAAAAGTGGCACAGAACCTAGCGGCAGTTTCAGTTAACAAATCGATCGCGGCATGAAATCTTCGCCAATTCTTTGGGCAGCTCGTGCCTTGCTCGTGCTCTCAGCTCTCCGCTCACCCGCTTCAGGTAAGTGGCAACTGCCAAATGGCTAGTAATTGGCATTAACGTGGCCTCAATCTGCAGCTGGACGCGTGTCGTTGCGTCCGCTGTCGCCCAGCGAGCTGCGCAGCGCTTTCCTCGATGCCAGCGGAGCGGCTGTCGGCAGATCTCCGGATGGTCGCTCCATTTCCTCAGCTCTGGCTGGGCTCAAGGGCTTCGCTTTGGGTGTCACCAACGGTATTGGCGGCGCTCTGCTCTTCGATGTGGCCACATCGAATGAAACCATTGCCTACTTGTCGAACCTCTTCGATTCGCTGAACACCACGTTGAGCAGCTACACCAGCTCCGGCAGCAACAGCGATGCTGGCACTGTGCAGGAAGTGTGCTTCTCGAGTCGCAGTCTCAACGGAGACGCGATACAGGCGCGCGGCAATAACGCCGATGAGGATGAGGCTGAGGATGAGCCACAAGACTTCTACGATGATGACGAGGAGGAAGAGGAGCCAGAGGAGCTTCGTCAGTTGAACTATGACTACGATCCTATTACCACTGTTGGCAATGGACTCACCTGCATTGTTGTCAACAGAGGGCAAGCTATCGTACGGCATCGTCGCAGTCTGGGGAACGCAGCGAAGGAGGAAACAGTGGAAGTACCGAAAGCAGCATCGAAATAAGAACTATTTGTTTCTTGCGTAGTATGTTAATTTGTTTAAGCCGACGTTGAGTGTGAATAATACAAATAAGCAGACAATTTTCGGTTATTTACATTTCAAATACCCGTAACTATTGTTGTGTAAAGCAGCTTGAAGTCGATGGCACTTCGATTGAACTGCTACTGCTGCCCATACATTTCATATTCATATTTGCCATCTATTTGGAACAATGAAAAGTCAGTGTATTGCTTTCTATCTACTTGCCACATTCAACGCAGAGCTCAGGAAATTTGATAGAAATTAAAGACTGGAATTGAGCGCAAATTGAATGTGGCAGAATGCTGATAATCGCATGACATGTCAAAAAGTGTGTGGCAATTGGATAAATGATATTATATCATGCCACACATACACCGAGGGTTCATTGGTTGTGGAGTCCGAGCCTAAAAGCCTTTTAAAGCTGTCAAATAGGGAGCTAAAACCTGATTGAATTTCTCGCTTGGCTGATTTAATCAAAATGAGCCGCCAGCCACGACTGTGAAAGGGGGGAGCGTGGTCAATGTAAAAGGTTTTAGCAATGCATATGTCACCATTTGCAGTGTCATGCCTAGACATACTTTGCCACATGCGAAGCGTGGCATAAATAGAAATTAATGCAAAGAGCCACGCAGAAGGCGACAGAGCAAACCAGAGCAGCCATCATCTATGCCAATCCGTGACTCGTCCCTCCTCCCCGATTATGTGTGTTTATACTGCTGAGGAATATAGACACATACATATGTACATATATATATATATATATATTATATATAGAAATAAACAGTCCGGTCGGCTTATGTAAACATTGAAATGTCATTGCCGCCAAGGGCGGTGACCAGCCCATAAATCCTGCCGGCAATTTATTAACTTTAACACTAGCCAATGTCATCAGGCTTCCCATTTACTTCCACTTCCACTTCCACGTCCATTTTGGCCTCGGCCGCGCCTGTCTCATTTGATTTGCTATTGATTTTGATGAGAAATTTATGTGGTTGAAGGACCCTAAGCAACCGACTCCAGCTGTCGACATTTGCCTCGCCGCCTCCTGTTTATTCTGCTCTGCCCTGCCATCTTCCCCCAAGGTCTCCAGCCACCTGTCTACTGTCCCTTTGAAACCTGGCATTATGGAAACTATTAGCCATGCTACAGCTTTCGTTTATTTCCCACCACTCAACTGTGTCACGTGGACGTGGGGATTGAGCGCAATTGCAGGAGTTGCTTCATTGCATTAGTTGCCATCGATTATTAATGGTAATTTGTTGAAACCCATATGCGATTCTGTTTGAGTTTTAAATGAAATTTTCGCGATTTATCAAGGTTTTAATTAGCGATTACTGCCAAGGTTTCAGTGGAGATTTATAGATTTTCAACAGAATTAAAGCATTTGGACTTGCATATATTATTTTAATGGGTGCACAGACCGAGGGATGAATAGATGGGCAGAGATAGATTTATAGAACATCAGACAGATAGACAAGCCGATGAATATGAGGTTACACCGTGAGTATTCCTATTTAACTGAAGGGATCAACGCTTAAATCCTCATAAATAATACATATACCCGCTACCCATAGGGTAGAAGGGTATAAATTTTGTGACTCAGGAAAGTATGAACAGGCAGAAGGAAGCATCTCCGACCCCATAAAGTATATATATCTTGGTCTGGGTCACCAGCCGAGTCGATATAGCCATGTCCATCTGTCTGTCTGTCTGTATGAACACCTAGATCTCAGAGACTATAAGAGCTAGAGATTCTAAACTTGGTACCAGTATCGGTTAAAATCGCAAAAAAACTATTTACTAGCGCATACGAAGATAATAACAGTCTCGATGATTCCCGAGAATTTGGCTGCGATCGGATGAAAAACTAGGTAGTTATTCAAAAAACAGTTTTGTATGGGAAAATTTATAGGCAGCTGCACGTGGCTTGCTTCTGGTGGACAATGTGACCGTGCATGGTATATTTTATACTTTATGCGATATTTAGGATGTGATGGAATATGAATGTACAAATATACCAATACACCAAAAATACTTTTCGGTATATTTTAGTATATTTGAGCTGGGTAGCGGGTATATCACAGTCGAGCATACTCGACTGTAGCTTTCTGACTTGTTTTAATATTGTATTTATTAACAAATGGGAGTCAACTTTGAAAAGTGATAAGAACTTTATAGTAATTTGCAATTTGCAAATTATTACGAAATGAATCGCTTCAGAATTTATTTTAACGATTCGCAATCTCAACAATTAATATAGTTATAATCTGTTAAATTCTTTTGAGTGCTACAATTGTTGCTTAAACTACTCTAAAAGAAAATATTTAAAAACGCATTTATGTTAAGTCAAACTAGATTAAGTATGTCATTGTAAATTATATTACTCTATAGTTCTCATAGTTGTTTAAACAATTAGCAGTCAAGCCAGAACAAACACATGCATGTCAATGCGACAGAAATACACACGGAGTCCTAGTCTGTGGTTGAGCCAGAGCCAGGACACAAGCTAAAGGACTTACATTGCGAATGGCGAAAAGGCAAGCTGGAAGCGTATGCTGGAAATGGAGCACTAAATGCGCTAAATTACAAACTAAACGCCGCAAGTGCCGCCCCTGGGTATGGCTTAGATTTCACAAATGAACGCCTCCTTGTTGGCCAGGCCGAGAAGTGTAATAGCGAGAGAGGGGGTGGGGGAGGTGGAGAAGGAGTCGCTTTGAGGGTCGCAGTGGAGCTGCTAAAGCAGTCGCCAAAAATTGTGGCAAGTGGCAAAGCCAAACTGTCGACAGTCGATGACATTTGAGCGATAAGAAAAACTGTTGTGGCTTTAGGAAACCGTCTGCAGAGCGGTGAGTGGTTGTCAGAGGGGAGAGCAGAGGGGAGAGGCGAGTGGAATAGCGAGGCAAGTGAGCGAGGTGGCAGGTCAAACAAGCAAAGCCAAAGGCAAATGTTGTTGCTGCTTGTTTGTATTAAGTATGCAGGCGTGTGTATAAAAGACACACACACACACGCCTACACACACACACACATAGTTGTAGAGCAAGCGAGAGCGAAACAGAGAGAGAAAGAGAGTGAGAGAGGAATATAAATAGCAAATGTTTGTTGCGGTAGTTGTTGCTGTTTTCTTTCTGTCTGTGGCACTGAAATTTTTACAGTTATTTTTACAACATTGAAAATTGTTTTAAATGTTAATGCTGCTTGTTGTTGCTTTTTGTTGCCGTTGCTGCCCCAGCCTTGTGGCACAATAAAACGAGGCGTGACAACGCCCACAATTCGCACGCACATCCAGAAGACAAAGTGTGCGGGAAATCCCAGTGCAAACAAATAATTGAGACGCTTTTGCGCCCTCCAAATACACACACGCATATGGGCGGAAAGAGAGCGAGTGGGAGAACGAGCTTGGAAGACGGAGAGTGGGGGAGCTGACAAGTGCGCGCACTTGTGTTAAATTATGCGGGTTTTGCTTTTTATTGCACTTCGCCGCTCATTTCTTTTGCTTTTCCTGCTGCCTTTGCTTTCACTTTCGCTTTCTCTATCTGCTTCGGTTCGGCGCTCTTGCTGTTATTGTTGTTGTTGTTGCTGTTGTTTTGCTTTGCATTTGCTTTTGTTTTATGTACTCGTTGGATTGTTAAAGGTCCCAGTGGAAGGATGGTTTCACACACCTGCCGCTAGGTGGGGGTGGTGCTGCAAATCAAAGTCATTTGAAAAGTCAACGCGCATCAAAATATTTGTATGTGCTTCTATGAATGTCCTCGTCATTTGTTGTTGTTCTACTCGTTTTTCATGCATCCTTGACTCCATGAGCAGCCAACGGCGGGGAGAGAGAAGCGCCTGGCATTTCAATTAATGGCACTTTCGGGAGGCAATGCTTCAGCTTAAGGGTCATCACTTTCACTTTCGGATTTTCACTTGCCGCTTATTGGGTGGGGGGAGATGGCAACTCGACTGCACTCTAATGAAGCCATCGCCCCAGAGAGTAACCCTGGACTCAACGCAACTCGACTCGGGCTTAACTCAACGCGACTCGAGTCAAATTGTTCGCTTTAGCGAATGTCAACAACGTGGCGCGATATCATTGCAATTCGTGTGACACGTGACCACAAGATATCCGCTTCACAAATGTGCTTAGAGTGTGGTGCGGTGCGGTGCGGTGGGAGGTGGCGATGGTGTTAAGGGTGGCAACAGAACAGGCACACGGTGGGGATGTCGCATGGACGGGCTGTTTAATAGATTTTTGATTTGTTTTGTACGCCGCCTTGGCAAAATCCAATTGTGTGTTTGTGGGTGTTGTGTTGTGTTCTCAGCGCGTGCGGACGCTGATTCGAATAATGATTTGGCAAATGGTTGAAATTTATGCGATCCCCGTCTCCGCTCGGTCGACTGTCTATATGGTAAATCAATACGGTTCGAGGTATCCTGGTATCGTGTTAAAGCAGCCGCATAATTCAATAAAGAAATCACGCAAACAGCAGACAAAGACAAACAAAAAGACAAAGCGAGTGATGGGTGATGAGCGATGAGGGGAGCGAAGCGAAAGTGGAGGATAAAGACTGGGAATAAGGACAGGTTCTCTAGCCTTAGATTTCTTAGCCGCTGGCCAAGATTAAAAGCGGCTGAAACGAAACTTTGTTACCCCAATCTTTGTTGCTGTTCGTCGTCGTTGCTGTTGTGCGTCTTTTTTTACAAATTGTTTCAATTAAAAAGTTTACTTTGGCCCGTTTTGCTGTTGCTTTTCACTTACATTCTTTTCGTCTCGCCTTGTGGCTGCCTAGTGCGGGGGTGTCTCTAATCGGCTTTTGGGCATGCCCCGCATGCGATTGACACGTGCCTCAATGGAAAATGAGCGCTAATTGCGACCATAAGTACATGCCATAACTAGAGATGGAGATGGAGATAGATTGCAGAGACGAAGACACGCTCAACTTTTGGCTTAAGTAAAACTTGTAAATTCGACGGCCTTGGCAGCGCATTTATAAGTCAAAAGCACGATTGCATAATACCCACACACTGTGACATTGCTCCTAATTATACCCTGTGGCCGCTGAAAGTTTCTTGAACAACGTTCAGCAAGACTGCGCCAATAGCATGTAACAGGTTGCATGGTATAATATATAATTAAAGGTGCCAACCAAAATCTGCACCAATTTACAAATTAATCTTGTTTTATTTTGCGAAATTACTTACAATCCGTAGTAACTTTTTGTCTTCAACATTCGTATAAAAGCTAAAAATTCTTAAACGGCAAAGATGAGCTGGCGCCATCTAGTGCACGCCGTTAGCACCCTTTATTTAGCTTAGTACATGTAAGAGAGGAGTTAGAAGTTCAATGAGTATATTTACCACAGGGTATCTCGCAGCCTATTCAGCTGTCCTCTTATTTGTTGAGTAGTGTAACTGGTCTAGCAATTAATTAAATATAGTCGAATCGAATTGAATTGAAATGAATTGAAAAAAAGAGCACAAAGTTGCAACCTTATCGCTGCATCGTTCAAATATTTCGTGGCGCTAATTAATTTAATTGATTTAAGCATTTCAACAATATATCTGACTCTCTGTATGTGTGTGTGTGTATTTATGTGACTATGTGTATATGTGTGTGCGCGCAGTCCACCATATAAGCTATTGACTTTATTATCTGTTTGTTTGCTTAAATGAAATTGACTTGTAATTAAAAAGTTTTGCAAATTGATTGAAACTCGCTTCCAATCGGCGCTGGTTTGTGTGGGCTTGTGGGTAAGAGAGTGTACAAGTGTGTGTTGTTGTATTTGGGTGACCATTTGGCAACAATAAAACCACACAAACAAAAAACAAAACGAAAAGAAGCGGCTAATTACAATCATTAATTAAAAATGCACTTTTTTTGTTAGCCAGCCTGCTAAAGAGTTTTGTTTGCTGTCCCTTGAACAGGAAATTCTCTCTTAATGCCAAACTCTGATTATAGTATAAGAGCGTATGAACAGACTCTTATACGCTCGGCTAACTGACCTAGGTCATGGTATAGTTGCTTAGTTTACAGTTTACATCAATTGTTAATTGAGACGGACAGTTTTGAGTCATTTGAATTCAATCTCTGGTAAGGTTGAAAAACTACCCAAGCAATACAATATCTCTGCACTTTCTTAAACAATAAGAAACCCAGTAATTTTTTAAGCATATAGAAAAAATAAACAAATGCCAAACTTAAACTATTTACCAATTCTAATTGTTTTGCAACAAATGTATTAATAATGTATCTATAAATATTTCACAAAAAAGTTTGAATTTTTAAATAGCTTTTATTTGAAACCAGTTTCTGTTAGTTTTGCTCTGTGTAAATACAAAGTACTAAAAACGCTGAAACTCAGCTAACAGTAATATCAACAATCAACAAAAAAAAAAAAAATAAACAAACAAACAAAAAGAACAACAACTATAAACAAATAAAATAGCATCAACAAGGAGCACGACAAGTGTACTCCTAGTACTACGTGGAACTTAAGAGTACTCTAAAGTTCGGCTGTAATTTCGTGCACCAATAATTTCAAAAGCAACAACAAACAAAACTCAGCTCTTGCCAAAAGAGCGACCCTCTCTCACTCGAGCATATGCACTCTCTTTTGCGCGGCTTCGTCGTGCTGTCAATGCAAGCCGAAGTGTGTGTGAGTTCGTTGAAAAACGAATTCGTCGATGACAGCACGAGCGTCGAACAGCCGACGGCAAAGCGACGCGAGCAGTTCAGTTCAATCCTGTGACTCGAATGTGAAGCACGCGTTTTTGATTTATGTTCGTGGAGCTGTCAAGTGTTGTCAAGTGCTGAAAGTTCAGTGTTTAGCTTGAACAGTGTTGCGACTCGCATAACTAAAAGCCGCTGTCTGCCTAATGCCTGAAGTGGGCTTAATGGGGCCAAACCGTGCGTGTTAATGGCCAGTTAATGGCTGGGTGATTAAGGTGCAATAAACACATGCATAATTCACCAACAAAAAAAAAGAAAGAGAGAAAAAGAAACATACGACGACAACAGCAAGAATTGTGTAGAACAACAAAAAAAAAACGGTAATCAAATCGTGTTAATTCCATCAATCTAACAACTGTCATTGAGACAGCCAAGCCAGTACACACAAGGAAAAGCACTTTGCAACTTTGTGTGCATGTAACAAGCGGAGGCAAAACATTTGATCTAGCCACACCCAGGACAAGGACGAGGCGTTAAAAGTGCGCGGGGCGCTGCAAAAGCCAGCAAAGTGGTGAAAGTGCTAAGCCGCAAAAAAACAAGATAAATTACTTGGCCGTCGCATATTTCGTTATCGTTGCGTTATCCAAATAAACCAAATCAACAACAATAACATTTATCTGTTGCGAAGCTGTTGTGTGCGAGTGTCTCGTGTTCCGTGTCGAAATCGTTGCATACTTTCAGGCGTCCGCCGAAGCGCACATGGCGTATGATTTACGCGCTTGTTGTTCTTGTTGCCGCGAAACAAGTTGAGAACAGCAAATTTGATTAAAAGCAAAACAAGCAAATTGAATTTACAGTAAAACAAAACCACAACCAACAAAAAAAAGCAAAGTTTTACACGCGCCAAAAAATAAAAAACACACACACAAGAAGAAAACAAAAAAAAAAGACGTGAAAGTTACGTGAGAAAGAAAAAAATCTTCAAAACAAATTAACTGCTGAGCGCGCACTAAAAAGCGCAAAAGGGAAGCAAAAAACGAAATCCACGCGAATAGATATAGATATCTAAATCTATATATATACAATTTGGTGTACACATTTAAAAGATACGATACGAGACTCATCTTGTTATTGCTCCCGTGTGAGCGCTTAGCTTAGCCCGCAGCTGGAGCTTGAGCTAGAGCTGAAGCCTGTGTGGCTCTTTTTACTTTCTGACGCTGACTCTAATTGGACGAGCAGCAATAACAAGAACAACAATAACAACGACGATATCATATAAAAGACCGCAGCGAATTACGCGCTTAAGTGAGGGCTGACAACAACTACAACGATCATAACAATAAAGTGGGGATAACAAGACCCTGGGAACAAAACCAAAACCAAAAGCAAAACAAAAAAAAAAGGCAAAAACCAAAACGAGAAAATGTTTGCCCGCCCAGCGATGTCCAGAGCCAATTTCGGATTACTCAACTGGCTCATCAGTTGGCTGCTGTTGATGCTGCTTAAAGGTGAGTGCGCGCTTTTTAATTAAATAATCCAATTTATTTTCATTTAATTTCTAATTAAATTTAATTTGTTTACCACCGACCCCCGTCGACCCCGTCGATGACTCCTACGACAACCCCAACGTTGTGCTCAATACACAGACACATTGTACGAGCCGGCGGCTCTAATTGCTCTCTGCCAGCATTTTGTTTTTGTCGCTTTGAATTTCTCGTCTAATTTCCGGCTGGCACAATAAAGGCTGAGGCAATGCGAGGCGTGTGGGCGTGGCGTCAAAGGAAGACTCCGCTGCGCTGCGCTGCGAATGTTTCACAATTGAAATTCTTTAAATTTGCTGACAGGAATTTCAATTTCGAGACAAAAGTTTCATTGTCATTCGTTTTGCTCGCGCTGAGCTGCCGGGAAAAGGGAATAACTGGCAAACAGCGAAAGGAGGCAAGTCGTCTTTGCCTTTTGTCTCTATGTATTTAATATACAATATTGAAACGTTCTTCGTTTTGCTTACTTGATGACTGTGTCAATCCCATTCCCATTCCCATCCTCATTCGCAATCGCAATCACAATCGTGAGCTAATTGCCTTTAAATTGCTTAAAGCCTGGCTCACAAAATTGCTTAAAGCCTACTTTGTGGGCGCGTCGATCTGTGGCAGCCACAAGCTGCAAGGCCTGTCAGGTCAGGCGTTGCGTTTCGCATTCTGTTTGCTCATTTATGCATGTGTGTGCAAGGTCACAATAACAACGGCAGTTCACTCTGCAACAGACCCGTCCAGCTCTAAACACTTGTAGCCCTTAGTCCCTGCAGCGTTTCCTTCCCGTTTCTGCTGCACAACAAATGCTCGACCATCTCCATATGACCGTCTGCCACGCCAACTTTTCAAACACAAAGCACACACATTCGCACACACTCCCACACACTCGCACTTTCGGCAACATTGACGTAAAATTTCATTTTCAATTCATTCTCGGCATTCGGTGCTCGTCGCTGTTCTCACTCGCAGTAAAACGCAAAAAGAAGAGGCAAAAAAAGTGAAAAAATAAAAAACGTAAAAGTTAGAAAAAACAACGCACACAAACACACACTCACACACGCAGACAGCAAACAAATATCCACACACGATGACAAACTAACGAGCAGAAAGCACTCGTAAATGCAGCGGTTGCCTTGGCTGCAGTTGATGTTGTTGTTGCTCCACTTTTTGTTGTACTTGTTGTTGTTGTAGTTGTTGTTGCTGTTGTTATACCCAAAACCCATTCGGCTGTGGAAGGGTTTATTAAGTTTTTGTGGCATAAAAAGTGGAAAAAACATATATTTTTTTCTGTGAAAGCAAACACAACAAAATTTCTCTTTTGCACGTTGATAAAGTTGTTGAATTTAGGATATGCTCTAAACTTGCGAGCAGAATGTGCACCAGAATGTTTTGCAATGCCGCAATGGAAAGCTGAAATTATTTTATATTACTACACAGATATAATGTCCTTCAGACTTAAGACACATGTGCATAAGTCGGAGATAAAATTGCACAATAAAGTTGCACAACAGATGAGGTGTCTACTGAGCGAGCAGCAACAATATAAAAATTAAATATACATAATGTATATATCTGAACTATAATTGAAAAATCAAAACTAATTTCTAAATTGATTTAAAACATGTTAATATAGATCAAACTATGTTACGGTCATACACGAATTGAAATATTTATTTCAATTAATATACTTTTATAAATGAAATCAACGTAAAAACAATTTACATTTAACTTTAAATTGTAATACTAGTTGCTTAGTTGAAGTTGTTTTTAATCAAAAGTAAATAATGTGTGAATTAATTCATTTTTTAACATTCTTGTTTGGTTTCATGCCAATGAAGTAACCAAAGCAATTACATTAGAAGAAATAACATTTACCTAATTAAATGCTGTTAAATTGAATGCGAAATTATGCAAAAATATTTACGAACTTTTACATTATGTACGAGCTGTTAATATTAGCGTAATGCAGTTTTAGAAAAGCGCGATGTTTGGAGGGTTGCAGTTGTTCATTTGAAATATTTATGCTAATAACTAACTAGCTAATTAGCGTACTTTCAGACCTGTGGAAGCATTGTGCTGAAACTGAAATTGTCTATGACGAGTTCCTTTTTAAAAAATTTGTGTATTTCGCTATTTATTTAGCACGATAAGCTGGTTTATTTTGGAGTTCGGTGTAAAATGCACTCAACTCTCACATTTAATTGTGCTGAAATTTTTTTTTTAAAATATATACTATATATATTTTATTTTTTGGCTTTCGGTACCTCTAAAAAAATGCATTTGAAAGGTGTGCTAACTAGTTAGTTTAAGTGTTAGTATTAAGAAATTTCGTCTGATTTTGGCTCTGGGTCGTGGCTGTTTTCGTGTCTTGTTGCTGTAGTTGTGGATGCTGTTTACATCTGCAATTGCTGCGAGTTGGCAGCTTTTGTTTGCAGCAGCCACAGATGGACTCATTCACTCATTTTCAGGCACTGCGCAGAGCACACAGTGAGTGCCTAAAAGCCAAACACTTTACACACAGTCAACACTGTCAAGCGCATATATCACACACCAATACTCACACACAAATATACAGTAGTATATAGAACAAGTGCGAGCGACATGCAATAAGTTTGCTGATGCAATTTTCTGTCAGCAGCCGCGGGACGTCATTGCCTAAATGCATTTTATCAACATTTTCATTTCACATTTTTCCGCTTTCAGTTCACAGTTCTCAGCTCTCGGTGCTCGTTTTGTCTTCGACTGCGTTGAATTGTGTTCTGCCTGCTTTGTAATTTCCAAATGAAATGCTTTCCAAATGCAATTTTCTGCTGCAAATTATTGCAAAGTTCGCCGTTTACCTTCTACTCGTTCACCATCTCCAACTATGGCTCCATCCATCCATCCATCCATCTGTCTATCTATCACTCTATCTAACATATTTCTGATTCTGTATATGTGTGTGTGTTTGTGTCTGTGTGTGCATTTCATTTTGCTAAAAGCTACTTGTCGTTGCGAAATAAAAGGCAAATAGAAATTACTTTCCAGCTTAAGTCATTCACAATTGAAAGATTCCCAAAGTGAACAATCAGTCAGCTTCGCAGGTAAAAAATTAGAATGATTTAATAATTCCTAAGAAAATTCTCTTCAATATTTTTCCCTCAACATATTAATGCATTGTTGTTGAACTTCAATAAGCTCTTGACGTCTGTTTCGACATACATTTGTTAGCAGTTATTTAAAATACATATGTTAAATTTAATGCAAATTGCAATGCATTTTCACGCTTTTAAGCAACCAAAAAGGAATTTCCAACTCATCACAAAAGATGCAATAATATTTGCTCTGTCATTTATGATTTAGGCTCCTCAAGTATTTTATTGTTGTACGAAGGCAAGAAAAAAGTTTAGTTTTATATCAAATTGTTTAAAGTTTTAATAAATATATTATAAACTTTTAGAACTAATTGACTTCTAGCAGCTTTTATAAAAATAAATGCAGAAAGACCATTTACTTTCCAATTATGTTGAAACTGAATCACGATTATGAACAAAATACTTTTACTAATTTCTTGAGTTCAATTGAAACGTATGTTATATTATTTATTGATTATTTTGTAAAAAGCCAAAGAAGGTTTTCAGTTAGAAGATGATTAAAGTCAAAGTTATACAAATTCATACTGTTTGTATACAAGACAGCATTTATAAAAATAAATGAAGATGCATTTTTTTTAAAGATTATTTAATAGCCTTTTTGGTGAACTGAATTATTTTTACAGAATTTACATAAAATACATTGTAATATTTATTGAGTCATATTGAGGTATATTTTTGTTAAATTCGTTTTTTTATAAATCTTGGAGAATTAACTCGTTACATTAAATTGCCTATAAAGAGGTAAAGAAAGTTTTCACTTAAAACAGATTGTATAATACCTAAAAAAAAAAACGTCGTGGTTTTTTTTTTAATAAATGTGAATTGATTTTTTAAGTACAAGTAGAACAAGTTTTTATGTACCTATTTTGTTGACAACTGAATTATTTTTTCAGAGGATTTTTATTAACCTGCATGTTATTCATTTAATTGTAATTTCAACTTGAATTTGTTAATTATTGTCGCTGCTGCTGATTGCGTTTTAGAGTGTGCGATGAATTAACAAGTGTAGCAAACGAACTCAATTAATAAAGGGCAAGCTAGAAATGTAAATTGCCGTCGCAATTGCAGTTGCACAGTTGCAGGTAAAACGAAAATGGGAAATGAGAAATGTCCCTGGTTGCCGCACAACGTTGCCAATGCCATTTTCATTGACGCATGTTGAATAAGTCAAACTGATGTGGTGCAACCGCACAGGCTCACTTATGAGTGTGTGTGTGTGTGTGTCCAGTGACTAGTTTGAATGTGACTGGCAACGCAATGTGCAACGCAACGCAATGCAGGAGGTGAGCTCCAAGCAGCTGCCGCGGAACCACAGCGCGAAGGTTGGTCGAGTGCTCGCAGTATACAAACTCAAATACAAAAACAAAACAAAAGTAAATTGTGCGGCACACACACACGCACATATGCATTCGGTTAACAGTTGACAAAATGGAAAGCGAACGGCGACTACAAAGCCATATGCAAACGTTTCCCTCTTTCAACTTTCCGCTTTTCATCTTTTTTTTCGAGAGTATTTGCACTTCAATAAATAAAAGTGTGTGTGTGTTTGTGTGTGTGTTGCAAGTGTGTGCAATTCAATAATGAATTCATAAAAGTTGCGTTTTGCTTGCATTGTTTATTATTAAATATATTAAATATATTTACACTTGCGGTTTTCCCTCTTTCATTTTTATGTGTTTATTTAGTGAGCGCGAGATGTGGTTAAATGTAAATTACAGTTATTTGCACAGCTGTTCGCCATTTAACAACAAACAAATTGCTGTTATTGTTGTTGTTATTCTTTTCGCCGTTGGTCAGTTTAAAATTTTTTTTCAAATATTTTCCCGTCAAAAGCAAAATTAAGCGCAAAAAGTGCAAGCTTTGTTACAGTTGTCGTGATTTACGAGTTGCGAGTGCCAACAATAAACAACAATAAAGACCTATTTAATGCACATGCAATTCGCTTTTGATCTCTTTATGAATTAATAAAAGCAGCAAGCTGCCGATCAAGAGAAAAGCTCTCGTAAAAAATGCGAAAACTATTCACAGCAATCGATATAAATTGATTACATCGTGAACAAAGAAGGTCAATATAATTGACATAGTTGAAAGAATGAAATGTTCACAAGCAAATATGTTATATTCATTATTTATATATATATAGAGGTATTCAATAAGAAAATTTTGAATCTCAATACATTTGGTTATTTAAATCAATGATTTTTTATTTCAGTTTATACAACTAGCAATTATTTTAATTATTGAAATTAAATCGAATCTAGTTATTTAAATGTTGTTTATTTGATCATTTTTTAATGCGAGAAAAACTAGTTCCATTAGTGTAATTAGGAGTCGTTGAAGACTGGTTTGCCAAAGGCAATTTTATAGTATTTCAAATTGTATTCAATTACCTAATTAGAAAATTGGTAAACTTTCAATATGAATTTGCAATATTGAATTAGTAAGAATTCTAGCTTGAGCAAAACACTTAATTTGCGCAAATGTGTTGTCTAGCCAAGAGTTTCTTGACCCAAAGAGTTGCCAAGTAATTACCAGACAATAACAAGAATCAACTAAATTAGGTGGTAAGACTAAATTTCAAATCCAATTCCGTTTCTATTGCCATTTCCAATTCCATTTGCGCTGCGAATTGGAATGCAAGTTGCTTCACATGCTAATCTGGGCCATCTCGCTGACAGACAGTTAAACATGCTCATATCCAATCAAGTATCTAATGCATATGCTTTAGCAGTTGCCTTCACATTTCCATAACGCATTTTGCCCACTCCACCCCACCCCCCGATGTCTGAGTGTGAAAGACAGGCAGAAAAATGGAGCAAAATGAAGTACAACGCCTTGGTACCGGAGGCGCGCAACTTGATGAAATGCCAAAGCAAACTTATGGCCCAAAGGCATTGGCAATCAGTGTATGAAAAGGCGGCGAGGAGGCCGAAAAGGACGAGGTGGTGACTTGAATGGTGTCAGACTGATGAATGGAGCGCGACGACGACCGCTTAGACATGGACATGAACATAGCCACGGACACGCATGCCGCAAAAGGCACGCGGCAAGTGGCAAGCGGCACGCGGCACAACGCAAGCACGCACAAAAATATCAGCGGCAAATCGATGAGGCAGCAACGAACGCCACAAAGTATGCAAAGCAGAAAACAAACACGTTCGCGTTCAGCGTAGAAGTGTAGAAATGTCGAAGTGTGTGCTCAGCACAGCTCCTCTCGAAGTCGATTCAAGTCGACTGAAGTTCGACTATATTGCCTACAGGCGAAGGTTATTCACACCGCTCACTTTTTGAGATTCGAACAGAAAACCGACACAGTTGCTGGTACGTGGGCGCTGCGCCTTGCCACCTGTCACCTACTACCTGCCACCTGCCACCAGCTAGCAGCCACCGGCTCGGGGGCATCTTTAAAAGGTTGTCGTTGTTGATTTAGGCAGCATATGGAACTCGAGATGCTGCTGAAAAATGTATGCGACGTGCTCGCTCAAATAAAAAAGCTGCCAATGATGTAACATATCCTGAAGTAGACAGCTTGAAGTCTATCTTTTGCATATTCATGGACTAGGTAACTACACTCACGACACATCGCATCGTCGACTAATTTATGAATTTGTTTGCTTGTTTATGCGTCTTCAATGAGCCAGCCAGCCTTTCCTTTCTTGGCTGCTCCTGCTGCTTTTATGGCTAAAGTTTCCCTTTATTTTGCTTTGCTTTGTTTTGCTTTAGAAAGAAATTTATTGAGCTGTCGCTTGTCTCTTTGTGCTTAAGTTTCGCCTTTTTTTCTTTTCTTGTTCGCTCCACAGCCGCAACATTTCGCAACACTTATGGATTTGACATTTATATGACAGTTGGATTTTTGTGTACGCGTACAAGTCGCAATATGCCAAGCCATACGACACGATGTCTAGTGGGTTGTGTTGGGATTGGGGTCGATCTGCGATGGAGTGAGGGGCCAGTTTGCTATATGCATCTCATAATACTCGCACTCTCGGTCGCGTTTCTTGGCCCTTTTTGTAAGCTGTGTTGAATAAAAATGAAATTGTTTTTTATGATGTAGATGAAGCTATGAAATGTTAAAGCGCTTGCCACTTTCTCTCTCGCAAAGTATTACTATCTTTGACACGATTTTAATTAAATATCTTAAAGTTAATTTTATCTTGAGCTCGCCACCCTACTGGAAAATTCATTATAATCGCTTGATAAATACAAGAGCTGCGCGAACATAGAAAAGTGGCAGGCAAAACTGTTTTTGAATTTGATAATGAGAATGTAATTAACTATTAAACTGCTTAGAGCATATCTGGTAGTCGAGTAATGCCAATTCCTAAAGTGATGCGCTGTATTTGTTTTATTTTCCTTCCGACGCTTTTATATTTTTTGCTTGGCTTGGCGAAACGTGCGCGCTTACAAGGACTAAAGAAACTGAAATTGTTTTTTATTTTACCACAACTGTACGCACACACACACTTGCACAACAACACACACACACACACACACACTCATACACACAGACGGTATATAGAGATTTATGTGTGTGCGCGGAGTCTTTTTGAGGCATTTGGCACAATTTTGTTATGCTTATCACATTTCAGTCACGTAACTAACATTGTTGTTGCTCTCTCTCTCTCTCTCTCTCTCTCTATGTTGTTGCTAAAAGAAATTTATGCATTTGATTTCAACTAATTTTCAACGGCATAAATATAATTAAATTCATGCACGTCCCAAGTCGGGCTCAGAATCTGTCTCCGTCTCCGTCTGAGGCTTCAGCAAATTAGATGCTATCATAAATTGGGCTCGTTGAGCAAAAAAAAAAAAGACACAAAACAAAAACAAACATACCTACGAAGCGAAGAATGTCTGCAGACTATTAAAAAACGCTTTGGCATCGAGCAGCTGCGGCTGCGACGCCAACTGGCTGAAAGCTCTAATGTTTAAGCCTTTACCTAAAGTGCCAACACAAACACACACACACAGAAGTCGTAAAACGATGTGCGCTTCTGTGTCCTGCGTCTTGTAAGTAGTTCGAGGTAGGTGAAGTAAGAGGCAAGGAGGCAAGGAGTCAGGGGCGACACATAAACCAGTTGCGCGACTCTAAATTTTGTGGGCCTCAATGATTTTGTAGCAATACAAGCTCATTTTGCGTTTTATTAACACACAGAGAGGCTCGACACACACACACTCACGCAGATGGCGACAGAGCTGCGGGCGGCGAGGGGTAAAAGCAACGCGTTCGCTTTTGTTGCATACCTCAAGGCGTGCCAGTAACCTACATAGATGGAAGACGCTTTCCAGTTTTTGAATCATTTGCTTGCCTTGTCTTTTGCCTTAGTCGTTTTATTAAAAATTCCACACACACACACACAAGTAGACAGAGTGCGAGAGAGAAAGAGAGAGTGAAAGACAGAGGGAGAGAGAGAGAATGAGAAAGAGAATGTGTGTGTTGTTTAAGCATGTTTAAGGCAACCAACTAGCAGGAAACAACAACGCGCCTTTGCAATTGTTGCTGCTCTTCCTGTTGGTGTTGTTCCTCTGTTGTTTGTCAGTGTTGCTGCTGTAGCACTTTTATTGCTTTGTCATTCCTACATATTTCACAACAACACACAGACAAACAAAGCCTTTGAGTTGCCGCATTGCCGCTATTTCTATCCTGTAGCAAAGCACACTCGCATTACAGGGTATGCTGTGGCTTAAGCTAAAATTTATGCACATTTACATTTGGTTTAGATACCCATTACAGTGTGTCAGAGCCTATGTTAGGGCTTTACTTAGATTTCTACTTGCGATTTACGACCACTTTTGCTTGCGAATTCAATTTCATGCTTCATTTAGTATTTGCTACTTTCATAAGGAATTCTCTTCAATCTTAAATAGCTTGTCTCAGTATTTGCCAGTTGCTGATTTGTGATTGCTCAAAAACTGAATTCGGAAATTCTTAGATTTAAATTTAGGCATTTTTTAGTTTAGAAATCAAAAAATTGCTTGGATAATTATATTCTCACTTGAATTCGACGACAGTTTGTGGTTGCAGCTTGAATTTGTTGACAGAGTTTCTCATGGCATTTCTCGCACATTTCCAGATTAATCTCACAGGGTATCTCACAACCTACTCAATTGCAATTGCTCTCCAACCGTCGTTATTATTGTTGTTGCTGACGCCAACGCGGAGGCTGTAGTTGTGTTGTTGTTAGTGTTGTTGTTGGATTGTCAACAACAACGTGGTGTGGCGCCTAAAGGGCTGCCACATTTCTCATGCGTTCGTTCGCGCGTGTCATATTTATTTATTTCGTCTTGGGATGTTTGTATGCCACACAGTTCGCCATTGTGTTGATGTGTCATTCTCGATATCTCGGCGCGCGTGTGTCTGTGTGTGTGTGTGTGTGTGTTTGAGAGTGTGCGCCACTAACACGTTTCTCATTTCCCGTTTGTCGGCATTCGCACAGTTTATTTTGTATGCCTTGATATGCAAAATCTGCAGTCGCTCGCTCAGTCGCTCGCTCGTTTATGCAACACACAAATACAGGCTCAACAAAGCTGTGGCTTGAGTGTCGCCTCTGCTCTCCACCTCTGCACTTTCCCGCCGCACTTGAACGCCGTCGTTTAGCAGCCTGCTGCGAGGTCGATGGCTAATTTAACAATTGATTGGACAGACATTCAACGGTCAGCGAGCCGGAGGCAAATAGCTAACAACCATTGGTCAAAAGTCAATTAGTCGATCGTTTATCAAAATGTGACTACAATCAACATTTATGGCTGCAGTTGCAGCGGGTCGTGTGACACTTTTATGGTCATGTTTAACAATTATGAGCCTGTTTTTTGCCCTATCGCGCAAAGAGTGTGGCTGTGGTTGTGCCACATTTGGTTCAATGAACTCACATTGCTTTAATTTTTGCGGTACTTTTTGTGAGTCGTGTAAAAAAAAACGGCGCCGTCGAAAAATGCAACAGCAGCAGCAGCGGCATCAAGAGTTGCAAGCTGCAGCGTTGTCAGTCGACCGCTGTACCTGGCATGTGGCCAACAGCAACAACGGGACAAACGCTTCAATTGTTTGGGAGCTGCAAAAACAGCAGAAAGCAATTAAACTTTGCCATTTTGTTTGCACGGAAAGCGATTAAAGTTGTTGTACGAGACAAAGATGCCTGCTCTTATGAAAGCAAGGCAGCACTTTTTATTCAACTCTTTCGTTGAATTTTTTTTGTGGTTGTTGTTGACAGCTCTCCGATACTTGAGCTAGTGCCAGCCGCTCACTAGGATGCTTAAAATGTGATAAATAAAAAAATTTGCTGTTTGCTGCCGATGCGTTTTCAATTTCCGTTGAGAGCGCAAAAGTAGGCAACAGAATTTGTCATGCATTTCCAACATTCCGCCGCAAAGTAGGCAGCACATTTTTGTCAATCGCTTTTGGCTTAAATTTATTTATTTCTGAAAAGTGAGTTTGTGTTACCACAATACCCAAGCGCAGCACACTTTATGTACAATGTGGCAGCAGTTTTAATACCTTCTCTTTTTGTATTCGACTGTATCGCGCTGTTATGTGGTCGTTGTGCTGGGTTCAGTGCTTTGCCGCTCAGGTCAGCGTCATCGTCACCGCCCATTGACATTCATATTCATGGCTAACGCCGATGGCAGCGACATTTATTGAACTTTTTATACGCTCACAAATTTACTTTTATGTTGTGACCGTTCTCGTTCTCGTTCTCGTTCTCGTCCTCGCTGTCGTTGTCGTTGTCGTTCACGTACACGTTTTAGTTGTTGCTGGTGTATTTGCTGTGGCTTCTCCCATAGACATTTAGCTCGTTTTTTGGGGCTACATGCTTGTGCTTGCCTCGTCGGAGTAATTAAGCCGCCTCAATGGCTGATCAAAATGGCAACGCATCCAGAAATTTAGCCTCTCAGCTTCTCTGTGTGTGTCTGGGGCGTCAAATGTTTGTTTTGGACACAAAACTTGTCGACTTTTCCCATGAATATTAAGCGGCACTTCCCTTTTTTTGCCTCTGTTTGTGTGTTTGTGTGTGTGTTTGTACCGTTATCTACAGACGCTGTGTTTTGACAGCGCTTTGAATTATCAAAAAAAGAAAAAAGGAGCCTGGCCGAAAGCGTATTTCGCCTCTGCGGCACAAATGTAGTGGAGTGCGAGCTGCGGCTTAATTAAGCCAAAAATGTTTGTATTTTATTACTGTATATTGCGCCGTAATTAAAATCGACGAGCGAACACAGGCCACAGCTGCTGGCCACATGTAGAGATTACAGGGATTGGGAGAGTGGGAGAATTCCGAGAGAGGAGCCAAGGGATACTGTCGTCGCCGCAGCACAGACAAATATCGGTCAAGTTATTGAAAGTGTCTGCGGTTTTTGCTTGGCTGCCCACGCAGCAGTCGTTGCTGTTGTTGCTGTTGTTGCTGTTTCAGTTACAGTTTCGAGTCTCAGCTTGGTTTTTATGGTCCATAGCAACAGCTGTGAGTTGTTTTACTCGTACTTCTTTCTCTTCGTAATAAGTAGATATTGAGCCTCGTCTCCGCCTCTTTTGAGGGACAGAGCGCAGGTGCTGGCAATCCACTTTGCGATGTTGGAATAGATATTCGGCTGGGCCATTTTTGATGTTAATTGCAGGACAGCTTATGCTCAGGCCCGTTTCCGTGTTCTGTTCCATGTCCTTGTCCAACCACTTAAGTAGCTTTTTATGCATCAGAAAGTGCGATCTAAAAGCGAGGCACCACAATTTGCCAGCGGCGTCTCAATTTGATTGGCGCACAAATTGCTTTACTTTTGTTAAGCATCAAACAAGAAGCAAGCAACAAGCCGCGGGACACAGCAAACACTCAATCGATGCAAACGCATTATACTGATGAGTTGAAAAAAGAAAGCAATATATGTGTGTATACAAAATATAAACAAACAAAATGCGACGATACACGACTGTGAAAAGAGCAACGAATTCAATATGTTAGACTCTCAACATACTCAGCAACTCGATGGGAGGGAGAATTGTGTGGCAGACTCCATAATCTGACAACTGATTGAGAGATGAAGAGGAGCAGATTGACGAAATATCTCAGCCTTGAGGCGGGATTCGTCAAAATGCTTTGCAGCAACATTTTTTAAATTTTTGACGCGCCGACTGATTTTAAAACTTTTGATCAAAATAACTTCTTTTTATGTATTTTTTCATTCACCAGTTTTCAATTTATGAACATTATTTGGCATAATCTGCCCCACATTGTACACAATAATTACAGGGTATGTCTGGAGTCTAGGGCTGCTGCTTAGCTGCTCTCTTTCTTTATAGATTGCAATAGAAAATTCAATTTAAATTGTGGAGCATTCGACGAGCGTCAAATAGAATTACGCGTGGGCCAAAGTCTTGGGCCAAATAAATTGCGGCATTAAATAAAGTTTGTCATTTAAATTGAAAAATAGACACAGTCGACAAACTGACCCTCTGTTCGCTGCTGCTGTTCGGCTGGCTAGTTATCCCTTGGGCAGGACTGTCCAGCCCAGCAAGGAGCATGTCGCTGAAAAATTACACAATTTCACAAATACACACACTCTGGCACTCTCACAGAAAGCGGCAGGGCAACACTTACACATTTACAAATTGTGCACATATGT
Organism: Drosophila siamana; assembly: GCA_035047445.1. Classification (NCBI taxonomy): domain Eukaryota; kingdom Metazoa; phylum Arthropoda; class Insecta; order Diptera; family Drosophilidae; genus Drosophila; species Drosophila siamana. The sequence continues at coordinate 1,121,978 of JAWNPP010000020.1, read as the reverse complement.
TAAATTTCACAGCAGCGAATGAATGGTGAATGAGTGTGTGTATGAGTGTGTGTATGCGTGTGTGTGTTGGGAGGAGACTCGACGCCTACGACTTGCTACGTGTGGACATTAGGAGCTCCAGCTACGAATGGTCACCAAAAACAATCCCCAAGTGGGCCGCTCACGCTCCGACTGTGACTCTCGCTCCCGAGTGCAATAAGCAAAGCTTAGGCTAAAGCCGTCGCAATAGGCAGACGAGGTCTCTGACGTATGAACAACGGGATGCTGAGCTGCCAGTTCCAGTGGCTGGGACTCGACTTTTGCTTCGGTACAACTTTGAGCGACAATCTAAAATAATTTGAGCAATGTCCTCAGTCTGTGTGTATGTATGTGTGTGCCAGCTAAATGGTGTGCTTATGCGTGTGTGTGTGTGTGTCTTACATACGGCTTACACGTAATACTTGGGCATTTGGGCCACTGGGGGTCATTGACTGTATGTGGCAAAAGGCAAAGTCCAGTGGCAAGTTGTGTGCACGTGTTGCGATCCCAATCCCCAACGAGCAGAAAGCAGAACGACGTCGACCCACTTGGCATAACTCTTATTATTATTAATTTATAGCATGATTTGCTATTCGTAATTAAAAATTCCAATTGCCCAGCCCTTGTCTTAGCGACTGTCTCTGTCTCTCTCGGGGCTGGCTCAAATTCAGATTTCAGCATAAGCCAAAAGCCCATTTTGCAAATCGTTGTGCAAAATTCATGAGCTAATTGGCTAATTTGCCCAAAAGTGTTAGAAGACAGGGCAGCGAAATGAATCTCAGCCGCGCATGAGTCTGAGAATGGCCCAGAGTCCGAGTAGTTTGCCCAGTTAAGGGGATTAGATCTGAAATTAACAAGAAAATTGCAACTCCGCTGCTGTGAAATTCTCGGGGTGCTAAAATACTTTTGGCAGCAACTGTTTAACTGGCAACAACTGCTCGTTGCCATTTCGCTGACCCATTTTGTTGTGGCTACCAACGTGTTTGGTTCATTGTTTCCGTTGCGTATACGTAATGCGAGCTGCTGCTAGCGACAAAACTTCTCTCTAAAATAGCTACAATTGCTGTAATTACACGGCAGTCTGACTACACACCTCCATCTCTCTCTCTCTCTCTCTCTCTCTCTCTCTCCCTTTCTCTCTCTCACACACACTCACACATCTCTCACTCCTTTACCCTGTTGTTTGTATTTTTAACAGAAAAAAACAAACATTTCGGCAACATTCTGCTTGGCTTGGCATTTAATGAGACGAATTGCATGCATTTATTTTCTCCAGGAGAGCGAGAAAGCATCACAGGGAGTGCGAAGAGGAAAAGCAACAAAAGTAGTGGGAGGAAAGACCATCTTGGTTTCTTTTCAGCCTAAAGCCAACTCTTTTTACGATTCCTGTGTGGGAAAAAGACTCTTTTATCAGGTTATTAATTTGATGCGAGGCGACTTCATGGCAACGACAGCTGACAGAACCACAAGCAGGCAGTTTCAAGTAGCATGTGACAAGTCGCTTGTTGCAGCTGCATTTGCAGCTTACTTTGCTTGCCATTGTTGCTGCCATCGTCGTCGTCGTCGTCGACTGTTGTCGACGTAGACGTTTGCGTCGTTGTGGTTGTAATTATTTTTAATTATTTCTGTTCCCAGCCGCAGGTTTGTTGCAGTTGCACGTTGCAGTTGCAGTTACATGCTGCAAAGCCTGTAAGCAGTTAATAAGCTGCCTCTTTGCCTTGGCTTTTATGGAAGTTTGTGGTTGCTGCACGTTGTTGTTTCTACTTTATGCACGACAAACAATTTGCTCTTCTGGCTTCTGTGTGGACTGTGTGTGTGGGGGGCTTTAAAGCAATTTCGTATGCTGACAATGAGAAGTGCAACAAAAGTTATGTCAATGTTGACAAGTTCATTTGTTCTACACTCCTCTCCGGTGCGTGTGTGAAATATATATGAATTATTGAAGTGCAGTTCTTGCCAAATATTGTATACAGTAGCAGGGGATTTTAGCACAATATATTTCTAACCGATGATCTATTATGAAAACGACAGTTTGGACTGATTGCCAATTAGGCTGCTGCAGAGCTTCGAAAAAAATGTACCAAAATATAATTGAATGCAGAACTTTTAAGCGCAGTCAAGTTATAGTAATTTAGTAAAGATATATCAGACGAAAAAAAAATTTATTGAATCCAAATTGAAAACTTATTCTCACTTAATTGTATTATAATTATATTATGATGGATGACTTTAAAGTAAATTCATTTCAATATTAGATAAATTCACGTGTTCTAAACCATTACTCATTTCTCTTGTTGTCTATTAAGCTAATCGCAGTCAGCTTTCCCGATTACATAAATAATTTATCATATGCTGACATAATTTAATTTCAATTTCATGCAAAAAGTTTGCCATTTTGCTTGAGTGGGGGAAGACAGAAAAAAAAAAAAAAAAAAATGCACAAAGCTGCTGACAAAAATCCAATATGAAAACGCAAACCTAATCCCCCAATGGCTTTTAACTGCCACAACTCACTTAATACAACAGCAACACAGCAACATTAATGTTGCTCTTGTTGTTGCAGTGTTGCTGTTGATGTTGCTGCTGCTGCTGTGGTTATGACTGTAGTCGTTGTTGTTGTTGTTGTAGAGGCTGTTCGGTCTGTTGACAGACGGCAGTCTAAAAGAGCATCTCGAAGTGAAAAAATGAGTGCGAAAAAGTTTTGCATACTTTATTCTTCTTTTTTTTGCTTCTTGCAGCACATTATGTATTAATGATACATTTGCCAACACAGTCTTCCCTCTTCGCATTCTCTCTTTTCCAATACTGTGTGTTTGTTGTCTGTTGTCTTGCTGTTGGCTGCCACATTTGGTGCCACGAAACACTGCTCTGTGTATGTGCGACCGTTTCGGTTTGCTTTCGACTGGCTGCAGCAAGCAGTCAGTGGCACATTTTATAATCCACAATGATTGATATACGCGCTGCGGCTACAAAGAACTCGGAAAAGCAGGACGAGAGGCATGGAGTTTGGGGCGATGGGAAAGGGGAAAGCAGCAGGACCTCATATTATGTGCACTCACTTGACGAGCAACAAAAGGCTGCGCCTAAAAGTATGCACTGCGAAATATCGCCACAGTTAAAATGTCACAGCAAATTCATATTCATTCATTATGTTAAAATCCCCTGAGACCCGCTGCTGCAAGCCAAAAGAAAAAAGAGAAATAAAGACAAAGCAGCAGAGGTGCCATAAAAAGAACTACACACACTCACACACGCGAAACATACATGCGAATAGAGATGGAGTGTGTGACACATGTGCATGGCGTTGATTGTATGTGGCTGAGTCGAGTAGAGCCGAGTTGAGTTGAACCAAGCTCCCTTTCACAGCTCTGTGTGTGTGTGTGAGCTTGTGAGTGCTGCATTCATTTTCATTAACCCGTTTTTAGGCCCAGTTGCCACTTGCTGCAGCTACCTGCCCTTTTCGCCCCTCGCTTGCTGCTTGCCACTTGCCGCTTCCTCTTCCGCAGCCGCTGTCTCTCTTCTGCTGATGTATCACTTGCCTAAATCTGCGGCGTTGTGAGCACCATTTTGCTGCTTTTGTTGGGACAGCAACTGTATGTTTTATTTACCACACACCATGCAAATGCATATATATAAACGAATAAAAAAAATGGCCTAGAGTTTAAGCGACTTACTGATACGCTGAACTGCATGAAGAGAAGTTACAATTAAAACAAGTTGCGACGTTGACATAGTATTAATGCTCTGGAAAAAATTTCAATTGGAAAATCTAATTTTTATTATTATATTACGAATTTCAAGCTACTTGTAGACTGCATGTTATTTTAATTTATTTATATTTTTATATACTAATTTTTAAGATTGAAGGTTAAGATGTGAGCGTAGGTATGCAGACGAAGATGATTTAACATAAAACCCGTTCCTCCATATCATAGGGTATAAGACTTGAAATCATATATGTTCCATACTATGTATAGTATATTATAGTATAGTATATTATATCTCGGGGCTGTATAGCTATTGTTGCTGGTTTGGTTTACGACAACTGTGTCATGTTACAATTAATTGTTTCGTGTTAAATTTTGTATGAATGTGGGGTGCATGCTTTATGGCTTCGTCTTCTAATTAACAAAAGCAAAAGTAAAATACGTGTCTGTCTGGCTGACTCCCTGCTTCTTCCTGTCGCTGCCCATCCGCTGCTCGCCTGTATTTGTTATTTAGTTTATGGTCGAGTATTTGCGTCTTTAAAATGGATTTGTTGTGCCAGAAGGACTTAAATAATTGAAATGCAATGAAGCAACAAGATTATTTATGCGACAGCTTGCACAGCTCCAATCACCATCTATCTATATCTCATCAGTGTGTGTTTCTGTGGGTGTATTGGGTGTGCGTGTGTACGTGGGCGGGTGTCTATCCATATGTGTCAGCTTAAGAACACATTTACGCAGATAATTGCAAAGTGAAAGGCAAACAAACGACGAAATCAGAGGAATTATGAGCAAGCGAAAGGCAACGAGAGCCAATCAAGCGCAAATTTGTAAGTATATTTTGTGTATGATGCCTTATGAAAATGTTATTTATTGAGACGGAACGACGAAGAGACGGACAGTCAGACTGTCAGCCAAATTGGGGACAAGGGACCTCAGATCGAAAAGGAGGAATCCATGAAATCAAAGCCGCGTCGAGCACAGCAGAACGATGAATATATATGTTTATGTGTTTGTATTCTGGCATCCTTAAACAAATAAAAAGTTGATTCTGGGCGAAGTGGGGGCGTTGCTAATTAACTTTTTGAAGTGAAACAAACATTTCAAATGTCAATTGTTTGGACTGACAGAAGTTGCAGGTTTGTTGCCTTCTTGCTTTCTTGTTTTGTTGCCGCCCGCACATGGCGTTTACGTGATGTGGCAAAAGAAGCGTAAATTTCTTTAATATGCTAATAAACATATGGCATTTCATTAAATACATTAACATAAAAAACAAACCGTATTAAGCTCAACCGCAGCACACACAAAATTTTAAGTACATACGAGCACTCACACAGTGAGACAAACAGACGCACAGACAGACAGTAAAACTGACAGACTGACTGACTGACTGACTGACAGAGCGACAGATACATAATTTCATTAGCACTTTTGAGTTGCCAGCAAGAAAGTTGCACGAAAATTCGTTTGAAAAAAAAGAAAAGCGCCCAAAGCAACCATCATCAGAAACGTGCAAGAATTTAATCTGGTTTAATGCTGTTAACAGAACCCCAAAAAAAGTAAGTAACGAAAAAAAATATGAGAATGAAGAGGAAAAGCTGCACAAAAATCGGGTATTGTACAAGTAATGCAAAGCTTGAAGAGCACTTGTCAGCAGCGAAATCTCTTGCTTCGTGTTTGCTTTTAATAACTTCAAAATTCCTGCGTGCAAAACTATTGTTACAAACAGTTTCTGGGGAGTCAAGTTAAGTAGGCTTAGCAGAGAATTTTAATATTTCATATTTTTAATATTCATGTACAGTTTTTTATGTATATGGTAAATACTTACTAAAATTCAATGACAGCAGCTATTTACCTAGCGAGCGAAGATTGTTATACTTTTTTGTCGATAAACTATCTTGCACATTTTTTTATTACCTTAAAGAATTGTGGGCCGACTACTTTGTTTTAATTAAATACTGCTAAATTTAAATAAAGGGAGAAATGCGAATAATAAATACTAAACACAAGTAAATATGAAACTAAAATAGGTAATATAAAATATAAAGCAGAAAGCGCATTAAGCTAGATTTGATCCTTGAGTCTGTTTGGTTTTCAATTGCATAGAGTATCAACTTTAGTTGCATTGTGTTTGTGCGCGTGTGCGCATTAACGTGTGTGTGTGTGTGTGTATTGAATCGTTTTCACATTTCTGCAGGCTTCACACGGCATTATGCAAATAATAAGCCCTGCCCGACAACACAAGGACCTAATGGCAACAACAACAAGAGCAACAGCAATTCACGCAAGCGAAAGGGAAAGCCCCTTTGAACAGCATTTACAGTGGCAAAATAATAATAATAATAAAGAGGAGGTGGTGCCACGGAGATCTTCATCTTCTTCCCATGCCGCTTGTTCATTCATTTTCTCCACATTTAACCCGCTGCCTTTGTTGTTGGTATTGCAACTGTGACACGCACACAGATACATTCTGCGGGTACGCTTTGTGTTTATAATCTGTTAGAGAGAACGACGCATTTGCCACACACTGAGGAAGAGAGACACAGAGTGAGAGGAGGCGGGAAACACGGAGACACCGTCGAAGAGGAAGAAAAGGATTTATTTGGATGCTTAACTTGGCTTAGCTGACGGTTTTAAATGTAATTAGTATGCATGTTTGCATTTCGTTAGCGTGCGACCAGCGACTGTGAACTTTTCATTATAAATCACGCTTGCCTGCCTTCCTGCTCGCCTTCGCCTGTATCTGTATCTCTGGCTCTCTCTGATTCCTCTTTGCCACGTGCGCTTGCCTTGGCTCCGCGTGTCGCCAGCCGCCAAGATGATTGCCGAAAAAATTCATTTAAATAAATTTTTAATTAAACCTTGTTAGCAGCAACAGCAACAGAGCAAAGAAGATGAAGAAAAAATTGCACACACACTCAGTAAGTGGGCGCTGTGCTGCGGTAGGTGTGGCATGTGCGTTGCGTTGCGTTGAGTTGCGCTGCGCTGCGCTGCGGTTGCCGCTTACTTTGACTGATGAAGACTTATGGGACTCGCGGTTATTGCTGTGGTTGCCAAGGTGCATGACAGACAAAGACAGCTTCAGACAGACTCAGCGCCAGAGTCAGAATCTTCGTCGCCGCACTTGTGGCAATTTGTTTCAAGTGCTGCGCACTCTCCAATCTCGCGATTGTTTGCTGCCACCTATTGGGGCATCTAAGCAGAGTTGTCTGCGACAGCCTGCGCCTCATGTCGTCACGCCTGGCCTGGCCGCGTTACTATCGCAGCCACTTATTTGGAGCAGAAACCACAACGCTGACAAATTCAAAATAATTTAATTTTCTCTTTATTTGCACTCGATTATTCATGGCAGGCGGCAAGTGGCAAGTGGCAAGTCACCTTAATTAAATATACAATTGCCTGGTTGCGAGTTATGATATGCCCATCAGGACTGCGTCCTTGCAATTTGCTTTCTGCATAAACAAAAATGACAAGTTGAGGTCAATATAAAAAATGAAATTGCCGAAATTCAAAAATAAAGACAAGAAAAATAAATAAATCAGTGTAATATGTGGTATAAGTTAGATATGTTTTCTCGACTAAACTGGCAGGTGAACTATCTTACCCTACAGATGGCTTTGCAACCGAAGTCAAGGGAAAAGGCTAAGATGACAATTTACCTAACAACTTTCCTCAAAAACTAAAATTCTAAAGTATAAATAAAATCTTATATATATTAAGCTGTATTTAATATATTTAAATATATTTCGATTCATTTCCAATTTCAATTTTGTGTTGATGAAAAACTACTTTTAAGAATTTTTTGTCAAAAATGTTGTTTCAAGAAAATCCAAGCAAACTCAACATAAGATTGCTTACCTAATTTGCTTTCATTTTCAAAATGGATAACTTACAGCTATAGATATAGCGTATATATATAACGTATATATAGTATAGCGATACCATTTAGTTGTGCTTTCGTAGCCATTTAAGCTGAAATTGCTGCCCAAGGTCCAGCATCTTGAGTTTGGTTTGGTTGCCTTGTCCTTTTTATTTATATTTATATTTTTTTGCTGTTTGTTGCAATTTGAGTGTTTGGTGTTCTGTACTCTGTGTTTGGCTTTTACTTGTTTTTCAGCTGGTCTTTCTGCCGGTTTTGCTATTTGCTTTGCGTCGCATTAATGAATCCGGTTTATTAATGTGCGCTCGTATTTCTTCACTTGATTATACATGTAATTTGCACCCTGTCAGAGTTCTTTTGCCTTCTGCTTTTGCCGTAGATCCTTCAACTCGCTTACTTTTGTTGTTGTGGTTTCTGCTGCTGCTGCTGCTGCTGTCGTCTTTGGGTTACGTTTCATGATTTCGCATTGTGTCGTGTCCTGTCTGGGGCATGTTTGTCTTCCGCCAGCCTTTTGCTCGGCCAACAGCACTCAGTGTAAACAAAAACTCATTTCCACGTTGCGGCAACGACGGTTGTGTGGCAACCGATGAGTGGACAGTACGGACAACAGGGGCATCATCATCATAAATTAACGACTGCCTCAATTAATGAATGGGCCGCATTAATGAAATGCCAAACAAGCAATGGTAATGCTTTGCCTCTCCCCACTGCCTCCCTCTGCTGAAGAATGCGCATCCTTGGCATGCCGATAAATACGAGTATTTCTACAACATTCCGTTGAAAATGACCGACACAAAATTTAAAGCTCAGCAAATTTTCCGAGGCTCAGGTAATGAAAATGAAATTTATTTACCTATCAAAGGGGGGTGGACAACAAATTATTTATAGAAATATACGAAAAATCTCAGTAAAATGCGTTAACCAAATTAATAATTAGGGCAATTTAAAATATTTGCATGGGGAATGTTTCGTGTGCTAATGGCCGCTCATTAGAACTAAGCATGGACTAATAGTTAGCCTCTAAGTTTAGTCAAGAAAGCAGTGTAAAGCAATCTAAAGACTTGGCTTATAGTTAAAAAGTATTTTCTAGCCGATCAACTTGTAAATATTTAAAGACTTTTAGTGCTACAACATCATTGCAAACATCTGAAGATTATGCACTTCTTAAATGGAAATTTCATAACTGAAAGCTAGCAGAGAAACAAACAGAGGCGAGGAGAAAGCAAACGCTGCGTATACTTAATCATTTAAATTGCATCAAAAAGCCAGAGCAAGGAAACTAACCAAATGTATTTAGCCACAAATGCTATGGCAGAGAAATTCCGTCCGTTTGCCATAAAAAGTGCACTGGGAATAGCCGAAAGCAAATGGCCCAAGCACAGAGAAAGAATTGTACTGCGAAGATAAGTAAATCATGCTCCACAAAGGAAATGTATTTATATATGTATATACAAAAAATATGTACAAAGTTCAACGGCAATTGCGGACCGGGCCAGAAGCAGCAGCAGCAGCAGAAACAGAAGTAGAAGTAGAAGCAGCCTAGTTAACTGTGTTTGGCATTATGCAGTAATATTGTATTAGTCATAAAGCAGCCGCAACACTATGAAGCGAGCGCCTTAAAGTATGCAACACTTAAATGCAAATGCTGGCCAAGGCGACAGAGGAGCGTGGGCTGGAGGGGGGAGGTGATATGAGGTGAGGAGAAAGAAGACCCGCAGGGCCTAAATGCATTTGCTACCAAAAAGCAGCTCGCCACCAAAATATAAAAAAGCAAGAAAATAGAAGAAAAACAAAGTAATTAGTTTTGATGTTCTCACTGTGCCCCCGATGTTGTTGCTGTTGTTGTTGTTGTTGTTGTTGCAGCTGTTGCAGCTGTTTGTAAATATTTCGTGGCAGCTTTTGCTCGGTTTTCATTTTATCATGTAATTTCATGCAACATTTTACACGCTCAAGTATTTTTAGGGCTTCCCAAAAAGGTTTTTAATGATTTCTTTCGTTCGCCCCGTTCGCTGTGTACTAAATGTTTATTTGCATGCAAAGTGCGATACTCTTTGGGGCAAAGAGCGTGAGAACAAAGCAGCCAAGGCAAAAGCAACAAAAATGCCCAACGCAGACAAATAAAGGCAACAGCGGCAACTGAAGCGGATGCGGAAGTGGAAGTGGAAGTGGAAGTGGAAGCGGAAGCAGACGTAGACGCAAGCAAGTTTTGTGCTTCTACTAGTGCTTCTTGTTCTTCTGCTTCTACATTGGGACCTTAATCGCAGGACTGTTCTTAACTTATGTCAATTTGCATAAATGTGCTCATAAAAGTGACAAATGGTGAATGGGCAAATGCTGAAATGGAATGCGACATTTCAGCTTGCTAATGAGTAATTCGATAGCACAAACATCAAAATGCGAATGCGAAAATAAAATACTCATGACTTCGACATCGACTTCGACTGTGATTATTTGATTGGAAGACAATAAAAGGCAGTCAGCAGTTAACAGTCCCCCGCATCTCCTGAATGTTCATATAATCAACTGTTCGGGACAGTCACATTACATAAACATTAGCTGTCGGCAGACATTGCATATGTTGAGTCAATTAATACCCTGTACGACGAAGAATTTCTATGCATTGTTTAATTTGTTGTTTAGACACTTGGAGTTGACAAGGGTATTGTTGGCAATTTACCCTTAATGGGCATCATTGAAATGCACACAATAATTAGATTATTATGTCAAATTATCAAATTAACAGCTCAACATAAATGTCATATATTCTTGAGGCACTTTGCAACGATGTGAACAATTTGATTGCTTGAATTGAATTGTTTATTAATTAATGTTGATGTATTTATTCAATGAAGACTACTGTGAAATATTACAAATAATTATGGATTGTATTCTTGGCAATTAAGCTCTAATCAAATACTAACAGTACATAATTTGTTTTCTCTAAGCTTCACACAAATATTGATTACTTTCAAATAATTATAAGCAAAGCCGAGGCGAAGCTCTTTAATAATGCTGATAAGCCTACTCGCAGATCTTGATAGAGTGGTCGCTCTGTGCTTTACACCCTTTTGTGTCTAATGCACTGGGTATAAAAACAAACATTGTCACTTCATACATAACTGTTCCTGTGTGCGTTGCTGTTTGGGAGTGTTTGTGTGTCGCATAGATAAACCGGGTTGCTGGCGTTACCGTTTGCCCCGTTGCTGCAGGCGCTGCCCGAGCAATACGAATATTTTACACATCCATTAACGGCAAACGGCCGCAAACTCGCCAATGCTATACGACACCCACACATACATACCCCCCCCCCCCCCCCCCCCACCACCCACATACACGCTCACATACGCAGACATATGGGGAAAGGGGAGCAACGACTGTTAGTCATTGTCTTTGGGGCATTTAACGGCGCTTTTATGGCGCGTCCTTTGACAAGGATGCGACAATGGCAACAACGCATGGGTTCCTCCTATTGCTGCTTCTGGTGCTGCTGCTTCTGTTGCTGCTCTTTCTTGCCATTGCTTGACAATGCCAAACTGTCTTTTTGGACCTCGTCTCTGTCACTCGCTGTGACACTGTCTCGCTTTGCGACAGTCATTAAAATGTTGATGCGTCTGTTTTGGCCGAAAAACCCTCGGCGCGTGGCCTAATTGACAGGCTGGTCACATTACTCGCAGTTGCAGCTGAGCCTGGGGGCGTGGCAGGGCGACGCATTGCGCGAACGCCTTAATTAGGTTATAAAAGTTTAATTATGTCGAGGGCAATCAGCGCAAATCATTTGGAATTTATGTCTGGGCGACCTTCCTCCCCCTAAAATACATTTGCCAAGTTGCCAGTTGTGTGAGTTGCCCGATGTGTTAGCCAATTTATGTACAATTTAAATGGTCAACGACTGCGCTGAAAATCCACTCGAGGCGGGAGTTTTCACGGTTTTACATTGCGCATTAATGAAATATTTAAGTCATGAAACTTTGCTTAAGCTCTCGCTGTGCTCTCTTTCTCCCCTTCTCTCTTCATAATAGACCATGTCAACACTCAGGGCATAAAAGGAGAGGGAATTCTGGCCAGCTGCAACTGGCTGCATATTAAACCATGCTTTTGTGCGGTACCTGTGGGATTTGGGCTGACAGAGAACCGCAGTGTTTGAGTGATGAGCTTCCCGCCACTGTTCATGTAGAGCAGAACATGCCAATCGAGTTGGCCAGAATGCGTTTATTAAAGTGTAGTCTACTCTTACTTTCTTAACTCACACACTGTGTACATGTGTATGCGCTCGTGTGTGTGCGTATGTCTGGAGGCTGGGGACAAAAGCTCATCAAAGCGTAAAATCGATTTCGACTGCTTTAGTTAGGACTCAGCTTGAAGTTGGGAGATATCGAGTAAAACGCGCGAGTATCCATCTATCTATCTGAGTGTATCTCTCTGTCTCGACGTGTGTCTGTAAGTGTGTGTTTATTCGTAGCCTACGCTGGTGTATTTGTTAGTCAGACAAAAGAGACGTGGGCATAAATTGGATGTACGCCAAACTCATCAAAATGCAAAACAAAATGCGCAAAAGTAATTTGTATCTACATATAGTTATTTATTTTCTATTATTGGCGCAAGATGCTGCGGTTGCTACACAACAACTACAACAACAAAGACCAATAGTAATAGCAACAGAAACAACAAAACAACAACAGCAATGAAGCAAAATAAACAGTCGTTAGCATTCGATTCGATTTCTATTTATACTCGACTCGAAACTTTCGGCAACTTTAAATCATTTTGAGAGCTGCTTTCTTGTGGTTTCCTCGCATTCCAAAATAAATTGTTAATTGGGAAAAAAGCAGCAATTGCACCAGGAGCAACACTTTAGTTTTGTGGATGGCGTGCACATAATTAAGTAAACTATTCAAATAATGCACATACGCCATGTGGTCGCACATCAATTAGTGTCTCAACTGAGTCGCATCGTTGTGCATAAGCCACGTTGTCACGTTTGATTTTCAGTTTGCATTTCGCGTTCACTTTCGCGGTTTGACGACAACATTTTTCACTGCCGCTTTCTGTTGCTGTTATTGACAGCGAATTGCAATTGGATGCGAGGCCAAAAAACCGTAGGCAGTCGCATTTGATTTATTTCGATTCATTCTTAATTAAATATAATTTCGTCTGTTGTTTAAGCCGCTTAAGCGCCACTCAATGTGGCTAATTAGATTGGCTGACACCGCGGTATCAAAATCGAACGGGTTGAAAAAGACTTTTGAGGCATGGCAGGGGCCGCGTCAATTAGTGGCAAGGCCGTTGATTGCAAGTCAATTTAGCAAATGAAAAGTGTACTGTCAAGACGCATGACGAGTGTCTTTCATGTACCCATTTCCCTGCCCACTGCCATTGACCACACCCACACACACACACACACATTGCCAGTCAGCCCTTGCCCTAAATGACTGACTAGTAAATAGAGTAAAGTGTACTCAAAAGTGTTCATTTATTGGGCTCGCCTCACATCGGCATTGCTCGCAGTTCCGTTGCCCTCATTAATGATGCAGTAGCACTCAATTTTAGTTTTGTTTGTTAAATATGCAACGCAAAAAATTTTGCACGTTTTACGCACAGTTTAAATAATTGAGAAGCGTTTTGAATAGACGAGTTTGCGAATGCAAATTCAAATTCAGATTGATTAACTCATAATTAGCGTAATTTCACATTATTGTAATGAATATCCTACTTACATGACACCCATTGTGTGGTTTATAAATCATACTTTGCATACTTAGATTTAAACGAAATGGAACAAATCCAGAAATATTTTCCCATCTACTTAATTGTATGCAATTATTGATATTTATTGATAAATATTCACTGTATTTAACCAAAAATGCAGGGCTTTAAAATGTTGTTTATTATTTTGGAGCATAACAAATTTAAATAGATTATAAGCATGATTTTAATAGTTTAACAAAATGTATTTTTTTTTTTGAAATTTTCTGCTTTTAAATATTCGATTTAAATTATTTTGTTGATTGTATTTGCATTTAATTTTCCGTTCTAACAGCTGTCTAATTGAATTCGTATTTCTATTTTCGACTACGTCTGTCTTTCTCTTTCTTTCTCTTTAGCTGACTGTGATATCAGCTTACTTATATTTTATTTATTTTCCGTGAGAATTTCTCCTTTCTTGTCCATATTTGTCTGTTCTTGAAAAGTACGTGCTTATCCTTGATATTTATTCTAGTTGAAGACAGCTTTATGTATCGTAAAAGTACTGCAAACTTGCAGCTCACATAATTTTGCTTTTTGCCAACAATTTGTTAACGTGGTCTGTCTATCATTAATAGCATTTAAAGCCAGTTTCCTTGCCTGACAGCTGCGGTGTGCGTGTTTGTTGCGGCCATGTTCGAAACCTGTATGAAGTTTTGGCGGTTGAAAAAGTTTGCAGTCAAGGAGCAAATTCAAGTGTGGTTCGAAGTAAGACATTTTGCCTCATTTGGCTGCCAGACATGTGTATGTACTTGTATTGAAAAAGCATCACACGAGAGCTCAGCTGAGTTGAGTGGAGAGTTTGGTTGTAACGCAGCGTGTGTTTGACAGCGACTTGAAAGTTTGTCGCCCCAAATGGGCAAACAAAGATCTGCCAGTGAGTCAGCTTGTATGTCTATCTGGGTCAGTCTGCCAGAGATTGCCGAGGCTTCCACGTAAGTACATCGCCAGGGTTTCTAGCTCCCCAGAGTGTTGGCGAGCCCGTGTGTGAGCCAGGTTTGTGCAAGCCAAATTAGTGGCCAAAAGGGTTTGCAGTCGTTGTTCTCTCGATGTTGTTTTTGCCGTTGCTGTTGCGGCTTTTGGTTGCGCAATAAGGCATGATAGCCGCCAAGGCCAAAGCAACAGCAAAACCACAAGCTGAAGCGCGAGCAACAGCACCAGCAGTTGTAGCATCAACATCATCTAGTATTTGTTTTGGCTGCAATGCTAGCTAATTTCCAGTGTTTGCCAAAAGGGAAATGTGCCTCGTGAAAGATGCGTGGTAATGATGTGGAAAATTATGCAGAGCGCGCCTCATGCAAATTATGATTGTGTTGATTATGACGCATTAAAGCTAAACGAAGCTCAGCCAAAAGCATTTGCATATTTCTAGGGAAGACACGTCATCAGCAAGGACTTAAAGTTGCCAAGCCAGTCTCTGTTTCTGTCTCTGCTCTCTTTGCCTCAGTGTGTGTCTCTGGCTCTCGTAGGCTCGATGGAGGCTGTTTACGTTGCCGGAGCATAAAATTACAAAGCATTCTGAATGGCATACTTTCAGGCAGTTTTATGAGTGCGGCGACAACATAGCAACATCAACGGCGAGTAGGCACCAACAAAAAAAAAAGGCAAATCCAAGTTGCCGAAAGTGAAGACATTAGTGCGAACAGCGCCAAAGTAACCCAAAAAAATAAAGTAGAGATAGAAAAATAGCAGGAATGTTGGAAACATTGCTCGCCGTGTAGACCGTGTGGGCCATAGGCTGATGGCCAAATGAAAAACCTACGTCGTTTTGGCCCCACAACAAATGCTGTCATTTGCATGCATTGTCAGGCGCAGGTTGGTAGCCCGGCCAGTCGAAAGAGCGGGGTTGGTGGTGGGGACAAAAAGGTCAAATCCAGCAGGACAAGTCGATGGAGAGGGGGGGCGAAAACTGGTCGCTAAATTGGCACAATACGAGTAGTTGCGTAGGTGTTGAATTTGTGACCGGACTATGAATAAGCTGGACACATTTCGTCGCCCTTGTCGTTATTGCTGCTCCTTGCTGCTCTTGCTGCTGCTGTTGACGCTGGAGTCAATGCCAAACATATTTATTTGCCAAAATAGTCATTGATCTCGTTGCCTGGGTTCATTGTGTTACGTGTATGTTTGTGTATTGTGTGTGTGTGGGTTTTAGCCAACTAGAAAGCCACTCAATGCAAATTGGTAACGGACTTTGGACTAGACACCCATCAAAATGGTGTGGGATGCGAGCGACATCGTTGATCTCCCATGGTGAACTGTTGCGCGCCTTGTTGACTTTGAAGATGGCCTTTAGCCGGGATGGGGTCGGGCTCCGGAGCCCAGGTCCATTAATTTAAGAGTTTCGTAAGTAGATGCGTTTAAAGTGCCAATTCATGCTGTGATATTAAAGCCACAACGTGAGACAGCATAAGTGAGAGTAAAGAGTGGCAGCGCCAAATCAATTTCATTTATGGGCATGTGCTTGATGCTGTCATTAAAAGTAAAGTTATTACCCGAATATCAGCATTAAATGCTGACTTCTTTCCACCCCTCGTGCCATTTGCAAGTGGCAATGGCAATCAAATTCATAAGCATAAAAAAAGCGCAGCCAAAATTCGTTAATCTCATTTTCTCAGCCATTTATTTCATTTAACGAAACAGCAACAACGACAGCAGCCGACGGCCACAGTGTGGCAAGCGGGCGTTGCAAGAGCAACAAAAATATTTCAATAAATGCCTTTGCCATTCATCATCATTTCGCATGTAAGGCGCTCAGCGTGCGGTGGGCGTGGTCTCTGCTTGCCCTTAATTCACTTGTTTGTTATGCGCTTAAAGTTTCAGTTCCATTTTTTCCTTCACTTTGCCAAGGGTCAAGCAAATACCAAAGAACGTCAGCAAAAATGCTACAGTTGAGTATGCTCGACTGGAAAATACCCAAAAAATATACATACTATGCCAACAAAACAAGAGTGATTGAAACAAACAGAGTTAAAAAGTTGCTGGCTACGCTCTCCAGGTGGCGCTGGTGCCGACGTCCCTGTGGAGGAAATAGTTTATTACTAACTTTTGTGTTTGCCATTGGGTTGTGATGCAGTTTCCAGTTTTCAGAATAGTTTTGGAGTAGAGTAATGCATATGCAAGCAAGCCGAAAACTCATTCTTTGTTGACCTCAACTCTCTCAATACGTTTAATACATTAACTTCCCCACAATGGGTAGAACTTTTGAAAAATGCAAATGGACATTTTTCAAAAGTTCTACCCAATTGTGGTCGCTTTAATTGGCAGAGGGTATTAAAAATAAATACAATTATATTGGCTTCTTGCATATTTTTTTAATGCACTTAATCTACCGCACTTTCAGCATCAATACACACGCACACCACTTGCGTTTCTTTTATTTGGGTCACATAACAATTATTGTAGCATACTTTTTAGGGCCCCGCCATCGAAAATTGCGTGTTAAACGACAAATGTAATGAGTGAGAATGCGAGAAGCTCAAAGTGTTGGGGAGCATGTACATTTTTATGGCAAATAAAGTTGTTGAGCCATGATTGGGTTTTCATTTTGTTGCTATTTGCACGCCAACTTGCAGTCAAAGTCAATTCACAGTCACTCGACTGCAATTTACCGCCCACCACCCGCTTTCTTATGCCGCCTGTCACGCATATGTTGTGCAGGCGTAAACTCATTTACACACACTCACACGCAAGCTCAGACACATGTACATATGCATGTAGGACAGTAAGCGGATATAGTCGGCTGTCTCTACGTGCCCGCATCATACACAGAGAGATAGAGTAGAGTGAGAGAGGGAGTGTCGTGCAAATCTATTGCGGTTGCCATGTTTGCCCCTCCTTGGCCGCTTTTGTTAACTGTCTTTTGCATGCGACTGTCGCACGCGACATTGTCAGCAATGACAGCGGCAGTTGCAACTACAGCTGCAACTGCTGCATCAGCAAAATCCATTTTAAGGCGCATGTAAAGCAAACTTTTGGCTTGACATTAAGTCAGCGCAAACAGCAAGAAAAGAACGCAGGAAGACGACAAGCAACTGAAGAAAAAAAAGGGCAAGAAAACGGCCCCTTCAGTTCGCTTTCCCCTCTTGCACAGCAGCAGCATAATATTTTACGCACTGATTAAAGCAAACCGAAAGTTTTGCTATGCATTTGCATTGGGGAATTTCTCAGTGACTGCTCCGCGCTTCCCTCTGTTCGCTGGTTTGCATATTAAATGAGCTTTAGCTGCTGCATTTGTTGCAATTTGTTTGCTTTGGCCGGCATGCTGCATATGATTTATCTGGCATTTTTCTTAGCTTTCTTCGCTTTCTTCGCTTTTCGTTTGCTTTGTTACAGCAATTGTTTCGAAAAAGTTTTGCTATGCGTTAATGCGCTTAAGAAGTAGCGCCAAGCTGTGCTCGCCTGGCTCAAAAGCCCTATAAATGACGGCTAATGAGCTAGCCTGGACTTCATACTAGCTCCCATTTGTTGGCACAGTCAAGGCGTCTAGACATGGCTTAGGTTCATGGCAATGAATGCAGTCAGCCAACCAGCCAACCAGTAGCAGCAAAGACCATACAATGTGCTTAAATCTCGGCACAAATAAAAATGCCATAAAAATCACTCATACGCATTGTTGCCTAACCTAATTTGATGTGTCCATGTGTTTGAGTTTGCGACTGTGTGTGTGTGTGTGTGTGCTTGCGACTTTCTGTCGCGTCTTCTGGCTTTCATAATAGAAGGAAGGCGTCTGCTGCTTCAGCTGCTGTTGATGTTGCTGCTGCTGCTGTTGCTGCTGCTTGAAGCACAAGGATGTAATAGGAATCCATGACAGTGGGCGCGCTTATCGACTTCGGGGCGCAGGCTAATAAAATGTGCTGAATTATGACAGTGCGAGCGACAGATAGTAGTCGCTGGCGTCGCACAATCGGACTAGGAATTGACCCAACAGTCAGGCCAATGGCCAACAAGCTTTGGCCAATGGCCGAGCCGAAAGGCGACGCGAGGCGAAAGACAAACCCAAGAAGTTGGCGGCGTTTTGTTAAATTAAATCAGAGCTGTGTGCAAAAACGTCTGAAATGAGGCACATAATCATGAAAACAATAACAGCGACAGCATGAAGAGCACGAAGAGGAGCAACAACGAAAAGGAAGCCACTGTGGAAGCCAGTGGCAAAAGCGAGCTATAAAAACGACGCCCGAAAGTCTGCAGCACTTTTTGTTTTGCTTCAATGTTACGAGCATTGTCGCAAGCTTTAACTTTAGCCTTGCCACACACACACACACACAAACACAGCTCTAGTGTATGTGTGTGTAAGTAGCACACTCTTCTAACTGTAACTGTGACCCAGCAGCGACTGAGTATTGTTTCTCTCTTTGTGTCTGCGAGTGGCCAAAGTTCAATGTCTGTTTGGCAATTTGAGCCGCCCCGCTTACAGAGTGTTTGCTGCCAGCAAAAGAGGGAACGGGGCAGCCGAACAATGGCCATGTCGGAAACAATACACAATGCCAAACTCAACTGAACTCAAAACCCAACCCAATCCTAACCAACCCAGCCCAATCCCATATTTTTTTGGGGTACGCCCCAACAGTTTGCACATTTTTCAGTCCCCTATTCTCATACGTTGAAATCGACTTTTGACAAACTTGCCCTTTGTGTATGACATCTTTTTTTTGCGCTTTCGTCCTGCCCCACAACTATTCCCGGACTTTGCCTTTTGAAGTTGTCGCCGCCAAAGCCAAAGCCAATGGCAAAGAGTGGCCACTTGTCCAGTTAAAAGTTAAACAACAAAAGACGCATATCGTCGAAGGATATTTGCTTAAAGCGGCAAATTCGAAGGCGGTTCACAGATTCACAACGACAACTTGGTCAAGATTTGCTGACTGTCTCTGATAGCTGACACTTAATGCACCTGCCCCTGCAGCAGATTGCCTCAGAATTCAATTTGCGTATAATTAGCTGAGCTGCCGTTTGCCACAAACAACAGCACTACTGCGATGTGCGTTGAGATGCGGTGTCGTGCAATGACATTGTGCTTGCGGTCAGCTAATGAGAGTTCTTGCTGTGGCTATCACACATCTGATGATGAATGCCACACATAGACAACAAAATTAGGTTGTACACTGAGCGAAACAATTCGCAGAGCATCTACAGGTAATAAATAAATTGCCATCTAACTAAGTAGTTTATAGTTATTATATTTTTCTTCAATTTCATCGACTTTAACTTATGGCAATCTAGTCTCATTCAGTGTAGTGTGTAACATGTATACATTATCAAGTACGACAACATTGGCAGCTCAACATGATTGTGCTGTCAGAAGCACACATAAGTTGAGAATACGAGGACACGAGGGTTGTATTGCAAGTTATGGCGAAAGCTTGACAAGTTTTTTGTCGGAGGGGCAGAAACTTTTGTTTGATAATAAATTAAATAAATTTACGTTTGTTTAGTTTCAAAATCATATAAATTGGCTAAATTTGAAACTTTCAAAAGTAACTGCAACACGTAGAACTCGCTTCTCGTTCTCGTTCTCGTTCTCTTTCCCTTCGATTTCGTGCTCCCCACTCACAGTCGCTTTATGCAAACGGCGAATGGTTCAATTATTATACTCACTCCAAGCACGCTTGTCCGTATTTCGGGTATAATTTATGGCCTGGCAAACGTCTACGCCGTAAATTAATTGTCGTGCCCAAATGCTTCCAGCGAGCGAGACAGCAGAGAGCGCCAAACTGGAGTCAATCGAAATAGGCTGAAAGACAGTTCAACTCGAATTGGAGAATGGCGAATTTGATATATATCTATTCACTAGCTGGCAAATGGCAACAATCTGTTATAGCTAATTGCCAGTTTGGCATACACGACGTATACGCAATTCAAACATGTTTTTGCAATAGAGAATTGAAAAACACTCACTTTAAGTTGAGTTTGAGTTGATTGCAACTCTGAAAGTTGCAAATGGGTTGGAGGCAAAAGTAGGAAGTGTAAACTGCAAAGCGGATTGTGGAGCTTCGATTAATGTCTGTATTTAAGTGAAGCACTTTTGTGTGTCAAATCATTTAGGGTACACACCACACACGCACGCACACATATTTTTTGGTTAGTTGTCTGTCGTACCGGGCGCCGAATGCCGAGTGCCGAGTAAATGCTGCTCTCAGCAGTAAAAATGCCTTCTGAAATTCCAGTCTAAGCTGCACACGCAAGCACTTCTTGCTGCCATTGTATAACTGACTATTGCTCCTGTATTGGTGGGTATTACGTCTGTGTGTTTGTGGATGTGTGTGTTTGTGAGCGTGCATTGTCAACAGACTCGGCGCGTGGCACAAAAAATTTATTGTATACTGACGTTAAATATCACCTTTGGGTATTTATTATTGAAAATACATGTTGATGTCGAGTGGGCCCAAACAATGTGTGGAAGAAAGAGCCGCGGAGGGGAGGGGAGTACGAGCGAACATGAATGTAGTCGGTTGTCATTGTTAATCTGCTTAAATATTGAAATATTTGCCACATACAACAACGTCGAGTGAGTGGCAAAGCAACTATGTGCCGCATTTAGTGGCAGCTCCGAGCGAATTGCAGATGATTTCTGGATTAACATTAAGTGATCTCGTTTTTTTGTATTTTGGGCTCTTGACAAGAATTTACGAGCCATATCCGTCAGTTGTCGCCATCGTCGTTGCCATCGTCGCCATGGGCGCCATTCAGCAAGCGTTTATCTGATTTCGTTTCCGCTTTTTGGCATGCTCGCATATCTGCTGTTTTTTTTTCGTTACTCTCACTCGTTGTTATTTCCATACGTCCCGTATGCCCACGCTTTGGCTTGCGCGTTGCCAGCGTTGACATGTGATGCGAATGCAAATGTGGCAGCCACTGCCACAGTTACACAATCACACAGCCGCACTGTATTCGTCGTATATTATGCGAGTGTCAGACTGATGCCGAGATTGAAGCTCGTCCTCCGCTCGTCTCAACTTAACTCAACTTGACTCAACATTGCCGCTTCTCATTTTTATTTTTTTGGTGTATTTTATGCTCATTGAAATGCGACAACGTCGCGACATCATTTCGCGCTGATGCCCGCTCAACAGTGTCAACAGTCAGGCGAAGTATTCGTATTCATTCGATTCAGCTGCTGTGTCTAAAAATCTGACTCATGGCGAAAGTTATGTAAGTGCGTTAAGCATTCATACGAGAAGAACACGAGGCGGCGGTTTCTTCTTCAAAAAATAATAATAAATTCCAAGCGCGACACTAATAACATTAGCTCAATGGCAACTATTCGCCTCAGTTTCGGGCTCAGACTCAGACATTGCGCCTCTGGGTGTGCTATAAAAATGGCGACGCATCAAGAAAGTTTTACATGCGTCACACACATGAGACATTTGTGTGTGTGTGTGTGTGTGTGTGTGTATGTGTGTGTCTGTGCGTGTCTGTGCGTGTCTTTATACGCATTTGAACTTATCGAATGAATAAAGAAGAGCCACAACTTTCTGCTCATAGAGCTAAACACAAATTCACTTGCTATCTCCCTCTGCATCGTTCTCTCTCTCTCTCTCTACGTCTCTCGCGCTGACACTAATGCACATTTGTTGAAAATTAAATGCAGCTCAGCGCCATTTAGCAACAATAAGAAATTCGCCCCTGGCAAAGTTGCATGAAAAGCTAAAAAGTTTCCATTTTTGGCAACAGGACTTCGAGTTCTGTAAGTGCTTACATAATCGCTCAGTAAATCTCAAAAGCACAATTCCATTTCTCCCGCTCATACTCTTTCTCCAGCGTATACCTAAATCTTTTACAGGGTTTAATTTTGAGTAATAAAATTGAG
The DNA here is from genome assembly GCA_035047445.1 of Drosophila siamana. Classification (NCBI taxonomy): domain Eukaryota; kingdom Metazoa; phylum Arthropoda; class Insecta; order Diptera; family Drosophilidae; genus Drosophila; species Drosophila siamana. The sequence continues at coordinate 1,099,828 of JAWNPP010000020.1, read as the reverse complement.
CAACAAATGTCGTGGAAAAGGGATTCTAATTGAGTCATTAGCATAAGGTAATTATTTATTACGCACTTCCGAGTTAAAAACTCAATAGGTGCTGGCTTTAATATTGTATGCTTTCAAAAATGATAAACTAGAAGAAATTGAAGTTGATTTCATGTGATTTAGTATTAGAAAATTGAAATTTGAGCTGAAGTCAGAAATGAAAAGCTGTTGCCAGGCAAAAACAATACAGTTCTGCTTTTTAATTACTGCCTATCTCAGATTGTAATTAAATACACCTTTCAGATGTTACAACCATTAAATCTGAAATATTAACAGCAATTGAAGAGGAATGAGTTTTTTGTATTTCTGTCTAATTGCATGCAATTTAGTTAAAATAAAGAATGAAAAGCGAACACACGTTTGTGAATTGCTTCACTTGCATGTAAATCAAAAGAAACCTCAATTTCATTGCCGAATTTGAGGTCGAAGTTGTGTTGTAAGTTGTTCAAAGGTAAACTGCTTTGAACATTACAAATATTTATTGCATTCGAAGCTTGGACGAATTTAAGTTGGAAGTCCCTGTTGCCACTTGCCTAGATTACTTCCATGCGGTACGTGGAGGAAATTGGAAACACTTCGGCAACATAATCGATAGTTGAACATATTTAAAAGAGCTGCTCTCTGCGGCAACTGAGTGTCATCATCTCCATCTCGCTCACTTTTTATCGAAGTCAGCAGCAGTCTAGACAATTTTGCGGCGAGTCAACAACGTATCGAGTGCAATGGCAAGAAACGTTGCCACTCAATGCTTCAATGTGTGTTGTCAGGCGCAACTTAACCTTAAGTGCTGGGATCATGAAATATCCAAGGCAAGCCAAGTCTTGACAGGCGTCTCGATTGGACCGCTCCATTGTCATTGATTTGCGCTTCACATGGATGCTTAAGCAAATAAAAACCAGTTGAGTAGCCAACCAGCTGATTGACTGCCAAATATCCTATAACAAGCCATTTCGATAACAATGTAAATACAACAATGCAATCAGCTGAGCACAAGCTAAAGAGAGTTGTTTGTGTTAATCTTAGTTGTCTCACTCTCACATGTTGATCGCGTGCACTTTCTGTCCTGTAGTTGTGTTGCGTGTGGTTGAGCAGGCCAACAGGTGAGGCAACTGTGTTGACAAAGCAGCAGCTTAAATAGCGTGCAGTAAAAGCTTTGTTCAATTGAGCACGCTGCACTCAATGCGTGCAGTGGGAGCTTAGTTTGAGTGAGTGAAATGAATAGTTGGGTAACAAGATAAACTAAAAGAGGCCACCCAAAAAACAACTTTTTATATTTTATTTGATTTCGCTTTTGAATTCAATAATTCATTGTGTAATTCGATAAGATTTATTTTCTTTTAGTTTCGCTTAAGAATACCAACAGGTGAAATAACCTTGCCCAGGCTAACAGGGATTTGTAATACGAATTGTCATTGTTCGGTGCAAAAGCGCTGTAGTTTATACAGGAGGTGCAGAGGAAATGGTGTAGTGTGCGGTGTGCTATGAGAGGCGAAGGGAAACTTGGGGAGATGTGTGATTGATTCTTAAGTGTGCTTAGTTGGGAAACTGATTGATGAAAGCACAAAATCAGTATCAAGTCCACCCCCAACCCCTTGCAACCCCTTTCGATGTTGTGCTACTGCGCTGTTGTTGTCTGCTGCTGCTGCTTCCTTCCACGCTATACGCTATACGCCATACGCTTTTTGCTTTTCGCTGTTCGCTCTCTGTTTGCCATACGTGATATCTGCCTGATAGTTTACTCATGTCACACAGAGCGTATCACTAATCATGCCGTTTGTTTGCTTCTCTCAAATGTTTGCCCTTGATTTTGCATAAACAAAGCGCTGTGCAATGCATTTAACGCTCAATTAATGTGACCGTTTCTGGTTATTGCCCCGAATTTCTCTGGCAATCGTATTTAATGCTTTGCTGCTTCTTCTCCAGCCGCTGGTTTTCCATGTGATATATTATAATATGAACGCATTTGGCGACGTTCATAAATCGCGTGCGTTATGTAAACTGGTTTGGCAAATTTTCCACCACATTTGCTAATTTGGTGAAAAGCTGCGCTGCCCGCATAAACTGTGTATTGGGCTTTGGGTTGAGGATTGAGGATTGGCCATGCATCATGTCAATTTGTAGGCATTGCTTTTTGCTGTTTAGCGCGTTTGATTAAACGCAAAGCCAAAAATCTGACAACGCCAGCTGTTCTTCAAGTTTTTGTTTCGTCTCTTTAGTTGTCGTTCTGGGTGTGTGTATTATGTGTGTGTGTGTGTGTGTGTGTGTGTGTGTCTATGACTGGGCGCTGATCGATAGAAAAGTGGCTGGAAACAACAACAGCGACAAGTTGTGTGTCGTTTTTCCGCCAGCCGCATCGTTAATTTGCTCAAACATGAGCACGCAGCGAATTTTCCATGCATAAACTTAAAATTAGCGCCAGCTCACACATACACACACACACACACGCATACCTAGACGTCCATACACACATACATAGAGACATTTGTTTTGCATGGAAATCTTGGCACTCTGGTCATAAATTTCGTGCCCGCTGATAAACAATAAATTAAGTTCAGCTTCAGCCAAACATGGCACGTATTTATCCGACGTTGCCGCCTCACGAATTTCCCAGGCACATTTCCACGCCTCGCCATGCCCCACACAACAACCCAACACACAACACAACGCATACATGCAAAATTCCAAAGCTAATTTCGTCGGCCATGTGCCTGCGCTAGGCTACACTTTTTTTTTTGTTTTCGATTTTGGGTGTTAGCCCGACGATGTCGAGTTTATTGCCAGATCCATTGCCCTCCGACGCTACCCTGTTGCCTCCCAGCTACTTTCAATTTGTGTTTTAGGCCGCTACTGTAGCATTGAATCCGCCAATTGGGCCACAACCATTACGCGGCACACTGCACAATTCAAATTACTTGCTGGAAAGAGGCTTACTACTGGCCTTCTTTAAAATGTCCACCATTTGTGAGCAGTATATGCGAAGAACTTCGAATTAAGTCTCACGTTATTAAGTTATTAAGTTTTACCTGCCAAAAGTCTTCTTTATAGTTTTACGTTTATTATTTTTCATATTTCAAAACTTAAATGTCCTCACAAAACTTGTTGTAATTTTTATATTAGTTGGATATGAAATACTGCAAAAACCCCTTGCTTTCCAATTGATTTTAATTTGTACAGATAACTAGAGTGGTTTTCTACAGATTACCATTCCGTAAAAGTGTTTACAATACCATAGCTCAATACTTTAATTTAGTACTAGTAAAATAATTCTTTGTTTAACGTTATATTACCATCGCGTTTAAGCTGATTTTCGCCGTCCTTTTTATGTCAGCACATCTCTTAATTCCTAGCGCAAATATTTCTACTTTATGTCTACATTTTTATTACTTGAGATATCAGGGGAACTTCTTTCTGCAGCTTGCCAATTGTTAATCAACAATAAATACTCATTGCTTATAAAAGCGAATAGCGATTGCTGACTGCATTAATCTTATAGATAGACCCTATTGGCTGGCAGCACAGGAAGGAGTTTAAACTTGTTCCTTCTGCTGTTTTTCTTGAGATATCAAACAGCAAATTAAATATGCAAATTCAGTTTTCAGTTTTTTGCTTTAGTTCTGTGACTTCATGTTCTCGTTCGTTTCTCCTCCTTTTGCGCTTTCTGCATATCTGCAGTGTTGCGCTGGAAATTGCTTTTCTTTTTTGTTCAGTTATCTTCTCTGATACATTTTTTTTTGTTCATGGGTTTCTCTTCCTTTTTTTGGTTTTTTAGAATTATCCAGACTTTTGGATACTTTGCATGTAGCCACAGAGCGAAGCAGCCAGAAGCACAGCTAGATCTGGGTTGAGCGAATGGGGCACGTACAGAAATGTTGCGGGCGCACATTAAATTTAACTTTGTGTTCGAATTTTCGCAGTAAATCGTAAAATTTGTCATGCCCGACCTCGTCACACCATTTTCGGCGTGCCCCACGCCCAAAGCGCAATGCCACAAGCTGTCTGCCTCCTGCTTGCATCCAGCCTGCCTGTTGCCCTGTACCTCCCTTGTTGCTGCTGCGTGTTGTGCGTACGCATGTGGCAAAAGTTTTGCGTATGTTCCTTTTCTCTCGCTCTCTCCCTGTGAGCACCAACTTTGTGCTTTCCTTTTATTTTTTTGCCGATTTCGTTGCGTGCTTTTGGGCGCGTGCGGAAAAGGAAATGTGCAACAGCAGTTTTTCGGGGGGCTCTGCTCGAAAAGTCGTAGCATACTTTTGCAAAAGCATTGTACATTTCAACTGCCGCCATTCTCGTTCTCATTCCACTCGCCTCGCCATCCAGTTCAAAGTTCGATAAACTGCTTGCCCCCTTCGACTTTGGCTCATTCAATTATTCCTTCTCTTACAGTTGGCTGCATGCGATGTACGCTGATTTCCACACCGCTTTGATCTGCACAACTCGTCTGTCTGTCTCTATGCTGCCTTTCTCTGCCTTTGCGTCTCCTACTGTATTGATGAACTTATTTTTACCAGCTTCCTATAACAAGATTCCTGTCCTGCTTCCCACTTGTCTTGCTCAACACGCTTATCTAAGTCGCGTGCTGCTTTTGGCCGACTTTTGTTGGCGCTGCTCAAACTTTGAACATAGTTGAGAAGCCAAGTCAACTTTTCGATTTGATTCCGCATTATATAAGCTGCCAACTGTCCTGATAACATTAAAGTCTTTGTCTCCATCTCTTTGGGTCTCTCTTCTTCTTTCGCTTGCCACTTCAATGCCAGCTCTACCGCTTGGGCAGCCATATTAATTTTCAATTAAATTACGTTTCATATTGCTTCAGTTGTGCGGTCTGTTTGTTAATGCCGCGTCAATCCTAGCTCAGAACCCCAAAATGGCCACCAAAAAGACCCGAATGCCGTCCAAAATAAGTAAAAAACGTTAACGTGGAGCATATGCGACTATGGATGACTCTGGGATAAATTTAAAAGTTAACCAAACTCATAAAATAAATACATTAGGAGTTCAACTGATATTCACTATGATTTCATATTTTGTTATATTAAGTATACGTATGTTTAGACGTATGAGTATCAATAAAGTATATTTGTTTATCTCTCTCCAATATAAAAGCATATGGACAACGCTTCCAGTGAAAAGCTACTTTCCACTGATAGAGCTGAGCAAATAGTTTGCTTAGCATGATGTAAATATTGCAAAAAAGATAAATAAATTTGCATTTGAATTTTCAATATGTTGTTGCTTAATACTTGCGTATGTTAGACCAAAGCAGCTGGAGCAGTAGAGTTCCGGTTTAACACACGTACATACTACATGTAATCGTATAGTATATATACAATATACAATCCATTTTGCATAGCGTATGCAAACTGAACTGAACTCAACTCAACTGAACTGAAATCCAACTGAAGCAGAAAGCATAAAGCAGCATACAACACAACGCACAACACAAAAAGAAAAAAAAAATCGAGGCTAGCAGAGCAAACAAACAGCAAAGGGGATATAATTGTTTGTTGAAGATTTTTGTGTTTTTCTGCTGAATTTTTATGAGAATTTTATTACTTTTCAGTTTTAGCGAGGCAACAAAGCACCGCACGCACACACACACATACATACACACACATTCATTCACACACACTTGCGCACACACATTTTGTGGGCCTTTTACCGAACAATGAAAATGAAAATAAATTTCCATTTGGCACAAGTTTTTTATATGCCGCAATGTATGCTATAGCAATTTCACACTCTCGCCATCTATCTCACTCACTCTTTCTCTCTCTCTCTCTCTCTCTCTCTCTCTGTGCTTGCAGGCTATAATGCTGCGCTAGCACCAACGCCACCAACAACAACAACGACAACCATCTCGCCCTCGAATCTGCTGCCCTATTTCGACTTTGATGTGCCACGAAACTTGACCGTCACCGTGGGCCAAACGGGATTCCTGCACTGCCGCGTCGAGCGGCTGGGGGATAAGGACGTAAGTAGCAAGCGTGGTAATACAGACACTACGCCAATGACAGAGCCTAGTTTAGTTGCTGCCTATTAAAGCAAAAGATTAGCTTGCAACGGGTATTCAAAATGCCTATTGCTTACATAATGGAACATGCGACATATGATAAAACATGTCCATCGTCATGACGATAAATAGGATTCGTTGAACGTGACCATGGGGATGGCAATCTAATTGCATTATCGCAATCAGTTGGCTCGTTTGCTATTGTTTTTCTCCAGCTGTTAGTGTAAACAACTTAAATATTACAGGGTATGAAAACACCGTCATAGAGATAACCAGCGACAGCAGGTATGGATTCAATGGCATGTCATTATAATAATTACATTTTAGCAAATTTGGCCTACTTCAAAGTAACTAAGAACTCAGTACAAAATAGAATTTGCAGTATATAGCAATACATTGTTTTTCATAGCAGCGGTAAAGCAGCCACCCAAAAAGTAAACCGTTGCTGAGCATCACAGAGCTTGCAATCTGTCTTCTTAATTGCAGAGTATAAAGCATTTCGGCTATATTAAGAGTGACGTGCGGATGCATCAATTAAATCCATTGAGCCAAGATTAAAGGGTTCGGAGTTAGCTGCTGAGTGCAAAATGAATATACTAAGAGTCTTTGCTTTCAATTTGGACTTAGTCCACAGCACAAACACATGCACACAACACTCCCACACACTGCTATACACACATTGACACACACACTTAGAGAGAGACACACGCGCACACGCCTATGTGAAAATGGTACAAGGGATTTCGGTGCGATTTAGGCTGAAAACGTTCAATCATTTGGGCTGACATAGTCGCGCAGTGATTGCCTAACCAAGGCCAGCAGCAGGAGCATGATTGAAGGTCGTCGTGTTGTTAACCCTTCACAAAATATGCACAGCACTGGGCAGGAGTCTGCATGGCACTTGCCATTGGAGACTGGCCAGTTTTGAGACAAGAACGGCGGCAGGGGGGGGGGGGCGGGGCGGGGGCGTGGCACGTAATATGTCAACATCAGCAGCAGCAGCAAACGGCCCACGCAGCCGGGCATAGAGCTTTAGGGCGCACACAAAGCCAAATAGACGTCGAAGCAGCGGAGAGTGAGAGCAAACGTTGCTGGTGCCGATATTAAATACCTCCTCTTTGTGGGAGAAGAGCTGAGGCGGGCTTATGCCAAATTACTGCTTGATTACGGGGGCTGCAACCATAGCGAAAAATGTGCCACAGCAGTCGGGGAGCACGACTAACAAGACAGGCGACAAGCGAACCCGTGAGAGCCAAAAGCCTGCTGACTGAGTGAATGTCCTGCTCGTAGCTGTAGCGAGTGACGCAGCAACGGCAGAAGTCAGCAGGAAGCGGAGGCGGCAACGGCAGGAAGACAGCGGAGCTAAGGCAAAATGACTAATTTATGAGCCATCAATCACGTGACTGGCTATGCCATCAGCCATTTGACGTGAGCGCATTGCAGGCGAACACGGTTTGGGGGCGAAACGTTATCAGCTTTAATTTGCACGAGCTCATGCCGGAAACGGAAGTTGTGCGAGTTGCTGCTGCTACTTCAAGGAAACAGTTCAAGTGCAGACACGCACTGAAGAGCGTTTAGCAGCAGATGAGTGGCTAAAACGTTCAGCCATTTGCCCTTTTTCATTCCAAGCCATTGAGAGAGCAAGCAAGAAGTTCATTAAAAGCATTGGCAAAACAAGATTATATAAAGGACACTCAAAATGAACGCCAACTAGAGCCTTGCCCTTGAGTCTTAATTACAACATCGAACTGAACTGCTTCTAGTTGCCATTGCCATTGGCCTTCGGGCAGTTCCCCACCTCCACCTGCTTGGCCGGCTTCGTCTCAGGCACAGCGGCAACAGTGGCACCGGCTGAAGCGGCAGCGACATCGATAGCGTCAGCGATAGCCACAGCGACAGCAATATCTCGGTCAGACGTCAGCGTGTCAGTGCAATTGTCGGGATCTTGGGACTGCCGCTCAGCAACGCCAGCTCAATGTCCGCCTCGGTGACGTTCTCCAGCGCCGGCTTGGCTTCCTCCACGACAGCTGGCACTGCAGCTGGCGATGCTGGCAGCGAGGTGACGCTCGTGCTGGAGCTGGAGGTGGGCGTCACAAAGGTGGGCAGCGAGGAGCGCGGCTGGACGTCCTGGTGATCGTGGTGGGTGAACATTGATGCCGACACCGAGGCCGCGTCCACGGTCAATGGCTGCACACGATTGGGATTCGGAAAGGGGCGCTTGTTCTCCAAGATGAGCTTAATATCGCGCGCCGACTGCCACCAACTAAGCGAGAGGCGAACGGTGATGGAGTCAATTTGTTGTGGTGGCTCTCTGATGCGAGGGCTGCTTACCGATACCAGGGCGTCAGCTGTGACTTGACCAGCATGTAAACATTGGCAAAATAAACAGTAATCTGCGTGTCAGTTGCAATTAAAACCAGATAGACAGAGATTGCATGTATTGCCCATACGCACCGTCATCAGCAGAAAGAAAAGCATCCACGACTTGGTCCAGAGCTTGCTAACACCCCAGGACTGTGTGTTGAGCGCATAGTACTGAATGCCCACCAGCAAAGTGCCAATAATACCAAACGCCACCAGTGTCAGCAGCGAGAACATCTGGCAGTCCTCCTGCAAAGCCCGACGACTCATCGCACGTGAGTACCACAAACGCAGCGACTGCAGGCAGGTGTATCTGGGGAAAGGGCAGAGTGGCAGCAACAGTTACATCAACAGTAAATCGCAATTAGAGTAAGCAGCGGCAGCCAGTTTGTCAACTGGAGAGTTCACTGATTAAAACACCCAGCTCTGTCTCTTTCTCTCTCTCTCTCTCTCTCTGAGCTCCCTCGACTGACTTTTGTCGCCTTGCAGTTGCTCACACCGTGCGACGCGGGCTCAAAGTGCAATCCAGGCTGATGAAAATGAAGGCCGGCTGTCAACTGACGAGTCGCGACGAGTCGAGTCGAGTTGAGTTGAGTTGAGTTGAGTGAGTCAGCTGAGGGGCACTTTGAACTGTTGCCACTTGGTTAGCCGGCTTCCCTGCGCACGTTGTCCCCTGCCACTTACCGCAATGTCTGCTCCGTGTTGTAATGAAACTGGCACAGTTCACAGATCGTGCAACGCGATGTGCTAATCCAGCGCTCCAGGCAATGCACGTGCACATATGACAGAGAGCCTTTGCACAAACACGGCGACACCAGTCTGTAAACAAGCAACAAAACAATCACCACAAAAACAACAAAGAATAGCGACGCCATCAACACTAAAAGCGCGGATTAAATGTGCGGACAGATGTGCAAACAGTGGGAAGCAGGAAGCAGAATGTCAAGGAAGAACCAGAAGCTTCAACAGCAAAACAAGCACCGTTTCATGTTCTCTTTTAATATACAATAATTTAAATAAAAAAATATCGATGCGTTTCGTTACGCAATGTATGTGTGCTTCGCATTATAAATATAGTTTAACAAATGGCATTACGCTAATTTTATTAAAATGCCACGCAATTAATTTGGCGCATTTTGTGGCTGCACGCACAAATTGTAATGTCATTTGTTATACCCTGTAAACCGCAAGAGATGTGAGTGTGATAGTTGAGTGGGGCAAGAAACAAGTTTAGCATGAAACCGAGTTAATTTACTTATATAAAAGTCAACAAAGAAATTCATTATAATAGCAACTACAAAGAAAAGATTGTAGGAAAATTAGTATTGAACTTAATAACAATTTAAAGCCAGCTAACATTTATTGAATATCCTACAAGCATAAAAGTTAGTCAAATAATTATATAGATATATGGAGTCAAATAAAATTGCAAGTAAAGCATAATTAATTAAGAAAAAATTCAGAGGAAAATGTTGGCGTAGTTAGAAACGGAAAGCAAAATGTCGAGAGTTATAGGGTATTGCGCAGTTGTGCAAGCCAAGTGGAAAGTGCTAATTGGAATCATTGGATTTATTTGCTATAAACGTGTAGCTCAACTTTCGCACTCACTGTTCGGGATTATCCGCATTGTGGCAAATGCGACAGACGAGAGAGCCCAGCGACGGCACCGAACCACTCGAATTGGACGCCTCATAGTCCAGGTTGAGGTTGTTGCACTGTGTGGCGCCATCGACCACACCGGGCTGCTCCAACTTCTCTGCCGCCATCTCAGCGCTGTTGCCAGCTACGATTTCGGTGGCGCACGAGATATTGGCCGCAGCCAGAGCGGCCTCAGTGCTGGACAGCAGCTGCTCGCCGTTGGTGGCACTTGGTGGCAAGCGCACGAACTGCACGTTGGGCTTAAGACTCAGCGTAATCGAGCAGCCAGCCTGCTCAGCACTCTCAAATACATCGCGCTCTACCGGCTTGGTAACTGCCTGCAACGGCGATGACACGCGGCTGTCCAGGGCCGAGTTGATGCAGGTCTCGACGACGATGATGGCGGGTGGTGTATCATCGACACTGGTGTTCCTGCAGTCCTCAATATCCATATCCAGAGCGGTGTCTGGCTTCAGGGAGTTTGCATCTAGCGCATCCCTTGCGGCATCTGCAAGCGATACGATTGGTATAGTGTGGATGGCGAATGGTGGCATTTTGCCCGTTGACGCACCGAATCTCTCGCCCTCCATGGTGTGCGAGTAAGCAAACAAAACTATAGACGACTTATGGTACTAAAAAATCAACCAAAATTTAAACAAATTTCTCATGTAAATAGTCGGACTTGTAATTATCACAGTGTGTGTCTGTTGTTGTAATATTGGACAAGCAACTCATTGGCTGCTGGATTCGACAGAGCCTCCTCTCCCTCCCCACATTCGAAAAGTTGCCGAAAACAACAGAACCAACAAAAAAAAAGGGCAAACATTAATTGTAATTGACAGACTGGAACCGCGCGCTGTCACCCACAGCAGCTGCTGCTGTGCCCCATGCTCCTTCTGCTGATGCTGCTTTGCCTCCCCGACCATAAACTCAAATTGAAAGTGTAACAGTTACGGCAAATAACTTTGTCGTCGCACTCTCGCCATTATTCTACCTAACGCTGCTGCTCTTCGCCGCGGCTATTGCACTCGAAAAGTCTGTCGAGTCTGCTGTTTGGGGTAATTTATGCTTACGCCGTTAGTTCGTTAGGCTCTCTCCTGCTTGATGGTAAGAGAGAGGGAGAGAGGGAGAGAGAGGAGCTACTACTACTGTCTGTGTGCCCATTACCATACCAACTGCTGCTGCTGCTGATGCTTCTGCTTTCCTTTGACTCAACTTGACTTTTTTGTGTTTTTTTTTGTGTTATTCTCTCCGGTTTCCGGCGTGTGCGTTGAGTTGTTTTTATGTTTTTTGGGTGCCGGAAGCTGCTTGAATCCGCTTGTTCAACTTGACTTCACAGGATTGTCCGTTCTCGCCGTTGATTTATTGCACCGTGGCCCAACGCCAGCCAATGTTCGGAACATTTTCTCATAAGCGCGCCACTAACATCAACAGCACCAACGGTAGCAGCGGCAGAGCGGCAACAACAAGATGAACACCCGTAATTTGGTCATGTTACGGCAACAACAATAACACCAGAGAAACCAGAGAAAAAATAAACTCTAAAATACTTGTATAAAAAATAAAAATAACCCAAAAAAAAAAACCGGCGAGGAAAAAAGATGCAAGGGGATTTTATGTGTATATCAAAGAACAAAAGTTTAGTCAGCGAACCCTTTTTAATGCCATGGCCGTTGTTTCTGACGCGTTGTCCCAAAATCAGTTAACAACTTTGTTTACAACGCCGCTCAAAAGCTGGCGAGTCGAAACTCCAAAGTTAAAAGTGAAAGAGTTGAAAGTTGAGCCACGGAGTTCTCGAGGTTGAAGACTTCATTTGCTTATTGTCTGATAATTTGGTTAAAATCTGGTGTCGATATTTAAATAATGCCAAACTCCAAACAAAAAGGTTAAATGACTCAATTGAAGCTTATGCTATGTGAAAGCCAAACAACAAATAAGGAAATTAAAAGCATAAAGGAAAATGTTTTACTGAAAATGTGCTCAGACAATTGCTATATAATGCTGGCATTCAATTTTTTTTATATACACACAAATTGTCTAAATTGGCTAACCAAACTCGGCCAGAAAATGTCACAAATTTTCTGAAGATGTTTGAGCAAAATCAATTGAATTGTAGTTTGCTTGCAAATTCAGTAAGGAAAGTTGAATGCAAAACGTTGCTCTTAGCTGGGGAAATCTGTTCCCAAAAGGGTGTAGAACAAAACAACGAGTAACTCAGGCCGAAGAAGCTATATATATAGCATAGTGAAAGGTTTGCATAAGTAAGCTACAACTATTTATTTACACGCATAATACAAGCATGCTACACTGTTCACCCTGGCAGTGCTGAGCAAAGCCGTTAATATTTAATTTCACCGGCAAAATCAAAAAGAGCAGAAGTGAAAAGTTGATAAACTTTGCATGGATTCCATTTGCGGCAAACTTCACTCAAGAACTCACACATATACACACACATACACACACACTTATATATATACACACTTTGGTGTAGAGTTCACCTGAGTGGTGTGTACATAAGTATGCTTAGATTTGGACAGCAGTTGAGTTCAATTCGCGTAGCTTAGGGATTTGCTACAGACTTTGCCACAGGTTGCAGACGACAGGAAGCAGGAGGCAGGTTGCACGTGGTACCCAGGTGGCGGGAGGGTGAAAAACAAGTAGATCCCCAGCTAGATCCCCAGAGTGTCAACGGTGCACACTTTGTGCTGGGGGGTATAATTTCTGTAATATCCTTAGGTTTAAATAAATACCGCAAGCATAGTTTTATATTATTTAACACTTTGTGTTGGTTTGCTTCAACCGAAAATTTTCGCTTCGTTGTGCCAGTTTTTTGGCTGCTTTTACTTTCTATTTTTTTGCCATTGTTTTTGTCACTTTATAGCACATCCAAATGAAGGAAGTTTCAATGTATGTGCGAGTGCCTGCAAAGTGTGTTTATGTCTGTGTGTGTCTGTTAGTGTGTGTGCGCTCAAACTTGGCGAAAATACATTAAAAACTTTGTTGACGCATTTTCTGCGTCTCTAACCAAAGCAGAGACTTTAGACTTTGCCCAAGTTGTTGGTTGAAGCTTCGGGTAACTTGAGAACTGCCACACAGTTGCAGTTGCTGCCACAGAGCTCTTGGTTTTCTTCGGCTTCTCGTTCCTTCTCCGTTTTCCACTTTCTGTGTACGTGGGACACCAAGGCACTCCACTTCTTTGTACGTTAGCCGGAAATGGTGTGAAAATTTCATTAAATTTGTAAAAGCCATGAAAATGTGCCTGAGTGTGCGCTTGTTGTTTTCCTATTTACAAATTGCGAGTGCCCAAAAACTAATGAACATTCTACACACAAAACTAAACGAAATGTAATGAAATGGTATATAATGAAATGTCCATTACTTGAGTGCTTGCCGACACGCTTTTACCGCAATTATCGGTACAGAGAAATGAAGCAGCGCAAGACTTTAAGACTTGCACTCTTGACTATTAATAAACTAACGAGTCTCTATTTTTATAGACACTCTATATCGATTTCTTCTTCGAGGTGAAAGGTAACACACTGCATAACTCGAGGGTGGCCAAAATCGAACTTAATGATGGTAAATTATTACCCTTGGAAATATACGCAATTAGCGCCATTAGTCGCCTCTCGGAACTCATACTTGTTTGCTCAATTCAAATAAAAGAAAGCCATAGAAAATATCCTAGCCTTTTCCATTCCCAATATCTTCAAATAGTACTTAATTTTCTTGTGTATTTAATACTGTCTTTATTTTCTGCTACTTTTCAACTCTTTTTTTGACAAACATATTCTTCTTGTTCACTCGTTAATACTTAACTACTTTGTGAACACAATAAAAAACATTTTATTACCCAGCCATCAATTTTTCATATTTAATTAATTTTGCTATTATTTTCTTATTTGTTATGCCTTCTCGATTATTTATTTAATAGTTTCAATTTTATTGTGGAGTAGTTACTTCTAGAGTTAGCGTATTCATGGATATATATCAAAAGCATTGTATAGTGCTTTTTCCCGAGCACAATACTCTTTTTTTATGGTGGAAGTACGCTTATTGCTTCAATATATTGGGTGATAGTTCGCGTCTCCTGCTGTTTCTCAACTGTTAAAAGACTGACCTTGCCTCTATAATATGGAGGGTAAAAGGTTTAGTTTGAAGTCAATTCGCAGCTCTCGGTTTTCAAATTCTTCGCTTGGTCGTTGCTCGACGTATCGTAGGCGTTTAATATCGAATTCCCAATGCATTGGCTCATTTCGGACCAAAGCATTTGGGGAATCTGGGACAAGGAATCCAATGCGGATTCGTGAAGGCGAAAAGTCTATGATGAAAATCATAAAATTGGCGCATAAAACTTTTACAAGCAAATGAATTTTATTTTTACGTATTACGTGACCGTTTTCACTGCCTGCTTTCGGCCATTTTCATAGCTCGGCTCTGTAGTCTGTATGCTCTTTGCGTGAGTCTATATATGTGTTTGTATGTGTGTTTGTGTGTGTGTGTTGACTCTAGCGCCAATCGAATGAATTTATTAGTATCGTCCGGGATCAGATCAGAACCATTGGCCAGGCAATAGTTGTCGGAAAGGCTTCGGGAGGAAAGGATTGTTTATTTGCGCTATTTACTCGCCGAGTACTTTAGTAGTTTCTCATTTATTGGCGATTGTTTCGTTCGTTGTTGTTCGCACATGCTTGACTTGTTTATGGAATGGCCCAAAGGCCAAGTCATAACAGTTATTAATGAGCCTGGCCAGAAACTGAATATTGCCAAGTTTTGTGCCCGCAAATATTTAAACTTTAAATTGGCCGACTCAGCAAAACTTTGGCAACAATGTAATTAAAATTGAGCATCACAGTAACAGCAGCGGCAGCAGCACCAGCAGCGACAACGGCAACAGTAAGAGGACAACTAAGAACATTAAATAAATTGGCAACAATGTGCCAGAAAAGGGCACAAAGGCCGACAAAAGAAGCAGAAGAGGAGACAAAACCAGAGCTAATGGTTACCCCAAAAAGATACAGGAGCCCGTGGCCGGGAGCCAGGAGCCAGGAGCTCAGAGCTGCGAAGAAGCCAGAAGCCAAGGCAATCAAATGAAAAAGTAATTCAAGCTCTAATAAAAATCGGGTCCAAATAGAGGCCAACAATGGCTTACTGCGACTATCTGTGACAGCGAATTGAAAGGCATTTGAAACAATTCCAGACTGGGCGTCAGAGTTCTAGCCAGCGAGACAGGAAGGGAGAGAATGAAGAAAGAGCGAGACGGTGACAGTCCATCGAGAAAGTGTTTCCGGCTTAAAGACTTTTTGCAATTGCGTCTAAGTAATTTATGTTCGCCGGCGTAATAAAACTCTAGGTTTGAGCATCGATAAGAGTCAAATATTCATTTCATTTCAGTTTTCATTTTCGTTTTCATTTTCATTTGGCGCGTTCGCATGGCGTATACGCAACCCTTTTCACACTCAAATGTGTGCTCGGATTATGTGCGTGGTATTTTATTTTTGTTTATTGTTGTTGCTTGATTAAACGCCAAAAACAAAAGCAAGAAATCTAAAGATTAACAAACAGCAGCAAGCCCCAAATGAAACAAGAGCACAAAAAAAAATAAAAAAAAAAACAAAAAGTAAACTTTGCGCTTTCTTTTGTTGCTGTTGATGCTGCAAGCGGCAAGTGGCAAGTAGCATGTCGCAAACAGCAAGCGGCAAGCAGCAATGTGGCAAGTGGCAGCACACAGGATACACAAAGCGCTGTTAAACGCACTTGGGCGAAACTTTTAAGTGCGGGAATTTGTAATTTTTAAACTTTGCAGACACAAGACCCCAGCTATGTGAGTTGCACACGAGCTCTCAGTTCTCACTCAGAGCTCCTAAGCAAGTGAACAATGTGTAAGCAAAGTCTTTATCTGTTCTGAAAACTCTCGACTCACTCGACACTCGACATTTACTTTACTTGCAGGTCTCGTGGATACGCAAACGTGATCTGCATATCCTCACCGCCGGCAGTACCACCTACACCTCTGATCAGCGATTTCAGGTGAGTGTCTCTCGACTCTGTCTCTGTTCATAGCTGAAGTATGGTTTTTCTCATTTTTGTGGCATGCTGCTGCAGGTATTGCGACCAGATAACTCTGCCAATTGGACACTGCAAATCAAATATCCCCAGCCGCGTGACTCTGGTGTCTACGAGTGCCAAATCAACACAGAGCCCAAGATGTCTCTCTCCTACACATTTAACGTTGTGGGTGAGTATTACCTAACAGCAAATACAAAAAAATAGCATGAACAACAACCATAACAACGAGTTGTCTCTCTAAATACTTGGGAAACACTTGACCCAGAGCACTCGGCTATTTGACCAGCTGCTTAGGATTCTTGTGATAGGAAATTTAAAACAAAGGCTACGACGCACTCTACGTGACTTAAATACTCCTACGAAACAGAAAAAGGCATCGATATTGAATGTTGAGCTCAAAAGGGAAAACTGAATTTAATCAAATTGTTAGCAAACGATATCGTAAGTAATATTATTAGGGAATAGACTTCAACTTAAAGTCAATTCAAATGAAAACGTTTATGTGCATTAGCAAGTTTTTGTAAAATTGCATTATAAATAAAATTGAATAAAACATAAAGACGATTAGAGTGCAAATTTGAGTCTTAACAAAATTCGAAGTTAACTATGTCTTTATGTTCAAATGGCAACTACTAGTTGAGCAAATGAAGCCTAAACGATTTTATTTTCAAGTGATGAAAACATGAATTTTAATTTGAGTTTCTACTAAATGTTAGATGCTTATTAGTTTCTTTTATTTTTTATTATTTCACTTTGAATTCAATTTAAGAACTAACGAAACATATTCAAAGGGGAATAAAATGCAGAGTTTGTCGAATTCACTTTAAGCTGCAAAGCCCTAAAAACGGTCAGGTATTGGTAGTTGGAATTCTCGTATTTTGGTTACATTTGTAATTACACATACATGCGAGTGTATTAATTTTCACACGTTCGTTCCTATCGAGTGTCCTTTTTTCTGACATTATTTGGGGCCCTGGAGAACTTTAAAGTGCGCAGAGGGTAAGAAGACCAGACGGAGAGAAGGACAGAAGGGCATAAGCCATAGGTTGTAAGACTCGAACAAATGCGCACATTGGGCAGCAAATCTACTTGTCCAACCCGTTTCGAAGGAGAGCTCACAAATATCGACATGCTCTGTAACGCTCTAATGCTTTGTAATGTGAAGCCGGGCCAGTTAATAGTCAATGTACAGCATAAAGAACTTTTTACCCAGTGGCAATTATCATAACTCTCTGGCCTGAAAGCAGACCACACCGAAAAATAGGCAAATTCACATGCTGAAATTGTGAATTTACCAAAAATCCAAGTTGCCAGCAAACATTTTTGATAGGCGGCAGGCGGCAGGTGGCAGGTTGGGGTCAGGGGCAGCCATGGGAGCGAGAGTAGGAAAATTGGTCACAAACCACTGAAGTGATTACTTTTACGAGTAAGTGTTGTTGGTCTTGAAATTTGTTTTAAGCACAGGCCAAAAACTACGGGTCTTTCGACTCCAGTTCTCTCTCGACTTGCCACATGCTGCAGCTTTTCTGAGTGAGCTTAAGGAAGCCATTCAATATGCATGTTATTTGCACATCATGCATGCGTGGGCGAGTGTGTATATGTGTTTGTGTGTGTATGAGCGTATTCTGTAGTCCCGAGTCGTCTTGACAAGTAAAAATGGCCATGCTGCGACCTTTGCGCCGGGCCATAGAGAGCGGCAGAGTTCTTCCTGCTGCTGCTGCTGGTGCTGCTGATGATGCCGCCTCGTGTGATTATAAAATTGTAAATTCGATTATGCGCAAATTGGCTTGTTGTTGCTGCTGTTCGCCACGCTGTTCGTTGGCTTAAGGATTGACGCTTAAATGGTCTAGAGCCCAGCTTAGCTTAGATTACGCTGCCGCACTTTGCTTTGCTGCATAACACGTTTTACTAACTGGCTGTCAGCTGGCACCCAAACGGCCAAATGCCGTAATTAGCTTAAGTTTCTTAGCCGTTTAGACTGCACACTCACACGTTCATGATCCTGTTAGCCCCTTTGTGTTGTAGTCAGCAGTTTTGCAGCTAATTGAAAAATGAAAAATGCTTCGGTATCTAGAGAAGGTGTTGCCTGACTGCACTGCAGGCCAAGCTTCGACCATAAATGTAACTTTTTATCTCTGGCCTACAACTACAACTTGGTCAAGTCGTAAGAGCACGACCAGAAGACCATAAGGTGCGGGGGGATAAGCGGGTTAAATGGCCATTTGTGTATGCGTTGCTTATACATTTTTCGTTTAGTGCATTTTTATCGCATCGCATTAGCAATGCATTTTTGTTAAAACTTTCTGATGCGGAAGAATGCCTTCAATGAGCTTATTTGATTTCTGATCGCTCTCCCCATTGTTGAACTATATGTTTATTTGGGTGTGTTTGTGTGTGTTTGTTGTTTTAGCCAACTGAACTGAACTTGGTCACATGCGAGTGCACTGTGTACTTGACGACTTGTGTCCACTCTAAAACGCTTTGGTCAGCATCTGATGTTATGAATGTTTTAGCACACATACACTATACGACAGAACCAATACGACAAGGGGTTGGTGAAACAAGTTAACATGCACGTATGCATGTGTGTTTCATTGTGTGTGTGTGTGTGTGTGTGTGGCAAGCGGTCGCATGTAGACAGCAACTTGACAGACTGACGGACAGCTGGACAGAGCAAACGTCAAGTCAGACAGACGCCGCTGCATAGACAACACAGTACAGCATTGTACAGCGTCAGTACGAGTCATAAATATTACATTTGCGGAAATGCAAATGACTGCCAAACGGCTGCAAAAACCACGCCCACTCGGCGCCTCACCCCACGCCCCACGCCCAGGCAAACAGAAGAAAACTAGTACGACTGCATACAATATAAAGAAAATAAAAAGAAACTCCCCGAATGGTTCATGTGTTCATACTCATTTGAATGCCCAAAAAGAAATGTGCATATAAAATATTCGACATGCCACTCACGTGGAAGTGGCAGCAAAGCCTGCCACACTGCACCAAAAGCTGTTTGCAACCAACAACCCAAGGACTTTTCTTTAAAATGTAAAATGTGAAGCATTCATTAAATGATAATTGCTTCAACTATTTAAAAAATTTTATTGTGCTTTCCAATTAGGTAACTAATTTCTAAATATTTAAGGTATAAGTGACTTCATGTATTAAAAGCATTCCATTAATTATATTTTCTTTTGTTAGACAAAATGCAAAATATCAAAAAAAAAAAACAAGTTGAGAAAATTTTGATAGCTATTGGTTAAATTTCTGCTTATTTTTCTTCTGTTTATTGACTGGTGCCACTGTGCGTGATGGCATGATGCTGTTGTCGTTGCATACATCTGGATGCTCTGTCAGTATTTTTTATGCGCTTATGCAAATAAAAATTTTGCACTCAAAATTCCATAAATTTGTTTGTCTTGCTGCCATTGTTGTTGTTGCTGATGTTGTTGCTGTTGTCGTCCTCTTTTTGGCACTACTGAAAATTCTATTACACACACCCCCAAAGTCGTGACGAGGAAAAACAAACCAAGCGCCAAGTTGACCAGAAGACCCATAAACATCAGTCAAGATACTCCACGATGTGGGTGTGAATGGAAGTGTAGGTGTTGGAATACTTTAGACATTTTAATGCAATGGCAGCCACTTCAATTGCTTAAATTACCGAGTTTATTAGCGAGTCTCGACAAGGTGTCAAACTCTGTACGAAGACCCTAAAAACAGAATCGGGAACTGAGAACTGAACTCTGAACTGAGTTCTTTGCTGCTGGTTCTGGTGTTGCCGCTACGACTGGTAGATTTTAATTTGAAATTTAAGGCAAATTACCAGAGGAGAAGACGCTGCTGATAAAGGAGGCAAATTGTAAATGAAATTATGTACTTTGCGTGTGCGTCAAAACAGACGACAGGGACACCGCGTGAAGATGAAGTAGGCGTAGTCGAGCAGCCCGAGGTGGGGGCAAGATCCTTATAAAGGTGTTGTTGATGCCGCTAAAAAAATTTGTTTACCAGCGCGAAAGTAATCAAGCGTAACTATACAGCAGGAAAAAAAGCGTGAATACAAAAAAAACAGCAGAATATCTTAAAAAAATAAATTGCTCAAGCGCTGACAAGACAGTCAGGTGCCAGCTGATGATAGAGCCACAGGAAAAGGGAGAAGTAGCTGGGCGGGGAAGGAGCTATGTTTGAATTTAAACAAAATGCTGGCAATTTAAATGCGTAGCAAGGCATAGAATGAAAAGCTAAAGAAGATGTCGGTGTGTCTCTCTCTCTCTCTCTCTCTATCTATGAACTTGACAAGCAGATAGCTAGCTAGATTGCTCTTTTTAGCGAGAGGGGAAGCAACTCTCCTCGCTTCCAACCTCAGCACCTCTCTTGTTGTTGACATTAGCAGCCAGCAAATTGCATGCAATCAAGCGCAAATAATTTCACTGCCTTTACAGCAGCAACGCCATCAGCCCAGTTAGAGAGAAAGCGATTCAATTTGTGCGCTTTTTATTGCACAATATTGTTTATTTAAGACGCAGGCAAATGGCCAAATCATGCACAAAAAGCACTTCGTCAAAATGTAAATACATAAATAAAAAATAAATTAAAATGGACGCGGTTCGCTTGTGTCCGATACGCCAAAGCGATAAGTGAACGCATATTTAACATCAAATAATTTAAATATTTCCCAGCAAACATAAACAACCAATGCTAACAAGTATTTAGAATTGAAAGATGACAAAACATTTTGGAAAGAAAATCGAAATTGAAACATTTTTATTCTAAACAAATTGTTTTTCTCAATGTTACGAATTACACATTCTAAAAATTGGCTTCCAGCTATCTAACCACAAGCCAAAAATTTGCACATTTATTAGGTAACAATCGCAGTACGTAAAGGGTAGCAGTGATATTAACTACGGAAGACTTAACATTAATTAAGTAATCAAATAAATTTATTCATGGCAATAGATAGACAATCGTTTTGGTTTAAAATAAATTATGAACTCGAAATGCTCAAATGAAATAGACTGCTGAATAACTCAATGGCTCTGACCTTTATTAATATTTAATTTAATTATAACATTATAACCGAGTCGGAAAATCGTTTATGCTCAATCATTGCGTAGGTATTTCTGTAATTCAGTGAGTTGCAATCAAGAAATGTACAAGTTTAAAATAGTTAATATACATGGATGGATGAGTGGAAAAGGCGTAAAGTTCAATGACCGAGTAAATTTCGTCCGTTTGGATATTCTGTATGTACGTAATTGAAAACGCAAACTTAAAGATGGCTCCAAACATTCACATCCGTCAGTCAGCCTGTGGTCAAATGTTGAGCCATTTGATAATTTCAATTGGTTAAGTAATTACACTTAAATCTCGCACACAAACGCACATGCCCAAGACATGCTTAATTACTTGTTATTAATTGTAGCTTAGATCATCTTAAGAAATCATTCGAGTGTATCGCAACCATTTTGTCTATTAAACCGCAATTGAAACGTATCTGTGAATTGGCGCAGTTCATAAACCAGCACAATAAGCCAACAATTATTTCCATATTAAAACCGAAATCGCTACAATTACACTTGGGCGCTTTAAAGTTATGGCAATGCCATTATCTTAGCAACGAGCAAAGACTCCTCGGCGAGTCTCAACTGTGTTCTTTTGCTTGTCCTTAGAGCCTGCAATGGCACTATGGGATTTTTGGGCTGACCCAATTCTCCCTCAAATTGTATTTATAGCGCAGAACAACGCAGTGAATCCGCCAAAATGAATTGAGTAGCATTAAAAAGTGCATTACGCTTTATTTATGCCAATCTCAGACACACACACACACGCACACATGCATTCAAGCGAAGCACTCACAAAGAAACCAAAGCACTGAGAAAAAAGAAAGGGAGAGCTAACTTGCCCATATCGATTTTAAAATATCCTTCTACTGAGTGATTTGCCCAGCTTTTAATTGCAATGATGGACTGTCGAAAATTTATTACTTGAAAAATGAATACTTATGCTTTACTTTAGTGTATCATAAAATATCCAAAATGTTCAACTTATTTAATTGTCTTAAAATAATTGCAGTGTGTTTCCTACAAATTTAATGGAAAACTGAGTTTCCTTTTAGGTAGCGTGTTCGAATGTAGGAAAGCCAGAAGCACAAATGAAATTGCAAACATAATTTGCTCTAGTAATAATAAAATGTTTTACTATTTGCATTGTTTGTGGCAGGTCTGCAAAGCAGAAAAACAGAGTGGGAGAGAGGGAGTAAAAGAGGGCAAGAAACGCTCGCAATGATAAATTACAATGATATTATCAAGCAGTAGGTGGAGCGCTTGCTAGACGCATGATTAATGTCTCTCGAATTATTAATAATAATAATAATAATAATCAGAAGAATGAAATTGGCAGTGGCATGAAGGACATTGCCACGATTATGATTAAGGGGCCATGACTGTAGCCCATCACAGTTCTGGGGCAGACATCGACAGCGGCGACGACGATGATGATGATGATGTTTTGGCATTTCATTGGGGCCTTTTGTTCGGGCCATTTTGACAAGCGCCGCGCAAATTTCTTAAGAATATTCCAATCAATTGTGCGACTGACTTTTACAAATTGAATTTATTTATTTGATTTGACAATTAATTCCAAGCAATTTGCGTTTCGAGACTCAAGATTAATGGCCAGGGAATGTGTTTAAAGAGCACAACTTACAACTCGCCAATCTCATGTCGACTCAAATGTTCTTTAAATTTGCCCCTCACCAAAAAAAAATAAAAAGAGAAAAACTGTTAAATTGTTGTATGTCACTTAGCGCTGCGAAACGAGCATGAGAATGCGAATGCGAACGAAAATGAGAACGAGAACAAGAACGAGGCAATAAATACTCGTATTTGTTGTACATGTGTGCAAACATACATCAACATATGCGGGGCAATAAATTTTTACAGCAGCAGCAGCCACATCGCAATAGTAAACATGGCAAAAAGAACTGTCCACAGGCTACCCTATAACTGGCTCAAAATAAAACCGAAATGAAAAAAAAATTTAAAAAAATTTTTCAGAAATGTTAATATTGCTAGCTCAATGCGATATTAAAAAATAGTAATAAGTCATGAGCGTTTGTGAATATTGAAATTATTATGAAGTAGTATAGTGTAGTGTATTCTCAAAGCGCTTTAAATCTCAACTTATGCATAAAGTTAATTTGTCGGAATTGAGGCGACGTGTTGGCTAACTAGGTCCTGATTTTCCTAACTGTTAATTAACTGCGAAATCAAACGACTTAAGTGTACATTCAGCTTGACGAGCATACCCTCTGCGTGTGGATTGCGCAGAGTATAACAAGCCTAGCTGCATTGTGGCGCCCAAAAGTATGCCATGCGCAAAGTTCATTGCTCCAAATGTTTATGTTTATGGGCATAGGCTTATGCGCATTTTATGCGCGAAATCAAGAATAATGAAAATGCATTTTCATGACTTTTCTCTAGCCTTCTTTTCATCTCGCCTCGCTGCCTGTCTATATGTTCGTCTACCCGTAGGTTTGTCTGTCTGATTGCATGTCTGTTGGCCTTCTGTGGCTGCACAAATTCTGAGCCATGCTGAGGCTGCTTCTCTTTTCTCTCTCTCTCGATGGTATCCCTCGTTGACTCGGTGTGTAAACAAGAGTCAGCCGAGCTGAGTTCTGAGTTCTGTTTGCCAGCTGCCTTTATCGTGTTGTTCCTCCCTTGGCATACGGCCAGCATAATGTGGCCAAAACGTGGAGAACGTGGACTCGGCAGCTTTTTGGCTTGTATTTGCCGACTAATGAAAACTTCAAGTAGCAGGGCCAATAACAGGAATCGCGTCTAGGCGACACACTGGGCAGGGCAGCTGACCCCATTGGTTTGAGTCTAAACGCTCGACATCCATAATGCAGGTGGCCCACTTGGTGGCAAATCACATGCCAATTGCCACAAACAGTTAATCTAATTATTGTTAAATAAGCAATTTGCCCTCGAGGGCAACTATCAAGTATATTTCTATTATTAACACGGCCAATGAGCAAAAGTGCAAAGCGAAAAGGAAAAATGCTCTCGTAAATTTCCGAGCGTTTTCAGCAGGCGATGCAGGAATGGCAGACTTGGCTAAAATGGAAGCCAAACGCAAGCACAGTTTCATGCGGGCACACACACACACACACGCGCACACACACACACGTTGTTAACACCTGTGTATGTATACGTGCTGCCACATGAATTAACCAACACACAAAACATGTGGAGCAGAGAAAGTGTGGCGAGTGTGCGGTTGTGTGCGCAAACTGAGCGCGTTGTCAGCTGCATGTGTGTGGCAATAATTTTTGGCTTTCTTCCTCTTTGTTTGCGCGCATTTGGGGCAACTGCTGTAGCCAAGTCAGCGGCAAAAGTCATAGTCGAGAGGTTTAGCTTTTCCTGCCACAATTGTTTTGCCAGCCACGACAACAACAAGAGCAGCAACAACAACTACTTCTTAAACTACAACCCCAATAAGAACAATCAGCAAGGTGCTGCAAGAAGAACGCGCAGTCAACACCCTCTGCGGGTCCATAAAGCAACCAGATAATCGCATGGTATGTTCGAATTCCATTTGGGGTTTGTTTTTCCACTTTCGGCACTGTATTATTACCACACTTGGCATTCAATTTAGATTAACATTGACTCCCCAGCAAAACAAAAACGTTGTCTTCTTCTACCATTTTGAAATTAACATTTAATAAATCAAAAAAAAAAGACATCGAATATTTATTTCATCAGTGCTATTTTAACGTTAAGTGTGAAAATCTCAATTTTGGTTTAAAGAGAATTAACATTCTAGTTTAATCCGGTACAGCAGTTTAACAATTTACATTTTTGGAAAAGTTTGGATTTTGTTTTATTTCATAAAATTATTATGTAATTTAAATTGATATATTTTTATTGTTTCCTGCTCTAAACTAATTTGATCTGATACCAAAAAAATAGTATCAGTATTTTACGCCCTTCATATAGTAAGATAGTTTTTTCCATGATTAATCAATTATTTTACATTTCAATTACAATTCATTGAATTTTATGTTATTATTTGTTGCTTAATGAGTATCGTCGATCATAAAGTAAATATTAGTTGAAAACTGTCGTTTTGTATCGAAAAACCAATCGATTTCAAGTAAAAAGTCACCTCCTGGCCAAGGAACTCGAAACATCTCATAGTGAGTATGGAATCCGTCCATAATCTGAGGGCCCTTAAATACAAGATTAGTTAGGAAAACACTCCCATTTATTATTACTACTTACCATATAGGGACACGAATGGTTGAAATTTGTAAATTCTCTGAACATGTTGAAAAATATTATAGCAATCGGGTTATAGGGTTTGTTCATAAATTTACAAACATCCAGGTTGACTTTATAGAGCCAAGGCTTATAACCACTGGCTTTCTTTAGAAAGCGTGCCTCTAAGCTGATTTTATTGGCAGGATGCACGACTGTTCCATTAAAATTAAACACAGTTTTGTGTCGACTTAACGCTCGCAGGCGGCAATTATGAATTAAAAACCACGATTCATTGTATGTGCGGCAAACAACATTCGTCATCTTACATTCTATAGCGCTCTATAATTTGTAATTAATAATTTTGAAACTTAATTGCATTGAGCGCAGAACTTACATGAAATTTTAACAGATATACTGCTAGTATTGCAACAAAAATCCAAACTTTTGCCATTTCATCAGCTTGCAGTCAGTAAGCTAAACTGAAACGTGATTACAACGCAGACAAATAGTCATTGGAAAATGTTTTATTTTGTTTAATTACCTTTTAATATACAATCTGCCAATTATTGTAAAATGTCGGTACGTGCAGGAATATATGTGAGACAACAATTAAACCAATATCAGTAGGGTTACTTAAATCTAATGATATACTTATTTAGTTGAATTTGATCAAAATGCTTAGTAGCTTCATTTATTACCTATCAAATTATATAAGAATCAAATTGTAATTATAAATGTAAATACTCAATAAAGTCTGTGATTGCATTAATATTTCGAGGCAATGCTTGAAGTGATGGCTTTTATTAGTTATAAATTTAATACTATTTATTATATTTTAAAATGTTTCATAGATCATAAAGTACACATTACTGGAAAACGTACGCTTATTGTCAAATAACCAGTCCAATTCAACTGAATATTCACCAGAGGGCATTGGCACTCTTAGCGCTTCATATGTTATGTGCAATCCTTCAGTAATTAGAGAGCCCTTTAAAAAAAATAATAATGTTATAAATAATTTTCTAATTTTGCGCTACTTACCATATAAGGACACGTGTGACTAAAGTTGGAGTAATTTCGCCAAATCCTAATTAAAATTATAGCTACCGGATTATAAGGCCTCTTTAAAAATTTGCATAAATCGACGTCAAATGAATATAGCCAAGGCTTATAACCACTTTCTTTCTTAAGCAATCGTGCAACCAATCTGATATTATTAACAGGATGTAGAAATGAACCATTAAAGTTTAAAACGGTTCGGTCACGACTAATCGCACGTAGCCGGCAATTGTGAATAAAAAACCAAGTTTCATTGTAGCTGCAACAAACGGCATTCGTAAGTTTCACTTTAGAAGCTTCCTACATCAATAGAAAATAAGGTTAGACTTTGAACTTCAGTAAAAAGAAACTCACATTATGATTAAATAACCAAAATCCAACAATTGCAAGAATAAAAATAAATTCGGCGCGCATTTCTAATCTTTTCACTATCTTTGCTCAACACGAACTATTTCTCATCAGTCATTTTGCACATTACAAAACGTCTAAATGACCAGGAATTAATCTGTCAATTAATCCAAGTACAATTGCCTAACACTTAAATAGCAATAATAAAAACCAAAAACACAATTATAGAGCGTATTGAAGTAAAACGAGAGAAACGGTGACCGAAACAGCCTTTTCGATACAAATATGCGTGTCTAAATATTTTGGTAGACAAACAAATACGTCAAATTTATTACCATAAATGGCTTTTGTTATTTTTACATCAGAAGCATTTTGCGCTCAATGGAAATATAAACGCTATTTTCCATTGGTAAAGAACAACTTTCGTTGGCGCTAAAAAATGAGATTTTAACAGATACTAATATATTCAATGTAATTCGCAGCAATTTGCAGAACTGAAACTGTTTTTATGTTGACTAACCAATTAATTACATCAAATCGCAACAAAATATATTAGCAGATTTAGACCAAAATTAAATTTGTTGCATCAATATGCCCGATAAAAGTAAAGGTAAATAGACTAGCCACATACAAAAAACCAGTAGCAAAAATGCAAACAAAAGTTCCGCAGCACATTAAAATGTTTTCAATTCCAACTGTTCATTTCGTTATCGTCATCAGATATTGCAAATGCTTTGGGCAACCCTCGCATGGTAATTTATGAGTGTGCATATAGACTTATACACATACAGGGCGCATATTAAGCTCATGCAAATCAACGTGAGCCCAAAAGTATGCAACACTTCTTGCGTTACACATTTGCCAAATGGTTTTTCGTTGCCGCTCGATTGAATTGCAGCTGAAGTGAGGGGTGCGGGGGAATGGCGCAAAACTGAAGAAGTGGAGAGAGCAAGCAAATCAAAGCTTAGCCACGTCAATGGTAGGGCATGCAAAAAGAGTGCCAAAGTATCAGCTGTACAGAAGCGCCAACCGAGTGCCCTTACACGCATCTCCTGCCTCACACTCCGTGCACTGGGTCTTGCGTCCCATCATCGTTGCAGGCAGGCGCTGGCAGGCTGACTGAGTTGCAGTTCTAGTTCCATTTTCAGTTGTAGTTTTCTGGTGCCGTCGTTGAAGTCGTCGGTTGCAATTTATTTACGCTGGCTTTGCGGTTCTTTAGCACCGAAGTTGCAAAGGCGCAAAAACGTGGTGTTCGCTTATCGCTATGGACTGAAAGTGGAGCAAACATCGTGTGTTGCTGTTGTTGCAACAACAGTGACGCGGCAAGTTATGTATGTGTTCTAGTTTTTTGGGGTGCACTTTTAAGCGCTTACATGCATTAGTGGCAATGAGGCAACAAAATGTTAAACTTAAAGTCACCATGGCTCAAATGAAGCGGGACATATTCCATTACAGCGACTGTCAAGACTCTCAGCTGGATATACTTGCAGACGGAGACAGATAGTCGAAAGTCATAAGGAAAATCTTCGCACGGAAAATCTTATTTGGCGTGCTGTCCAAAGCAATTTTCCATTTTCAATTGAAATCGCTCGACAGTTTGGCTTTTAACAACAAAAGGCACTTCAGCGTTGACACTTTGATTTCGCCCGCTGCAAATGAAAAGCGGCAAATTTTTAGACAATTCCCCATTGTGGCAGACGCAGAAAGAAAGAATAACGCTTGCAGGTAGCTGTACAACGGGGCGAATGAGTGCGCATTCAGTATCTGCCCCACACACTAACACACACACACACTTTCGCTGTGCGCGGTGTGTGGTTGCTGGTGGCTTTTATATGGCATAACAAAAGCTTATCGCCAGCATAATAGAGACACGCGTCTGTGTAATAAAGTAGACAGCCAGAAAACCGAGGCGGACAGTGGGCAGAGAGGCATGCAGTCAACTCGGGCGTTATCATTAACATTATTATTATTATTATTATCGTTACACAAACAGCGCTTTGTGTCAGTATATGTGTTCTCAACTTAAGTGACTTTTTGTTCTGCATTTTTTCTATCTCTCACTTCTCTCTTTCTCTTTCTCTTTCTCTATCTCTCTTCTTGGCATTGTTAAGCAGAGCTCAAAGCGGAAATCTTTGGTCCCAGCGATCTTATGGTTAAAACGGGCAGCGACATTAACCTAACCTGCAAGATTATGCAAGGCCCTCACGAGCTGGGCAACATATTCTGGTATAAAGGTGCGTATGCGTAATGCTATTATTGCCACACATATGTGCAAGCAAACACACACTCATTCACTCGTAAGAAAACAATTTAATTTCAATGCTCATTCCGCTCGGCAGGCAGCGAAATGCTCGACAGCAAGAACGAGAACGAAATCGACAGCTCCATGGCCAGGATACGTGTCGAGGATGATTGGTCGGATGGCCTGACTTCCAGGTATGTGTGATTGCAAAACAAAGCTCGAACATCCATTTCAAGTATTTGCCTTGAAATGTCGAGCACTTAATTAAATTGTAAAGCGGAAATGCAAAGAACATTTCCACTTTTAAAGAATGACAGACACGCTAAGAAAAGTTAGCTATTCCTATCAATTTTACAGGATAAACTTGAGGGTAAGTGCAAAAGGGAGGGAGTATGTTATTTGTAAGAATATTGTGCGCAAACATACGAGTGGATTTAAAGAAACGTTAGCAGCTTAAGAGAGACGGAGAACACAATTGACGAAATGTAATAAAAGGTAGACCAGCTGATATTTAGAGTTTTCAAGAGAATCAATTATAGAAGCAGATAGATGATAGAATGTATTTTGAATATTATGAATGCCATTCGGATGAAAGGATGTTTCACAGGGTGTGCAATCCAAATAAGCCATCGAATAAGTACCGTACACAATTGTCTGCAGTTAGCCGTGGGTGACTTTTAAGTTGCCTTAGTTTTTGCCACCGCCCTCGGAAGTTACAGTCACAGAGTTACTGTCCGCAGGAGCAGGACACAAGGCACAAGGAGAGACATGGAGTGCTGAAGTGCAGTGCGCGTTGTTCGTAGCTCGTAGTTGGTTAGCTGACAGTTTACCCCTAGGCTATATGGCTACATGTGCTTATTGTGCATTTATGCCGTTAACTAACGACACTGTCGACCATAAAATGCAGATGCCGGGCAATAGGAGTGGCAGTCAGAGTTGAAGTGAGATTCAGAGTCAAAGGATGCGATGTACCCATAAAGTAGCAAAAGTTTTTAATGTTGCTGCTACAAAGCGTTTGGCTCTTATTGGAGGACCAAAAGGAACAGACAGACAGGTTGATGTGGCGTTCACAGCGTGGCAGGGCATAGAGTAGGTAGTAGTATTCATTTGCTAGTGTTCGCATTCCCATTCGCTTCCAGCAACCACTAACCAACTGTGCATGTTTGGCTCTCTCGCTCACACAATCGCATTCTCTCTCTCACTGTTTTCCATAGATTAAAAATCAAGCGCGCCATGCCCGGCGACACCGGCAACTACACCTGTGTGCCGACAGTTGCAAAAACCTCCAGCGTCTACGTGCACGTAATTATTGGTGAGTATATGTGCAAGCACTAAATGTGTCAGTGTATGTGTGTCTGTCTGTATATGTGTGTGTGTGTTTGACAGTTTTGCATGTTTATGACAGGAAGTTGCCTGTTAGCACAGCGCGCACATTGCAATTTGAGCATTTCAACTGAATGCATTGAATGCCAACTAAAAAGGGGATTGCAGAGGGATGAAGGGAGAAAAGTGTTGGCAAGTGGGGAATGCAGGGCAGGCACACTGTATGAAAGAAGTGCGGAAATTATTTCTTGGGACCTGAAATGCCAATAATCAAGAGTTGCTTCAGGTGCAAAGACACACATACACTTACAACGAACAACAAACAACAAACAACGTCAACAGCAGCAACTAGCACTCGCTTCTGTGTGCTCAAGTGCGCATATAACACATAACACTGCGTGTTGTTGCTTTTATTGTTGTTAGTTGCTTGTTTGGTAAACAGGAAATGCGCACGGCAAAGTGGAGCAACTGCAGCAAAGTCGTCGATATTATCAGTGCTCTGATGCGAGCCCAAAGATGCCCCTTTGACACAGCATGTGTGTGTTTCTGTCTTTGCCCGGGGCGATTGAACCTGTCCCGACACAGGTAATCAGAGTTCAACAACGACAACAAACAATAATGAGAACAGCAAATGCTTGAAGAGCTGTTCAAATTGCATCCTATTTCGCATGCGCTTGACTCGTTGTAGTATCATCATTAACAATTAACAATTAAGAACGAACACAGTACTCGCACTTTCGCTGTCACTTTCCTTTTGCGTATTATTTATGGTGACGTTTTCTTTTTTGTTATTGTCAGGTGAACACCCGGCGGCAATGCAGCACAATTCGAGCAGCAACAGCAACAATTTCTATTGCGGAATTTGTTGCATGCTGCTGAGCATCGTCTCCTGCTGCCTGCAGCATTGGTATGTGAGTGGTGCGACGTCTGAGACAATGGCCGCGCTGTTGCAGCTGTCAAAGTTGCCACCACGCCAATTGTCGCACTACCCCACAACAGCTGCAGCTGCAGCAGTAGCAACAACAGCAATAGCTGCAACTGCAACAGCAACAGCAACATCAACAACATTGACCGCCCGCCCCCGTCCCAACAATCGTCTGGATAGTCGACGGCTAGTGCAGTGCCTGAGATGAAGGAATGGCCCCCCAAGGATATGGTAAGCTCTCCAATCATCGCAATGCTATTGCTAATGATGATAATGCTAATGGTTATGTGGATGATATAAGGCAGCGAACGTGGCTGGAGTTTAGTTAATTTCAAGACATGATTGCATCGCATTGAATCGAATCGGATCGTATTGATTTCGTATCTACAGATAAACATGCACTTAGTGAATAAAAAACTCTCTAACTTTAAGCGATTTCGAGTAAGTTTAGCCAAGCAGACGGAAAACGGAATCAACCATGGAGAACAACACACAAATATATAATACGACATATATATATATAATAAATGAGCTAAAACAAATAATCTGAATACATAAGTATCTCTTTATATATGCGTATATTGACAACTAGCTAAGAGTTAAGCCAACTGTAGAACAGCAAATGCACTGTTGGTCACAAAAGTAACATATAAAATTTCAATATTCTTTTTTTGTAAGTATAAACAACAATTCTTTTATACATATTTTCTGGATTGATATCTTTTGTGATCATTTGTCGCATTTGCTGGCACACCACTTCACATGCCAATAGAAACAGTTTACCGACATTCTCATTATGAATTAAGACTTACTAGCTATAAATATGCATCATATTCCATAACCCGTCAGTCATAAGTGTGCAAACTTCTGTCGCTAACTGTACAACACTATCCACACAGTCATTGTGAAATGTTATGCGATTAACATAAATACCGGACCCAACCAATCTATTCGCTGTAAATAAATGGCATTCCCCTGGTTTTTAGTGTATTCAAACTTGAATTTTCAAAATTGGTTTTTGTTTTTGTTCCATTTTTCTTCCCCCCCAAAAAAAACATACTAGCACCCTACAATTAATATTCGTCTATCTATCTGTAAATATATAATAGGTACTTGCTGGATTTGTTATTTTTTAAATTGCTTTCGATTCCATGGTATACTGATTATGTTTCATAATTAATTGATAAACATTTTTTTGCTGGTAGATATTGAAATAAAAAACGTTTTTTATTAACGTAAATTGATTACATACAGTAGTAGTTCTATAATTAAACATTAATCTCATTCGTTCATTTATTCTATTAATATTTATCGATATGAATCGGTTACTTTTCATCACTTCATACCCGTGCAAAATTATCTGCAATTAAAGAATCTTAATTGAAATATATATAACGATTTATTGGGTTTTCAATTCATCTGTATAGTCGGGCTCATTAAAGTGTCGCATTGAAAACATTCAGACACCCACAAATAAAAATGAAAATAAAAAACACAATAAAAAAACTGGTAGAAAATCGTATTGAACAATTTGTTGAAAGCTTTTCAATTGGGTTCCATAGTAAATGTATATAGAGCATCCCCAGAGAGATAATTAGTTTTGGCTGATTGAAGAGCATATGGAAATGCGATTTATAATTGTGCTTAACGCAAACTGAATTAAAATTGATGCTAAGTGGTGATTGGCTGGAAATCGATGGAAATTGAAGAAAATGCGAGCACTGTAAATAAATTCATTTTTAGCAAACTGTATTTTAATTAACTCTTAAATTACAATAAAATCGAACATAAAAGCTACATACAATTTAAATGTTATATCTGTTTCCATTTGGATAACTGTGGCACCAAAAAGAAACAAAAAATGCTCCCCCAAGAAAAAAGAGAAAAATTGGCAACACAAACAACAGCAAACCGAGTAACAGAGAAAGAATTCACTATTTATAAACAAAAAATATATAAGTAAACATTTCAGCAACAACAAATAGAAAAAATTAGCGAGAATTTTATAAACAAAAAAAGGACATATAGAATGGAAAACGGGGCACGCAATTTGTGATGCTGTTTATGGGGCGTAATGATGAAACGTTTGTATGTGTGCATATGCGTGTGTGTGTGTAGAGAGAAAGTATTGATGTGTGTATGTGTTTGTTTGTGACCGTAGATAATTAAGTTATAGCAACACTCTGTAAATACATAAATTACTAATTAATTTTGCATTAAATGGTCAGACGATAACTAATATTTATAATAAGCAACAACAAAAATAAAATGAGTATATATATACTCATATTATATATAAATGGATATACACATGCTCACACACACACACATGCACGCATATCTTAAGCTGTAATGTGTCAGTTAATCTATAAAACATAAGCGACAGCGCCGAGTCTATAGAGATCATTAACAGTCTATCAAAAATAAATACAATAAACTAAGTGTTTATTCATATGTGTCGCAGCATTGTAACTACTTATACACATATACAGATTTAGGTAATCTTACATACATACAAACACTCACACACGCAGCAAGAAAATTAAATGAAATAAGTGAAATATAATTATGAGTTAGAAAAATTACAAAAACTCTGTGTGTTTTATTTCGGAGCCGATATTCATTAGCTCCACAGATCTACATGTGTAAGTATTCGAAGAGATCATTCCGATATAAAGCAAGCCGGAAAATCTAGAACTGGGTTAAAAGTTTTCTAGCAAAAAGAATTTGAAATACTCTGACAAAAAGATTTCATTGTGTATTATTAGAAAAAAATGATCTGTTGTCAAAAAATATTTAGAACAGTCGAAACTTCGCTGAAGTGAAAATAAAACTTTCACCTACACGACCTACAGTAAAAAGATGAATGCAATTTATGAGAACAAACAAGCAATGTTAGCACTCGCTTAAACCTTTCAAATGGTGCGCCAACAATGAAAGTAAATATTTGGAATTTCCACAAAATTCTGATGTGCCAGAGAGACAAGCTACATGCTCCATCAACACATCAAAGCGCCCGCTGAGAGGGGAGAGTATCACGTGGCGGCGATGGAATCATATGCACATAAATTAAAGTACAGTTATTGTGTTATTCCCACAATCAGATGTCAATCGGCTAAACGATGATTTTTAATCTAATTGGCATTCATTTCATTTTCGACTTGGGAACCAACTGACAAATTCGTTATGCTCATTAGCATTTGTCGCAACAAATTAAACGTCATAGGCTCTGACATGCGCTGCTCGCTTCTCAGCTCACAGCTAGAACCAGTTCTAGTTCCAAGCGCCGTGGCAACATATAGTTCAGTTTAGTCGAGTGATGTTGATGGAGGTTTAATGCGTTCATTGACTCGATCGAATGTGTGTCAGATTGACTACTTAATTTATTGAAATGGATTTCTCGCTGTCATCGTCACCTTCACCGTCGCCGTAGACTAGTCAACTTGCCCATTCCTTATTCGGTTAATTGCAATATTTGTCTAATATTTACCGTTTGCTTGTGTCTTCTCTTTTTTGTGGGGAGCGTTTTATGCCCGCAAATGTATAAATAAAACTGTCGCTAGCCAGACGAATCTTAGTATCTTAAGATTTTGCACAGCTTTTCGCCAAACAACGGAATCACGATGCAATCAAGCATGCTCCGCTATCTGAGTCTGCTCCTCGTTCTGGCCACATTGAGTTGCCCTGAAGCGGGTGTGTAGTTTCGCAAAATTCTTGCCACCTCAAAATCCACAATCGTATCTCGTTCGCAGCACCCTCAACGGATAAGCAGACAGTGGAAGAATCCCCGTCCAAGGTGGACCATCTGGTGCGCGTCTATCCCATCAATGAGGAACAGTACGAGAAGCTGCTTAAGCTCACCAATGGCAAGAACGTTATATCCGAGGCGCGCTTAACCAGCGCCGGATTCACAGCTGTGCGCAACAGTCTCGACAATGGCTGGAACTCGCTGCTACGCATTATGGGCCTGACCACCATCAGTCGCTCCGAGGTGGCCAAGATCGACATCGATGGCCAGCCACTGTGCGTGATGAAGCGCAGTCTCTCGGACGACAGTGTGGAATCGAGTGAGCCACGTGCGCTGGAGACGAAGGCAGCTTCTGATGAGGACTCCGTCATCAATTGCATTGTTGTGCTGAAGAAGGATCCCGCCCTGGAAGCCCAGGAAGCCAATCCGAGCTTTGCACCCTACTGGTACCAGGAAAACAATGCTGCTCTTGTTCCCGAGCCACAGTTGCCCTTAGCACCACAAGCTATGAAGGCAGTTGCTCCCTTGTCAGCTGCTGTTGAGCCAGTTGCAATTGTTGCTGAGAGTAGCGAGCAAAGTCAAGTGGCCACAACAACCCAAGCTCCCAAGGTGAACAAACCCAAGAACATGTCGAAATCAAAGTCCAAGTCGGGGGCACAAAAGCAGAAGAAGACCGAAGTCGCTGGCGCTTCGCGTCAATATGGCGGCTATGGCCTTCCACCTCCTCCGCCACCCTATGGCAGCCCCTATGGAGGCGCCTATCCTTATGGTGGCTTTAACCAGAATCCCTACGATGCATTCAATCCCTATAGCTCCTTTGGCACTCCGCCCGGCTATGAACAGTTCCACTCTTTTGGTCAACAGTCATTCTATCCGGGCCAATACTACGGAGCCCCCTCTCCATATAATCCGTATCCATTCTACGAGCAGGAAGCTGAAGTGGAACTGGAGGAGGAGGAAGAGGATGAGGACGAAGAGGCATACGAAGTTGAGGGCGAAGTCGACGAAAGTTATGAAAACGAATATTACCATTAGTTTATAATATAAGCCCATTATTATCTGATAATATAAAAACTTAAATAAACTTACATGTATTTTTTTTTGAATTAAAAAGAAGTAGGAACTGTATGAGAAAGCATTATTGATGATCTTTGATTTAGTTTGCGGAGATATGAAATAAAATAATTAATGTTTACATAAATGATCAACACATTGATCCCATTGATCTAAGATCTTAAAGTTATTTTACAGAAAAACAAGTTATTAAGCAATTTACGATTTAGTTGGTTAAGCAGTTAAGAAAGCACTGTAGAATGATAAATATAT
The DNA here is from genome assembly GCA_035047445.1 of Drosophila siamana. Taxonomy (NCBI): domain Eukaryota; kingdom Metazoa; phylum Arthropoda; class Insecta; order Diptera; family Drosophilidae; genus Drosophila; species Drosophila siamana. The sequence continues at coordinate 1,063,474 of JAWNPP010000020.1, read as the reverse complement.
TCTAGAATATTGCTGAGAGTCAAGCTACCTGTTATAAAATAATCATTAAAAGAATATCAAATTCAAACCTTTTGATTTGATTGAATGACAAATTCCGTATAATAAATTCTACTGTTTTCATTTTTAATTTTGAAATAGAATAGTTTTTGTATGAATATAATATAAATAATAAAAATATAAATAAAAGTATTTAACAAATTGTTTTTCTAAGAGTTTCACATTTTAAATAAGTTAGGCTAATTTAGGTGATTTCTGCAATAATTTATACACCTTCAATCCCCAACTTGGACAGACTAAAGCATAATTCTTCGTCTCCACGTGATTTAAACGATAAGTGTTTACCTGATCAATGGACACCTAAAATAGAACTTTATGATTTGCAACTTCCTTAATGATGATACCATTATGGGCCACTACCAAGCACCAAGCTACTCGTATTGCCTTATTCAGCATTGAATGGATGGCACAAATCCAAGACAAAATTTAGATCGCAGGCTATTGAATGGGAAAACATTTCGCCGTTGGTCGTTGAGCGAAATGGACCATAAATAAACAGTTATCGCATAAAGGCATCGACTATTAAGTATAATCTCTCATGTTCTTATTTTATTTCATGTTTTTCTGTTCTCTTATTTTATTCACTTTTTTTCGTTTGGCGCAGACGAAAGCAACGCATACCCAATTAGGGGCTTGGTTCATTCAAGTGGAAATCATCATTGAGCGAATTCTGACAGAATGTGGAACAACGATTAAATTATACCCACATTGTCGTTCAAGTTGCTAAAATTTAAGTTCGGCAAAGGGCGGGGCACTTTAATAACTATTAAGCTTCAGCTGATTTGAATAATAATGACCGCCAATAGCATCTCAGAGCCATCAAAGCTGGCAATACGAGTATCCGAGATAGCTAAAGTCGGTATAAATATGTTGTCTGGTCTGTCGAAAGCTATTCTATCTCGGCGATCGCTGAACTAGGCGGTTATGAATATCCTACAACTTGTGGCAGTGATCGCGCTCTGCGCCGTTGCAGCCAATGCTGGTAAGTGACCCAAGGGGCTCCACAATGATTCGCATAACAAACAATCTCTTTCTCGCGCTCGACCTTCGACAGCGCCCAGGGCACAAGTGTTGCGTTTCCATCAGGTGACGCGTGAGGAGTACGATGAGCTACTCAAACTGACCAACGAGGAGGGCGAGGTTTCGGAGGCTCGTTTGCTCAATAGCCCGCTGAATGGCATCAAGCATCTGGCTCACAAAACGGGCTTGTCCTCGTCCGGTTACATTCCTTCCTTCTTCGACTATGACAAGAAGAAGAGTAAGAAAGTGTATCCACTTTGTGTGATCTCCAAAGATGATGAAGAAAAGAAATCGCTTGGCCACCACGGCTACGACGATGAAATGACCAATGATGGTGAAACCGACATGACTGGACAGCCCGACGACGAACCCTCCACCACATTCTGCACGCTGGTGGTGCAGGGCACCAGCGTCGACAGCAATGTCGTCTATCTGCCCAAGCCCAAGCCCAAACCTAAGCCAAAGCCACAGCGTCCCGATCACTCTGGCCATCACGAGCACTCGCATCGCCCCCACAATCCCCACTATCATCCCTCTCCCTATCCACCACCAATCTGGGGCTGGTATCCCATCTACTACCCACCACCAGGCTATCATCATGGCCCACACGGACCCCATGGACCACATGGTCCTCATGGCCCACATGGTCCACACGGTCCACACGGACCACACACACCTCCACAACCACCATGTAATCCCAAGGAAGAGCAATGCGATTAGATCAAAGCCAATAAAAATATGCGAATGAAGCGACATTTTGAAATATTCACTAGATTTTTTAGTATTTTCTAAGTCTGATTAACAAAAGGGGTTTCGATTTATAGTTTGTTTAAATAAGTTTTGGGGTATCTAAATTGTCAAAAATGCAGCTGTTCTGCTGGTAATTTCAATTGCTGTTAGGACTGCTCTTAAAAGAATTTCATGACTGTTTTTAGCTGTGAACTTGAGTTCAGCATTCGAACGGTATTGATTAGCATTAGTTTAATACGATTTCAGGGCAATTGTCAACAGCTGACATTCTAATTGCAAATGCACTTGAATTGCATGCTAATTTGCAATGGGTACTCGCAAATCGGGTGTGATCGAAAGTGTTACAAGGTCTGCGAACTAACAACAGCAGCGAATGCGAGCATAAAAACTTGATCTAGGCAACAAAACAGGGGCAGCCATGTAAACAACTGACATTACACAGTCACTAGCACTCACACAGTCACACACACAGACACACACATTGGAATAGGCGACCATACACATGACTGCCTTTTGTAGAGGTTGCATTGCAGCAGCAGCAGCAGCAACATCAGCAGCAACAACAGCAAGGACAACGCACAAAAAGAGAATAAATTAAAGAACAACTCAAAATATCCGCGGGGCAATTTACAGTTGCTCTCAAACTGTGCGCGAAACTGAGGCGAGTGGGTTATGGGGCCTATGTGTGCGTGTGTGTATGCTTGATTTGCTTTCCTACGTCAGTTTTGCTGTTAAGTGCAAGTGCAGCGCATCGATAGTAGTCCACACACACACACACACCAACATATACACTCAAGCAAACATCACACACACATACACTGTCGCCCACACACACACAGTCACATGTCCAGAGCGAGAGACAAGCGCCTTTGGCCTCGCTGTGTTTTAGCTGCCTGAGCTTGGCTCTCATCCGCATCCACATCCACATCCACATCCTCATGCTCATCCTCATTCTCGGTCTCGGTCTCCGTTTACACTTCATGCTCACCCTCGCCTCCTGGCCTGCTGGATTTGCGCCCTCCGCTTGCTGTGTCTATGTACGAGCTACAGCAAAATAATTACTTTCATATCCAGCGGCAATTAAATTCATTTAGTTTGGCACCAATTTTCATCCAGCAACTACCACAACAACAACAACACCAACAGCAACAACAACTGCCTGACACGCTATTAAGACATTCATTCATTCATTCCACATTCAACGGCCTCTGCATTCTGGCTGTTGAACCTCGCTTCGCCCCGCCTATGTCCTACCGCCCTCCGAAGTCCCCCTGCTCTGCTGCTCTCGCCCATCGTCTGGCCAAGCAACTCTAAACTATGTCAACTGTTAACTTTTTTAGCCGCTGGCATTACGCTTGTATGGCTTACATATTTTTCAAGGACTCTACATAGTTTATCCATACACCCACATACGTGCGATGTGTGCTATGTCAGTGTGCAAGTGTGCGTATGTGTGTGTGCAGCGTTGACAACGAGCAGAGAAAATTGCAGCAGGCGCTGGCAAAAGTCTCCACTTGAATAGTGAATTACTCATGCGACAGACAGGATGATGGCAAACTGATTAAAGGAAGGAATATGCTCAATTTGTAGTGAACAATTAGTTGAATAGTAAAGTCATATACGCTGCAACAATTCAAATAATTGAATGCTGACTTTGGACATAGAACCGTGTATTGTATTAAAATAGAACAACATTCTCCAATTTACGTTGAGTCCTATAGAAGCTACTGCAAATGCTAAACTAAAAATAAAACACTTCCTGAACCTATTTAAATGAGTAACGATTAACATTAATAGTTGGTTAGATTAATAATAACTATTCCATATATTAAGTGCATTCATTGCCCTAAATATAGTGTATCTAATTGCTAAGAAATTAAGGCATAATTTTCTTGTATTTGAATTTTTGGTTTGGCAAAATACATATGAATATTATGACAAAAACAACCATATTTTAATCATCAATGTGAGTCAAAAAAGCATTATTACTAACTAGAATGCTTCTTATAAATATTTTAATCTAACTAAAAAAAACACCCCATTCATAACAAAGTATGCTTTACGCCTTGAACTCCTAAATACATCAAGTCTTCCTTCATGTGTAACTAAAAAGCTATATAAACACCTTTAAAGTTTAATAATAAATACACAAATTATGTGAGTACTTTATAAATCGTTAATATACGTCTCTTTCAGAATATAATTAGGGAGTATTGGGTTGTCAATCAGTAGTTTTAAGTTAGAAATAGAATTGGTCTCATAACGAAAATAACCTGCATAATTTCTTTAATTAACAAATTATAAACTGGCGTTAGTTACGTTAGTATTGCGTCATCGAAAAATAACCGACATACGAATATAAGCGAACAACTGGCACTTAAGAGTTATTGGAATGCTTGATAATACGACAGGCAGTCAAGCGGGCAGAGAAAAGCGTCAGTTGTGAAGAAACACACGCCTCGAGTGTCATTTTGGCTAAGGCGAAAAATTGATAAGTGCCCTGTGGTTGTGGCGGCCATTAACACGCACACAGATACCAACACAGACAGGACTCACCGACAGCGACAGTTGTACGCACAATCAAATATATACAATAAGAAATATTTATAAGGAAGCGAGCGGAGACATAACGAGCTGCGTACACAGACAGACGCACGTCAATCAAATATGGCGTCAAATAATCATTAGGCAACACACACAACCAGATACACACACACACACATATATGAGCACACACTCATACCCAAGCAGTGTCGTTTTAAATTTCAATCGAAGCAAGACTCCAACTCGTATATAAATTTCTCTTTTTGTGTGTGAGTGAAATTGTGTTCTTGTGTGTATGCTCAGCTGTCATGTAGTTGTCGTTGATTTGGTGGTAAAACTGATTTGCGGTTTTGGCCACCACGCACAAAAACAAGGCCTGGCAGTGCCATCTCGAAGCTCGAATTGTTCCAGACCCTCTTCAATTGTGTGTCATTTAATAATTGCCAAATTTCATACTCGTAGGCAACGGCAGCAGCACACTCACTCTCTCTAGTAGGCAGTGATGAAAATAATTTGGAAATGTGGCATGCAACATGCTCTCTGCGTCGCCATCGGAATTGGAATCAATCGACGCAACAAAACTTGACTAACGAGCTGTGATTTTTAGCCACCCCTCCAGAAAAAAAAAGATGCAGAACGGGAAAAAATACCCAATGCGATTGACGTCAATTAAGTGGCATAAGGCGACACAACAAGCAGCCAGTTCGACAGTCAGTCAGTCGGTTAGTCAATCAATCAATCAGCCAGTCCGTCAATCAGTCAATCAAACGAGCCACCAAGGTGGCAGGTGACAAGTGGAGAGGAGCTGCATCTGCTTATGGCATATTCGGGTTTTGACACACATTCCGGGGGCCAGATTGATTGCCGCCACTCAACTGGCAACACCACAGCAACCTTTTGGCCTGATCTCGACCCGTCCGTCTCAGCTCCGCTCTGCTCGGTGAACGGTTCCGACGCCAGTTGCAGCTCGTTACACGCATCGTTGCACCAACGAGTGTTGCCTACTGTTCGCCTCCTTCGATTTTTGTGTTGTTGCCTGACAAGGGATTAGAATAAATTGCAACAAGCCGGCAAAGCGACAGGAGTTGCAACAGCCACAGCCCAGGATATTGGCTTAACACATGCATTTGACACAAGTGTTGCGGCGTCCCAACTCCCTGCCCCTTCCTCGTCGCTCCACCCGCTGCCTGACCGACTGACTGCTTCATGGATTTCTGCTTGAACAAGCTCTCAATATCTCAATATGCTGCACTGCCTGACCTGCCTCCTGGCAGGAATGCAATGCCATTGAGTGTTGCATGTGTGTAATCAATTTTAGTGGCGTCGCAAACTTTTTCAATCCGTTGCCATTCAATTAAAATCTCTCGCAAAAACTTTCCAGCTCTTAAGTGGGAGCACACACACAAGCACACACATTTTCACTTGTATATTTTATACTCTATTTGTATAACTATAAATTGCTTTGACTCGCTTTTTATTGGGTTGATTCATCTGCCTGCCAAGTCAGCTTGATGAATTGCCATTCGAATACTCGTTTCGCATTTGAAGTCGCTGCGATTCGAATCGATTCGATTGCAGCTAAAGCAATTGTCGATACAATCAAACTACAGTCGAAATCTGGATGAGCTGCACAATAAATCAAGAAGCGTTATTAGTCTTGACGGCCTCTAGTTATATTATGGCTAACGGATATAAGAGAAAAGGCCACTAAAATAACATATTCCATTAAATTTAACTTCCTTTAAACCAACAATAAATATAAACGTTAACGGACTAAACTTATTACATAGTCTACACGTCACACAAAGTAGTTGTCATAAGAATCAAATAGATTGGCAGGTTACTGTAAGTAGTTATTGTTATGTAAGAATTACAGTCTGATAAACTTTTAAACGTTATTAATTTCAAATGAAATTTTACAAGACCGTCTCGGATTAGGAGAATATATATTAAGTTTAATTAGTGAACTAAAGCAGTTAGAGTTGAAATTATTAATAATCCTGAGAACGATCAAGTCACGCAATACATATTGTCTAAAAATTTCAATCTTTAATGCATCAGCCAGTCTGTGATAAATAAAGCCTTAAAACAAAGTGCACAAATGCACACCAAATGCTCCTTGTCAACTAAATGTGCAATCGATAACAAACATTTATTTTAATTATACGATTTCCATTTACAAACCACAAATTGATTTGCGAATATTTTTCTTTAATTGACGCTCTCAAAGACATAAATATTTATTTTAAATTGACCCTTCAAATTACAAATAATTAAAAACCTTTCAGTTGCATTCCAAAAGTAGATTTAATTGATTTTCCCCCAATGCGATAACTGGATAGACGGAATGAAAATATTATGCAGGCATTACGACAACATGTCGGACAACTTGGGAAGTTGACCAGTTTTTTTAGCAACGAGTTAAATTAGGCTTTGACAATCACACAGACTCACACACACACACACACGCACTCTGACGGCACACAAATACAATGTATTGTAATAATTTTCCGGGCAGGAAAATAACAAAGGCCTGACGTGCATTGAGGAGGAAGTTTTCTTTTGTGCGGCCGGACAAAATTGAAATTCTATGCAAAACTTAATCAAAAATTGTTTAACAATGCACAAAGCACACACACACAGAAACACACGCACACGGGAATCACACACATACGCACACACACACACTTACACCCTCAGACTCAGGAACACATCATAAGCACTTGAAAAATGACATCAAACTTTAGAAGAAATTGAAAAATAATAACAAAAAGTTACCTTGGTAGCGGCTGCTGTTGGTGTTGCTTCTTATTTGCTCTTCTTGCCGTTGTTTTTGTTCTTCGTTGTTGGTTGTTTGTTGCCAAGTTGTTGTTGTGGTTCTTGTATTTTAAGCGATGAGTTTTTTTGTTCTTTGTCTTGCTTTTAATTTATCTACAAGCCCGCAGCTCCTGGCACCTGCTGAGGATGTTGTTGATGTTGGTGTTGGTGTTGCTGTGGCTGCTGATGCTGCTTCCATTATTCAATCTGATGGCGTCTTGATGCGCCCATCTTCCATCTTGTCGTTGTTGGTGTTATTATTGTTCTGGCTGTTTGTTGTTATTGTTGTTGTTATCAGTGTTTGTGTTTGCATTTTAATAAAACACTGACGCTACATCACATCGCGTTTGGGCCAACTTGATGCCGGAGTCAAGAGCTAAATCTTATTATTTTATCCTTTGTTATTGCATTTGCAAAGCCGAGCACTGAATTTCTATACCCCACCCCATCTCTGGCCCATACACTGGTGTTGTTATCATAAATCTGCATGCTGTCGTAGCTTATGGTATGCTGAGGATGAGGCTGGTTGTAGTTGACTGCGATTTAGATTCGGATTTTGCTGCCACTTGGGCTCGCTCAGTTGGCCGGCCGAAGCAACGTCATATGTCAACTGCATCAATATTTGCATTTTGATTGAAACTTGCAAGCACCAGAAGCTCAAGCTCCAGCTCGAGTCTGTGAAAGACAGACAGTGTGTCATTTGCATATTCTTGCCGGAATTGTGTCTTAGTTAATCCTGGCTGCACTTTAAAACTTGTTGTCATTTGCCGCTCGACTTTAAGACATTTCACATTCGAAGCTTGGGCATTTTTGGAGCGAGTTACGTGTTCGTCACAAATGCATTTATGCTGTTAATTTCACTTACATTGCACATTAAATGCAGGCAGCACAACTGCCAACATCCAAACATCCAAATACCCAAATAGCCAAACAGGCAATGGTACAACAACTGCCGACTGGCAAAACTGTTAGCCCACAAAAGCTATTTGCCCATAATCAGTTCAAAGTGCCACCAGACCCTGCTCAACTCAACTCAGCTCAACTCTAACTCATGTGCTTCCATTGCTATTGTCATTGATGTGGGTCTTAACAATGTGATTGTTGTTGTTGTTGTTGTTGCCGCTGTTGCTGTCTGGCATTGTCGTTAGGCGAAATTAGGTCAAAATGCGTTAAATATCCCTTGCCCAAATGCCAAATTAAACGAGTTAACAAACAAGCATCGCCAGCATTTGCAGCCAACAAATCAGTACGCTACAGTTTTTGGCCATTTCAAGCTAAAATTGAAACAAGCACACGTGTATGTCAATTCATTTATTGGCATTTCAATAATACTCAGTAAATAAATTCAAAACTAATAATTTTAAATGGAAACAGCAAACGATTTGTTGAATCATTTTATAAGCTTAATTTTTGACACTTTCTAACCGAAATAATTGCCTATTTGTTGCGAATATTTTAAAACAATTTATAGTAGATAGTTAATTGGAATTGAATTAAGGATTTACCGAAACTTTACAGGGATATCTTTGAACAATATTACCTTTCAGAGAAGTTCTCGTCTCGAGTTTCCGCAAAGGACTCGAAGGACTCGCCGCTATTGTTAGCCAACACTGAAACTTACAAGTGCCTGGCGATGTGATATCGATAGTTCGCACAATTGAGTTAAATCCAAGGCAATCGCCTGCTGTTATGGTATGAAAATTAATTGGCACTTGTAAGTGCATCAGGCATTTGCACACACCCACACACTTACACACTTACATCCACACACCTACACACACACATACGCTCACTTGGACAACAATGAGATAATTTGGGCTAATTAAGCTGAGACTTGGGTCACATATCGTCAAATTGAGCATTACACTGGCCCACTGGGGCGCAACACAAGCATAATGGTAACAACAAAAGAACAACAATCAACAACAACAACAACTGCATTTGATAATTATAAAATTTTTCAATTATTATTTACTTGATGCAGAGTCATTAGAGTGCCGTTCACTGTCTATCGCGAGTTGTCTTTAGGCCTGCTCGAGTACGCATTCATTCCGCCCCTCGGGCTGGCTTATCGTAATTAATTTTGCGGCTGTTGCCTGTGGCCGTCGCCGTCGCCGTTGCCATCGTCGACGTCGTGGTCGTTTCATTAGAAAGATTGTTTATTAAAAAAATAAATAGCATAAAACAATAAGAAGTACACGATGAGAACAAAACGACCCAGCCTCGCTGCTGTCAGCGGCCTGTCCCGCTGATGGCCAAGTTTATCTTTTGCATATGCGCTACTCCCACAACTTCCTTCGGTCTCCTTCCGCTGTCTACGGGCAGTCAGAGAATAACCCGAACGAACAGAGGACAGAACATAGAGTACACAGGGCGAGAAGGCAAAGAGGACTCACGACGACTATCTTGAGCATAATCATAAAAAGTTATGCGCTTGCTAATTTGATTAATGGCATTTCCTTGGCCGCAATCCAAATTCGTAATGACTCTGGCTAGGAAATTATTATTACTTCTAATTACAACAGACAACAGACGACTTCATTAAGCCAACAACAGCAGCAGAAGCAGCAGCAGCTGAAGCGGCAGCGGCAACTGCGGAACTGCCGGGGCATTAAAACAATCGCATCTGGAAATCAAGTGCCGTAAATCATAAAATCTAATTAATGTCTGTCAAGGCTATTCACAACCGCGGCATACACACACACACATACACCTACATCCCAACCGTGCAGAGATGTTCTTAATAAAAAAGAATATCGAAAAGCATTGAACACTTCAATTGCATGTTCTGTATACGCCACGTTGCCTTATCTGAATCACCATTTTTGTGTTTTACTATTTGCGCTATAAGAAAAAATAATTAAATCTATGGGTCTACATATTTTATTTATATTTTTATTAGACTCTGCGCCGCAAATCGGTTTAGATTGAATTTTAATAAACAATTGCAATTGACAAAAATGCACGAGGTATTGCCCGACCAAAAATTGTTTATTCAAGCGTTTGCACTCGATTTTCATTCAATTTTCATTGGAGTTTATGGCCACAGCCAGTCAAAGTGACTTTGTATTCACATAAAATCAAAATCAAATAAAATATATGGCTTCCCTGCCATCTCGACATACCACGAGCCATCCTCATATGCCGACACAATGAAATATGCAGTGCAAATATGTCAATGCCGAGAATATTCGCTAAAAAAAACTATTCACAAAATGCCAGCAAAAATGTTTACGAAATTTAAACAAAAACGTTTCAAAAAATGTTCAATTAACATAGTAAAATACAATTCACGTAGCGTTTGACCAAGGTTGTTTCAGACGTTTGCAAATATTGTATTGTCAACAAACACACTATTGAATTATTTACTACAACGTGGAATAGGTCATTTTCAAAAATGCCAACAAGTTGCACCTGCATTCAAATGTTGCTGGCTTCAATTTAATAAGTCATCCAAAGAAAAACACCCCAACAACATTACAATTTTCCATACTTATCTTTCTAAATGCACTATATTCATTTCCTTGAGAGCTAAGTAAGCTACAGATCAGCAAACAGATGATAATTTCTAGTAGCTCTAAATCGACAGTTTCTAAATAAAAGCGTTTGAATAAGAGCGGACGAAACTAAGGGTCGAACTCGCCTAAGGTAGATATTTTATGAAAATGCCTCTATTCAATTTAAAGTTTACATAACCATAGGTTAATAAATTACATATATTTATATAATAAAAATACGAAAAATTAAATTAAAAGTATCATCTTATTCACTCATAATAAATTTAAATAAATTAATAAAGCAATGTGTCACTGAAGTTGTGAATATTACACATCAGAAGTTAACGAAGCTTGGGACAACTGCCCCACTTGCAGCTTATTGCGTATTTGGCCTCCGTCTTTCATAGTGTAGCTATTAGTAAACCAAAGTTCAGCAGGACTTGCTCAACAAATATTTGCCGTTAGTGCTACATCGTGCGTAACTGCTGGACAAACATGCAGCAGCAACAGAAGCAGCAGCATCAGAGGCAGACATCACCCTGAAAGAGATACAAGCTATAAGAGTAGTGGGAGAGCTGCCACATTGCTGACCAATTCGCGGCGTGCACAAAGCTGATTATCATGGCAATGACAAGCATATTGGTCACGTTAACAGCACCCACCGTTCAACTCCCACTGCGCTCAACTGACAGAGTTGCATGCACTTTACAAGCAACCAGGAAGCAGTCACGTTAATAACTGAAACGTGCCTCAAATGGACCATTCGGCATTAACGCGCCCGCCCGGATGGTTGCCTCTATTTGCGTACGACTGTTGTAGCCGGTTTGTCTGTCTGACAGTTGCCCAGTTACCAGTTGCCAGTTACTCGGCCCGTGGGGCGTGTGGCCTGCAGCCGGGCGCCAGAGCCAGTGTGGCATGCAAAATGGCAACTCCATTTGAGCCAGTTTCTCCTTGTTATTTCATATTTTTCTTTGGTCTTTTTGTTGATTTTTTTCTTTTTTGTGTGTCCCCGTTTGTTTGCCATTTGCCGTTTGCTGTTTGCGTGCGAATCCCTAGTCCCGAGTCTCGTGGAGCTCTCACGTTTGACGCTTAGTCACAGCAATCGCATGAGTCGCAGTGATTAAGTTCTGTTAGCATTTCGGTTATGCATGCACCTCTCTCTCTGTGTGTCTCTGTGTGTTTCTATGTGCCACGCGCCTACACTTTGAGTTCCATTTAGCAGCATAAGTAAATACATTCTATGCTGTTGTTTGCTAATTACGTCCCCATTTATATAAATATTGAAAGCGATTCGTATCTATTTCTAGCCCTTTTTTTAATTGCCGCTAATTGAGGAACCTTTTCAATATTCCTACCATCCATCCAAGACGTTGATGTTGATTGATGCGATTGAGATTTTAACGCCAGCATTGCAGCATTAAAATTCCTCCCAGTCGCCCCACTGCAGAAAAGCCAAGAGGGCTTGCAAAGTTGCATAATTAATCATACGCGCATAAAAATGTCAACTGCAACGAATGAAACGAGAAGCTGTTGCAACATGTTGCTGCTGCCCCGCAACAGTAACAGCTGCAGTTGCAACGGCAACGGCAACTGCAACAAGGGGTTCAACTCTCCACCACTCTTCCCCTTCCCCTCTCTCTCAACCCATCCCTCTTTCTCTACGAACAACGTCGAACATTCACAAACAAATCAAATTTGCATCAGAATTTCATTTATCTTGTTTTGCTGTGTGGCAACTACACAGCTCTGAGTCCGCTGGGGACAGGCGGCCGAGAGCTGATGGGGCGGAGGGATCGGTTGTAGTAACGCAGTAAAAGTGAAATTGTATTTGCCAGTTGCAAAATCAGAAATAACAAGCGACAGGCAGAGAAAGAGAAGGAGAGAAACTGAATTGAAGGATGAATTTTACGACCCTGAAATGACCTGCAAAATGGTTGCGATATGAAGTGGACTCATATAGTATATATAAGGAACTATCAGCTAGTTAACACAAGTCAAACCCTTTTCATAATCACTCAACAATAGAAATTACGCCTTTATCGATATATCCTGTATGCTTGCAATCAATCAATTTGCCCAATTTCGCAATCCAATGGCAAGGCTGCCACCGAACCCAACATGCCACCATCACGTACCAACAATTTGCCAGTCAACGCGCATGGTACAACAATAACATAAAAAACAAATATATATATATATATATATAAGTTTGGCAGCATCATTTAGCAGCCAAGGGTTCAAGTTGCAACAGCAGCCGCGGCGACTTGCCTCGCGCCCAGCGAGATCGAGCTCCTCATTTATTAATGTCAAATGTAATTTCTTTACATATTTTACTCGTCGTTCGCTCGACAATGGCAATGGCAACCGAGGCACAACAAAACGCTACTCAGCCAAAAGCCAAAACTGTGCAGCAAAGTAAAGAAAAAACTATGCAAAAACATAATAAATTGAGGCAACAGCATCCGACCAAGGGGCAAAGCCATGAAATCACTTTAATGAAACACTATATACGTACACACACCCACACAGTTATACATATATTATATGACTTTTTGTGCAATGGGCAAACAAAGTTAATAACCGTTTTATGAGTCTATTAAAAAAGGATAATCGTTGGGTTCTATTTTGTTTTTCTTTTTTATTCTTTGGTTTTCATTGCGTTTGTTTTGCCGAGATGATGGGAGGGGGAAGCTGCGGGGTGGCACCGAGTCGTGAACAGGGGAACCTGTCTAGGAGCAGGCTACATGTGCGTGTGGCATTTATGTAAACGATGCCACAAAAACTTCAAGCGCACAGTTGCAAAAACACATCATCAACTACAACAACAGCAATAGCAACAACAACAGCAACAAGCTGCCAGTCGGGTTGTAACAACAATAATAAAAGGACCCATACAACAGCCTCGCACACTCTAATCGTTGCCCCGTCATACCAGTTGCCGCTGCTTTATATGCTCGTATATTATTAAACCCGACTAAACCTGAACCTTTCTGCTAACCCCAGCCTCGCCAACAGGCAGACCAACCACGCTGCCAACAACTTCACTAGTTACTTACTTTCTGTGTAAATAAATAAACAGGCAAATAACAAAACACAACAAACAACGAAAAAGATCAAGAAAAAATGTGGCCAACAAATGCGCTCGAGTCTCAGATACCCCTTTAAAAAGTAATTGATTTGATGCAGCTAATCAAAATCACTTACAAACACCTGGCGGATGATGAGCCATAGATGGCGCCAGCAATTAATTGTAAATGCATGTTAATAAATTTGCATTAAATTTTGTTATTTTGCTGATTTATAACTATAGAAAATGTATGCACTAATAAGCTCTAATATAAATGAACAATTCAAATATTTTAAATATTGTATGCAAGCAAAAATTTAATAAGTCTCTGTGCCACATAAAAAAAAACTTTAAATTCAATTCTCATTTGCAAATATTCATAACAATTCAATAGCGTGCTATTTTATCACTTTTCAAACATGCCAGGGTATTCAGCATAAACTAGAAATTGTTTTTTTTCTCGTTGTTTATGTTGTTTTGTATAAATTCTACTGCCCCTTTAATGATTATCCTCTGTGTAAATCAAACCGCTCATGAAAAGGGACGTAGCAAAAATTATGTAGATTAAGTTGAGTTGCAAAGTGTGCCGAGCGTTGAGGCGCAGCGACGGGTTGCTGAGCGGGGTTTGAAAATAGTCTATAAATATTATTTATGGTGATATGTGTTTGCCCCGAAACCCGGCAGAATGATAAATTATATAAAATGCCACATTTTCTGCCAACATTTTCCAGGTAAAATGTTGTGGTTTAAGCTTTTAAGGTTTTTCTTTGCTCGCTCGCACCCCGCAAACCCGCACCCGCACTTCGCTCGCCGATATTAATTCCCAGTTTGCTTGCTCCATCGCTGAAGTGTGGAAGAAATCAATAATTAGAGAGAAGCCATGGCTGCTGGCCCAGCTGCTGCTGCTGCTGCTGCCGCTGCGGTGGCGGCTATCATTTGCCCCGCGTTTATTTAATTAAATTATGCGGCGAGCGTCATAAATCAAATGGAAAATTGCATAAGCATCACCCGAAAGTTGGCTAACTGCGTTGCTAAACTGTAGCCAGGCCAACTGACTGCATCCAATTATAAGGATTTTAAATGCACATGTGTCTCTGACTTCATGTGCGCTTGCACATTGGCACATAGTGTGTGCTCTACATTGTGGCAAGTGCCAAACTTCCGCCTATGGCCGGAGTTAGAGTCGACTAGGAAACGATCTTAAAGCTAACGGAGTTGCCAGCATCAACTTCCCTTTTCCGTTGCATAAATAACAACAAAATTCCTGGCCATCTTAATGCTCATCTTCTCATCCTCGCCGACTTGCGAGTTTCAGTTGCCAAACGACGACGGCGACGACAACGACGGCAACGCGGCCAGCGGCAATGAAGCAACACGCATACGCAGCGTATGCCGAAAACTCTGCAGCAGCTGGCACTAAATATTATATATATGATATCTATGCACCCATAGATACTCGCCATACAATTATGAATATGTACATATGTGTGTGTGTGTGTGTGCACACATGCTTTTGCTCTGGCAACGCTTTGCTCTGGCTAAGATGAGCATTTGAATTTACCGACTGGGCATTTGCGGACTAACAGACTATAGCGCACTTCCCCAGAAGCTGGCAGAAGCAGCAACAATAATCAGAGCTACAACAACAAATGGCTACAACTACAACTACAGCCAAACGCAGGCAACAAACATGGTTCACGCTGCTTGGTTATATGCTTATTATGCGAGGTTCGTCTGCAACTTCTTGCCAACATTAATTTACTGTAAGTGCTTGAAGCACAGATTGCACAAATATATTTGGCACATAAAACGATAATTGCATTTGGATGAAAATGCAAGTAGCAAAAAGAAGATACAATTGAGATTTCAATATCTAAACTACAAAATCGTATTGCATTGCTTCTAAATGGCAAAGTCGTCGTGAAACCCTCGCACGTGTTGTGTGTGTGCGTTGGAATCTGCGTGTCTCTTTGTCTGAATATGTGTGTGTGTGTGTGTGTGTGTGCATTCATAGCGTATGCTGATATGAAAAATATTACTTCCGCCATTTTGTTGGAGAATTTATGCCTCGCCTGTAAGAAGGATTCACAGCAGTAGCAACCACACAGATACATACATACACACACACTCAGACACATTACTCCCCTCTACGAGCCTCTCTACAAGCAGGTACCTTGCCTGGTTGTATGGGCACTTGATTCCCAGAAAGCGAGCCGCAGGCTGTACGGTTTTCATTAACAGGCAACAGCACCGACAAAACAGGACACACTCTGCCTTGACATTGGTTTTTCTTTGTGAACAGCTTTAACGTAAGAAGCATTAAAATTTGAGCATTATTTCTATATCAAAGTGATATAATTAAGACTTCTTGTTATAGTTTTTATTCAACATGCTGCTGGCAACCAGCGCCTAACAAAAACAACCAACTGCTGCATTACTTTAAATTGTGGCTAGACGACATAAATCAGGGCAATTGCATAACAGCTGCTGCTACTGCATTTCTTGGTCAGAAATAAAATATCTTACTGCCTCTTCGTTAGTAAGCAAAGTTTTTGCAAACAACCTGGCCGAATGTCGAATATGAAAACAGCAGCTTTATTGGCTACTTAAATGGGCAGCCAACGCTAGCTCTAGAAGGCAAAGAAGCATTCACAATGTTCGAAATGCCAATAAGGCAGAGGAAACATAACTTCTCCAATATGCATAACCTATGATGGATATACAGCCAAACTTCTATGACAGAGTTCCGTAGACAAGTTGGCTACGACACAAATCCAGCTTAATTTTCACCCAAATATTTGTTTAAAAATTGTGGCATGTTGATTGTGTGAGAAAATATCCATTGAGAGAGTTTTTGCTCTTTAAAAGTAAAAGGGAAAACAATGTAAAGTGTGATATACATTCCGGTTGCCCTGAATTTCAATTTATTTGACTAGCATCTGTTCAACGTTTGGATGACAAACGGAAATTGAACCCTTCCGCAGGGACGTTTGGGAAAACAGATAAAATATCAAATTGAATTCAAGCATAAATCCATATTAATTATCGTACTAATTACAGATATGCATTCGCTGTAATCTAATAACGAATAATAAATAGCTGACTAGTGAAATGAATATTGTACGAATGTATCATATCAAGTGTGAAATGAATTGAAACAGCGATGTTTTAAAGAAGAATTTTAGTTCTGATTAAATCAAATGAAATCGTTGATTTATTTAGGCATTGATGAAAGTAGCACTCTGCGGCACATTCTGCGGTTATCATTCGTATGTTCGTCGTTAGCGGATGACTGAGTGAATGAATGAATGAGTCAGCGAGTGAGTGAGTGAGTGAGCATGTCACACATTGCGGCGGGCAATTAAATATTCAGATGGCAATTGAAAAACGCGGCACAAATTTGCACGCATAAATTGCTAATTGACATGAAAACACATCGTATCACTAACTGTCTGTCTCTCTGCCTGTCTGACCATCTAGCCGTCAGCCTGTCAGTTAAACCATCTGCGACAAGGCCAAACAAAACGCACTCCGAAATTGAAAATTCAATTGTCGTCACAAATTGATATCGAATGTCACATAAACGTCAAACTTGCAATAGATGGCATATTATTTCCCGTCCTTCTGCTGGCTAGTGCAACTGCAGCTGCTCTTGTTTCATCCATGCCGATAATAATACTTTAAAGTGACAGAGCACCAAAGAGCTGGAAGTGGAGTGGAGAGCAGACTCTTGACTTTTGGCCATAGTTAGATAGATGATTCGTCAGCGCTCAAGCCATCCATGAATTTAGGTGAACACCAATCAATAATCGCATTCACATTCGCTTTGGCCACACTCTGTTTTCCCTCCACCCATGACCCGTGGGTGAACAGTATGCCAACATGAAAAATGACCGATGGCACAGCCAAATAAAGAAGAGTGAGTGTGGAAACGGGAGAAAGCATTCGTTCTCTCTCTCTCACTCCCTCGCTGTCCGCCGCTTGTAGGTGTAGCTTGAGCTGGAGGTGTTTGTGCCAGTGTTCGAATGCTGGGCTGTAACTGTTGTGGCAGCCAGGGCTCGCTTTGATTTACTTGACTGTGCCCGAGCCCGACACTTTGACACAAATCACAGCTGACCAGGCAGCTAGTCGCTCAGGCACCCACTTTAAATGGCAGCCTATTGCAGCAGCTTTTATGTGTGTGCGGTTTCCACTCCAAGCCGAGATTCCAGTGTGTCAAATGGACTACACTGCGCTAACACAACTGGGAAATCAAATTTAAGCCTCTGCCAAACATTTAGAATGCCATAAATTTTGAAATTGCAACGTCAGGAATCAAGATATATTCGGCTACAATAAGAAGTTGGGAGTATTTAAGCAACATGATAGAAAGTTAAGGCATTTGTTAAACAAGTGCATCGCAAACTTTGAACTATTTATTTAACCGAATTCTAAATAAATCACTTATTTTTTTTTACTTAATAAGAATTACTATTGTTTTATTAATAAGTTTCTTTACTATTTTTATATTTCGTTTAGGTTAAACTCCAATGGAGTAAGAATTTTTTATTCAATTTTTAATTATATAGTTTTCGTTATGATTTATACTGACTTTTATGATTCTTTTGAATGTCTTCAACATTATTGTTTCTCTTATTCCCTTCCTATTTATGTCGTCGCCAACTTCTCAAAAATTGTTATCTACTCGTACTTCCCTTTGATCTAAGACCTGAGCTTGCTAGTGTGCTCTCTACTAACTCTGCTTTCAGAAGTAAAAGGATGTTTAATTCATGTAGCATTTACCTGTTGGGAATAACAACAAGTGTTAAGAGTTGGGCTGGCTTTTGGTCACGCGTGTGCGAGCAGAGCGTATGAGGAATTTAAAAAATATAAATAATACTCATAATAATGCCAAACGCAATGAGACGCAATCACAATGCTGCAGCTAAGCGGAAGCACGTGTCATGGATTTGCCCGGCAATGAATCGTTGTTTTTTTTTTTTGTTCTGTGTTGTTCATTTTTCTTTTGTTTTTTTGCAGCGGCAATTGCCTTTCATTAGCCATAGTAGAAGCTGACAGGATTTGTCAGACATTTGTCAAATTCGAGCATATCAGGCGAGGATACTGCGAATGACGTGGAGGGGGAGCACTTGGAGACGGCTGAACCAGGACGTGAATGAGAACGACGCGACAGTTGTCAACTTGGTCTGCGCCATTTGTTTGTGTTTCTGTTTGTATTTCGACTTGCAGGCCGAAAGCGAGAAGCGTACAAAATTCACGATAAATCAGAGAGACAACAGCCAAAAATTTCATATCTCACACAAGGTGAGGGGACTCTTCCCCTCCTCCAACTCCACATCCTCCTGCACCTCCGCTCCCACAGGTGAGATACATGCAGAGCGGCAACGACAATTCCAGCTGCATGTCTGGCGGACTGAAGTGAACTCCGGCATGGTGCACGATTCGAGTCGATTTGTTTGTTGAGTTTTGGCTTCGGTTTTCGCGACGGCAACAACTTCATCACTCAATGATGATGACGCCTCCGCTTGCCACGTCTGGCGCTGCTTGCCACATTCAGCGGCGACAGTTACAAATTATGATTGATTGGCATACAAACTGAACTCTACTCTCCCCACTTGTTTGAGCTGAGCAATCATTGAATTTGAGTTGCATGAGCCATAAATTCGCATTAGACACACTAAAAACTACTGACAAGACAAGTGCATAAATTCATATACATACATATATATATATATTTGAAATCCAGCCAAATTTATGACCAGCGTTTTGGCTCAATTGAAGCCACTTCATAAATAATCTGCTGCGAGTGTGTCTGTGTGCGGTGTGTTGTGAGAGTACACAACATATTTTGCATTGTCTGTGGTTGGTGTTGTGCGTGGGTGGAGGAGGCAGAGAAAAGCTTCACTTGAGCTTGCCAAAAAGGCTATTAAAATTTAATGCTGGACCGCACATTATTGAAAAGCAACAGCAGCACCACAAAAAGAAGCAGCAGCAACACCGCCACAATCAGTAGCACCAGCACAACTCTGCACCACGGGCAACCGAATCATAAATCATTTGGTCAATTTTAATGCAGAACAAGACAACGCAAACAACAATAACAAAAGCTGCTGAACTCCCAAAGAGACAACAAACAACAACAACAACAAAGACAAGAGAAAAGAAACGACAAGAAAGCAGAAATAAAGCTCCAACCCCAAAAAAGAACAGAAAAGAAAAAAAATAAGAGACAGACCAGCAGACAACGCTGGTCTCGACCCATTACACGCTCACTTGCCTAGATAATTGGTGTCCCCTCAATACGCGTATATATGTGTGTGTGGTCGAGAGGTGGCCATTGCTGGCGCGTGTTTGTGATTTAACCTGAGGGGTATAGTAGTGCGATTGTCCAGTTTGCATAGCTGCCAGTTACTGGGCAAAGTTTTGCGACGAAAACAAAAAAATATTTAATTAAAATTACTCACTTTGCTCAGCTGAAATCATTACAGTCCATTCATATTTATTTGGAATTAGTTTGAAGAGGCCCTAAGCATTCTATACCCTGAACATAGTAAGCACAATGGGTTAATTCAGCGTGGATGATTTTTAATTATTTATCTGTAATGTCTGCAAATCAAACTTAAATTAGAATTGCATTTACGACTGCTCTTAATAGCAATTTGATTTCTTTTCAAAAAGTATATCAAAAGCTGTGTGTGATAATTTAAATCCCAAAATGAGTTCAGCAATTAAAACAGCAGAGCATCGCAGAGTCGAACACGTTAAAGTTTAAACTTCTAAGTTGTTGTTAATAAATCATAAATTGGCGTAGCCATCGTCGAGCGTCCTTTCGGGTTTGCCTCAACGGCTCTGCTGCCTTCGAAGAACCCCCGCACAGAACGCCGCGCTATTTCTCAGCTGCGTGCTGGCTGATTGCAAAAGTTAAATGAACTTTAAGTTTTAAAGCAGCTTAGTGAAGCGTTTTGCCAGCTTCTTATGCCAAAATTGGTTGGCTTTGCATATTGATGTGGCATTAGGTGCAAAAGTTTATCATTTCTCCCTCGCGTGCTCCGGCAGGGCAACAAGTTACAGCAACTGACAGTAATCGTCATCTCTACAACTATCAAATTTGTGGCACTCATAAATTTGCTGTTACCGTTCCCATTGCCATTCTGTTTACCACTGTCACTGTCACTGCCACTTCCTTTGCCACTTCTATTGCCACTCTCACTGTCATTGCGTTGCGCATACGCACTGTGTGCGTGTTGGACTGCAGAAGTTTTTGGCTTTTGTCATTGACATTCAGGCTGCGTCCCATAGAATGTAGGATAAAGTGAGACCGTGACAAAGAATCGGATTTTTATGTTAGCCATAAAGTTGCCGCCTGCATTTGGATTTTGCTCGCAGCTCGCCGCTGGCATTAGCCTTTGTTTTGTTTTATTGTCAGCTATATAGCGCCTGGAGCTCTACTGTTCTACTGTTCTACAGTTATTATCCTTGTTGTTGCACTAAATCAAAGTCTCGTTTATTCAGCGGCTGGCCAAGTTTATTGCCATTGATTGTTATGGCCTCATTTCGGTTTTGCATAATTATTATTCATAGCAATTTGATTAGCTTTTTGCGCATTGAGTTATGCAACTGTTTTTACCCTCTGCCAAAATTAAATTCAAATTGAAAAACCCCAAATGAAAAATGAAGCAATTCTGAATTTAGTGGGTTGAAAACTTCATACTCATTGGCTCATTTTAACAATACTGAAAGTTTTTATCGTTAACCATTATACCAATAACATTCTATTGAATGTCAAGCAGAAAGAAAATATGGTTTAAAAAAAGCAAACTGGGATAAATGGCCAATTATACTGAAGGACTTTAAGAAGAAAAAATTGTTCTACACAAAGGTATATCAAGATGTTTTCTCAAGAAAAAAATATTTTTAACGATTGAAAAAGCCGTTAAATGCAAGACAAAATGCGAATACCACTCGCAAGGGTATAAAAGACATTAAGTGGTAATTTATATTGTCAAGTCGCCATTAGCAAATATTCGCTCAATTTGCTTCAAATTTGCCACTGTTAACTGCAGCCTCTGCCTCAAATTGTGGTGAGTTGTCTAGAGTCATTAAATTCGATTAAAAAAACAAGTTAGAAAGCTACAGTCGAGTGGTCGACGTGAAACTCACCCAGCTCATAACTTCAAAACCAGTATTTTTGGTATATTCGGTATTTTTGTACATTCATATTCCATCACATCCCAAATATCGCGTAAAGTATAAAATACGTGCAGCTGCCTATGGATTTTCCCATACAAAACTGTTTCTTGAATAACTTCCAAGTTTTTCATCCGATCGCGACCAAATTCTCGGGAATCATCGAGACTGTTATTATCTTCGTATGTACCAAAACTCTATCTTTAAAATTGTGCTAGTAAATCGATTTTTTCGATTTTAGGGGCGTGGCAAAAATCTAAAACAAACTTGATCTGAGTAGGACATAGTCTCTGAGATCTAGATGTTCATACAGACAGACGGACAGACGGACATCGACTCGGCTGGTGACCCTGACCAAGAATATATATACTTTATAGTGTCGGAGATGATTCCTTCTGCCTGTTACATACATTTCCTGAAGTCACAAAGCTATAATACCATTCTATCCTATGGGTGGCGGGTATAAAAAGTAAACGGTGGAAAAGAAAAGTGTACTCGAAGTATCGTTACATAGTATATACCCTGTATATAAGAAGGAACGCAATGAACCGCTAGAGATGCAATGCGGTAAGCTGCAACGCCACAACGTGGCAAGCGAAATGGGGCGAGCAGCCAACTGCACAAGAGACACAAAGAAAACGGCAATAACAATTTGGCGCAGACTGAAAATTTGTACGAAAAACCATTCAAATTTGGGATAAATTCTGTTTTTATTTTGTTGTTGCTGTTCATTTGCATAGAAAAATTCAAATTAAGCGAAAAATGTGCAAAATACTGTGAACGGGTTTTCCATTTGTTGTTCTGTGAGCTGCCATTTGTTTGTTATTTCACTCTGCTTGAAATGCAACAAATGAATGTCCAAAAAAAAAATAAAACAAAAAAAAAAATTGCAAACGGTACACAAAGTATTTGCCAACTGGGCAATTGGTTGGCTCAAATGAGCAGCCAGAACGAGTCACATACAAAAAGATAACAAAGCCTGACACAGGACACGGTGACGCGGGCAATGGGGAGAGTGGGCGGCTGCTAAAATTGTTCGTCTAATGACAAAGTAAATTGTTTGCATTTGCACTTCTGCAGCAGCAACAACGAATCGCAACAGTAGACTGCAACAATAAAGAAACTCGAGCTATTTGCATTGAAGTTTAAAGTTGCCAATTGAATAAATAATGAAATAAGTTCGCCGCAAGTGGCAATTCATATTGTCAAACTCTCAGTTGTTGTTGTTGTTGTTCTTGTGGGTCTTTCTTGTTGATGTTTCTTAATGAAGATGTTGATGACAATGCGCTTAATTGTTTCACCACTGCAGCAATGCCATCTAGTGAATCCCTTCTGAGTCTGCCTTTGTCTCTCGGTCTCGCTCTCGTTTCGTTTATCCGCTTAACTCTTGCTTGTTTGTGCGCTGGCCCATGACTTATTTTTATTTGCATAGGCACCTTGGCACGTCCAACCGAGCGGAAGGATGTCCCTTGGTCAGCAAACAGCAATTCAACTGACGGCGTCAGCTCCTTCTGATTGCAGTAATGCTTTCCCCCTTGTTGCCACTTCAACACTGAATTGAGACTGAATGTAGTTGCCACTTACGCTCGCCCCTGTAAGCAAAACTGCAAAAGCAGAAAGAAACAAAGTTTTTTATTGCAACAAAGCCGGAAAGTTGCAAAGTCTAAATACCCTTTAAGATGGCCAAACTTACAATTCTATTCACTCTCTGTAGCACTGCAAAATGTCCAAAAGTTGTGCCTGTGTAAATTAATGTGCTTAGTGAGACGTGCCATCAATTGTTCGCTCTATAATAATATGCCTCGCTCGACGGTAGTAATTAATCGAGACTCGTTAAGGGCAAGCGCTCGAAAGCGTTGTAAAATAAACGATGTGCTTAAAAGTGTGCCTAAAATTAATTATTACACTGTTCGTTTGCATAAATAAATATTGAATGAGACAATGAGACGTTAAATATTGAATGAGAACCAGTTCGATCGCAAGCCGCAGTCATACATACATATATATTTATATATGTATACAATATATTCCCCGTATCAAGCAACTATCGAGAGGCCATATTAAGTATCGTATCTTGCTGACATCAAGGAGATGATAGAGACAATACAATATAACTCGGTATTTATGTATTTTAAGTGCGAACGTGTTGAATTAGTCGTCATGCCCAATTGGAAGATGCCAAAAAGTAAAAATTTTTTATTTCGTTTATGCCTTTTGTTTTACCTACCCTATTTCCATCACTTTCTCTGCCACATGCAGCAACTGTCAGACTGCCCAACTCTCAGTCCGCCTCTCATATTCGTCTCTATTCTTTTCGTTTTTGTGTGTTATTTGCATTATGCCTCTGCATTCATTGGCGTCGCTATTGTTAGCATGTAGATTTAGCCGCCTTGGTCATTCCGCTGTTTACGGTTCGAAGCACTAACTGTCAACCGTTTTCATAAATCTTGCACACTGGACACCATCAGCGTCAGAGCTGCTTGTCCGTCTCGTGGTCTTGTCTTGAACGCTGTCTGCTTCCAGGACCTGGCTTGCATTTGCCACAAGATACAGTTATCTTAAGTGCTCTAAGTGCAAGCTGTCACTCCGCATGTTCCCTTTCTGCAATTCAGCATTTGGGTTGTTTTTCTTTGTTCATTGTTTGTCACTGTTCATTCGTTCGTTCACTGAACTGCTTTTAACATCTTCGCAAAGATAAATAAAATTCCCAAATGACCGAAAATTGAATTGGGATTGGAATGGAACAGAACGAAACACAAACAAATGCAATTTACTTTTGACGTTTGCAAATTAGTATATACTTATGTATACAGCGATGGGGAATTTTTTACTTTCCTTTTGGTATTAATTATCGATATTAATATCGATATTCATATGCAAATGGCGACAGTCGACTTTCACCTCGCGCCTATTAAGTTTTCAAGCGTCCCCGTGTATCGCGTAAAAATGAAATTGGTCAAGGCTCTGACAGGTCAGCGTGTCAAAGCGCCAACTAAACGACAGGCCCATCATCTGTTTTGGCCATAACAATCAAGTTTTATGGCACAGCATTAGCAACAATAACAATATTCGACCTAAACAGATCCCATTCCGATCCATTGTGTTGACAGACAGAGCAAAAAAAAAGTGCCGTTGCCTGAGCCATTTGAGGAACCAGTTTTGTTTTTGTTGTATTTGGTTTTGTTTTTTTTTTTTTTTTTGTTTTGTGCATTTCATGTTGATTTTCACATTTTTAGAACATTTGCCAATGAATGTGAATGCTTAATGCAAATGAGGCAGCAAGCAACTCAATCTCCATCGCCATCTCTGTCTCCATCTGCGTCTGACCCAAATTCAAAGGTGATAAAATTGTGTGAGTGTGCCGCAATCGGTTTAGTCGTTGATGGAACGGAACGGAACGCCCAAATTATGCTGAAGTCATGTGGCAGCCGGCAGTAGTAAAGTTATTGATGATCATCGCCTTGGCATGTAAAGCATTTGAATGTTAATTGACTCTCCCGTCCGCTCAACTAAATCCAATCTGAATACTTTTCCAGGCCAGCCACACGCCGTCCATGGAGCGCGCAAGCATTGGAAGCGAGCACCAGTCCATGGGGTATTCAACGTGGATATCTATGCCTACAACAAGCCGTTGGCCAATCTGGCGGGCAAACAGTCGACAGCTGAGCCTGGCACGGCGCTGCCAATGGGTCAACTGCTAGAACAACTCTCGCGTAGCAGTCGCCGTGAGTTGACAATGGCGAAATCGCATTACCGAAACCTCGACACCGATAATTACATGGCGCGTAACCAAGGCGCTGCCACAATTGCCACTGTGGAGGCCGTGGCTAATGCGACCACAGATACTGAACAGATAAGTACACAGCGAAAACAATCAAGTGAGGATCTTGGAATAACCGCAACCACTGCAATTGCTGCAGCTGCAACGCCAATAAACAGTCAATTAGCCGAGCAGCAAATGAATGCGAAAAACTCGAACGCAATGCGTAATTTATATTCGCATGAGTTTCATGTGCAGCACCTGGGCAAGCGGAAGATTGTGCTGCTTAACACGCTAACCAACAATAGCAGTCAGCATCCCGGCGAGGATCGTAAACCCGACAGCGCTGAAGTTATGAGCGAGCAAGCACAGCCATTGAATTTGAAATTGGCAATGCCAGCACTGGAGAAGCAGGAAGAGGCGAATGTGGAGCGTACAACAACGCCAAAAATGATAGAAAATAGCAGTTCACTGGAGATGCTGCCCAAGCCGGACTCTGTGCACTCTTTACCAATTAGCACATTGGGTCAAATGGCAGGCATCAAGCAGTCGTCAAGTGAACAGTCTAATATGAGCTATGGCCTCGATGACAGCAAGCATGGAGCAAAGGATGTGAACAATATGACGTCAATTGAAGCACCTAATACAGCTAATGCAAACGACAAGGAGCCACTGATGCCGAAGCCCGAGCCCCAGCAGGCTGAGAATGAAACTGACGACGACGATGTCAATAAGGGCAACAGTCGGCACGACAATGATGGACAAGCAAATGGTAACAATGCGGTGCTCCTACCCGAGCCGATGCCACGACCAGTTGCTGCTGCAAATAAGCCGCTCACTGTTCCAAAGTCCAAGCGAAAGCAAACAAAATCAAAAACAAAGAAGCGACCCAATGAAATTGATACAAAGCCGACGACTTCTAGTAGCAGCAGCACCGACAACAGCCTGAGCTCTGCAGCGATGCTGATGGTTGGGACAGCAAATGTCAAGGCGCCAGTGAAGGAATTACCGGAAATCAGCACAACGAGCAGCACACACGCCACCCCAACGTTGGCATTGCCGGGCAACAAGAAAAAGAACAAGGGACAGGGGAAGGGCAAGCGTAGGAAGGGTTCGCAACGTCGACCCAGTGGCAGTCAACAGGAGCAGGAAATCGAAACTACGACAAATTGGTGGCAGATACTACCATATGCGGAAATTAGAAAATTTTTGAATACGATTTATGATAGCATCACCGACGCTGACGATGACCGTCGCCTTGGTCGTCATCATCATCACCATTATCATCATCAGGATGATGATCATCAAGACCAGCGGATATGACTATGCACACCAGTCCAATTGTCAGGGTTTGGGATTATCGGGGAAAGGGCGAGAACTGATGTTCAGACCGTTGAATTGAATTTCCGCTCAAAAGAGCCCAGTTGTAGCTGTTCGGTTTGGCTGGCTGTCAGGGATTGGGGTAAGTTTTTAGTGTTGATTACAAGTACCAACTAAGTTAGTGCGTCTAAACTTGGTTTTTATGCTCACCACTTGGTCATAAAAAATAAAATATAATCGTAAAATGCCGAGCGAATGTTGAGAAGTTCCTGCTCAACTTGGGCAATTTCACATTTTGTATTCAATTGTAACATTTCGAAATGAATACATTGGAAATGAATGTCTTGCTCTGGGACTCGTAACTGGTGAAAGTCAGAACTGATTTGTCCTATTTGATTGCTGGCTTATCCTGATCGCTTTACGGACTTGAAGTCTTTACAAAATACAACCTTGGTTTGCCTACTTTCCACTTTGATTCACCTCTTTTACTTTCATTCAATTGTAAATGAATAATTATGACATGGATTCTCTTCCGCTTGAATACGTGTCAGAAAAACAATGAATCATTCACTTTTCTCACTTTCTACGAATTCTTAAGTATGCAAATGTGCTAAGTAAGAATTAATCTATTGTTAATGCCTTCAATTGTCACTCACCAGATTCAGAATACTGCTTTCCCTCCCTCCGAGAAATCGAAATCTCAGTTCATTCAGAAAGTCAACGAATGACTTAATTAAATACTTCTGGCATTTAAAAGGAAATTTATTAATATTTGTGTAAACAAATAGAAGATGAGCATAATGATGGCTTAGTTCACACCAAATAAAATGTCTTCAGACAGCTTGTTGATGAAGACGAAGGGCGAGTACGGGAATGAAATCAGCAGCTGTGACACGCGACGATGCGGTCACAGGTTAAAGTTGAAAGCGGTCCAACGGCTTCCAGTTCTGGCTTCAGCTCAGCATGCCATGAATTGGACATTAATGAGATAAAAGTCTTATTTATTGTTCGATAACCTGTAAGGCAGTTTTGTGCGTTTGGCCTAAAGCAGCAGTAGCTATAGCAGAAGCCACACCATGAATGAGTCAATGGAAAACTATCATGAATCTTAAGCTATTTAAGTCTCTTTGGGATTTTGTTCTTTGTCGTTTTATTTCTTGTTATCGTTTATTGAATTTAAGCAGCAAAGCGGAACTTTTGAACTTGGCTATCGTTTTGTTTACACAAGCATTTTGAAGTTGGCCAACAGCTTTCGCCGTCGTCGTCGTTGTCGTTGCTGTCCTCGACGTCGTTGTGGCTTGCCCAACTTTACCCGGCTCTGCTGCCGCTCCACCTGCGCATAGATGAGTAATTTCTGGCTCTGATCACTGTCAGGCACCGTAAAGATTACGGGCATGGGTTCACTCTCAAGCAGCGGCGAACTAGTCGATGTTGTTGTACTGGTTGTATTCGATGTACTTGTCTCACTTGTGCCATTGTTGCTCTTACTGCTGTCTTGCTTTGGCAGTTGGATGCTGAACGCGTGGCCCTCGTATAGATGGAGTTGCCAATCGCACAGTTGCGGCGTGAGTTCGCAACGTGCCGTGGTATTGCCAGCAATTAGCGACACTTGGGCATGGCTTAATTTGGGTATATGCTGCAGTGTCTCATTGAGAAGGCGAGGCGATGCTACGTCCACTCGTGAAACTGGCCAGGCTAAGACCACCAGTGGCAGTAACAACATCCGCAATCCATCGCGCACTGCCATAGCGACACCTATTGAGCCAAGTACCTGCCGCTCTTGAGTTACGATTGTGACTGGCATTTGGCTTTCGAGTCAGCTGAACTCAAACCCGTTTTTTGCTGTGACATGTCAAATACAAAGCCAAAGGCAAAACAAAGACAATAGCATTGACAATGACAATGACAATGACAGCCAAATTTATGCTGATACCCTAAACCCTTTCGCTTCACTAGAGGCACCCACTCTTACTACCTGGCAATTGCGTAACAACAGCTTATATGCTTAACAAGGGAAGTTCAATCTTTGATTTTTGTACTTCACCTGCTTGGATGAGCTCACCACAAGGTGGTGGTTCAACCGAGAGTTTCGTGGAATCATTAGATAGTTAATTGATTGAGAGATATAGCAAGAGTTGGGCACCATTTCAACTACACGATTTTAATTCTTTCAAAAATCGTTCTCAACGCATTCCAATGTATCTTAGTCATAGTTTTGGGTGCTTTCCGCATGTAATTAGAAGCGATAAGAATAATTCGTAATTTATTTGGATCATTGAAATCAGTTTGAGAAAATCTCTTTTATGTTGACTTCAGCAGCTTTTTAGAACCCATTGCTGAACTTATTTAGTTGGATGTAATTGATAGTTTTATTTTACAGACATTTTAAAGTACATTTGTTTTTTTGGAATTCGCATTTCTTATTATTAGTTGGCTATAAGTTAACAAGTATTATAAATGCAGAGGATTTGTCCATTTGCTTTAATTACTTAAAACTTATAATGGAAATAATGCTTTGCCACAGGTTTCACTAAATTTCTGTAGGGATTATTGTCACTTCGAATGCGCTGATTGTAAGGTCTCAATGTGGGCTTGTAGTAGATTGACTTTCTGGCTGATTTGTTGAACGATTTGGGCGATATCAATAAGAAGGGATTACCATTGCCATCAGTGAGCTCCACATACTGTGCGTCATCCGGCTGAGTGCACAGTTTTGGGAAGTTGTAGCACAACGAGTTCATGGACTGTGGTGGCGACTTGATGGACAGTTGTTGAGCAGGCTTTAAAATGTCTTCAGATTCATCACTTACGATGACGACAGGTGTATTGGTTGTGTTTGGATTGGAAGTTGAGGGAATAGTGGTCTCCGGATTGGCTGTGGTAGCCACTGTTGTTTCGGGCTGTGGTGTTGTACTAGTTGATGTTGTTGTGGCAGCTGTTGTAGCAACACTTGTTGCAGCTGTTGTGGTAGCTGCTGTTGCAGCTGTTGTTGCAGCTGTTGTGGCAACACTTACAGTTGTTGTGGTAGCTGCTGTTGTTGTAGTGGTTGTTCTTCTGGTCGGTCTCCGTGTTGGTCTTGGGCGAAAAGGAGGCGGAGCAGGAAGTGGCACATACTCCACATATGGCGGATTATGATAATAATAGTTCTCCCAGTAATCGTTGTAATACTCGTCCAATATCGCAGGATCCACTTTCTTTTTCCGCTGAATCTTCTGCTTCTTATGTGGACCGTGCAATGCTCCTGATATTCTGGAGTAAATGTCGGTTATATCCCACACGGGAATATGTAATCTCATTTGGCCAACATCGCCTGTTGACTGACTCCAAGCTGGCACTGCGAGCAACAGGCAAAGGCACACGCGATTTACAGACATTAGGAATTGCAATTTATGGATATATTTCTCAGCAGTTTACAGGCACGCGTCTTAGTCAAAACTCAGACAAGATTGGCTTAGTCCAAGTGCTTTTATATTGACGCCAAAAAATGCTTTATTAGAAAACTAATAAAGCTTCCCATTCTAAGGCCGATGATTGATGATTGCTTTAAGCGTTAGTTCACATTCAATGGCTTGAAACTGCGCAGTTTTTGGATTAAACACAATACCTGACGATTATCACTTCTTAACTAGCTTTTCTAAAAATCTGTTAACATTGATGCCTCTTAAAATTTTCGCAATCATTCAAAAACATTTGCGAGAGGTTCGCGTTTGAATATCGTTGCGTCAATTCTGAGAATAATATTTGCTTTCAGTCTATTGCACATTTTAGTTATACTATTTTGATATTGCAAGTTAAATCACATTCTTCAAAGTTAAGCATATATATTTTCTTAGTATAATAGAGTGGATCGAACACTCATTTAAGTTAACACAATTTGCGGTTTCTTCAAACTATTAAGAGTTCTGACATTTAATTTCCAAAATCATCGTCAGGTTCTCCACAGAGTTGTGGGTTTAATGTGCACAGCAATGATGTAGGATCCTACGCTGAGATTAAGGACAATTGCTGTTTACCTCTGTGAGGATTTCTCGTATTTCTGTTTTCTCCCATATAATGAATAGGAACTCGAATCGTTCTAAATATCAATGGGCGAGGAGTCGTGTGAGAGTCTCTAAACTTTAATTGTGGCTCTGTTGGATTTGGTGTTGGCACCTCCATGGTAGTTGTAGGTTCTGGTGGAGGCCGAGTTGGGCGCGTTGTGCGAGTGGTCTTTGATGGTTTCCCAGGATACCATGGATACCATGGTGGGGGATAATAGTACTCCTCTTTGACAGGCTCCTGTTTTTCCTTCTTAGCGAATCCAAATCTCTGGAATACGCCAATAACATTTGAATAGGCATCGCTTAAATCCCAAACGGGCACCTCCACTTTATATTCTCCTGTTTTAACGCTGATGCCCCAAGTTGTTCCTGCTCCAATGATTAGCAGACACACTGAGCTAACCAACATTTTCCTAGGATCTTTCCCTTGCTTCTTGACAGCATCCAAACTGGACAAATACTGAGTCACTACTTCCGGCTCACGTGATTTTATACAGATCGGGATATAAACGAACAAAACCCTGGCTGTCTTTTATTTAATTAAATTTCCTCGGGTGCTTTTGAATTATATATTTTTTATTGTCTCTCTCTCTCTTCACACTCTAAACTTGACTTTTGCATGAATAACTTTCTAGTCTAATGAGCTTGAGATGCAGGCACGAATTCGGCTTAAACCAATTCCCCTTTGGGTACAATGAGTTGGCTGAAATTAGAAGAGATGACATCGACAACGAATAAATTATCATTCCAATTTGTTTGAGTAGATTTTTATTATTTTTGGTGGAATGGATTTAGCAATGTAAATACTTAAAAACTGACCTCTGAAAATGAAGTACATCTATTAATTTATTAATAATTTAATTCCTACTTGAACACTAAAGGCATTCGCTTAATTTCGCACATTGGTAACCAACATTAATCGCCGGTTTCTGTCTGGTTGTTCGCAGAGTTGTGAATTAAATAAGCAAATAAGTGATATTGGGTTGGGAGCAGAGACAAGAGAGAAGTTTTGCCCATTGCTTAACCTCCTATTAATATTTGGATTTGATGTCGGATCTCTCCGAACAACCTCTGTGGAGGTTGTGGTAATATCCGTCTTCGTTGGAGTCGGTGTTGGATTTGGAGTTGTTGTTGGAGTCTCCGTTGTTGTCGTTATTGGAGTCGGCAGTGTAGGGCGCGTCGGTTTTGGCGGTCTTGGCGGCCTTGGTGGCCTTATTGGCTTTGGCCTGCCAGGGTAGACGGGATAGTGCCAAGTATGCGGAGGTGGATGGTAATAGTAGTATTCCCTATAAACTGTCGGCCTTGGAATGAAGAGCCCTTTTGCGTCGTTGATTAAGCGTGCTGTGTCGCTAAAATCCCAAGCAGGCACTTTTATTTTGTATTCGCCAATCCTAAAGGTGGTTGCCCAAGCTGCACCCGTGGTAAGCAGCAAGAAGCACACTGACTTTAACAACATTTTCGCTGTGGTTAACCTGTTGAGGTCATGGAAACTTGATTACAACTGAAACCTTTCAACCACAACAAGAGATTTTATACGGATGGCCCCTAAAACAATACCCTGGCGGCTCCCTTATGCTTAATCAAACTAATACCATTTTCAGCATTTTATTGTCTTTCAAATCACAAATTAGTTACGATTATCGCTTGAATAACTTTCTAGTCTAATGAGCTATCAATGCAGTCCAAAAAGATGGCTACAACTGACCCCTTTTACGATACAATGAATTCTGATTAGCGTATGGATAGTAT
This sequence comes from Drosophila siamana, assembly GCA_035047445.1. NCBI lineage: Eukaryota > Metazoa > Arthropoda > Insecta > Diptera > Drosophilidae > Drosophila > Drosophila siamana. The sequence goes on along the minus strand of JAWNPP010000020.1, from coordinate 1,030,666 downwards.
GGATAGTGTCCATAAGGTGCAACAGGTCGTCGTCGCTCTGGCTGTTGTTGTGGCCGTGACAGTTTCTGTTGATACCGGTTGAATGTATTTGGTGTCACTTGATAGCGCTGTTTGCCAGAGCCGGGCATTATCAATATCAATGGTTTTCCATCCTTATCAGTTAGTCGCACAAACTGTGCATCGGGTCGCAGCGTAATTTGACCTTCATGACCTTCGTCTTCGTTTGAATTGTCCACCTCATCTTCGTCCACAGATGCGGGAGCTCCAATTATTTGATTGTCTCTATTGTTGTCTTGTATGCGAAGTAATGGAAGAGGAGCTAACCTCACTCCCAGGGGATCGTCTGCTGGAACAACTTCAGTTGTTGTTGTTGTTGGCAATGCGGTCGAAGTTGAGATATCTGTAGTGGTTGGTAACGCTGTAGAAGTTGAAATATCTGGCGCAGTTGTTGTTGATTCTGTCGGCAATGCTGTTGAGGTAGAAACTGTTGTTGAATCTGTCGGTAATGCTGTAGAGGTTGAAATATCTTCCGATGTTGTTGTCGAATCTGTTGGCAATGCTGTAGATGTCGAAAGTGTTGTCGAATCTGTTGGCAATGATGTAGAAGTTGTTGAATCTGTTGGCAATGCTGTAGAGGTTGAAATAGTTGTTGACTCAGTTGGCAATGCCGTTGAGGTGGCAAGAGTTGTTGACTCTGTTGGCAATGCCGTTGACGTAGCAAGTGTGGTCGAATCTGTTGGCAATGCTGTAGAGGTTGAAGTAGTTGTTGACTCTGTTGGCAATGCCGTAGAGGTAGCAAGAGTTGTTGACTCTGTTGGCAATGCCGTTGACGTAGCAAGTGTGGTCGAATCTGTTGGCAATGCTGTAGAGGTTGAAGTAGTTGTTGACTCTGTTGGCAATGCCGTAGAGGTAGCAAGAGTTGTCGACTCAGTTGGCAATGCTGTAGAGGTAGAAAGAGTTGTCGACTCAGTTGGCAATGCCGTAGAGGTAGCCGGAGTTGTTGACTCAGTTGGCAATGCCGTTGAGGTAGAAAGAGTTGTCGACTCAGTTGGCAATGCTGTAGATGTTGATATTGTCGGGGATTGAGTTGGCAGTGCTGTCGATGTTAAATCCGGTGACTGTGTTGGCAATGCTGTAGAGGTAGAAACCGTAGTAGAAACTGTTGGCGATGATGAGGTGGTTACGGCCGGCGATTGGGTTGGCAATGCTGTAGAGGTGCTTACGGTCGGCGATTCTGTTGGCAATGCTGTAGAGGTGCTTACGGTCGGTGATTCTGTTGGCAATGCAGTTGACGTTGTGACCGGACTCTCTGTTGTTGAGCTGGTTTGGGCATTTTGTTGTTCTTGGTAGGCCAGCAATGCGACGTAGTAATCGTAGTTTTGCAGGTATTGAGCATAGTTGTAGTCGTTGTAGTATTGATTCCATAAGTGAGCATAATATGGATTATATTGATTATATCGGTTATTTTGAGGTCTGCGCGTAGCTTGCGTTGTTTGTTGACTCGTTGATTGTCCTGTTATTTGCCTAAATATATCCCGTATATTGTAAACTGGATACCGAAACGGACCAATGGCGATCGTAGGGTTCTGAGCACAGGTAGGCGCCCAGACAAAGACTAATAGGAACCAGAAGCGATTAATTAACATTTCGGCGACCTCACGTCAAAGCAACTCGTTTAGAACTGAACTTTCGTCAGCTTAGCGCAAATGCTTTTATATATTTATAGCTACTTAACTAAGTTTGGTGCTACGAATTGCTAATTTATTATCTTCGCCCAGCACACAGTAGATAGAAAACAACACACAGAAGAACAGCAGACAAATGCAATAAAATGTGAAAAGATTGGAGCACAGCTTTATTATCTTAGGCCATTCGCAAGCAAATACAAAGAATACACAAGAAGAGAACATTTGAATAATGGGTTTCGATCAGCATGAACTCGACTTGCTTTCATTCCCATCAAGATCGAAATAGATAGCCTAGTTGCTATCGTCTAATGAAGCCGACAAACTGTGGAACTGTGTTCAACTGTAAGAGCGGGTTTGGGTAGTCAGCATAATCAAGGGATGGCCGATCGTTATCCAAATCGTATTTGATGCGTGAACCGCTCTTAAAGTCGATGTAATCGTATTCATCATCAGTATCATCAATGCTATCCAAATCGTGGTCAATCGTTGGCCTCGATACCTTGGGTGGTATCGTCGTTCTTACTGCATTTGCGTCTAACAGCAAGTCCATGAAGGAAACTGGCGGTATTGGCGCACCATTGTTGACAGCAATCGACTGCAGCAAGTTTTCCAGAAAATGTTGGCGTATAAATGCTGCTTCCTCTAGCAGGTTCTGCGTCAACTCGTCAGCCTGCATCGTTTGCCTTTGTGCTGTGCCAGAGTCTGCTTGTGTACGTCGATTGACCACGTCGGCCAAATTGCTGTCTCCCACGTTGACATTCACACTTGTTGTTGGCAAAAAGAGTACCAGGGGCAAAACACGCTTCTTGGATTGCTCTTGTTTTACACGTACTCCGTTAACGCCCAGTTGCAGACAGAACAGCGCGATGCCTATCAAAGGCCAAAGTAGAGCCGCTTTTGGATTCATTTCACTGGAAGTTCGCTGACCAACTAAATGTTTTAGCAGTAACTTTTGCATATTTAACTTGTGCTTAGTAAAAGCGTCGCAGATATTAAATGCAAATGGGAGTAGAAAAGTTTCTTTTCAAATTTCTCCCCACAAAGCTACAAAATCGATTTAAATTCATTTGTCAGTCATCATTTTATTGAAAACATTATTAACTAATTAATAACTAATTCGTTTGGAATGCTGCGTGGACTGTTGCTCTGACTCTATCCACTTCTTCTGTTTCGCGCTGGCTTTGTTTGGGTTTGTTTTGCTTTGTGTATCGGCATTTGCTTTTCGCCACAAATCGTCACCGTCTTCGTAATCATCGCCAAAGTCATCGCCCTCGACATAATCATCCTCCTCATCGCCATAATCGTCGTCTTGGCTGTATCTGTTCACATTCTGCTGTACATATCCCAAGCTGCCTCCTTGAAGGCGCGGATAGTTTGCTAAGCTGCCATACCGCTGGGAACTAGCATACCTGTTGCGTAACCACTGACGATAGCCGGCAATGTCGCTGTAGTATCGATCTCGGTTGCCGCCGGGCCTGCGATATACTGGACGACGACGATTGTTGTAGGTGTTGTACAAGTTGTAGAGTCCACCATTGCTCTGCAGCACTGAGTAGGGCAATTCTTGCACTCTTAGTCCGGGTATATTGTTGAGGTTGTTCAACCCAATGATCTGTGGGTAACCGGAATAGCCAAAACCAGTGTTCGGACGAAGTCCCAAATTGGGCGTAAGCTGTGAGCCGTAGTTGCCGCCAAAAATTTGGAGTCCATTAAGTGTGTTGGGAAGCTGAGCGGCAATCAAATCACTCAGCGATGGGGTCTCAGTTCGCGTTATGGCATTTGCTGCCAGGTTGGGCACGCTGTTAAAGTATCCATTTACCGCTGGGGGAGTAAGCGTATATTGTTGAATGCCATTTTGTAGAAGAGGTGTGGTTAGCGTTTGCGTGAGAATCGCCTGGCGCAGATCGACGGTCTCCTCAGGTGTCCGTGTGGCGGTGACTGTGGCAAGTGCCGTCGTCAATGGCGATTTGGTTACGTTGAACAGTTTGGTGTACAGCGGGTTCAGACTGAGGGCATTGTAGAACTTCGTCAAGTTGACGGTCGGCAATTCGACCGTTATTTTATTGTTTTCCAATTCGCGGGACTGGGCACGCTGCTGGGCCATGGCGGTAGCCGCCAGGACCAACAGGATAACCAACTCCAGTTGGCGCTTAAGCATTTTATTGTCTGCCTGTTATGCGAGCGTACGGTAAACTTACTGTCCGCTTACTGACTGAGGTCAGTAAAGAATTGCCATTGGCTTTTATAACATGCGCTATAATCGTTTGACCTTCTTTTGTTGCTATTTTCTTAACCATCGTGGAGTATAAATATTAATATCATTGGCATTTTGAGTACAATTTGCATAAATAATTGACACAGGTACGTTCCGTTTAAGGCGTCTCCTTCTAAAAATGAAAGTATGTAGCAATAAAAATCGCATTCGACGGGGTATGTGGTAAAATCATTTGCATTTGGTCATCTGGTCACCTGGCCAAATGGTCAAATTGGTGGTGAAAGGTAAACAGGATTTAATTATTTGCTTAATCTTCTAATCTTTCATTGCCACTTCTTAATTATGCAATATTTCTTCTGGGCACATTTCCCAGAAGCTTGACTTATATTTTATGGCAATTTAACAGCCGTGAACTGATTTGGCAACTTTACCATCGTCTTTCTTCGCATTGAATATCATTTAAAACTGATGCACTTAATTAAAATTCTCCAATTTGCATAGCCTAATTTTTGTACTAAAATAAAATGAAAACAATGCATCATGTTTTTTTAAAAATAAAATGAAAACAATACGACATGTAGTTACTTATATGTATTTCTGTTTAATATTTTCCATATCTATTTTATTGCCACCCACAATGTTTCCCTTGAGGCAATTCAAATTAGTTACCACAGAAGTGAATACGCGTGTGAATACATTTCATAAATATCTATTTCAATTATATTTTTGTTCATTTTTTGTTTTTTACAAAAACTCCATCTGTTTATATTACAAAGTTAATTAAACTACATTTAACCGGCAATGTCAGCTTGAGGTTGAGCTTGAACATCAATAGGAATTTGTCCTTGGACTGGATCAATGGCTAGGTAAATTGTTTGAGGATGCACCCTGGACTTCTTTGATTTCTTCGACTTCCTCTTGGCCTTCTGGGATCGACGCATCTTGCGTTGATCCTGCTCGATATTCATATTTAAATCGACCTGTTGCTCTGCTGGCCGGTAGTTGGAAAGCAACTCCTGAAGTTGAGCCAAACTAATGGAGGCTTCTTGGTTGTTGTTCATATTGTTGTTGTTGAATGGCTGATAGGCCACATTGGCGGGCAAGGCCTGATTCTGCAGCTGGGCAATTTGTTGAAACTGTTGGAACTGCTGCAGTTGTTGCAGCTGTGCCAGCTGTTGAGGCACAAGCTGAGGCTGGCCTTGAGCGAGCAACAGCTGTGAGAGTTGGCTCAGATCATTCAATTGCATTTCCTCGGCAGCGCGGTTAGGAAGACCTGCTCGTGTCGTTGCCGGCAGAATTGGCGAATAGGTAATATTGATGAATGGAGGGAAACTGTTAAATCCGCCCCAGCCAGGACCATGATGATGATGCGGTCTGCTGATGATGGGCCTGATGATGGTGGGTGGAACTGGCGGTGGCACTGGCACCGGGATGGGTATGGGCTGAGGAATGGGGAAGGGTGCTGGTGCAGGTGGTGCTGCTGGTGGCGGCGGTGGATGCTGATAGTATGGATACGGTGGATACGATGTCTGCGGAGGTGACGAGATTATGATCGGTTTGGAGTCGTACACTGGATATCGCGCTGGTTCCGAGTCTCTAACAATCGAAAAGATGCGTCCCTGCGGATCAGGATCCTCGTCGTCGAGGTCTTGGGATGCGGGCAGCGCAGCTCGAGCAAAGACCCTCAAAGCCTGTGTTTGCGTCAGGGCACAGAGGCCTAGAAGCAGGAGGATGGAGTTGGAACGTCGCATTCTCTGATCTTTTGAAGAACAAGATGAACTGATGCAAAGCAGATGGCAAGTTGGCCTTTATATAGATTACAGAATGTTCGGGTCGAGCTCATTAATAGTAACCTATTAGTTATGTAAATGTTGCGTTTGTAGTTCTACAACTGAGGAACATATCTATACATTTATACACACATGAGTTTATTAATTCACTGGACATATTATAAATGTGCATAATTTTTGTGCGACTCAGAGTCTATGTCAAAGTTGATATTTCCTATTAGTCGATATGGATATGGATTCATTAATTTTTATTTAATTTCATTCAGTTAAAGTCGTTAAAATATCTGCATAATTTGAATATTGACGTCTCACAACGTGTGAATGAAAGTTCCAATCATTTAACTAATTAGCTTTAATGGCCACACGTGAGTATCGTTTGTATGAATCGGTAATATCGTTTGTAGTCTGCACGAGGCTTAGGAGCTGATAAGACTTTACTTCATTCTTGTAGATCGGCAGACTGATTTTATTGGGTGCTAGTGGCTGGTTCAGTCCTACTTCAGTCATACCTATGTCAAGGTTCGCCACATGAACCGGCTCCAATAAAGGATGGAGTATCAACGCTTGTGGTCCCTCTCCTAAGGCGCGACCGAATCCAAGAAAGCTCGTCGGAAGTCCAATCTGGCTGAATAAGTTAAATAACATTGTTTGTACAGGCTTTTGAATGGACTTGTCAGGAATTGTGTGATTGAGCGTCTCCTCCAAAAGCTGAGTTAAATTCAGATTAAACTCGTAGAAGTCGTCACTGCTTGAAATTATCACGGCTTGTCCATTTGCGAGACCAATCAAAACTAAACTGAATAGAACGACAAACATTTCGTTTGAGTATCTGCTGAGTTCTAAGTAAAGTTCTTTCGTTGTTCTTCAGCTTATATACCAAGAAAAATGTTCTAAATGGACTAAGCTATTGCAATTAATTGCCGAACTATTTGGATGCATCTTGTCAGTCACATGTCACTGTCAAAGTTCAGAGTTGAGACCTCAACACGAGAACCAAGTGATTGACCGGAAAGATTAGCAAGACATTAACCTACAACAAAATCGCAAACTGATGCATATCAAAGTGTAGCTCTTATTCAACTAATCAGATTCATCTTTGTCGTGTTTTTTACTTCTAGGGATTTTGTTTATGTTCATATTTTATTCATCTTTTACTGAGCGCGGAATTTAGAGTGTGCTCCAATCTGATTATATTAGTCCAAGTTATTAGCATTCGAATTGTTCTTAACGACGATGACGAGCTCTTTCTTTCTTTAATGCGTCAACAAAACATGATATTACTTTAGGCCTTTTGTGGAATCATTTTTTTTTTTTTTTGCAAAACTGCTTAACGGAATTAGGTTACTGTTTGCATAAGTATAAAATATCTGATCTGCTTCCCTGTATGAATACATAAATACGTGTATGCGCGAATAGATTTGAATCATTTAGCCTGAAGCGCTTGCAAAATGAGCTTAAAACTGGCCGTCTCCCTGTGCCTGACACTTTGGTGTGGCATTGCCGTTGTCGTTGCCGTTGACGAGGTGCCAGAGAAGACAAGTCGCGAAGACTACGATGACATCGATGTAGAAAGCAGCAGCATTGCTCTCGCGTCAGCTGCAACAACTGGTGAAGAAGAGGTGTTACTGAGTACTGAGAATGCATCCAGACAAGGCCCATATCCGTATTACTGGAACAATCCATACTACGGATATCCGCCGTACTACTATCCCGGCTTTCCAAGACCAGGACCTCCCGGACATCATCATCATTACCCAGGTGGCTCCTATCCCGGCTGGCCTTATTCTGGATGGCCGTATTATTCTGGATATCCTGGCTACCCTGGTTATCAGTTCCCCGGATACCCCAACTATGGATATCCCTATCCCTATCCAGGCTACCCTTATCCCGGCTATCCCTACCGTGCCAGGGAGTCAACAGAGGAGACGACAAAGCTCTGCAAGACTGTGTTAGGGCTGGGCAGCATTTGCACTTCGGCATGAACACCACGAATAAATAAATCATATTGAGAAACGATAAACTTAAGTGGATTTCATTGATTTATGTTTTAAATTTTTGCATAGAATAAGAATTTGCTGAATTTATGGCATCCACATAAATCTTCATCAATTAATAATCATGATGAAGCGTAAATTATTGGCAAGCACCTTCTCTGCATACATTGAAGATTTATAAGTCAATCTGTCGAGTTTGATATTAATAGCTGAAACAATTTAACAACGATCAAAGCTGCTAAACACCATTGTGTCACTGTGAGATCAACTGATTTGCATATTAATGATTCGCAGTCTCTCACTTAGAAGTTGACACCATCTGATCAGAGTTCTGACCTGGGTGGCTGGTTTTTTTCTTTGCATCGCTGATGGTTATTTTAAGTGGTAAGCTGACACTATAAAAACTGAGACATGATTGCAGAGCTAAGCAGTTGCAACAGTTTTCCACCCACAAGATGAACTCTATCGTTGTGCTTTCTGTATTGTTTGCACTTTGCTGTGGTCTCTCCATGGCCAAGGATGAGAACGATGCTGTGGTCTACAAGCTGGACGAGAGCAGCATTCAGGCTGCAGCAGCCTACTATGGAAGTCCCAGGACCCTGAAGAGAACCGCAGCTGGCCAAGGCAGACTCATTGGACTCAACTGGAGTCAAATGCCCTTGAAGAATTATCTGTTTACGAAAACCGAAACGCATGTGGACAAGGATGGTGACTTCGATTCAGAAACAGATGGCGATGAATATCCCGATTTGGAGACGGAAACTGATCCAAGTCAGCTTCCCGCTCTACCAGCGGGCTTTCCTGCTGTTCCGCTTCCTACTTTTACAACTTATGACGCCTATAGTAGCTTTCCTTCTCCATATGCATATAGCGCTTACAGTGGTTTCCCATCTCCATATGTTGTGGACTTTGCTTACAAAGGTCTTCCGTATCAGAGCACTAAATACTATAATCGTTACTATTACGCAGCTCCACGCAAAGTCGGAAAAAATGCCAAGAACTGCCGTCAAACCTCATCAAGGGGCAAATCTTGCTATTAAGAAGAGAAACTGCAAAAAACATCTATCAAACTTGGGTAACATTCTAATTGTCACTATTTAATGATGAAAAGAGCGTAATAAATTTAGAAATTATTCAAGAAAAAATTTTTTTTTAATTAACAGCGGGGAAAAGGCTAAATTAGCGCCATCTTTTGCTCATGTCAAATATGTATGTTTACGTATGCAAATTAAATTAATATGTTTTAATGGGTGAATGTAAACCAATAGTTTTCTTTGCGCCCATACCTATTTTTGTTTTTTTTGTTTTTTTTTTTGACTAATTAGTTTAGTTTTGGTGTTTTTTTTTTTTTTTTTCTCCCCCCTCCGCTGGGGGTGGGGTGGTATATTTCCATATAATTTATATGGGGGCCCCCCCCCCCCCTATATATTTTATATTTTTTTCTTTCCGCGGGATTGTCCCGTCTTTGTCTGTCTCTCTCCTAAAGGGCCGGGGCCCCCTTTTTGTTCCGTGTTTGTGTGTCCGCCCATTTTTTTTTTTTTTTTGTTGCCCCCCCCCCCCCCGGGCATTTTAAGAAATTCGATTTTTTGTTTGTCCGCGAAATTTAAAGTTTTGGGTTTTTGTTTGGGTTTGGTTGGACCTTAATTTTTTCGGGAAAAATTTTTTTTGGGAAAATCCATAGGAAGCAGTTCGTGGTTTGTTTCTGGTGGACAATGTGACCGTGCATGATATATTTCATACTTTATGCGATATTTAATACATGATTGAATATAAATTTACCAAATATACAAAATATGCCGAAAATATCAAAGAAATACATTTTTCGGTATATTTTAGTATATACGAGATGGGTAGCGGGTATCATAATCGGTCGGGCATACTCGACTATAGCTTTCTGACTTGTTTTTATTGATAACTTTGCCTAACTGGAAACGACATGTGCAAATAGTTGTCAGCTATCTTAATGATCAAACACAAAATATGAAGAAAGCCATTAATCATTTATTGCACAAAATTAAAGATAAAAATAGAAAGCATTTTGATGGGTCCATTGACATGATATTCGATCGATATCAGAGTACTGTCTATAATCTTGAGATGGTTACAGATTGATTTCTTACATTTAATAGTACATATAAAATTGATCATTTCGCCAAAAAATAAATTTAATGTTCATTGACACAAAAGAAAAAGCTAAAACAGAGCGAAATTTCGCTGAGTTCTTAACCAATTTTAATGGTCTGACTTATTTGCATGCCATTGATTGGCATATTCGCATTCAAATTTGTGTTTTTAAGGCGTTGTCTTCGCGCTTAATACGGACGATCTAGTTGGCGGCATGTGGGTCAGTTTTAATATGTATACGGATAGATTTGTGAATTAAGATATCACCCAATAAAGTCAGCAAGCCTTTTGTAGTCGCCAGACACAAGAAACCCTATAAATACAAAATCCAAAAGAGCAATTAATCAGTTCGACACAAACGCTCAAAAAATGAGCTCGAAATTTGTTCTCCGCCTACTGTTGGCACTTTGCTGCGGCATTGCCGTGGCCAAGGCTGCCCCGAAGGCCACCAAGGATGTGCTAGTCTACAAGTTGCAGGACGATAGCAATGACGATCAGGAGTTGTACGATGCTGAGGCGTACTACAACAACTTGAAAACCTATCAGGAGGAGGACGAGACCAATGATCTCGCCGAAGAGGAACAAGAGGTGGAAACCGGTCGTCAGGGCGGCTATCCACCTTACTTCTATCCTCCTTACGGCTACCCACCATACTATTATCCTTACCCACCACCCGGACCTCCACGACCGGCTCCACCTCCGCCACCACCTCCACCACCACAACCCACCGAACCAGAAACACCCGGCGAAACGCCACCACCACCACCTCGCCCCTTTCCACCACCTCTACCACCACCACCACCACCAGGCACTCCTGGACACCACCATCCACCAAGGCCGTATCCCCCTGGACCGTACCCACCCGGACATTACCCACCTGGACATTATCCCCCTAAGCCTTATCCACCAGGACATCATTATCCTGGCTACCCTTATCCCGGCTATCCTTATCCTCCTTACTATCCAGGATATCCATATCCAAAGCCACCCAAGCCAACCACGAAACCACCTCAAGAAGACAACACAAAATACTGCAAAAAGATCTTTCCTATTGGCGTGGTGTGCTTCTAGAGTACACTAGTTTCTGTGACAATACCATCAATGTAATTTATTTACAAACTCTTTAATGACAATAAATAAAAATTCTGAAATAATGGAGTTGAAGTTTCATTATTATTGATTAGTTATTATTAAGTTTATACACGAAAGTTGTACAGCTGTCTTCGTATTTTAGAATGATTAATTGTCAAATTAAAAGATTAATCAAGAATTTAGAATTCAAATTGGATTAATGCATGGAATTTTTTTGTTATTACAAGGAACAATCTACATGGGAATATAAGATCGCTCCTTTGTGCATTTATTGCCACAATGTTATTAATTACCGACAATAAATATTGCCTTCGATTACAATAGCAAATAATATCTACATTAATAAGACTATTTAAAATAGCAATACAATATTATAATCGCTATTTAAATCTACAAAAAGAAAGCAATAATTTAATTTCGAATTTAATTACTTGGTTTATTATCAAATTTTAAATAAGGCTTTCACTGTATTCTCAAGCTTTTAGCCATTATTGTGAATAACAATAACAAAATAATAGTTAGTTATTTCCATAGAAATGTTATCTGCAATAATATGCGAATAACAGCAGAAAATAACAAAGAAAGATTCTTAAATGAGTGTTGAAGCTTATCAGATTGGTGTGCACATTGAAACCAGCATTTAGAGTTTGTATGGGAGACAAATGGAGTAGATGGAACTATTCAGGTTAGTTTGATCGATGCTATCACTATTTAAACACAATGTCCACATTGGTATGAACTATAAATACTAAGGTCTTTGGGTCCATTCTTCAGTTCGATTGAAACCCTCGCAAAATGAACTTTAAGTTTGCTCTCTGCTTTGTTTTGACTCTTGTACTTGGCCTAGCAAAGGCCAAGTCCTTTCATAAGCTGGAAGCGGTTAACGGTGGAGCTGATCAAGGCTTCATAGCCGAAGGACGTAATATCCGACAACTGGGACAGTTTGATTCGACTGAAACAAAAAAAGAATACGAACTCCTGCTCCTTGACTACAAATATAATCCGCAACTGTTGGCCTACAAATATTTGCTCGCTTGGATTTTAAAGCACAAATCGCATTCAACCACAACTACAACTACAACTACAACCACATCAACAACACCAAGAACGACAACAGACGATGATGATGACGAACCACAAGGGGTATCAACTGAACCGACATTGTCAAATCTGCCAGGCCCGATCGATCCAGCTGAACTTTCGGGTTTGCCTCCTATTCCTTTCAACTATTATTACCCTTACCCCATTTCGTCCAATCCGTTTCACTCAACCATTGTCAGATCAGTGACGCCTCCACCAAGTGTACTTCCAGAGGACTGCAAAAAATTTGGTCATTTATATATATGTCTCGGCAGACCAACGAATGCTTAAACAACTTCAAAACTTAAACAGCTGAATAAAGATGTAAATAAAGATTTAAAGACATTGAAAATATAAACATCAAAATAAAATATTTAAAATTTTAATAAAGAAGAAAGCAACAATGTAATTTTATTAAGGTTGGCTAGATGATGTTAACACCGCATTTAATGACACTGTCTACGTTGGCGCGGACTTTAAATACTAAAGTCTTCGGGATTATTCTTCAGTTCGATTGAAACACTCACGAAATGAACTTCAAGATTGCTCTCTGCTTTGTTTTGACTGTTGCACTTAGCCTAGCAAAGGCCACAGCTGTTCCAAGCTTAATACCCGAAGGAATAATAAAGCAATTTGATTCGCCTGCCACACAAAAAGAGTTTGAGCTTCTGCTCCATGACTTCAAGTTGAATCCACAACTGTTGGCCTACAAATATTTGGTCGACTGGATTTCAAACCACTTGCCACAATCGACAACAACTACACCAACAACACAATACCCAACTATAACAACAGGTGGTGAGGATGAAGATGAAGAACCAACAGAACCGACACCGTAAGTCAGCCACGATCCTCCTCTTTTTCTCAACGATTATTACCCTTACCCCTATTTTCAAAATTGCTATAGCTCGACCAGTCCCAGACCAACGACACCTTCACCAACTGTACTGCCCGAGCAGTGCATAACAATTGGTAATTTAAAAATATGTTATTATGTTTAAACGGCTTGCAAATATAAGCAGCTGTGTTATATTTGAAATGAAGACATTGCAAATATTAACAACAATAAAATATGTTAAATGAAGTAAATGGAGAATTTTGAAGTTAGTGACTGCGAGTTTGACAAACATTTCACATTTAATCTTTGGACCAGCAGCTGAATAAAGGTTAATAAAGACATTGCAAATATAAACATCAATAAAATATATTAAATGAGTAAATGGAGAATTTTTGAAATACATTGAATATTCATTCAGTGATGCCGAGTTTGACAAATATTTCATATTCAATCTTGGCACCAGCAGCTGAAAGATTAATAAAAACATTGCAAATATAAAACATCAGAATAAAATGTTAAACAAAGTACTTGGAGAAATTTGAAATATATCGAATACACAGTAACTACGTTTTTGACAAATATTTCACATTTAATCTTTGTGAACGATTTTTGAATGGTTTTCTTTCGGCACAAAGCGCTACGGGCGGGCTCAGTATTGGGTTGCAATTGACGTTGGGAAGCTCATTAACACAATCGTCAGGCGCAGACTTTTGGGCCAGGACTTTGATAATTGCCAAAGATACATTTCGCTTTTAATAACAATTTGTAAAAAAATGGAAAATTGCAAAAAAGAAGAAGCTAATATTTGAGAAATGTAAATGGGAATGTAAATTGCCATAAAAGTTCGTTGACTTGAATAAAATTTAATTTTAATGCAGTAGCAGCATTGCGAATGAATGAGTTTATTTGTAGGCTTATCACGTCTTTAAGAGGGCCAACCAACATGGCTGACTGTCTGCTAACTAATAGCCAGCTTATTTATCGAGTTTAGCCGACTTACTGGCGACACTAATTAAATGTCCAACCCGACTCACTAAATCAAAACAATTCAAACCAAAAGCCAAGTTAACCAAGCTGTGCCGCCTCCCTTGTTATGTGTTTTGTATGCGAGCATGTTTTGACAATCGTAAATTCTAGATATTGTTAAAAAACTTTGGCAAAAGCATAAATCTGCTGCTGCCACAACAACACAGTAACAAGAGCAAGATCCGGGGCAGGAACTGAGCTGGCCGCTAACGAGGCAAATTCGCTGCTGGAAATCATTGAAAAATAATGCCTATAAATATGCTAAAGAAATTGTCTGTTCTAGCATTGGAACTTGAGCTTTCCTGTTGGCTTTTGTGCCTCAATTGAGGCTTTGACTCTCAGATAGCATTCAAAAGGAAAACTTTTGCCGACATCGAGCGAAGGTCAACAGCGTAATTTGTTTACTTTATGCTGCCACTTTACCTAGTTATGAGTGTGCGTGTGTGTACAAGTATATGCGTCTTCCTCTCCACATATTTTACTATTTGTGTGTTTGTGTGTGTTTGATGGAGGCTACGCTTGGGTAAGCTTTGAAGTGGTTACTCCTAGTGTAGGCTTGTCTCACTGCTAGCAAGGTGGGGGGAATAGCACTAAAATTAACTATATTTACTCTACCATAACCAGTGGTAGTGAAATGAGAAGGAACGCCGCCCATTCTATCAGCTAAATCGAAGACCTCGAAAGTGTCATGTGCTTAATTGTTTAAACAAAGCACTTGAAGCAATTATCCGCAGATAATCATATAATTTATGGAATTACACTCTGCAATTTATATAGTATGTATTCATACATATATTTATGTTTGCGGCAGACAAACCTCTATAAAGCATATAATGCACGCCATAAATATGCCAGACAGCTTACTACGGCCATCCCCATAAACTATATATTTTGCAATGCTGCCATGCTGCCACAATGGCACTCTGTTAGCCGAAGCATGCCACAGCATGTTCCTGCCTCATCTGAATCGTGCTCTGACTCTGGCTCAACTGTTGCCCAACTGAGGCCAACATTTTTCTAAGGCAACCGTCGCTATCTTTAATATATACCGAAGCCTACACACTCTGCAAAGGGTCAAATCCATTCCTATTAGTACTTTACAAAGTCAAAATATGTAATCAATATATTTAAAGTACTAAGGTTATATCAAAAGCAGATTGAAAACCTCAGCATGCTTTCTTGCATGAATTTATCGTATTCACCAGTGCATCGCAAAATTGAGTGACCCTCGATGAGTGTATAAAAATGTCATTCACCAAATTTTTTGGGGTCTTTTTTTAAAGGCAAGCACTTTTGTGTTTCCTTTGTACCTAGAATTGTGAGTTCTTGAGCCTGGCAACCGACGATGACGATGCGGACGACGGAAGTACTTGAAGGCGCCGGAAATACAAAATGAAGTTAGCATATCAGTTGAGTTACTTAACGTAACATTTTTATGGCTTGCAATATTTGTGGGAAATGGGAAAAATGAAAATTCTGCTGACTTTGGCTTTTTTATTCTCAAACTTTATAATATTTTATGGTAATTGCCATCAAATGAATAAAACCTGAAATTGGAAATTAGGTTAATTAAACTGTCAAATTCAAATGGTGTTATGTGTTGCTATGAAAAAAAAAAAAAAAACATTTAATTATAGCTATCAACAATTTCATTGTTTATACAAATAATTGATCACAGTCTGCACCTGCTTAAATAAATGTTAGATGAATGAATGCATTACAATAATGATCGACTAAAAAGTAAGAAATTTTTCTAAGAAACTTGCTGGAGAAAAATCTTATACAATTGAAAGAAACAATAATATATTGTAAGCATGACTCTTTAAGGGTTTGCGGCAGCCATTTATTTTATCTATCTAAAATTACAGCTACTAAATTGGCGACAACTGTGCCAATAATTCAGCAATAAATAATATTATTTTTTTATGCTACTGTGCTTATGTAGCTATTGATGCGTTTAGTGTCAAGTGTCAGCTCATTAAATGTAAATTCAATTTTTAATAAGTCCAAATACTTGAACATCGAATTGGAATATCGAACCCCCAGAGTGTACTTGAAGTTTTAATTAACAAAAAGTCGCAACGAATAAGAGAAGCAAACAGTAATTAACATAGCCTCAGCACAAAAAAATGTAGAAAAAATATATTTATATATATATAAATATACATATATATGTATTATAAGCACAACTTCTGTATATACAATGAAACAGAAATGTGGCTTGACAATGTGGCCTCTTTTATACTCTTGCAGTGGAGGGTTTTATAAAAATGTCAGGCAGTTAACGAAAGTTAAAAAAAAAAAATTTTGACTATGGTAAAATCAATATTTTGACTTATATATGGAGATGAATGGTAAATAAATTATATTTTTTAAAATCTATACAAAATAAGTTAAAGGGCATTTCAAGTTTGATGTTTAATGCTTGATGTCTTTGATTGTTTTTAATGATTCTTTTGCTCGCCAAATGTTCTATTCTATTTTTAACTATGCATTATTTCAATCTTTCATAAGCTTTACAATCTATTGGTTTAATGAGTATTAAACTCTATCATTCTCATCACACACAAAGATAGAGAGCGAGGGCAGACTGGTAATGAGTATTTGATATCTGGCACTGAACAAGATGCTCTATAAATGTATTCGTGTGTCAATATCAAAATGTTTGCGGAGCGGCTGTCAGAATGTCAGACAGTGTGACATAGTGGCTGCCAAAAGCAGTTGGCCACAAACCATTAAAGACATATTAAATTGACAGACAGTAAGAAATACACAAGAAAGCGAGCAAAAATAGCAGAGCAAACTCCTCGCATTGGCATTCGCATTTAAATTGCAAATTTAAGACTATGGCTAATTGTTTAATGTGCACGTGCCGAGAAAGGCTGAAATTTTGGCTTTATTATTGTATTATTATTATTTTTATTTATTTAAATTTGTCATTGACAATGGTCACACACAAAAGACGCGCGAGAAACAAGAGAAAGTTTTTGCTTTACATTTAGAACACACGCCATGGGCCATACTCTGTTTTCCCAGAGTCCAGCAACAAACAATAATAGCAAGAACAACGAAGAAGCACAATAACGATTCAAGAACAATGTCTATAGAGGCAGGCGCCAAAGCAAGGCACAAGGCAGACACGCCTAACGCCCAAAAAGGCGATGCTTTGGGGCCTTTGCCTTTGCCGTTGCCGTTGCCGTTGACGTTGCCGCTGCTTTTGCTTTTGCCTTTTTTAATTTCTTTAAGAGCTAAACAGAAATGGCGAAATAAGCATAATTTCAGGCGCCATAAAAATAAAAACAAAACAAAAATAAATTCACACAATTTGAAAAACGCAAACACTCAGCCACAGCCACAGCCGCAGCCACATCCACAGCCACACACAAGAGCAACCGCAGTGTGAGAAAGAAAAAGTGAGAGGGATATAGATAGAAAGAGAAGCAATGGCAGCGGCGTCGACAGCGGAAGCCAAAGAAAATGGCAGTAGCTAAAGTACAGCTGCAGCTGTTTAATGGCAGCCCTCTCTCTACGTATGTGTGTGTCTGTGTGAGTGTACGTCTATAAGTGTATATGTGAGTGTATTTTTAAGCGCGCTGGAAAATGAATTAAAAAATGTTTACGACTCGACCGCTTGATTTTCGGCACATTGCAAAGTGGTTGAGGCATCCAATGGCCAAGGAATTTGGTTTATGCCCCCGAAAATGCTGCCACCTCGCCGTTGCCACTGGTGCTGCTACTGCTGTTGCTGCTGCTGGCGTTGTTGCCACTGCTACTGCTGCGTGTTTGTGGCGACGCTTTTACAATTCCATTTCGTGCTCTGCAGCGAATTGATTTTGTATTAACGTCTGCACATCCAAGCATTCAGAGTCTCTTAAAAATCCTTTTACATTTGCTTACTTAAACAGCTGATTCAATTTTCAATCTACTTACAAGTGCTAAGCATTAAGTGAAATATACATATTTATTATATTTATACAAATAATTTGTTTATAAATTATTTACAATATTGCTAAATTTTTTGAATAAACGATTTTATTAAAATTTATTAAATATTAAGTTGTTAATATTTCTAAAAAAATTTCTGAACACTATTTTTTTTAATGTTGTGATGGAAAAGTATCAAACAATTCTGAATTTATATAAATTTCTCTACGTAGAGTATTCAAGATTCAACAATTCTTCCAATGGCGAATGTTGAATTCCCATTACCTTCTTTCCTATTTTTTTCAGTTATTCTGTTGGCCTTGGCAATGAGCATAAAAAAGTTTTAATTATTTGAACACACTCCCTCTGTCGAATCCTAACTGCCAGCACGTGGAGCAAATGAAGCCTAACCAGATTCCATTGGCGATTAATATCTGAACTTGCTTTGGTCGCGTAGAAAGCAAACATTTCAATTGAATTCATATCTGAGTCGATTAGGGATGGAACTGAAATTAGTATAGGGAACCATTGATAGTTGTAAGCCCCTTCCACTGTCCGAGCGTTTGACATAAATTGTTGCAGTTGCTGTTGCAGTTGTTGCTGTGGCAGGCAACATTTTAAGGCGAGCAGTTAACGAAAGCGCCGCAACCAATTAACGGTCGCATAAGCTGCGCCCATTAAGTCCACTACACAAATACGAATACGCAAACGCACGTTACAAGGCAATGCAATGCAATTGCTGTTTAATTGAGCGCACGCCTGCCACAGCCATTTATGTGAACCACGCCTCGGGTTTTGCAGTGCTCGTTGCTCGGGGCGACGGCGGATGCCAATGCCAACAAAATGAGGCAAAATGTTTCAAAGGCATAAGCGCGTCTATAAATTGCATGCACTGCAAATCGTCGCCAGCGCCATCCCCCCGGTTGGACAAAAGGGCGAAGAGAGCCAAGAGAGCGAAGAGTGCTGCCATCCCCATTTGACAAATTATTATCGAGTTGGCATCGCCGCCGCGTCGTTCGTTGCCGTAAAACTCTGTGGTTTTCGGCTTAAATTTATGCGTCAGTCGGCGGCACAGGTATGTGGCAGAAGACTGAGCATTGACTGCTGCCACCGAACTCACGTGCCTCGTGTAGAGTCAATTAAATCAGTACTCGCTTGCGCTTGCAGGAGGGAAGCAGAGCCAACAAAAGAAAAAAAAGAATTATTTATGGCACGCATTTAGGCAGTGATAAAATATGACAAATGCCTAAAAATATGCCAAGATGCAGGATCGGTATACCCCAAGCTCAGTCTCTGGCTCACCTGCTGGCCTCCTCGCCCTCTCGCCTTATCTGCCACATGCATAATTTAAGTCAAATTGACAATAAATCAAAATACTGAAAATGCTGCTGCTCCTGTAACGGTCGCACACCGAGTTCGCCAGGCTGCCAGCCATTGAGAGGCGCCTAAAAGCGTGCTGAACACGCTTGGAGTTTGGACACAGGTGCCACAAGCACATTGGCAATGCCCATTTTGATTGCCGGAAACCGCGCGGCGACAACAAGTGCCAGACCAGGCCAACAATTCATTTCAAAATGCCTTTATAATTGTAATACCCTCACCCAGTGTAACATACGCTGCTCGGGCAGCCAGTTTGTAAGTATTGCTGAATAATGCACTCGTTAAATAATCATCAATTCGCTGTGGGTGCCGAGTAGCCAAGTTTCCTTATTACATGGCGAACTCTGGCATGAATCTGAACACTTGCGCACTCTCTGCTTTGCTTCAAGCGTGAAAAGTTAGATTATTCGCTAAATATCGTATTTTGTTAGTATATACTTAAATATATCTCGATTTATTTGGACTTTCAATTGTTTACTGAAGAGTGTAACCTGGTCTATACTATTTACTTTTAATCTTCTACTCTCACATGCTAATTATCTCATCTAGCAACTAATAGAAATGTTTATGCGCATTCAGATTTCGTTTGATTGATGATCGCTTAACTCGGATGCAAGTCCACAAAATATCGCTCAAAAATATTAACGACGTATTACCAAGGGCATTTGAGATTCGACAGAGAGCACTTAATTTCATGTTGTATATATGTTTGCCTTAAATGCTCTGGCGTCATGCATAAACTACACTCTCAATATGCCATGCAGAAGCGCAACGAAAATTTAGATTTATTTTAGACAATTCGATTGGCGATGACCGCGTTAGGTTTTATTTTTTACAGCTTTACTGTTATGCAATTTTCTGTTTTTTCTTGTAGCCCAGAAAATGTCCAAACATATAAATCTGTGGCCAGAGGTTGGAAAATTCCAAAAATAAATTCGAACGTGCAGAAACACAATTTTTCACGACGGCGTTGACGATGCCATCGTAAAGCATGTAAAGTAGCAGACTGTCAGTTGGTCAATGTGATAGGAGACGCGACCAGTGAGTGCGACCATCCCACATTCCGTTGCCCCATCAACCCCCCCCCCTCCCCACTGACCTTTTTATGGCGTGATCTAAAAATGACCCTGAACGCAGCTGCTGCATGCAATTAATCACAGCTCGCCAACCAGGTGAGTCGATGCTTAGGACAAGCCGCAAAACAAAAAAAAAGGAAAACTGCAGTTGAATTGAATTTCAAGCTAAACAGGTTAACTGGCAAGCCAAGCCAAGTCGAGTGCCATTCAGACGAAAGAGAAGCAACGAGAGAAGAAAAAATAACACACACACAAACACACACGCATTGCGAAATGCTTTCTGTGCAACGTCTGAGCAGGCGTTGAATATGACCGTGTGGCAGCTTCTGCTTCTTGTGCTAACGCCGCTGCCGCTGCCGCTGCCGCTGCGACTGCCGCTTCTGCTGCGTGCGTGCTTCAGGTTGAAGCACCTTCCAGACAGCAGCTGCCACTTAATTTTGCGCACTTTTTAGATGCCTAAGATGTCTTGCTGCCGCTGCTGCTGATGCTGGTGTTGTGCTGGTTTTACGGGTGCAAGGCGTAGCACATCAGTCAAAGTGCAAGTGGCACTTGTTGCCACTCCATGCCACAGCCCACAAAAACGGAAACAGCAGTCATGCGCTTGCCACGACGTAGGACGCAGTTTAGAATGCCTGCAATGCAGCACCGGCAGCAGCTGCCTCAAGTGGCGCCACCAAAAGTCTGTCCCGAAGTTGCATACGATTTACTTGGAACCCTTCTCAGACCTTGACAATGCCCCTCCAGGAACTGGAACCAGAACTGAAACAAGAGCGGCAGAGAAGCCGCTGCAGCTGCTGGCAGTTTGCATTCTTAGCTCGAATTAATTGCATCAAAGCAAACATGTCAAAAATTCCCCTGGAGGGAACTTTCTGGCCACAAGGCAAAGTTAACAAACGAACAAACATCTCACATAAATGTACATATATAGAACTGTGCTTTTTTGGCTCGCCTCAACAGTGCTCTGTTTTCAGTAATTATTTTTATTAAAAACGAAATTCTCGTTGAAAGAAACTAAAACTTTGCACAGGCACACAAATAGAAGACTAGAAAATGTGCACTGCAAGATAAATTCCAGACCTGGTTTGTCCTTAAAAATAATAACGATGATGATGTTAGATACTGAGACAAGCTTTGTCAAGTTCTCACAGTTAATAACCTGAGGTTTTCATAAAATGATTACTAACTTTATTTTTAATTAAATAATGGGTGCTGTGCTTGTCCAAGTATTATAATCTTCCCAAACCTTATAAATCTTAGTTTGAGTTGAATAAAATGTACATTTGGTGATGGCGAAAGTTTACTTAATCTTAAACTCAGGAGGCAAATTCAAATAAAAATAAAACACTAACATTTTTTTAGCATGAAATTTATTGTCAATTCAGGACTACAGGGTATCCTCAGATTTATTTTAGCATCGATAAAAGACCTCATATGACATCTGGAGTTTGGGGAAACGCATGGTCCAACAAAAATAACCATAAGCGGCTCGGTTCGTATATGTCTGCTTGTTAGAGTGTGTTTGTGTGCGTCGTCGTTGGACCATTGCAGAGCATCCTGCTGCCCGCAACAGTCGCTTTGCGTCAATGCATTGTGCACAAGGATGTGTTCGCAATTTCCCCTGGGAAATTTATGCAAATAAAATAACAAATAAATTTTACAATTTCATGTGCACAACAACATTCAAGCGTGCACTCAGTCAGATATTCATTTATTCAGTCAGTCAGCCATTCTGTATCATTTTATGCTTTTGGCCTGCGTTTGTCTGGGCTCAACTTTTGCCATTGCATGTTTGTCAATTGTTGTGTCCGTCTGTCTGTTTGATTCGTTTTGTTTGTCTGTTTTGACGCTCTGTTTGTTTGCTTTGGTTGTTTGTGCCCAGTTTGCATTTGCAATAAGTGTGTGTGTGTGTGTGAATTTGTTGAAGGTCGTCATAAGTCGGAGCGCAAATTGCGACTCCCACGACGCTTCAGATCATTTCAAAATGCTAACATTTAGAATATGTCTAGACAGCGACCTTGGCGAACAATGGAAGCGCGCATTTATACGATTATACTCATCATCACTGCGCTGGGCAATCGCCGAGGTGTGTGTCTGTCGCTTTCCTGTAGTGTGTGTGGCTATTGCGAATATAAAAACTTTAATTGCTTCAAGCGTCAAACTTTTTTAATCATGAATGTGCGCATTTAACAGCTGGTCGACTTTCCACCCACCCACGCGCAAATACCTCCCACACACACTGACACGCAAACGCACACTCGCGTTTGCTTAGAGCTACGCGTATTTCTCACTTAACTAGACTTCTAAAAACAACAAGGGTTAGCACCGTTTTTAGATCCTGCAAAAAACACCCTATACAAATCACAATAATGTTGCATTCTTTATTGAGAGTTAAGACTTTGAGTAACTAAAGCAAAGTCGGCAAATATCTCAAATAATTTGTTGGCAAAATATATATGAAATGAAAATATAATTGAAGTAGCAAGTTTATGTTTATTATAATCATTTTTACTTACCTCCTTTATTTTTTAAGCGTCGACATCTTAATTCATAGGGTATCTATATGTAATAAGTAAAAATGTTAACGCACACCGTCTAAAGTTTGCGGTTATCTTCTCATTGGTATTGTTCTGGTTCTTGTTTTTGTTCTTGTGCTTGTTTTGCTAGTCTGGGTAGTCCAAATGGATTAGAGGCAACTTTGTCTGCACCGTGCGCCAGAAAGTATGCAAAATTATTGAAATTGAGCATTCAATTTATTTGCAAATGGCTTGCCATATATTTCGAACAGCTTTTGCCTTGTTTTCCCGTTGTTATTTTTATTTCATTTTACTTTTTTCTCGACAATCTCATATGTGGAAAATTACAGCACACACATACGCACGAACGGGCGTCGGAAAAGAGGGAGAAAAAAGTTTAAGGATAACTGAAATGTACGCACGAAGGCGCCAACATCTATTAAGCTTCAATGGAGAACACAATGGAATATATATGTATGTATGTATTTGTATGTATGGATTGCTATATGAATGCGCCACACAACTTTCACACTCGCACCCACACTGTTTGTGGGCGGCAACTCAAATATGATGTATAAATTGAAATCAATAATTATTTCCATATCATTAGATGGTGAAAGCAAAAGAAAAACGCAAAAGGAAATGAAAACCAAATTATATGCGAAACAAAAAGTCGTAGATTCTTGAATTGTTTGATGGCTCCTTGATATATCCATACACATACATACATAATATCTAGCATCGACTCGATATATTTTGTAGCGCCAGCTGTCCTTGGGAGAAAAACAATTGCTAACATTGTTGTTTACCTAAAATAATGCCGCCATTGATTTGGCTCGTTGGCCAAGTTAAATGAATGCGCCCCCAAACCCAAACCCCAGCAAAGAAGTTAATTTTCAATTATTCCCAATGCTTACGCTGACACATAATATGTAAAGTAAACAAATTGCGAAGGAACGACTAATATATACGCTCTAGAAAGATGTATGCTTACTTTCCTAGCTGCTTCTCTGCTGTGAACTTTGATTGGCTATACCTAGATTTGCGCTTTTAATAGCTGCTGGGCATAAAATCGAACGGGAACCGCGTGAAAAACATCAGCAAGAAAAACAAATTTTGTCAAAGAACCTGAAGCGCTCTGGAAAAGGTGAAAATTGTTGTGCATGAGAGTGGAAATATTTCGAGGTGGCACACCGAAAAATGAAAAAAAAGAAAAACGAAAACGCAAACGAAAACAAATCAGAGCGCGTGTGTGCGTCTCAGCTTGAGTTCAACTCATATTGTAGCTGATTTGATTTTTTAACTGATTAAATTTTAAGACCATACAAACAAAATAATTTAAAAGGAGAAATTCCACGAAAACAAATTGGAGTCGCGCACGTGGTAACAAATGGTGATGTTTTCGAGTGTAGCATATTCTTCACATCGACAATTATATAAATAATGCACACAAAATGCTAAGACAGTCTACGCTGCATATGCGTTATGTGAAGCACAAAGCAATAATTAACGCGACGCTGAAACGATTCGGCAGAAACAGTTAGAGAGAGAGAGAGAGAGAGAGACATGAAATTACAACAATTACAATGCCATTAAACAAACTAACAAGCAACAGTCAACAATTCAATAATTAATATGCGACTTGTGCCCACTCTTGGACCACTTTGACCCCAATTTATCAAGTTTGATTTATTGCGGAGTTGTAAAATGCAGGCAGCTCCGCTCCTCGTCCCACAATGTCGTCAGCGACTCTGCCTCCCCATCTGTTTTGTCCACTCCGCTTCGAGCGGTTGCCACAAAGCGGCTACAATTTGGCTCACAGCCAGGCGCACATAATTGGCCTGGCCAGGAGCATTTGTTTGGCTTCGCTTCGTTCACCTGGCAACAACAAGCAATTGCACTCCACTCGAACCCGATTAAGGATCATTGGCGGCAGCAGCAAAAGGGAGAGAGCAAAAACTGCGGGAGAAAGCAAAAAAAAAAAAAAAAAAAGAAAATAACACGCCAAACAGTTCGTAACGAACACACGGAGAAAGAATAATTGTATGTATAAATAATTGATGGCAATAAACGAGGCGAACGAAGGCGATTTCGCAGTGAGCTGCAATACCGCAAATGAGTCTCACGGTTGAGTGTCGGTTCGCCTGAAATCCCTCGAACAAGTGTGTACTTATCGGGCACATAAACTAAGGCTGTTCCAAATTGCACAATTGGACACTTTAAACTGTGGAGTTTGTTTAGAAACTGTTGACAATTGAACTTAGTTGACTTATTGCATATTGAATACTCATAAAAACTGTTAAAGTTTTATATAAATTTTTCATGACATATAAATTTGTCATACTTAATAAGTACTGTGTTATAGTCTATTTAATATCTAATCTCGTTTGTATTTGATTTCGTTTCATACACATTGATTTTCACTGTTCCATTCCTTCCATTATTCTTAAGATAGTTTTCCGCAGATTGTGAAATTGCTGAGTTTGTGCACATTGGATTAAGGCAAATAACTCGCGCTTTTCCTTTACATATCGAGAATTTCATTTGACTTTCGTCTAATTGACAACATCATTTGCAGTTCGTTCCGTACGCAATCACTTAACCACTTGCTTGCTTTTTGCAATAATTACATTGTTAACTTGTAGCTACACATGCCACATGCCTCTTGCCCCTCTTCCGACAGAAGAGGCCCTCTTCTTCATTTTGTGGAGCTAACACGAGTAAACACGCTGGCAACAACAATTGCGAGCGATTCTAAGAAGCTGTTAGCGACAAGCTCGTAGAACTGTAAACACACCAGGCGCTAACAAAGCGAAGCTTCCCCAAAGATTGTGTCTAGACTGTAGACAATGTGACTGTGTGTGTATGTGTGTATGTTTAACAATTGCTGCATGTGTTAGTATTGTTGCGAGCGGGGCGTGGCCGTGTCATTAGAGGCACAACCTCGGCTCAATCTTTATTGTTGGTTAGTCAAACATCACTTGCAGTTCAATTTGCCACAGCTAAAAGTGGCGGAAATAGCATGGCAGCATGCCACATATGTACAACTTACAGCTTGCAACAAACAGTATTTAGAGGGTAGCAATCAACTCGCAACATGCAACAAGCTGCCCCAAAAAGTTTAGTACATTCAAATTTAGCATCATTTTCTGGTAATTCCATTTGCGACCATTTAATTCAATGTTGCTGCCAAAGAACACAGTGCGTGCAAAAAGTTTCGACCCAGTGTGTTAAGTTGCAATTGTTCTTACTCGTTAATTACGTGTAAATTCTGTGCTGCATTATGCAGCAACCAATAGCTATGCGTTGCACATTAGTAGATATACCCTATGAATTATATCAAACTGCTAATGGGAATCATTAGAACTTTAATATAATTCTATGGTCGATATTGTAAACAATAAAGTCTCCTGTTTTAACTACAACTGTCAAACAATTACTGCATCAGCGATGGTATTTATAACTTTTGTGGTAACAAACTTGTTTCACTAACGAATTATAAAATGGAATAGCACTATCAAATAAATTTTGTTTAATCATCTCAAATATATTAAAACAGTTTATAGCTCTCTAAATAATCACTTTTTATCAACGCTTTTCAGCTATAGAGCTTAAAGTCGAAAGTATTTCATAAATCTGTATCAATTGCATTCGAATATTAATTGAAATAAACCAAGTTTATTAAGTAGGTCAATTGAATCAGTTGAGTTCTCTGCGAATCAAGATTAGCGAAAAAAGTTTCGGCTTTTAATTGTGCGACTATAAATTAGAAGCTTTCGCAATATGCCACATTTTATGCAGACCCTTTTCACACTGCAACATGCGTTTGCCGCAATCCAAACAAGCCCATGGCTAACCTCCCTCGGAGCCAGGGAGGGATGTTTTGGGGAGTCTCATTTGAATGTGCATATAGATTCCATGACAGTATTCCCGAATCGGTCTATGTAATTACGTTGCAAACTCAGCGCTTTATTTGCTTAATGCGCTGCTGCTGTTCATTATCGTGCCGATTTCAAATGCCACTCATAAACTGGATGGGGTGTCAACAGGGGGTAGCAACAAAACAGAAAGAAAAAAAAAGAAAATAGATGCAGACATTGCATGTTGACTGCGTTTCAGCTGGCTCAGTTGTTTGGCGCATAATGAAACAGCGGCGATTTTGACATGCTCACAGTATACCACAGGCAATAATACTAATGCCTATGGCATTGGCAATGCAACAGCCACAGACTCTGTCTGTCCCCTGCGTCTCCTTCGGGGCTGCCAACTGTGCTCCAGCTGGACATCCGCATGCACATGCCTGACTGAATGCGGAATGCGAAAAAGGCCGCAAAATAGTGTACATTAGGCGAACGATCATTGTGTTTTTTTGCTGGTATTTACATTCTCATTATAATTGCGTGATAAATCGGATAGTCGGAAAACTCGATGTTGCCAGTTTCCCCCTCACCTCACCGTGTATCGTTCTCTTACCTACCATGGTCTATGCATGGGCTGTTGTTGAATTTCAATTAAGTTTGGTTAACAATAAATGGAATTAAACACATACATAATTGATGACGGGTGCTCGCCTCGCTGGCCACATGCATTAGTTGTAGACACGCACCCTTAGCCAAAACCATTTGCATAGCACTCATACGCCCCATTGTCCTAAGGCCTTTGCCTTTGCGTTGACTGTGCCTGAGAACCGAAATCAATTAGCAAGCGCTGCACAAAAGTCACATGTAAGTGGCATATCGAAAGTTATCGATGTCGTTGACGTTGCTTATTATTATTAGTATGGTTATTGGAGCATAAGCATAGCACACACACGCACACACACGCACACACATGCACATCTGCAGATTGAGATGAAGATTGGCTTGGGAAATGCGATTGTGAGCCGCCGCAAGACAAAAAGGGACTAACCTGTGCCCTGTATGCTGGACCCGGTTGTGCCCAGAGTATTCAATATTTGAATTTAGTAACTGATACACATAACAATGGCCATTTGGCGCACGAGCGCCCGAGCTGTAGCTGTGGCTGAAGCTAGACCTGTTTCTGCTGGTAGCCGATAGCCGATAGCTGGTAGCTGGCTGGTTGGAAGCATATCAAAGAAGCCATTAGATGGAAATCGTTTGGCGAAATTGCCACAATAAATGCTAAAATGTGATTGTGCTTTAATAGTGCCGCTTGACTTTGACTTTGACTGCTTTCCCATTTCGTTTCTCGTTCTCTCTATCGTTCGCCACATATGTCTATGTGTGTGCGTGGCTAGACACACGTATACACACACACTCGTCGCAATGCCTGCAGTAGACAGCACGTGGCAAAGCCAGCTTGCCCCAATGCCAAGGAAACCCAAAAAGAGAAAAAAAATTATCTCGACTCTGTTGTCAGCCTTTGGCTTGGCCTGGCAATGAAGCCCTTTCTCGGAATGACACTTTAAGCAACGTATTCCCTTCTTCATTTCTTTTGTCGTTGCCTCTTTAAGTGCCATAGATGAACGTTTGTTTCATCTGATATTGAAGCAATTTAAACCCATAGTTTCTCACCAAAAAAATAAAAACACAAACATACAAAAGAATTATCTTCATTCAGTCCAGAAGACGAAATAATCTGCAAGACAATTCATTTTATGTCTAATATGAAGTGTATTTTTACCACTGTGGCTATAAACGATCTACGTATCATTATGTTGAATATATAATGATGCACTCACCTAAAATGTTGACCATTAAAAATTAACGAACTGAAATAGTTGTAAAAAGAATTCATCTGTATTTCCATCCTTAGAACATTTTTGGTTTGGAGTTCGCAATTTTAAAATCACTTTAAATAAATTAATTTCTGAGAAATATTTGTTGCCATTCTCAAATAACTTTAAAAATATTTTTCTGGGAATACAATTTTTGTCTATTTTGGCTGACAAGTTTGTGCATTTTTTAACGCAACAATTGTTCTATAAAAGAACACAAAGTTAGAAAAGTGTCTTCCAAGCATTGAAGTATGCATTGACTACCCAACGATTGACAATCTGCCCAAAAACGAGCAGCAAATCCAAATCATAACTGCTGCGGATGAGCCCACAAAGAACATCACCTAATCGCCAAAGCTCTTCCCGCTGCTACTCACTTATGCGAGTAGTACTATGTTATGTATAAGGTTCCATTATGGATTTGCACTGCTATTTTTTTTTTTTATTTTCACTTTGTTAACAATTTCATTATTTTGCTTGATGCCAAGAACTGTCGGCTGTCAATAGCCATTGTGGTACTCGTACTGCTCTTGTCCAGCAAATTGCTACACTGGATTATGGGCGCTGTGTATGCGTATGTCTGTCAATGTGTATGTATGTGTGTGTATGTTATCTATGGTGTGGCTCACAATGTGTGCGTGTAAACGACAGAGCCATTGACTTTGACAGCGACAGGGACAGCGATAGCGACAGCCGAGACGAGGCAAAGCAATGTGAGATGAGATGAGACCAGACGTAGTCCATCGAGGCGGCCTTTCGTTCCGATAAGTAACTCCAGTAGCGAAAACTCTAATTGTTGTCCTGGCTACAGGACTTAGTGGGATTCATTGTTGCAGGCAATTTATTTCGCTGGCCTTAAAGTAAAAAATAATTGGGCATTTTGTTTTTGGCCATCTATCAAAATGTATCAAAATCTCGCTCGTGCGCACAATGCGCTGACAAACGAGCCGAGAACTGACTTTGGGCTTTAAAAGGTTTTCCACGAACACACACACATACACATACACTTATCCACACTTATATATACTACACGCATACATGTTTAGCAGCTGATAGCGGCAAAGGGCGGCTGCCAATCTAAGCGAAAGCAAATTGAAGGCAGGATAACCACAGTTTGGTTTGTTTTGGCCTTCTCCTGCTTCTACTTTGCCTTTCACTTTCTCCCTACTTTGCTTAGCTTTGCTCTCCTCCGCCTCGCACCACGACACCACACAATTCACACACAGCCGTGTTAATCCACACTAATTTGTTGGCCATAATTCACTTCGGGCTAAGCTGTTTCAAGTTGGCTGGCTCTTAGGCCAGTCTTTGTTATACCCTCGAACGACGCAGCCAATTATTATAGGGTATTTTGCTGTCAATGAGTCATTTCCTGTGCGGCCAAAGTGGAGTAATTTCCGCAAGCAAGCGAGTTCTGTTTGCAGGGTATCGAAATGCCGGTTAAGTGGAAACCGCAGAAACCTTTTTCTTGCTTTCATTTTCATTTGCATTGTGATGAATATCAGGCAAATTATCCTTTTTAATTGACAGCTGTTATGTGGATTTTGGCAACAACAACAAGACCAACAATAACAACAACTCCAACAAATGCGCCAGTTAGAGATACAGACACAGATACAGTTGTCCGACGGCGTGGCAACGGCTATGGCATTAAAGCCTGATTATGCGCTAAATTTATTTTTTGTGGCAAAAGCAAAAACCAAATAAAATATGAGCCAACGCAGAAGGACTTACAAATGAGGAAACTGTGGCCATTTTCAGGCTCGTAATTTCTTGTTGCCGGCATAAATATGTGCGCCAATAAATATCGTTCCCCATGACGGGGGGTTCAACGGGGGACAGGGTACAGGGGACAGGAGACAGGGGACGGTTTGCCTCGCCCCGGGGACGCCTCAATATTATCCTTCGAAGCGCATTAGCCTGGCCATTCTTCTACTTGCTGTTTTTTTTTTGGGTTTTGTTTTGCTTTTGAAGCGATTGCGTTGGCATAATGAAGCCAAGCTACCATTTGAGGGAGGAGCAGAGGATGGTCATGCCTTGCATAAATCAAGTAACTGTAAACGGCCAAGAAGACAACCCAGCCTTGGCCCAGTGGCGAGGACAAAGGACAACTAAGCCGAGACGGTCGAGCCTTACGTGCGCAGGATTTAATCGATGTACTTAGTTTATTGTTTTCAAATTGAAATTGCAAATTCAAAGCGCGCTGCCGAGTCAAGCATTGCCTCCGCCCTACAAATCCGCGTTTCCCACTCCCCGCTGGCTTGAGAGCCAGGCAAATTAATGTCTGTCATGGTAAATTTAATTTCATAAATATTTCAGATTTTTCAGCGCAATTTCGGCCAGGTTATTAAATTGACGAAAATCCACACAAAAATTCTCCATACTTTAACCCAACCAAGAAGCACAAAACAAAAAGCAATTCAAATTGAAATGTTAAGCAAAAAACATGTGGAAGTTCTTTGCGTATTTGTATATATTGCTTCTGCGTTTGTGTGTCTGTGTGTATGAGTGTGGATGTGTCTGTGTGGGTGTGCCTGGACTCGTGTGTTTTATGGCCTCCATTTTACGCTCTCTTAGGGCACACCTTTTGGGTTGAAGCAAACGCTTTGCTTTTTATCGCCAAAAGTAAAAGTAGGAAAAAAAATTTGCTGCGTAACAAAATATTTGGCACAAATTTCAAAAAAAAAAACCCCAGAAGAAACAAAAGCTTCTCTTTGAATGACTGAAGCCACAATACTCTGCCTGCTTTTTGTAATGAAACTTCTACTTTTCAATACTATCGAAGAAGTTTTTTCGAAGACAACTAATTTTGAAACAAGACTGCCTCCATTTAGCTTTACGTTCTCAACATTATTCAAACATAATATTGACGGAACTTTGAAGTCTGTTACACAGTTTATGGGAAACTTGGCATAGCCTCCGAAAGGGTATTAGAAGTGGCAACTTTTGCTATTAAATGAAAATAGAAATTGCTTTGGCCCTTAGCGGAAGAAGAGCGCAGCCAAGGAACTAGGGGATCGAAGCCGGCCAAGTTTTGGAATTTATTCAGTAACAACATATTGTAACTTGAGGCATAACTGCCAGCCAATCGAATAGTAGTAGCAACAGTTGCTGCAACAATAGCAACAATCAGCATTTATAAACCGGAGCCAGTCCACCGTGGGACAGCATATTGCCGG
Organism: Drosophila siamana; assembly: GCA_035047445.1. Taxonomy (NCBI): domain Eukaryota; kingdom Metazoa; phylum Arthropoda; class Insecta; order Diptera; family Drosophilidae; genus Drosophila; species Drosophila siamana. The sequence continues at coordinate 999,010 of JAWNPP010000020.1, read as the reverse complement.
CATCCAGTGCGTTTGTTCCTGTTGCCAGCTTAATGGTTTATTTATAAAGCAGCAACGCAAATTTTAACGAGATTTTTTCCTTCGAACTTTTTATGCACATTCTGTTAATTGCCCAGACCAATTATGTTTGACTTCTGCTCGCTCGTTCATTCAAATGAACAAAAACAAAGGCTGCAGCTAATGGACAGGTAGGAACTTGAGCTACCTTGATGCCGTGCCAGTGTGCCAGCTGTTCGTCTACCTAAAACGGTGGTCTTCTCTCCTTTCCTCAAATTTGCTCGCCCAATTATGCTGTGAAACTGAACTCAATTTCAAATGAATTAATGTAGTTCCTGTTTCCAATAATACTTTGATTGTGTGTATGCTATGGGAGCAATTTTCTTTTTGTAATCGAGACGGAATGAAAATTGCGAACATCCGTTCAATTATATTCACGAACTGAAGTCTGTGCTTCGATTAATTAAGGCAGTTCACGCCTGTTCAACGGTTTTGAATTTCTAAAATGCTCACTATATTTTAATTAATTAAAATCATAAACATTTCTATACAAAAATAAATTGAGCGCAAGTGAATATCAACCACATATTTATGCCAAATATACATATTTATTCAGTTAATTATTGCTCTTGAAAATTTGCTCACAATATATAAGTAAACTTATTTCCAATTCGAATTTAATACGCAGCTAAATTTGGTTTCAAAACGTGGCTACTAAATTGACATAATGAACATATTTTGTTTTTTGAATTTTTTCTGTTTTTCGATTTAGGAAAAGTATAGAGCAACGCTTTTGCTATCGCATAAATAGATAATTTAATTGCCCAATTTAAATTGTAGCATTATTTATGTGAATTAGTTGCCCATTTGTGAGTAAATAAAACGCATTGTAATTCTTTTCATTCACATACTTATTTATATCAAGTTGAGTTTACTGATTTATTAGCCAAATTTAGGCAATTTCGAAGAATAAATAATAAATGTTGGAAGAATTTTTACAAACCATACATATTTATTTATATTTTAATCATAATTTAATAGATTTGTGAGTATAGCGGTTGCACTGACTTAAATAACAACTATGAAGCTTAAATTCTTTAGGCATAAATTTGTGTGACTGACTGTGCGAATGAGGACAGCTTGCTGTGAGTACGTGTAATGCAAAGGACATTTCCTCAATGATTATAGAACATTATTGCAAAATGTAATAACAAATGGCAAGCTCTGTCATTTGTCTTGATTGTCGTTTGTCTGATGTCAGAAGTCGTTGCACAGATTCCACACACACAATCGCACACAATACTCCAGACCAATTGTATTGTTTGTGTGTGGCAATTAACAATTTATGGTTTAGTTATATTTCAATCTGGCGAATAAATGTGTTCACATTTATTTAGGTCCACAGCGACATACATATATATATAGTATATATATATATATATATATATACATATACATATATGTATCTGCGTGGAGTATGTTGCACGTCCCATGCAACAGTTGAGCAAATCTCTCGCAATTGCGTCGCACGAATAATGCGAACGCACAAATTAAACACATAAATTAACAGCTGAGGGCAGCTGGAGATTGTTTGTTAGCCAACAAAGTTCGCAACGGAGCTAAGAGAAAATATCCCCACTGTTTGGAGTGCTCTTAAATTCGCTTCGTCCTTGCGGCGACTGCGCAATGCGTCAGGCGGGACTCTTAGTTTTGCTGTGCTACGATTTGCGGCATAAATGTGCTTAACTAATTTCAATGCACATTTATTACCTGGTCCGAGGTAATTAGAATTATCAAGGGTGTCGTTGCTGGCCAGGCACCAGACTCCAGGCTCCTTGCTGCTTGCTCCTTGCCCTGTGGTGTCCTTGAAGACTTGGCGTGAATAACGGAATAAATGCAGACAAGGCTTCGCAGGAGGGACGGGCGGCATCCACGCACTGCTGCTGTCGTGCACATCCTGCCAAAGTTGTACGGCAAAACTTTCGGTTCAACCCATCAATTTGTGCAAAACCAGGCAGAGCTTGCCACATGTGGCAAGTGGCCTCAGGCGACGACACTTTCCAATAACAGCGACAAAAAATGTGCACCATTAGATTTCATTCCTTTGCTTCCTTCGTTCTTTCGCTCTGTTCCGTTCCGCTTCGTCCGTCCTTAGCTCACTTCAAGGGCGCCCATGGCTGACAGGCTAAACACGCATACGCAATGTTGGCCAGAGCAGAGAAGAGCAGAGCAAAGCACCTACAGACATAACATACACACACATAGTAGTACCTTGGTTGCGCTGCCTCCCGCTACGTGCACAAAATTAAAAGCTTAGCCCAATATGACCTCAAGTGTCAATTCATTGAAAATTTATAATTCAGCCCAGCCTCAATGCGCCAGTGACCCTGATCTGCCCCTAGCTGAGTTTGCCATTTTTGGTTTATGCTTTGGCGCTTTGTGTTCCATTTCCTATCGTCTTCATCTTCGTCGTCGTCTTTGCCTTTGACTTCGGCATCCGCTTCAGCTGGATGTCATGGGACCAACACTTGTGGCTCCCAATCACAACGCCTGCCACCACCCTCTGCCGGCAGTTGTCTCTCTGTTATTTATATCCGTCGAACACCTTGAGAAGTTTTCTCTGTCATACGTGTAAGTCCGAACGCGTTGACAATGCATAGGTGTTCCTTCGTCCTTCGTAGCTTGTTCTGGATTTCCTTTTTTTTATATATTTATTGTTCGAATGCTTTCCTTCATTCATACTTTTAGCTGAAATTGCACTTGAACTAAAAATAGAACGTTTAATCCCATTGTAGAATCCATTAAAACTGAAAGTACGTGAGAATCGTACAGTGCCTTTCATCGTTCTTGGAACTTGAAGTTTATTTCTTCGAAATTGATTCCTAATATTCAAACAAATCGTATATAATGCGAAATGTGCAGAACAGGCATACAAACAAGTTCTGCTTCTGAGAAATAAAGCACAGTCTGAATTATTTAGTCATTTGTTGGCGGAAGTGAAACTTCCTTGAGTTCTATAAACAGAATGGACTACAAATAGTTCGCTCTAGAAAATAAAACTTTAGCTGTGCGCTTTATTAATAATACGAGTATTAATTTCCTTTAAACGAATCTAATCTACTTGAATAATCTGCAATTTACTGAGAAGTTAAACTGTCCAGGTTTATGCAAAAAGGAAAGTCCACGCAGACTTGCAAAGTTTGAAACTGCTTTTAAAAGTGCAAGTTTATTGTATAGTCATACTAGCTTGAAGAGGTTTTCGACCAACAGTCGCAGATAACTGTACGATATTAAAGTGAAAATGGAAGGCGGAAAGAGTCTGGAGATAAGATAGCCAATGTCGAAACTATTTTTTAGCCAACTAACTAAGTAGAATGCAACAACAACAAGTTTACAGTCAAGCAAAACACGATCGACAATTCCTGACAGAGACAGGACAAAGTTCGCCTGCCGCCATGAGGCAACTTTCCTGCTGCGCCCACAAAAGTATGCAACACAAATGGGTAAAAAAGCATGGCATAAAATAGGAATGAAAACTGCAGGCTACGACGACCACGTAAGCGACGACGGCGGCGATGACGACGACGGTTGTGGCAATGCAACTTATGCAAATTTATTGGAAAATGCTTGGCAATATTTTTGCGTTTTTTAGCGCGGTATTTTCTTTTGTGCCGTAACTTTACGCCAGCTTCCCTTTTTTCACATCTCAGTTATTTTATTTTTTTTTTGTCCCCTTTTTGCATTTTATTTGTACATATCTGACGTCTTTTGCAGTTCGTCTTCAATTTTATTGTGTGCAAAGTAGGAAGAAAAAAAAGAAACCAGGCGAGTCGAAGGTAGAAATTGAAATGACTTAGGGCGTGGTCTGACTAGGCGTTACGTCTCTTTGATATGCAAGTTATTTCACCGCAATTTCGCAGTGTGGGCGTGTGTGAGCGAGACAAAGGCAACGAACGGCAAAGAAATTCCACAGAGAATGTCCATATGCGGTTAGCAATGTGAGCAAATAATAGAATAGGGCATGAGCACTGCCCCCGCTATAACTATAAGCCGCTAGCCTTGACGTGCACTGGCTGCATCTGCATAGGGACCAAGCAGGACAGACAGTTAGTCAGCGAGTCAGCCAGTCCAAGCACAGCAACAATTAATCAAACAGTAGCACTGGGAGGAGTGAGAGCGAGTTACGAGCAGCAACAGCAACAGCAGAAACTCAGTTCATTGTTCTGCTTTGTTGTTGTTGCTGTTTTTGCTGTTGCTAGTGCCTTAAGTTGGGGCATCATTAATTTGTTGGCCAATTGTTTAGTTTCCTGTCCAATGTTTACAATCTTCAGACAGCATTTGCCTTTGTCATTTACCCATTTTCTGCACGACAGCGCAGACATTTGTGCGGCATTTTTATTTCACTCTCTGATATGATTTGTTTTGCAACAAGGTTTGTTTTTGTTGCTACTGCTGTTGCTGCTGCTGATGCTCCCACAACCACTGCTGCCTAAGCTGCTTAAGCGACTTTTTGTGACTCACTAGCAGGTTCTCAAAGTATGCAGCGCAATTAATTATAACAAAATCATTTATTTCGCCTCTGTATAACATTCAAGCCCCTGTTTTATCCTTTGCTCTGTGGTCTTTTTAAGCTTTCCCATTTCGTTTGAAGACTTTTCCAATTAAATTTCTACCACAAAAAATTACTTATTATATTATATTAGTTTTACAAATACACATTTAACTTAAATTTATTACGATTTCCTATTTAAGTTCGCCTGGTTTGCAGCTAATTTTCTCATTTACCTGGCTGTCAGAAGCGGAGCGTTCACTCACTCTGTATCTCGCTCGTATTCTCTTCGTATCGATGCTTCGGTGAATAAACTCAATTAGGAAACTTTGTGTGCCCCATAACTGGAAATTGTTGCCTACAGGCTGAGAGACTTAATCGAGACTTATAGTTACGTGCAACGAGCTGCTTGCAAGACTACAACCTGCAACGTGCAACGTGCCACAATGTACTCGTAGTTAAACAGACACATCAATTAGCATATACGAGTAACTCCACACGAGGTGGCAGCTGTGCACTGCATCCCCAAAATGTCGAGCTGCTTCTAATTTAATTAGCTGCCACTCCAGTTTACCAATCCAACTGCTGATTCCAGGTGTGTGCTCAGCCTCCTCACGTCCCCTCGACCCTTGCTCACTGCGTGTTGATCAATCAGTTGTGCAGCAAACTAATTAAAATTACGGGCGCTAATAAGCGAATGAAAAGTGTTTGAGTATTTGTTAGTCGTTGAATTTGAATGTACATGATGTTTGCGCAATTCGTGTAGCTCTTATCCAAGCCATTTTGTGGGATGCAAATTTCGTTTAGAGTTTCATAAAATGGCCACAGCGTCGAGCATTCAAGCCATTCCGTTTGAGCTGATTGCAAAACTGTACGCACGAGTTTGTAAGCATTTTGATGTCTGTCCGTCCGTCCGTCCGTTTGTCTGTCTGTCTTTCGGTTGGATTGTCTGTGCGCTCGTCGTTACGTTAGTGCCTGCTGTTTCGGCTGCTTGTTGGCGAATCAATCAAATGCTTTGTGAGTAAATCAATCAGACAGTCAATTGTGCAGTGTTCAGGCTAGCGAAATTGGCAGCCCAAAAGCGTATAAATCACGTATACGCACGAGTGTGCGTACATACAAGGTCAGGCATAACACGAGCGCCAACAATGTTGCACACAAACTTCGTCTTTGTGCAGAGCAAGATGAACGAATGTAGGAAAACAGATGGGCAAACCCTTGATGCGAGCTAGTATTTATCAAAGGCTTTCAAATATTTGCAATTGCTGTGCAACGTAGTGCAATGCAGTGCAGTATAGTCCAAGAGTATTAGAAGTCTGCCTTAAATTGCCCAATATTCGCCTTTCACAGCTTGGCAATTAGTTTATAGCTCGCCCGGGCACGTTTTGACTTTAACTGCCTCTTAAATTATCACACAGTTTGCATAGAAATTCAATTATTATTCGAAGGCCTTGGCTTGTTCTCTGTCTATCTATCACTCACTCTCTCTTTCTATCTATCGCTCTGCCTTGAGCTTGTGTCTTGTAAAATTGTTCAACAATTTTTAATAACCATCATAAAAATTCCAGTCATCGGCTGGGGAGGTTGAATGGCTTTGGCTAGAGGAGGATGACAACATACCTGCTGCGACCCGGCAATCGATCATAATACCTTTTGATATCGTTATTAAGCTTTTAGCGCACATTAAATTTACATTACACTAAACGCTTAATGACCAAAAAGTATGCAATGCCACTGCAAGCTTACACCTGCTCAGCCCCGAGCCCCGAGCCCCGAGCCTGGAGTACCGCCATATTTGGGGCTGGCCTCAACATAACTTTTGGCAAGACCATGAAATTTATACGCTTGTTAGCTCATAGCACCCAAATGGCTGCAGCGTGTCCATTAAAATGCGAAAGAAACTTCAAAATTGATGCACCACCATATTTCGTGCCACTTTCTTTAGCGAAAAGTATGCTATTAAAATTATACCTTGCTAAACGCGAAATTACATGCGAAAGCAAAGCGAACAATGAACAAAGCAATGGACTATGGGCTATGAAGAGAACGACAAGAATAGAAAGCCATTGGCACTGGGCAATGCTCATAACAGTCTTCCATATTAATGAGTTTCCATCTTGACGTGGCGAGCGCTACACGCGGCACCTAGAAAATGAACGTTAGACGAACTTAAATTGCTCAGACAGCCGGCGAAAAACAGTCAATGACTGATGATAACTGCAGCTGGAGAGTGAGCGCCACCATTGCGAAGCCATCATCGAGAATCGCTGAGATGGCTTCTTACAACATTATGGAAATTGTGCATAAGTATAGAAATTGCCGACAGCATAGTAACTTAACCAGACGCGACAGCAACTGATGACTTTAATTGGAAAAGTAGAAATAGCATCTCTAAAGAGTTACAATGTAGTGAAATGGATTTCAATTAAATAAACAATATGGAATATATTTCTGGGAACATTCAACACATCATCATTCATTGTTCAGTATTAAATAACAATGTAACTAACGTTTTTGTCTCATGAAATTCAATTAATAACTAAAATTATGTTCACCAATTAAAATGAGAGTTATTTGAGAAAGAAGAACAATACTGCAACTATTTTTAAATTGAATTGTTCATAAAAAATGTGGAAAAATCAAGAGAACAAAAGCATTATCGATTCGTTTAAATTACACAGGAGAATACAACAAACAGGTAAAAAATATCACATCAGATTAGTGCAACGTACCGATGACCAAAAATTGATGATTAAATTGGACTTTATTAAATATTTTGAATTACATTTAAAGTTTCGTTAGAGAAAGTTTACATCTTAGTAGAAAAGTTTAAAGTAAGCATAACGCTGATTTTATATCATTTGTTGTCAACCATTCTGCAGGGTATTGCCAATTCAAATATTTGCTGATGGCGTAAATATTTGCCCAGCACTTGATTCCAGCTGGTTTTTTGCTTTCCAATACTGATAATTGAATAACATGTTTTACTGACTGAATGTCCCCATTAAAATTCAACTCTTGAGTTTTATGAATATTCATTAGCCAGCAATGTTTTCTATGAATGATTTTTCTGCTCCGCAAAAAAGAATATAGCCATATTCGAATATAGATATATATTGTAAGAACTTTTCAATATATGTTAAAATGCCGAACAAGGTCGATGCTAGCCTGATGGTTTATGTTGTTTCTGCTGCTGCTGACGCGACTCCTCTGCCCTCCTCCCTCCACGACTACTGCCGTTCACTCTGCCGAGCTGTGCTAGCTGGGCTGCCATTTAAGCAACGTAACTTGAAATAATCGAACTCATATATAATCCGAGGCATGCAACTTTCAGTTCCCAAAACACCCGCCAGCTGCCAGCCGCATGCATGGGAATTCATGCACACACTCACTCACACAGACAGATATTCAGCCGTGTCTGTGTGTATGTGTGTTCTGCTGGCTGCTCCTTAGCATAAGTAATAAATGTACTACGCCGCATGAGAGAAATCGCTTGGAATGGCAGCAAAATAAATTATCGAGCTTCGATTTCAGTGCCCAAACTACGAGCAGCGCTCCATTTTCATTTTCTATTTTATGATTTTTCACGTTATTTGAATACCCTGCGACCGCTGCGAATGCATGGCAAAAGCAGGCTGGCCAATTGAAATTATTCTGATCAGCATCAACAGCTGACTTGATTTACATATGTTTAATTCAATTGCTGGACTTCTTGTAAAAGCAGTGTCTATATTTTTCAGATACTCTCTCATCAAATTGTGAATTTAAAATATACACCAGAAATTGTTATTACCTATAAGAAAACTCTCACCGATTAGAAATCAATGTTTGCAGTATCAACTAAAAACCAATGGCATTATCGATGTTGCCTAAAGGGTGTTCGAAAGTCTACATATTTCTCTCATCAGTCTAACTTGTTTTTTATTATATTTTTGTTCATTTTTGGGCTAAGGTTATATGAAATTGATGGTATGTAAAAGGAAACGTTGATCGAAGGGGTACCATACATGCATCTAGCTGTTTGTTATTTTCAACTAGATTTAACTTAAATTACACACAAATTAAAGTTTAATTCCTCAGGCGAGCGTGTATAGCAATGTGTGTGTGTGCGTTGATGTTGGAGTAATTTGAGATGAGGCCTTGTTTAGCAATTTGCTTGCTTGCTAGCTGTTTGTTTGTTTGCCCAGTTTTGCCTTTTCAAACATTGGGGTTAGTAAAATATTTGTCAGCGCATTGAATTTCAATCCTCGTAAGCATGCTGCGCTGGTCAGCAAGGTCACAGCTAAGCGCATATTTCATAAATTTCAATTATTGAACAATTGACAAAGCGATGCTTCTCAACTCTCACTTTCCATCTCCATTTACATCTTCTTGCGCTCAAGGCTAAGCGAACAAATTGCTAAAATGCTCTACGGACAATGAAATTTAAAAAAGTTAGCATACTTTTCAGGGCGTGCGAGCGACGAGGCGACATCTGTGCTGGAGTGTGAGAGCCATTCACACATTTCTGTGTATATGTGAGTGTGTGTATGTATGTGTGTACTCAGGGCAGGTCATGTCAAGCAAATGTTCAACACTGTCTCATTAATCATGCCAGCCTCAAACACACACACACACACACACATGTTGTCTCAATTTTCTTTTCGTTTGGATTTTGCGCTTTTTTGATTAAAATTCAACTTTTGACTCGTGCATTGTAATGGCTGACATCATTTGCTTGCTCCTGCTGACTGACCAAGCGACCACCTGTGCCGGGCCAGAGACACACACAAACACACATACACACACACACTTTATTTAAGTCACTTACTGCTACATTTATGTAGATGTGTGTGAGCAGTTTTCGGTGTGTGCACGTAGACAACCTAACACCCTTGGGCAAGTAATCTTTCAACTACCAAAAACCATAGCAAAAAAGAATTTCAACAGAAATAGAAAAGGGAATTCGACGGAATTTTAGAGCTATACAACTCTTGCATACCCTATAAAATGTTGCAGACACGTAAATATAATTAATTCGCAATTTTAGTTATATATGTTGCAAGAGCAGACATTTAAACATATATTTAAAACTATTTGATAAAACAGAATTTTTTATTGAAATTGCGATATATTAATTAGTTGTTCCACTATAATGGTAAGACTTCTAAATTGTGATAGATTAATAATAAATATCAACAAACATTTATTAATTCTGTCTATTCAAATTCCCATTTGCATAGATTGTTTATGTACAGTTTACAGGGTATTGTAGAACTTACGACTCTCAACATATTCATACTTTATGCAGGCATATATTTTTTTATTTGACCAACAAACTAAGAATAATTTGAACATTTTGTGTTTGTTTGTGTGTATATTTTTTTTCTCGTATGCTGCTCCTACAATTTTTTGGGGCAAACCGAAACGAATTCATTTATTTCAAAATACGGTATTCATTTTTGTTGCCTACTTTTTTGTGGGGAACAGAGATGACAGCAGCAGGGGCAGCCAGGGCAGCAGTAGTGGCAGCGGCAACTTCAGCTTTTAGGGTCCTTTCCATTGTGCAGCTGTCACGTCCGTCATCAGCATCAGCTGTCAGACTCGGAAGCCGACTACGTGCCGTGTGGTGGATTTCTCTCTCTCTCTCTGTGTGTGTGTATGTGTGTTTGCCGAAATGTTTGTTAGTTTTCATTACATGCCCACTTTTGTTGCTGCTCACTCAAATTGCCATCAAGCCTCCTCGAAAAATTGTTTGCCTTTGACAAATGAAACTGGCAGTCAAACTGAAACTGTACGTTAAGCTTGGGTCCCAAAACGTTCCCCATTGCCAGCTGCTAATTATGTAATTAATTTTGCACTTTTTTTTGTCTGTCCAATGCTGTTAATGCGCTCGCAATCGATTCGAAAGTGAAGCTAAAAGCCTGCACAAATATTTGTGCTGCTTTCCACAGTTGAGTTGAGCACTTGCGGCACTTGGCCCGAACGCAAAGCGATTGCAGTCGAAAAGCATTTGGGGAAAATGCCAACAAAAGCTAAATCATTTTGATGTGCAAATACTTTTGGGAAGTTGAATTGGTAGCCAAAAAAAAATACACTTCAGACTGAATTGCTACCTCTCTCTCCTCCTCACCCTCTCTATCTCTCTCTCTCTCTCTCTCTGTTTCTCGTTTTGTAGGCTAATGACTTTGTGCCATTTTGACAGCCAGCAAAACCGCAAAAGTATTTGGCGCTAATTAAGATAAAATACAATTTAATGTGCATGCAAAATGGTTAATTTCGCCATTTGCATTATGTTCTAGCAAATGAATGCAATGTTAATTCACCGAGAACCGAGACACTTGCTGTGGCATTCCCAGTCGAATGAAAGTTTCAATTTCAGCTTAGACACTCTACACATTATGTTTTTTAGGATTTGTGGTCGCCAATATGATAATGCACCACAGTTTGCAGTACAATTATATCGAATTTCGCAGGCAGCCGCATTAACCAAAGCTCATCGCTCAATGTGTCAATTGCTGGAACGAACGAGAACAACTGCCGGCCAGCTGCGGCTAACAAAAGAAGCGGCAAGTGAATGTGAATGTTGCAACAGCAACAGCAGCCACAACAAGTTTGCCATTGCTGTTTTGCAGATGCCACATTGCCAATGACAAGTGGCTGGGAGTGCGGCAAACGGCAAGCTGAATGCTGAATGCTGGGTGCCGAAAGCCAAAAGCTGACTGCAATTTATATGCATAGAAGAAGAGTCTACTAGGTTGTTGCTGAAGTTGTTGCGGGTTTTCAATATGCATTAACAGGGAATGCTTTAACAAGTTCTGCTTGTTCTGATGAAGTCTTGTTACAGCCACACGTACACACACACACACACACATACACGCAAGTTACAAGTGCCAAAAAAGGCGGCTGCTTCACTAACAAGCGTCAAATCGCTTCGCTGCAAGCGAACGCCCTCCAGACTAATTCCCATTGCCTATTCTCTGCTTCGCACTGCGAGCTCTCAAGCTAAATCAACCGCATAGCCAAATCCAAAGCCAAAGCAAAGCTTCAGCTGAAACTGAAATGTCTGTCGAGTGTCGAGTGTCGACTGTCGATGCGAATGGGGAAGAAATCGCTGCGCATTGCGGTCAACAATTTTGATTGTTTTGTGGCCAAGTTAAAGTTAGCATGCCAATATCAAAATTGTAGCCCCAAAATGCCGGCCTCTATTTTCATAGATTTGCCCACAGTTGGTTTTGCCTTGATTGTCTGTGTGTGGTTGCCACTCTCTCTCTATCCTCGCTCTCTCTTTCTCTCTCTCTCTCTTCCTTTCTTTCTTTCCTGTTCGTTTGGCACACCAATCAACGGTAAACAAGCATAACCGGCTCTCACTCTACTCCCGGCTGAACACAATTTCCGCACACTATGTTGCCACCTATAGGGGCGCCACAAAAAAAAAAAGAAAAAATTCGTTTGATAAACACCAGCCTCAACGGAGACAATGGTCGACTCTGAAATGTGCTTAATCGACTGCCCAGACTTTTGAGTTCGTCTCTGAAACGAGTGTGCTGAAAGTGTTATCAGCACGGCACAGAATAATATATTGTGCGATTACGTTATGTCATATTTAAAGTACTTGGAAATAAATTTGTATGTTGCGGTAATTGTATAATTGCATATTTATTCAAAAATTATTATAATTAGCTTTTCAATACTCTAAGATGATTTCTTATTAAGTAAATTAGATTTTATTAAATTAATCTAAAGGAATATTTACAGCAGTTAATGTCGATAAACGACTTGTAGATATTTAGTCGACCATTGTTGCAAGTTAAGTGCATTAAACTTCACTTTGCTATGGGCAACAATCAAATAAATGCAATAAAGAAAAACTGTGTACAAATGGATTTATTGATTACCCTTAAGTAAATAGCCTTAAAATAATATGAATGTTTCCAATTAGCTGTCAAAAGTTGTAGCTATTCAAAAATATACCTTTGCCAATTGTTTTGACAGGGAGATATACATATGTATGTTATTTACTTGCTAAAAAGCTAAAGGCAATTTAGGTTTACTCCTTTAACAGCTCGACTCCTAGTTAAAATAACCGAATAACAGGCGTCGCACAAGTGATTTGAAAACGTTCTCTAAACACGTTGATAACAAGTGTTAAACTGTTCAGCATTTGATTAACCAGCAACAGTTGTAGTTTGACCCAGTCCTACATATGTTCACAATTTAGCATTTTGTGCAAGCTCATTTATTCGGAAAATCAGTCGGATTTTATGCACTTGTGCGAGATCGTTACAAGAGACATGATGAATGTGCTATGCCCAGGCCTGGGGACTCGCAGTAGCTGTTAAAAGCCTTTCGGCAGCTTTTATGTTTATGCCCGGCCCAAGTCCATGGCCGAAAATTGCGAGCAGCCACCAGCGTCGACTCCATCCAAGGCGAGACGCCACCCAAAGTCGGAGTAGAAGGAGTCCAAGTGGCATACATTTTATGCACTTGCAATCAATTTGCGGCCATAAATTCCATGTGGCCCCAACTCTCGACCGTTAGCTGTCGAGTGGCGACTGGTCGGGGTGTTAGTCTGTTTTGAGTCGCCCCTTGGCGCATCTTGTGCACGTCTGCGACATGGCCAAATAAAAGCTAAAAGCAAGCATAATGGCCCTCCTTACAACCCTTTGCTGCAGCAAATAAAAATTTATTACCGCTCGACCAAGGCGGCAAAACAGCGGCAAGAACATGGAGATGAAGATGAAAATGGAGGTGGAGATGGCGAGAAGTGGGAGAGAGCACGGCACGAGCTCAAATAAAATATTGGCTAATAATCGCATAATAATACCGAAAGGATTCACATTTCTCGGGGGCAGCAATGGCATTATACATACGTATACGTACATGTGTGGTGATGTTATGCTCTGGGGACAACACACTGCGTATACGCAATCTACCCACAACGCACTGCGAAACCATTTACACTTTTGGCATTTTGCGCTACTTTGTGGTACGTTAATAATGCTCTGGTTTATTTGTCCCAGCCTTGAGTGCGCTGCTGCAAAAGCGGGGGAGGGATATTCATAATGACAACTCGTTTACTGCCCTCGGCATCAAATTGTAGCCTCAATGTCTGACTTGCTACCACTACTCATGAGCAAAAGAGGAGGAGCTCCCAGCTCCTTGCTCCTTCGTCTTCGCTTCTTATCCTAATTGTTGTTGTTGCTGTTCTTGCTGTTGTTACTCACTCAGTGCTCGCAATCCTGCCGCAAATAAAACGTTGCCCCAGTGGCAGCTGATAAGCTGCCGTCCGTTAAACTGCACACTGAAGTTGCGTTTAAGTGCAGCTTCCCTCCACCTCGGTCTCCACTTCTACATCATCCTCCTCGACGTCGTTTGCCACCCGCCGGCTAGAACACATGTAGCGTGCCACGGCAAGTGCCTATGGTTAAGTTGTTGCACGTTGAGCGCCAGTAAAACTTATCCCTCTATTATTATAAGTATGTGATGGTCTTTTGTCAGAGCCTCGCGCCTTTGTCATCCTGTTTGCCAGACATGGGATAAAGTTTTAGTTTGTCTTAGGAATTGCACATCTATTTTGATTTTCTTTTAATAAAAATCATAGCTTAAACTCTTGGTTTCTTTATTTCTATCTTTAATAAACGATTCATTAAAGAATATTTGTATTTTATGGCAGCAAATGCGCATATTATAGGTGTACATACATATATTTCTTTAATTTGTTAACACTAATTTATTTGTTTAACTATCAAAGTTGTATTTATTTGTATTCAGTATATATATTTCCGCTGACTTTTGTGAATATCAACGAATATTAACTGCCCTCTAATTCATTTTTAATAATTGCATTATTTCAAATACTTTAAGCAATGCTTTTTAAGACGACGGCTTAAATAGTACTGCATGTATCTAAAATAATCAGATAAATTGTTTATGTAGCTTCACAAAATTAAATTTCTTTATTTTATTAGCTGCAGTTTCGGATATTTTTCAATTAAATATAATATGCTCAACTAAAATATCTATTTTAAACTCTTAATCTATTGCAACTTAATTTTTCGATGTTGTTTCTAAGCTTGTGCAATATTTACTAGCATTAATTACAACTCGTGTTACTTTACAATTCAAGTGAATTTCATTAGATAACACTTTGTTGTAAAACATCGAGCTGAAGCTGCAGCAAAGGCGATTATCTTAAGCTGAAGCCGCAGCAAGTGTAATTTCAATTCGTGTGGCATGGCAACGGGCTCAGAAATTACCAGGCATTGATGTTGATGTTAGTTTGTATTTATTGTTGTTGCTCGTGCTGCACCTGAGCTGTTTGCTGTTTGTTGTTGCTGTCGCTGTTACTGCTGCTTCAACTTAAGCTTGTAACTTTTTAACGTTTTTAGTTGTTGATGATGGCGCATTGCTAAAAGTTGCTCAACTCTTTTTGTCAGTTATCAAGCCAAAGCTGCAGCTCCGCCTTGGCACGCTTTAATTATGTGGTCCAACACACACACACACAGCAAAACACACAAACACACGAATACGCATGCATTGGAAGCATTAGAACGCTTTTGGGCAACACGCAAATCGTTTGCTGGTTTTTAGCTTTGCATTTTTTATGGGATTTAGCGCAAACTTCGCCATTTTAAATTGTGCGAATAGAAAAAAGTGAAATGTTGAGAATACACACAAAAACACACAAGCGTACAAAATATGTCAGCCACAATATGCTGCTGTCTATGTGTATGTGTGTGTGGGGATGTGAGCGTGTGTGTGTGTGTGCTAACGGGGCCAGCGGCCACAGGCGGAAATCACTAAAGGCGTTTCCTGGCAGCGCCAACAAATGGTGTAAAAAATCATGAAAGCAACACGCTGCTAACATTACGTTGTTATTGTTGTTGTTGTTGTTGTTATTGTTAGACTTGTCGTCGTCGTCGTCGTTGTTGTTGTTGTGCACCTATATACAGATAAGCTCACACGTTAAACATACTCAGCGCAGAGCCGAGGTCAATGGGTCGTTCGCTTTAAACGCCCCGTTTACTTCACTCTCTCTCTCTCTCTCTCGCCCTGTTTCTATTTTCCTTTTGCTCCAAGCAAATGTCAGTCATACTTGTCATAACATCCCACCTAACACACACAAACACAAACACACACACACACACGCACAGATGCTAAGCCGTCAAATGCCGCAACACTTTGGCTCTGGCTCAGAGTCTGAGTCTGGCATTCGAAATGTCGCAAACAAACCGCACAAACTGAAGACTTTCCCAGCTGCCTGAGTGTGCGTGTGTGTGTGTGTGTGTGGCATCTTTCTAAGAAATGCTGCCACCCAGCTATAACACACACACACGCACAGAGGCACGTAGTGAAAGGCAGCCATTCTGGACGCAGCCATGCAAAATATGCCGACATTAAATAACTTCAATCTACTCTAAAGAACTTGTTTATGCTGTGCCCCTCTCGAACCCCGCTGGGGATATGGATAGGCAAGCTTTTTGACATCTCAGCTAGCTGGAATTTCTCTGAGAATCTTCTTTGACAGCACACACAAACACACACGTACAGACACAAGCAACCTACCTACACACACACATGTCAGTGTGTCGTGTATGTTTATATCAATTTTTGTAGCATACATTTCAGCGCTGCTTCAGTTGGCCACATGTCTTTAAGCAGCAGCTATTGCTGTTATTGCAAAGTCTTCCTGCTACTTCTGCTGCTCCTTGGGAAGCTCCTTATTTATGCTCCTTATCGGCTTGTGAGCATGTGTAAGCTCAGATTGCCAGTGTCCGATAATGTGCACTGCCTGTGGTTTTGCATTCCCATTCAAATACAATATGTGATCACTGCAATCTCTTAGCACTCAATCCCTTCAGTCGTCCTCCAGTATCGATGGCTTTTTCAAATGACATTGGCAAATGGAGTGCTGACCAAAGCCAAGCTGTGACATTTCGTATGTAAACTGCAAGAATTTTGCCAAAGTCAATATTGATTACATATTTCCAGAGGGAGGTTTCAGCAGTTGGCCCAAATAAAATAAAGCAATATCCAATTGCTCAGAATCATTGACAGTTTTAATAAGAATTTCTTATTACTTGACGTTTATTATTAGAAAAAAAGCATTTTGTTCTTCTCGTATTTATAATAGCTTTTATTCAATATCAAAGGAAAATTCATTTACAAATGTAAACATAATTGGGTAATAGACAAAGCAAAGCGTAGTTTTTTCAATATTTTCAAATTAAATCTAAATGCTTATACCTAAATAATACAATAATATGAATTTAAATGTTATGTGCAGCTGTACAGTGTGAAATGCGAACATACTTAATTTACAATAACTTGTTTCTCGTGGTATTTTTGGCACACAATTTGACTATAAATACAAATTTTGGTTCTCTTGCCGTATGAAAATATTTACATTGATCTAGCTTAATTACGAACAGAGTGTGACAGGTGAACTGGGTAGCAAAAGGAAAGGAAAGAAAAAGGAAGTGAAATGCACTTTACTTCATTTTTGTATTTGGCCCACAAAAATGCAAAAACGTATTTCTTATTCCTTTGGTTCTTCATGCATGTGTGTGTGTGTGTTGCTGTCCTTTTGGTCCTGCTTGGCCTGATATATAAAAATTACTTCGTTTACATTGGCAAGCATAAGGATAAGGACGTGTATAAGAATAGCGCTAAGGATAAACATGAATGGGTGAGTGTGGCTGAAGGTGAAGCAGACGAAAACGAAAACGAAAACGGGTCACGCAGTGACCAGAGAGACAAGTAATAACACTTGACGCACGTCCGGACTTCCTGTTTGCTCGCCCAGGACGTGCCCAGGACATGGCCAGTCAGGACATTCAGGTGTCCCAGCACCCGAAAACTAGACAAAACTCTCCTGACGTGTTAAATTGAATTTCAGCGACGACGACGATGGTCTTCTGCTTCTACTGCTGCTGTTGCTGTTGCTGCTGCTCCGCCCGCTGCCCGCCGCCTGCGCCTCTGGCGTCTGGTGTCCACTGCTAAACGTTGTTGCACCTCCCACGACCGCTCCATCGCCGATGCCGATGCCAGCGCCAAGCAGCAGCTGCTCCTGCTGATGGGCCTGCAGCAATTGTCGCGCCAGCTGAGAGATGTCTCCACTATACCCGCCACTGTGATCCAAGGGGGCAGCTCCGCCCCCAGTGCCCCCAGCGCCTCCAATGCCCGCCGCTCTGTCCGTGTGCATGGCCAGCGAGTGACACAGGAGATCGGGGAGACACCACTGCTCCAGGAGCTCGGCGCCCAGCGTGTGTGAGTGCTGGACGAGGCGCGTCAGCGTGTGCAGAATCGCCTTAATGCTGCGCCGCTGGGCATCGCATTCGGCACGTGAGTCGTAGGTCTTGTAGAATTCCGTTTGGTAAACGGACGTGATGAAATTTATGATGATGCCATTGGCCAAGTGGCTGTGGCACTTCTTGTTCAGCGACATGTTCTGCAGCATCCCGACGATTTGCTCCTGTGTTCAAACGATATAAAGCAGACCCCACACAAATGTTGATGAGCAAAAAAATACTTGTAACAACACAAACGTATAACTGTGTGCACACCAAAGAGGAAAAGGGCAGTTTGTGTGTGTGTGTGTGTGTGCGGGACACGGGACGAATGAAAAATCGTGGCCAAGATTGTGAAAAAATTGCTTTGCAAATGCACAAATAAATTTTACGAGCTACTTCCAAGCAAAGCTTTCAATAAAATTGCTCAGAACCAGGGCTGCCAATCGTCCTGCAAAATAAACAAATTAGCTCACAAAACGCGTCTCGAATCACATACAAAGCGTTAGCTTAATTCAAATGATTTGTAGCTAATTTAGAGCGAGCTTAATAGCTGAATTTCAGAAGGGAATGTATATGAAAAAAAGAACTCAATCTAACCTAATCTGCATAACAAATTGCTGTTGATTTGTTGATCAAAGAGTTTAAGAAGCGAATAAATATTTGAGAGACAGCAAAGGCTGTTTTATAAAATTATATTCAGCTCAATTTAGAAATGTTCTAATTTCTAGTGATTTGCAGATAATTTAGAGAGAACTTAATACTGAACTTTGAATGGGAAAGCATCAAGAAAAGAGCAGCTCAATCGAATCTAATTTGCATTGCAATGTACAATATTTTAATTGTCATTAATTTCATGTAATAATAAATATTGATATTTGAAGCAGAAATCAGAGAGCTTCTCAACAATAAAGTGAATAACTATTTAAGGCTCTTTAAATATAATGTTATTGAACTATCATTCAATTGCTTTTATAATATTTAAGCTTTTTCGCGAACTAGTTCCGCGCCACACACACAAACGCCCAGCCCTGAGGCACAGCATAATTTACCCGGTATCGAGTGGCAGGGAGTCAACACTTACATAGAGAAATACGCTGATGCCGCTGCTCTGGTGCTCCAGCGTCGAGATCAGCCTGAAGATGGCTTCGTTCGACATGATGGAGTAGTGCGAGGTGACCTCCATGCGGCTCAGATTGTTCAGCGCCGCCGCGCACAGCAGCAACGTCTGGGCACAACACTCGGGCGTCAGTAGAGCAGCCAGTCCAGCCACCAGCGTCTCTGCGCAATCCTTGAGCCCGTCTACACGATGCTCGGGTCCGTGCCAGCTAGCCGTGATTTGGGCCAGCAGCGAGACAGCCTCACGCCGCTCGATGCCGCCACGTTCGATGCTACCGCCCACCTGCAGAATGTCGCGCACAATTTCAATGCCGCCGCAGGCGCCCAGCTGAGCGATGGCCTGGGGAGCGCAGCAGAGCGTGGCGAGCGCACGCAAAGCGAGAGCGCGCACTGAGGTCAGCTTGTGGTCGAGCACGATGACGAGCAGGGCACGCACCGCCTCGTTCTGCACGAAGGCGTCGGAGAGCGAGGCGAAGCCGTCGTAGTCGATGTTCATCAGGGTGGCCAGCATGTTGATGTTGGCGCGCAGCAGCAGATCGCAGCGACTCTGCTCGATGCTGAGCACAAGGACACGTGCCAGACGCTCGAAGATCAGCCGCAGTGTGATCAGCGTGTGCCGCTTCAGCAGCTGCACATCGTCCAGCAGCGAGTCGAGGTTCATGTAGTGCTGTCGCTCCAGCGAGTAGCGCGTATCCTTGCTCACCGTGCGTATCTGCTCCAGATGCTGTTCGAAGCGTCGCCGCTCCACGCGCGCATCGTTGAAGAAGATGCCGCGTCGCTCCAGCACACAGGCGAACTCATCGAGGTGCGTCAGCAGCCGCGTGGTGCCCGCCAAAGCTTCCGCCAGCGTGGTGGCCTGCAGCCCGGCAAGGACGCGCTCGGTGCGCTCGAAGTGCGCCTGCAGATCGAGCGCCTGTTGCTGCAGCTGACGCATCAGCTTCGCCACGGCGCTCGTCGTGATGGTAAAGTTCTTGTACGCCTCCTGGGCAATCGATTTGTGCTGCAGCATGCACATCACCTCGGGCTCGCAGCTCCAGCGCTCCCCGTGCAGCCAACTCTGCACAGCCTTGTTCTGCTCCAGCTGTTGCTGTGGCTTGGCTGCAGCTCTGGCCTTGGGCGTGCTGGTGCTGGCCGTGAAGCGGCTGCGCAGCGGGGACAGCGGCTCGAACTTTAGCGTATCCTCGTGCTCCTGCTCGTGCTCCTGCTCGAGTCCGACGGCGCCGAACGTCACTGTCTCGTTGTTGTACGGCGGCGGTGCCTCGCCCAAGTAAACTGTTTCGTTATTGTACGGCGGTGGTGGCGTCAAAGGCGTCACTGGCTCCTCGTCGGACAGCTCCTGGTCCTGCTGCAGCTTGGATTTGCGCGCCAGGCGCTTGCGACGTCGCACTGCAGGTCGCGGCGGTGTCGCTGGACTGATGGCGCGTGCCTCCTTCTCATCCTTCTCGTCCTTGTCGTCTAGCTGCAGACTGTCGAGTTGCTCGAACAGACGACTACGACTTGCTGTCATCTCGTCGTCCTCCGCCTCCTCCACGTCGCCATCCTCGCCAGCTGGCGACTGTCGTGTGGCTTCTTTGGGGTCATCGCCCCGTTGAAGGAGATGCGACGCGTCACGCTGACCAGCGGCGAGTAGAAGGACGAGTTGCCCACGCGGCGTATGACGGTTGGCGGTGTGGCCACCGAACGCAGCGATGTGGGCGACGCACTCGGCGTGTCTGTTGTGGCAGTGGCATCTGCCACCGCCGTGGAGCTCTGGCTGTTGTGCTGCTCCTCATTGTCGGAGAATCCCGAATCCTGTAGAAATAAATCTTGAATTAGTCGAGATCATGTGAAAGTTCATGAAAAAAAAATAAATTGAAATTAGACACTTTAAATTGAATTGCAGTAAACAATTTTCAAAAAATTGATTAAGGTTTAACAGGCTCTTATGCAAATTAGAAGTGAATATTATTCAAATAACCACGAACTATTGTGAAATTAATCACAATAATTAAATAATTTAAACAGTCTATAACTGAATATATTGAAATTGACTGCTAAATAAATTACATTAAATTCATTAAAGTACTATGAGACAATTGTGCGGAATAATGCGATTAAGCGGTTGGAAATTGAGCATACAGAT
Organism: Drosophila siamana; assembly: GCA_035047445.1. Classification (NCBI taxonomy): domain Eukaryota; kingdom Metazoa; phylum Arthropoda; class Insecta; order Diptera; family Drosophilidae; genus Drosophila; species Drosophila siamana. Next base: position 977,952 of record JAWNPP010000020.1, on the reverse strand, counting down.
AAAAAAAATAACCTCCAATATTGGTAACTAAACAATGTAAGTAATGAAATACATTCGATAGATTAATGAAAAACACATATGAAATAAAATGGGAAACACAATTAATTGAAGTGTTTAATGAAAATCATCATCATTCTGTCGAAGACGTGAATGAAGTCAAATTAAAACTTGCAGTATTTCTCATTTGAGCGATGAGCAAACTCTCACCAAATTGCTGGAATTCCGATTGAGTTTGAGATTGTGCGAGAGATACAAGTGGGTAAATATATGTAGATACTACTTATGTATATATATATTCACATATGTATATATGTTTGTAATGAATGTTGATAACACACCTGACTGCGCAGACTGCCGGGACTGTCGTGTTTGTGCCAGGAGAGCTTGGAGCAGTTCTGCTCATCGTCTACCTCCTGAATGCTCGACAGATTGCCAGCGTTGTTTCCCAGATGCCGCTGCAGAGCGCTGTCCAAAGATGCGGGTTGCTGTTGCTGCTGCAACTGCTGTTGCGGCTGCTGGTAACCGTAATTGTAATGCGAGTAGAAACCGCCGCTGGTGAAGCTGCTGCCCGACTGTTGTTGGCTCTCCGAGCCCCACCAGACCTTGCTGTAGCTGCGCTGGAAGGACATGCCTGTTGAAGGAGGGAAAAGCGAAATGCAAATCAGTTGTGTCAATCATTTAATAAATTGCCTCATTTGTTTAACCGCTTTAAATTCATTAAGTTTAATGCAATCGACGCCTGCTTAATTTATTTCAACATGCCCCAAGGGTCCAATGGCATTGGGGCAAGTGTCAACAACTAGCTGGCCAAGTTTTAAAGTATGTTTCTCACCCACACACGCACGCAGCATAAACAAACAAACACACAAGCGTACACAAGTAAAGGGAGAGCGACAAGCAGACGCATCGTATTAATATCCGTTGCAGAAAAAATTAAATTTCCGCCTAGCAAGGCAACAAATCACTATTTTAATCAATACACTTATATACATACTGATATATATACATATATATGCATACATATATTTATGTTTGTAGTTGCTGAGGTTATTCTGGAGGTCCTTGTGCTCGACCACGTTAAAGATACCAGACGAAGGATGGGAGACTGGGAGACTGCTTCAACTTTGATTCGGTTGAGTTTTGAGGTAAATGCAAAGTTGCTGTTATCAAAACGACATTTGACATGTGGCAGAGACATAATTAGAGTGCAGCCTGCCACAGAGTCAGCTTGCTGCTTGCTGTGCCTGGCAACTTTTGGGTTGCCTTCGTCTCTCACCTCTCTCCACTCTATCCTCGCTTGTCTCTCGCTCTATCTGCACTTACATATATAATTGTGTTATAATTTCAAAGTAATTGATGTGATGCCAAATTGTGGCCAGGTATTTATGCAGATTTTACTGCTGCTCCCGTTCCCCCCGTCACCCACTGGAAATCTGCGCACCTGTCCAGCGGCCTCATCGCCAAACTCACCAAACAGGAGTTCCATCTACAGTTTGTACATGAAGGGAGAGAATGGCGAGCAAATGCAAATGTTGGCCAAAAGCATTTACGCTATATTATGCAAATGAAATAAAATAATTATGCCGCACATTTCTGTGCCGAGTATTTCACAATATTTGTTGCTGCCCGTTATTCTGCCCCTCGTCAGTTTTCTGGGCACCTTTTTGGAGGTTTTACAATTTTGCAATATATTTTTGGGGTTTGAGTTGACAAAAAATACACATACATATATATGTGTATATATTTTGCGGCTTTTACTTGTAGCAACATATTTATTGCTGTTTAGTTTTAATTTTTTGTGGACTGCTTGTTTTTGGTTTTAGCTTAATTATGCAATAGGGCAGTCGAAAAGCGCAGTTAACCGAAAGCATTTAGTGTATTTTCACTCGCCACTGCAAAGTATGCAATAATTTTTGTTCTCGCCGCATGTTTGCAATACAGTTTTGTGAGTACTGCTCAAATATTTAACCAATGGTGCATATGCTATAATTATGGAATAAGTCCAACGCATATGTGCTAAGTAAATATTTGTAAATAAATTCCAATTTGATTATTTAAAAGCCCAAACACTTGAAAAAAAAACTAAATGACATAATTGAAAGGAAAAGGGGAAATAAACAGTTGGTATTGCAAAACAGAATAGCCTCAGGGAATACATAAATGTATGTTTACTTGATCTAGTTTTATATTAATGCTAATTTATAACTGCAGGGTATAATGTAGTACATGCTAATTACATTTTAATTGAAATTAATGCAAAGCATTAGTTGTTGTTGTCGCATGTATTATTTTGTTAATTGTTTTAACAGGAATCTGAGAGATGTTTAATTAAAATGAAAACAATAAAATGTCCACTAATTAATTGTTCAAATGTTAATATTAAATAGCTCTTATTAATTATACAGCTATAAATGTTAAATTTCACAATTTCAAGTCGATTCCGCATTCGTTTTATATTTGTGGAATTCTCGCAAACAAATTCATGTTGAATTTCGCAGTACGCTTGAAAGTATGCAATGCAAATTTTAATTTAACGACGCCGCATAAAAAAGATGGCGGCGGCTAATTAATGAAGAGCTTTGCGAACACCCAGCGCAAGGGAGGGGAGAAGCGACTCGGCGCGCTCTGCCCATGGCTTGCACAATAAATATTGCGCAATGCTCGTCGGCGTATCTGTGCCGCCACAACGTTTGCTGCAAGGCGATAAAAATTAACGGTACTTAATACCAATATGGAAAATCATTAAGTGATTTATAGCCCAGCGCAGAGCAGAGCAGAAACAACAACAAAGGGCGCAGGGAACAAGGGCGATTAATATTTGTCAACGCTTTTGAAGGCACTTCAGTGAGACAGCAAATCAGCGAGTGGGAGGCGGCGGGTGAACGCAGCAGCCCTAGCTTAAGCTTAATAATTGTAAATCTGCACAACGCTCATTTATTAAGAAACTCATTACACATAAAAGCTCGTCTTATTGCAGCTGTCAGCCCGAGTTTACGCTTATTAATTAATAACTGCTTCAATGTTGATGCCTTGGTTGCGAACTTATGTTCCACTCGATTAAAATCGTCGAAATCGACGTGTTTGCAGCATCGCAAATTGCATTAATCTGATCAATTCATTGCCAATTTCATTGATAACTTTCAACATATTTAGACACGCAGCCCTTAGGTGGGTGGACTCATTAATTGAACATCTCATTAAAACTGAAAATAATTAAAAATGTCGGTAAAAGTGCTTTCAACCCACGCACAGTTTAAAGATAAACGCGTTGCAATATCGGTGGCAACACGTAAGGGCTTTTAGTTAATAAATTGTTTATTTCATTAAATTTGGTTAAGTATATACAATATGAGCCTAGCATACAGATAAACGCATTTTATAATACAAAAATACACAGATTAACAGTGTCAAACTTGTTTGCTAAAGCATTTGCGTAGTTTCCTCGCGTTCGCGCCGAAACACCGAGAAAATTTGGACTAAGAGTAATACATAGAGAATAATATCAAGAATCTATCCGATCCAATAAAGGCCACAGACAAATTATGAGTCGAATTTACAAACGAAGCAAAACGCACAAAAAAAGCAAAAACATAACAAAGAATGGGGGGAAAAATAAATGAAAGAAAAATGAAAATAATTATAAATTTTAATATGGGAAAGAAAAGCGAAATAAAAAATTTGATTTCAGCTTTTCGTTTATGCACTAACGTGTTGCTTGGTAACGGGTGTATGTGTGTGTGTGGTATGTTTCTGTGTGTGGGGCAGTCAATTAACAAACGCGCCACATAAATTTTCATATCGAATACATATTCGTTTCGTTTTGCTTCATCGTTTTTGTTTTTGGTATTTGTTTAATCAAGATAAACGAGCTGTGCGCGGATATGAGTGGCACACACACGCTTGCAGCTTGCCACACCCCACGACACAGCGGGTCTGGGGTTTTAGTCGATGGATATTACAGTGTTCTCAGTGAAAGCCAGCACCAATCTGTAGGGTAGGTAAACAGGATATTTATTACACGTCGCCTTCTCTTCTCACTTCCCGGCCGCGCTTCTAGCGCCCATCCCGTGCCCCTCATCGCGGCACCTCGTTGAGCAGCAGCGTGGACGTGTAGGTGGGCGACTGAATCTGCGCCGTCTTTGTTGTGGCATGCAGCACAGTCGGCGCCGTCACTGTCGTCGTCGTCGTCGCCGTCGCAGGCTTGCCGTTCACGTCCACCACCGCCTGGCTGACGATGTGCGTGGGCGTCTCCTCCACGTAGCCCACCGTGGTCACCTGCACACTCGTCTTCGTCAGCTGCAGCGTTCTCGACCTGGTCTCGTTGATCACATGACCGTTGCCATTCCCGTTGACGTTAAAGTTGCTGGGGTGCGGCTGGATGGGGCCCGTGGTGGACTCGTCGTCGCTGTAGTCGCTGGTCAGCGCACTGCTGCTGGGCATGGAACTGTCGTATGAGTACGGAGATTGCAGACGATTGCCAGCGTGAAGAGCGTTGCCGTTGTTACCACCACTGCGCTGCTGCAGCGTTGTGGTGGACACGGCTGCCGTGATGTCCTCCTCGGAGATGTCGTCGAACGCGGGCGGCGGCGTCGACATGCCCGACAACATCGCGACACCCATGGGACGAGCGCCAGTCGCATTCACGTTGGCAGCTGGCGGACGGGCGAGCGGCGTGCGGAGCTGGGTGGCGGACGTTTTGCGCTTAGAGGGGGAATGTTTGAGCGGAAATGTGGGCGTCTTCTTGAACACCTGCTTGCCCATGGCGTCCTGGAAACGCTTCGCGTAGAAAGACGGCCGGCAGACGGAGACCGTGTCGCCATTGTACAGTATGCTCTTGAACGTGTGCTCCAGCTTCTTCTCCAGCCGATACGACTGCAGGATGTCGATGATGCCGATATAGAGCATCAGCCGCTCGTCGTTTGAGGAGCGCGCCGGAATGCCGCCCTTCGGCTCGTCGTCGCCCTCCTCGATGGTGGTGTCCAGATCGGCCGTGATCGACTCCATGGCCGTGGAATGTGCCACCAGACGCTGACGATTCATGCTGCGCGTGCGATTCAGTCCCGCCGTCGAGGTGCCCGGTATGGAGGCGTAAGAGGCGACAGCGTGCAGCTGATTCACTTGATCCGCCTCGGGCGCATCGTCATCACTGGCCAGCGGCGCTGTCGCCGTGCCGCCGCCTCCCTCCTTACGCTGAAGCTTGGCGCGCGCATTGCGAATGCGCTCCTCACGCTTCTCCTTGGCGGCGATGTCCAAGTTGTGGATGCCAACGAGCAGTGAGTAGTCCATGATCTGGAAACTCTCCAGCACCATGCAGTCGCGTTTTATTGTGTTCATCAGCGCCGTGTACGTGTCGGCCTCGAGGAAAATGCCGTCGGGATGGTGGTCGGCAAAGTCGAGGTCCTTGAACGTGGGACTCGCCTTCTGGCGCTCCGCCTTTGAGGCCTTGCGGCGGAAAGTCGAGCCCTTCAGATCGTACTTGCAGTGCATCTTGATGTCCGAGGGCAGCAGATTGTTCATCGCCACCAGCCGCACGTTTTTCGAGTTGTAGTGGAAGCAGTAGAGTCCGAAAAACTTCGGGAGCAGCGTGCGCGGATTCTGCGAGAGATTCATATAGTAGCCGGGAAGCAGCTTCTGCAGGAATTCGCACTCCTTCTTCTGCACCGTCTTGATGATGAACTCATCGTCGTCCGTCAGATAGAAGATCGAACCCGACGCCCCCGGGTTGGAGAGCTCGCGCATGGGCGACGCGCACATGGACATGAGGAAATCGTCAGGCTCGATGTTGAAGAGGTCACGAAAGTAGCGAAACGCTATCGGCGCATACACCTTGAAGCGGAAGTCGCTGTAATGATGGGCAGGCGTCAGCGAGGAGCCGTCGGGCGGAAAGGCGATCGTCTCCATCTCCCAGAAGTCGTTCATCAGCAGATCGCGCTTCGGCTTGCTCGCCAGGCTGCCCACCGTGTGCTGTATGCCCAGCTGTATAGAGCCCATGATCTGCTTCGACTGGATCTTCTTGTAGGTCACCTCGCCGCCCTCGGCCACGCGGCGATGGCCGATCTTCTTCTCGTGCTTGGTCGAGGGATTCCGCGAGACGGTAGCGTCCAGGATCGAGCTGTCGCTGTACACCTTGGGCAGCTGTGTGGCCGCAATGTTGTTGATCTCCTGCTGCAACAGCGCCATCGTCTCCTGCCCGCCGTGCGCGCTGGCCGCCTCCCTGAACAGCTGACGTGATGTGCCCGCTACGGGCGCTACTTGTGACGGCAGCGGCGTTGCTGGCGTGCTCGGCGTGCTGCAGCCCTGAAGGGGCGGTAGGGCAGGCAGCGGTTCGGCTGGCGTTGAGCTGGCCACATAATCGTCGATTGAGTTGCTCGAAGTGCTGGCGTGCAACGATTGTGTGTTGATCGTGAGTTGGACTTGTTTTGGTGGCTGCGATTGCAGCTCCACTTGCTGCTCCTCTGGGGCGCCGTTGCTGAGCTTGTGTGACGGCTGCAGCTCCAGCTGTATGGGCTCCTCCATGCTGCACACTGCGGCAGCAGGGGCGAAGCAAAAGTAAAGTTATAGTTAGACGAATCGCAGAATGCTATATAGGGGGCTGGCAGTGGCTCTCAAACAGTGCAAAAGCAACAACGCGCGTTCAAATTGCAGCAACAAAGTCTGTGTGTGTGTTGTGTGCGTGTTTATTGATGATTAAGCGTCGAGTCTTGGCAAAAATTGTCACGTTTGCAATTGCCGGACAGTGCGCACTCGCTATGACGCACTGGCGCTGAGCAAGCGAAGGTTGACCTTCCAGTAAATCGAATGCGGACTGCACTGCAGCAACAATAAGCAAGTAAATTAATTGCATTCATTGTTGCCTTGCCATTTCTTTCTTCTCACAGTTTCGCGCACTCGCTAGATTACTCAGAACTGAGCACAGACACCACCCGATTCTGTAAATGGGCTGCTTATCATTTGTTTACCCTACAACAGCACAGTTTTTATCGTATGCTATTTTCTAGTGTTACTGTCAAACTGTTGAGGCCACTAAAACTGTAAGCTTTCGTCATGGAATTTGCGCTACAAACTACAAATATTTACCACAATTTAATAATTTGCAACTGCAACAGCAAACGCAAAAAAAGGAAAAGAATAGCACAAAAATAAAAAAAAAAAGTGAGCGCAAAACAATTGTTTGCATATGGCAAAAGTCAAAAGAATTACGTTAGAAAAAACCAAAGAAAAAACACACATTTATTGGGATTTTGATTTGTGAAATGGAAAGCCCTAAAACAACAACAAAACAAACATACGCGCGTGGCAAAATGTATGCATGTGTGTGTGTCTGTGTGTATGTATTTATTTATGTTATTTTCGTACTTGTCAAACGCTCTCTTGGATACAGATCACGATATAGATACGGATACGGAATTATGTATAATAGTAAAATATATACTATTAAGATTTACCATATAGATATCTATTAACAACAAAATGACAACGGAAAATTTTTCATAATCTATTTTTTTGCTGAATGAAAAGCGAAATTATATGTGTGTATTTATTATTAGGAAAACGCAATGGCCAAACTGTGGGCGTTGCTTCAACCAGCCTTTGGCATTTTATCTTATCAGCAGCCGCTAAAATACGTAGACGCCATTGACACAGCAAATGTATTAAAGCTTATGAAACGCAATAATTAATTGTTTTCACTCCACTTGAAAACTGTGTTATTAAATAACATTTAACAGGGCCAAGTTAACAGTTTGTATGCTTAGCAGAGCGTTTAACAGTCATTAAAAGTAAAGCTCACATCATCGAACCAATGTTGTTGTTGTTCCGTATTAGCGAATAGAGTGATTCAACATTTAACAGTGGCTTAACAGTCGTTAAAGAGGAGCTGCCGATGTTATTGCTACTTGAAGGAAGATGAGCTAACTTTGCTAACACTTTGTATTCGTTTTTGTCGTAGTTATTGTTGGTGTTGTTGATATTGTTGCCAATGGGGAATGTGTACACATTTATGAGCTTGCAATTAAACGCGTTGCCTTTCGTTTCAGCCATTTGCTGCCATTTGAATAAATTTATTAGCGTACTTACACACAAAATGCTCGAGGGGAAACGCCGCCAAAGGTCACACACACACACACAGCGGTCGTTTATGTACGCGCGTATGTATATGTATGATTGTAAGTTGCCTATGAGCAACAAGTCGTTCTTGCTCTTGTGGTTGATAGTAAGTAGTATTTGTGTGATTTCTTGCCTAGTACTCCAGCCAAATGCCGAGTGCTGCAAATCTTATGCGCTTCTCTCTTTCTCTCTCTTTTTTACTCTTGCACTTCCAAGCCTTTGCTGCAGCTGCTATTGTAGATTTTGATGTTGTTGCTGTTGCTCTCGCGACGATCAATGAGCATTTATATTGTTTCGTTGTGTTTCGCGTATTTCTTGTCGTCGTTCGATTTCCACTTGATAAATTGCTTTCATAATTCACAAATCCAGCAACAATTTCAATGAGTGCTTGGTCTGTCTGTGTATGTGTGCATGCATGTGTTTCTGCAGTGCCAGTGTGTGCGTGTTCGATGACGTCGGCGGCAAACAGCAAATTTCTTTTATGTTTCGAGTAGCAGCGACTGCGGCAGCCGCATGACGACCCCGAACATATCTCACTGTGTCTAACAAAAAAACAAAAAAAAGAACTCAATAGAGACGCGAGCGCACCGCTAACAAACAACAAAACTTTTGCGTTAACTGTCACACACTGTTCGCAGTCTTAATTTTTACAAGTTTCTACTATTGTTTAATAATGCTTAAAAAACAAAGTGAAATCTTGTTACACTTTTTCTCTTTTATTTTGCAAGCGCACAGCACAGCTGGCCAAGTCATACGCGCAGTGTGAGTCAACTCTGTAGAATGAAGGTGCGACGAAGTCAGGCGCGACCGCAGGCCAGGCAGCTTGTGCGTTAGAGCAGTACCGCTACACAGTCTCGCTGTGTGCGAGAATGAGTCAACAGGTAGTGTGTTTAGATATTTCGAGTGCTGCAAAGCGCTGTTAAACAGTGCTGTGGAATGCCAGCAACTGCTGGCGCCATCTAGTTGACATTTACACAAATGCCATAGCGATCACTCCACCGCCGTTGACCTATCGATATACATTTCAAGTGAATGTTACTTTTTAAATGGCCAACGCAACGAAAATCTAATTAGAAATACGAATAATAAATATATTTGTATACGACAAAAGCTAAGCGCGTTACTGTCGCCGCTCCGGCTTAACTAATTAGATTATGGCTGACACAAAGTGCGCCCCGAAGCCAGCTAAAGACACTGCTGCCCCCGCCCCTGGCACGACTCGCATTTTCGTGGTGTTAATTTACAGCAACAATTTAATGCGGCTCATTAGCACCACCAGCGGCGGCGGCAGCAGCAGCCACACAGTAACTGCGACTGTAATTTGCAATTGATTAAAAAAAAGAACCTTAGAGAAATAATAGAAACAGCAGCGCGACAACGCCTCAAATCGATATTTATTGTGAGCGATGAGTAATTTTAATAAATGTTCCGCTCATTAAAATTACAAAACACCAGCGACGAGAACAAAGTCGAAGCTCGTTACACAAAAATAACAATAGTCACGACAAAATTGCATTTAACAATTGACTGCGCCTCGAGCTGTGTTTAATAGTGTACAAATTGAAGTACATTTCGATTTGGAATTCAATTCGCCGACGCTGTGGGTTGTGATGGGGAGGGGAGAGGAGGGGAGGGGAGGAGCAGGCTGGCATAATTATGGCGCATTCTTTGGCATCTTCCTTAGACTATTCGACTCCTCTCTCTGTATCTTTGTTTAATTAGCAGATCGATAAGCAAAAGTGGCGACCAATCAAATTCATATGCAAATTGTAAAAATGTAAAAGAATCTTAATAAAGTCGTTTGCAAATGAGGCGAAAACTGGTTTCGGGTTATCATTCATATAGTAACGATTTGTATTCATAGCCAGCAACATTCTCGATATGCGATGCGCTAAGTGGGGGCCACAATTAATTGCGCTTTATTGAAATGTTTAGAAAGGCGATGAAACGGGAAGCTTATTTAAAAGTAGCTGCGAAATACCCTCTAAATGCATTTTTAGAAAGTTGTTTGCTAGAAGAATACAGCTGTTATTTCATTATTAGAAAACTGTGAAATCTTCTACTTTAATGACATTTAGAAACTTTGTCCACATTTATGGAGTCTCCTCTTCCGATTTTTCAGTGAATTCTTGAGCCCAACTAATCGCCACCTTATAGGGTATGCAGAGCGAAGAGCCCAAAAAATACATAAACATACTCATAATTTATGCAACACGCGACACAACAAAAGCGGCGACTGTTAACGGTACTTTTGCTTTAAGCCACAATACAATAAGCCAGCACACAATTGGGCCCATACCATTAACGTCTTCGCTGAGCGCTCCGACGAAACTTTCAAGCACAGCCGATAACAAAAGCGATTATCGATAACACATTCGGCAAGTGCCGAATGAAATGCATTACTATAGCGAATACACACATTATGTGCATAAAGTTCGCATTCAATATACTCAGTACAATTTCATAATGAATGAATGAGTGCACTGAAAGTGTGCATAAAAGACGTGTAATTAATAATCGAGTATTATCATCGTTATAAAATTGTGCATAATTATGCAAATGTTTGAGTGATTCACCCAGAATTTGGGCTGAATCGAAACAGATTAACCATTCATAAAGGGAAAGAGAAAAAGAAAGAGAGAGAGAGAGAGAGAGAGGAGAGAGAGAGAGAGAGGGAGAGAGAGAGAGAGAGGGAGGCAGAAAGCGTGTGATTGGAAGGGAAAAAGTAATATTTCATTTCGAATGCTATCATTTAAAAACAGTATAAATCATATGTAATATCATATGTCTTTTAATGTGTTTCTTAATTAAATAAGATATAAAAATGTTAAATTTTAAGTGCCCACCAAGATTCTTTATCAAAACTGAACTTTCAAAAGTGACATCGAAAGGTTTTTTTCCCACTTTTACCACAGATATTATTCACAAGTTAGTTGCAGCTGTGTTAATAATTTTACTGTTCATTTAATTAACAATTTGCTAAAGCATTTTTTGGGGTTTTCTCCGGCACTTGAAGCGTAGATTAACTTAATTAAGCGGTACTTTAATAATTAATAATAATACAAAGAGAGAGGAAAAAAATTGCATCGGGCGCCTTTTAATAGTTGGGGACATTAAAATGGCAAACAATAAATTGATAAATTGAATAAATGCGAAATACGAAATCCGAAATGCGGAATAAGCGCAATAAATTTTAATCGCTGTGTTAAGCATTTCCCATTTGTTTATACACATTTTGCCAATTCATATTGATTATTATTACTCCACGTAATAATATTAACCTTCCTGTCCCCCTCCCCCCTCCCTCCACCACTTACTCCTTTGGCCTGGCATTCCGCTTTTGTTTAAATACTTATTTTGTTGTCTGGCAGCTGTTGCATTGATTATAATGCAAATTATTTATTTATTCATCTTTAAACGGAGCGGGCACCATCATTTATTCAGCGGTTATGTGACCCACGCTTGAGGGCGTTCCCAACTGCAGTTTCACTGTAATTTCACTTGGAGATTCTCGGCTTTTAAGTGCGACATGAGCAACTAATTCATTGAGTTTTCAATCTGCTTGCAGCTCTAATAATATATGAGATGTATATATATATATATATATATATATATATCGTTTCCCATTTCTGCTTTTGGTTGTGCTTTTTTCTTGCAAATGGAACAACAAACTTGGATCTCTTTTGAAGCGTATTAAATAGTCAATTGTGTAATGAATGCGCATTATTTTTGCGACTCTTTTGTGGTGCTTTTTGCATACGGCATAATTAATTGTTGTCATTCAAGTGACAAACAATTAAATAATAAATCAATTTTTAAATAATTGTGCAAATTATGTTAAATGCGGTTGCCGCTGTTTTTTCATTTTTCCCCATTTTTTCCGTGCATTTAACTAAATATTTTTCTTTCGGAAAAGTGATTGATTTTTGTTTATATTTTTTTGTAGTTGGCTTGTTTCGACCTCGAATGACGCATAAAAAGAGCAAGCTAACAAAAATAGTTGTTAACAACAATTGCGACAGTAAACAATTGGCAAATGGCCCTTAAATAGAATTTTATGTTTTCTGTTTTTGTTTTTGTTTTTGTCAAATGGCGAAATTTATGACACATTACGCAACACTGACGACAATACAACACTAGAGCTTCGATTACAACAAAATGCCTTCCTTTGTTCGCTGTGCTCCATTGTGCTCCAGTGGAGCAATGCCATATTGGGGCATCGCGATTGGCATTTTCAATGGAAAATCAATTGAATCGCGGCGAATGAAGCATTAATTCTCGTTAATTACACCTTTAACAGCGACCACATTCACATTCCCATTCGATTAATTTGCGGCTCTAACGGTAGCATAATGTTATCGACACCATTGTCATTGATAAACATCTCATCATCATCAAGTCAGCTCAGTTTAGCTCAGAATGTGAATGTGAATAGAATCGGAATCGGAATCTGAATCTGAATGCGGCTCGCTCAGTTGGATGACTGTAACTGGAACTTGGACTGGACTGAGAAGAGACGAAGACTGGTTTAGTGTCGTTTCGTTTGGTCACTCCACGCACTTGTTGCATGCCACAGCGTTGTTGCTGCGCCTTGTAATCAAGTCGAACAACGCCTTGACATGCTCACTTACTTGCCGTAGTAACCAGGCACCGATCTTTAATGACTCCTCTTTAACACCGCTGTCAGTTACGCGCATCGTGTGTGTGCGTCTTCTGTGTGGCACGCTGCATGTTGCACCGTGTGGCACGGCGTCAAATGCAATTCTATTCAATTGCCACAGCGCAATAATCAAAGGTGTTTCAACAACAAATTGTCTGTAAACAAATTTTGCTAAGCTTGACAAATTGATTAATAACAAACTCACTGTAATTACACAACGAGGGCAACTCGAGGCGTACTTGGAACTTGCACAAAGTCTAGCCAACTTCCTTTATTCACATTTTCCTTTTCTCAAGCGATAAATCAAAGTTATTTTTAAGAGCACTTTCAAAACTGGGCAAATTTACGTGCAATTCTTTGCATATTCCGCTTTACGACTTTAATAGGGGAGTTCAAAAGTAACATTGTGAAGTGATTCTGTGTTTATTTAATAAAAACTTAAAGCACTTCTTTAATCATTTTCTATTTACTTTTATTGCAGGAAAAAACGTTTTCTTAGCGACAAAACTCAGACTGCTGAGTAGACAATTTATTGCTCTTCTTCCGTGAGTCACTCAGTCGCTTATATATTCAACTCGGCTAAATGACGTCACGAAAGTTATTTTAATGACATTCCAATTGACTCTATAGAATACACTCAAATAATCAATTTTATTATACAATTTAAATTGAAAACACACTTCTTAAATTTTCATTATAATTTATTTATAGAACTTTAAGCTACTCAAATATGTAAATAAGTTTATTATATATTTATACTTTAAACAAATTTCCGATTTTATTTATCTTATCAGCGAAACAAATGCATCAACGATTAAGACTGACATAAGTGTGTCGGTGATAAGATTGAGACTTTTATTATACATTTCACTGTGGTTAATTTTCTAATTTCCCACAGTTTCCCACTCCACAGATGATTAATCAAATTTGCGCAGCTCGTGATCAGTCACTCACTACTCACTTCGCGAAGGGGGAAGCTTTCCCCTCGAAAGCTCGACGTGTGTTGTCCCTGTCGCTATGCTCACCTTTCGGAGGCGCGATGACTCACGGGATCTACAGAGCGTTGTATGCGATATAAAAACCGTACCGAGAACATTAAGATATAAGAAAAGCAAACAAAGACGCTAAAAATCCCTGAGTCATAAACAGCGCTTGGGGTTTGGGGTTTGAGGCTTGGGGTTTCAGGTTGGGCTTTGGGCTTTATGTGAGTTAATTTTGGGGCTTGCCCCACCGCCCCCAAAAAGTAAAGTGAATGCTCTCGTTGTAGTCGCAATTATATGGCGTTGACAGGGCCAAGTGTCAGGGCCTTTTAATGAGGGGCGTATAAGGAATGCTGGATAATTTTATTGTTTATATTTGTTTTTGTACTTTTATTGATAAGCTACCATAATATGCTTGTTCTTGTTGTTGTTGTTGATAAAGCACTTGCTTATTCGGGTCACCGGTTGGGGCGCACAAACATAAACGTAAACATAAAAAGCCGAAAAGCACATTCATACTTGTATGAATATGAGTGTACTTGTACTTATGATTATGACGCGTATTCGCTGTATTCACTTTTACGGCTGTTGTTAGGGCGAACTTACCGTTTGTTGCGGTGCGCTGTTCGATATCGATAAACAAAAGTCGCGGTAATCCCAGTTTAGTATTAATATCGTTGTTTTATTTTAAGCACGTGTCATTTGATTATGGTCAGTGTACATCGAGTAGTTACACAAACAAAAGCACAACACCAAACGCAAACTCAATACACTGTCTGCTATTGGGGGCGGACTGTTCAAAGGGAGTTGGGACGCCCGCAAAAATAGTTTTACACTGCCCAGCGGTAAACGTTTTGAGTTAAATACGAAAACGACAAAACACGCGGGTAAAGAAATACGTAAACACAATTTGAAGATAAACAAATTCACGCGACGATCGCGACGTCTGCGTCTGCGTTGTTTAAAAGTTAGCAGCAGAATGACAATCGCACTGTCACCGTTGCTGCTAGTAAGCCCAGAAGAGCGCAGTTTACTCCGTGAGAGAAAGACAATATGAGAGCGCCACAGAGAGATAGAGAGAGAGAGAGAGAGTGTGGTAGGTGATGTACATTACCTGAGAGCGCAGCACACCACGCGCTATCAGCCAAGCAGCTGCCGTTGCCGCAGCGCCCAGTTTCAGTCTCCCCTGCTTCGGGTGGTTTGTTCGTTCACTGCTGTTGTTTGCTTAATCATATTGTACATAAGTTTCGCATAATGCAGCGCATTGTTCGCTCCATTGCTTGTTGTCGTTGTTCGTGGTGGTTTCTCGTTCTGCTGCCGCTGTCGCTGCTGCTCCTGCTGCTTTCTTACTATTTCTTATCATGTTCTGCGCCGTGACGTACTGCACAGCTGTTCGCTCAGGCAAACCGGTAGCGCTGATTAGGGAGCAAAACAAAGCGGGAGAGTGAGCGAGAGGGCAATCGGTACTAAAACTGAGACTGCCGAAGATCACACCTCAGTCTGTCTCCCTCTCGCTCTTTTGTTTTGGGCATGCGCGGCATTCCATTCATTTCAACTCTCAGCTGCCGTGATTTTCTTCTTCGGCTGCTTCTATCTATACTTGTAGTATAGTTCTGTTCTGTCTTGCATAATTACGCACATTTTTGGCGCTGTCTTTTTCGTTATGTCATTTGCATAGCCGATGAACACATTAATCGAGTGAGCTGACGCTGTTAACGAGCGAGGTGAGTTCCATCAGTTTCAACTACTAGAAAGCTGAGCTTACTCATAGTGATGAGATGTGACATCTAATGACTCGCAGCTCACCTCAGCTTAGCTTTTATTTCAACAAACATCGTTGTCCACCTCAGACTACTTTCCGTTTCGAAATTACTAGTTTATTACTGAATTTATGGTCTAACCACAAGTACTAATAAGATTAAAAATATTCGTATTTAGCGACTAGCTGAATTGTGTAAACTTTCAGGTAGTCAATTGATTGATGCGATAAACAAATGATCGAGTTTCGTCGTATTGATTCAGCTGCTTCAAACTTTCATTATAAACAATTTGACGATAATTATACAATTGAGAGAAGCCGCAATAAATGTTTTTAATGTCGCGCCCACTGCGAAATAAAGCAAACAATTAATGCGACCCACGTTCAAATGTTAAATAATAATTCGCCAATTTTATAACAATTTCCAGCTGGCTAACCAAAAGTCAAGCCAACGCTTTCAAGTTCTCGAGTGCGTGAAAGTAGAGTAAAGGCTAATTGTGGGAGGGGCAGCCAGAGAAGCAGAGAACGTAGAGCGTGCACATAAGGTAATTAAAATTGAAAACAAATGAGCATGCAAATAATACCGAGAGAAAGAGACGGTCAGAGAGGGAGTTCACGACTGGCGGATATCCTATAAACAGCAATGAATAGTTTTGTTGTGGTAATTTTTATTTTACAATCTGGCCTAAGTTGGGTTATTTTAAGGCGTTCGTTGGGGTGACACACTTTCAGATAAGGCTGAAATGTTTTCAACGCAAACTTTCTGTTGTGCAGGGTATATCAATTGTTGTTGCAGGGGAAATAAACTTGCACCGAGAATGTCGAACTATTTACAATGAAGAAATTCGTGCATAGCAAACACACAAACATATACATTGTATGTGTGTGTGTGTGTGTGTGTGTGAGAGGGAGGCACATAAAGAAAGTTCAGAGTGCACACGTTGAAAGGAATTTCGTAGAGCCAGCAATGTAATTTGTCAGTTCAAAGACCTTAGCACGTCAACAACAACAACGAGAACTGCAGCAGCAGCAGCAACATGAACAAAAAGAAGAAGATGGAGAAGCAAGCAGAAGATGAAGTAAATGCAACAACAACATCGACAACAGGAAGAGGATGCAAGGATCTACGTGCATATTTTTCCCGAGTTGTTTACACTGCCGACAGCAACGTTAACAGCGACGCCAACGCCAACGCAAACGTCGCTGACGACGACAACGACGAATGAGAGACAAATGTGCCAAGTGTGCAGACGTGAGTAGAGTTCCCCTTCTCTTTTGCCCCCTCCCTTCTTCATTCGGCAACCCGCACACTTCAATGTAGGAAAAAATGTAATCAATGTATTTTTGTCACGTTAACGAAATTTAGACTGTTGAGAAAGCAAAAGGAGGCAGAGCTGAGCAGAGAAGTACGTAGTTGGACCGTAGCTCGAGCTCTGCAGCTGCCTTTAGATTTGTGTTTGTGCCTGGAAATAAACATAAATTCAGTTGCCGTTGCAGTCGCAGTTAGTTGCTGTTGCTGTTTGGCAGTTGCCAAATTTGCACGGCGCACACAGAACGAAAACCGAGCAGCACAAAGGATTCAGAGCTCACACACACACAAATACATACAGTACGCTTGGAGTAATTATCCTCAGACTCAATAACAGAAACTCAACTAAAATTGTCGCAGCTGCCTTTGGCGCGAGCTCACCTCTCTGTTGCCCTTTCGCTCTCGCTCATTGACTCACTCACTCACTCACTCTCTCGCTCGCTCACTCGCAACTCAATTGCTCAATTGCAGTGATGTGTGCCTTATGCCACGACTTCCGAGCAGCAACAGCAGCATATTCACCCCCCGATATGCGAGACTGAAGAAAACTTAAGTGCATTATGCGCCATCGTCTGCCAGCTGTCTGCACCCCTAATGCCAGCTCCCTCACTCGCACACCACGTCCCCTCTCGCTCCCTCTCACGCTTGCACTCGCCGACTTCAAGTCAAGTAATTGAGTTCAACGTTATCGCAACTATTTCGATATGCCGCTGCATTGGTAAATTTATGAGCAGCGCATTTGCTTCGGCTATTTATAGGCCAACTAATTGCACAATGCTACCAAAAATTGACTCTCCACTAAACTCGACCTATCGATAACTGGACAATATTTCGACATATTTCACTTCAACTTCTGAGATAAGAGTGCTAGCAGCTTTTTTTTTGTTTAAGTACAACATTTCTCAAGGTTATTCACTTTGGAGTGTTGGTTCGAATTGTCGTATGAAAGTTGAGTTTTCTTTATCAGTTACGAGAATACAATCTCTTTTAAAACAATATCTGGACTATTTTTATTAAACTATAAAAATATAATTATTTATAAATAAAGTATTGTGACTATATGCAATGGACCGCAAACTATAAAATATTATTAAACTGGAAATATTCCATTTTCAGATAACAAAAAAATAAAAATAGACTAAAAATAAGAAGTATTTATTAACCAAAAATACATACTTTAATTAAAAATAATAATAATAAAGTGGGATACTTTAATAATTGCGTCCAACTGAAGTCTTTACTTCCCTTATAAATTGACTGATCTGACATTTAAAAACTGCTCATTGCAGTCCATCTAAATCTAAAATGTCAGATGTGAAAATAGAATTTATTTCTATAAAACATTTTTATATTGTGTATTAAATTAAATTTTTTTATATTAAATTGTGTGTATTTTAAATATTGAAGATTGATTTATGCATAACATGACTGTCACATAAGAATTACGCTAAATTTAAGTGCGATCTACTTGCCACTTGGTACTTCTATTATAAACCAGTGATGTTATTCATGCTCTTTGTTTAATAATCGCAAAGCAAAAATTCTACCGTTCATTTGTTATGTTGTTGTTATCGCAGCATACACAGATGAAACTTAAACGCTTTTCGCTGATTGCATGAATCATGCAAATTTCAAGTGTGTCAGCGGAATGAATAATGGAAGAGAGTGAGAGGAACTGCGATTAGCTTTATGTTTATGCGCTGCAGACTCATCCAGGCCTCAAGGTACCTTCCAGATACTTAGGGTTCCAGGCAGTGGTTGAGTTGTAGTCGAGTTGGCAAGAAAAATAAACAGTTTATAAGCTGAGTATATCAATATCGTTGCAGCGCAATTCGACTCCTTGTCGGCGCCTTAAATTGCATATTATTATTTATTTCTTTTCTTTTTGTTGGCCACTTTTAACGCTGCCTCAGCATTTTCCGCTTATCGACGGCGCAGCTCTGTGTCATCATAAAGTAATATCAGAAAAATAACAAAAAATAAAATGAAACGAGAATATGCCATGCAGTAAAGAAAAATAATTTAACGATGCGAAACCAAACGACGCGTTGCGTCGCGTCGCAGCGCCAATGTAAATCAAAAACAAGCGCAGACAGCGATAGCAGCGACGTTGACTGCAACAAGTCGACGTTAACGTCAACTGCGACGTCGACGTCAGCACTGTGGCAGTCGCTTGCTGTTTACCTTGTGTCAGTTGTCAATAAGGCGTGAAAGAACCGACGTCTAAAGTTCCACAGTCTTCAACTGTTATCAGCAAGTGTTGTCGCCCAAACACCTCCTTCCCTACCTCTCACCCTCCCCTGGTTCAAGCACTTGATACTCACTCCAGTTGGCACTCACTCACTTCCATTCTGCTGGTCGGTGCATTGACATTGCTACTGCTTTGCCTTGCGGTTGTTTTTGAGCTGCAGCGAAAAGCGAATCTTAACGGCGTACTGCAAAAAGCTTTTAATTTAGCTAGTGTCTCTTTTGTGTGTAGTGAAAATCAATGGAATTGCTAATTAAAGAAGGTATATAATTTCCTAATTAAAGAAAGTATTTTATTTCCTCTTCAATTGTTTAAACCATGCTGTTAACCAGCTATTGACCGTTGACATGCTTGATGCGTTGTGCGTTGCGCTTGACTTCGTCTTTGCTTTGTATGCACTCAAGTGGCGCTTATTAAGTCATAGCCGAAGCCAAAGCTAAAGCAAAGTTCACAAGCACTTGACGCCCACATAAGTATACTACACAATTTATGCATGTATTGAGCTGACTTGCAGTCGCGTCTTGCTACTGCGCTGCTCAGCTGG
Organism: Drosophila siamana; assembly: GCA_035047445.1. Lineage (NCBI taxonomy): Eukaryota > Metazoa > Arthropoda > Insecta > Diptera > Drosophilidae > Drosophila > Drosophila siamana. The sequence goes on along the minus strand of JAWNPP010000020.1, from coordinate 958,346 downwards.
GCTCCTTGTTGTTGTAGTGTTGCGTGTGTGTTTGTGTGTGTGTAGCAGTAATTTACTATTTTAGTAGCTTACACGCATACAAGCATACGCCTTTGTTTTAATGCATGGCGCGAAGGAAGCAGAGACAGAGACAAAGATAGAGAGAGAGAGAGAAAAGAGAGAGAGAGTGTGTATGTATAAAAGAAAGATAGCACGCCCACGCTTCACTTGAGGCACATTGTTGCTTAAACTTGTGCTGAAAAATCACACAATTTACAAGTGTTGGGCAACAACAACGACCGCAAGGGCGCTGTGGCCTATCTGCCACAGCAACTACAACAATGGCAACAAGTTAACAATGCAGCGGCTTTTATATATTAACAAGCGAAAGCTAACAACAACACTACCAGCAGGAACAGCGAGCAGCAGCTGCGAAAAAGGAGAAAAATAATACTGTTGACAATGACGCAAAACAAGCGAAAACATTGCATAAACTTGGGCGCACACCCACACGTAACCTTGTGCGTGTATGTGTGTGTGTGTGTGTGGATGTGTTGAAATTTACGCTGTGGAAAATAATGCGCTGGCAGCTCCGAGCGCTGGGCTTTAAGATCGCAGCGTAAAACTCGCTTTTCGCTTTGCCATTATGTCTGCTTATCGGCTTGTCGCTCTCTCTGTATTGTGTTAGTGCAATAACATATGTAGTTGATGCATGTCTGTATGTGTGTGTGTGTGTGTGTTTGCCGGGTGTGCGTGGATTATGTAACAAACTCGCTGCATTTGAACAATGCGGCGCTTTGTTGTCCTTGTCGTTTTGTGCCCTGGCCGAAAGCGAGCACAGACAACACACAAATTTCGCCTTTTCTTTCGTTGCTCTTGCGAAACACTTTTAAGTTGCTTATGTATGTGTCTGTCTGTGTGTGTGTGTATGTGTGTGGTAAATCCAAAATATTTGAACAATTTGCGCTGCAGATTTCCTTTTGGCAGCGGCAGCCGCAAAAGCGCTTCGCTAACGGCCTTTGCTTTACAGCACACTCTATCTATCTCTCTCTCTCTCTCTCTCTCTCACTCTTTGCATCTGTCTCATTCGTAGTGCGTCTATCTCTCTCGTGTGTCGCTTCTGCATATGGCAAACACTAACTCCCGCCCTTCGACGCTGCCGCTGCTGCACTCGTTTAGCATCGTTAAGCTTACCACTTTCCGCTTTTGTGTGCCGGCCACATTTTTCGTGCTAATATCGTTAAAATGTTATTACAACGTAGTTTTTGCTTTAAATTTTCGTTGTTCTGCTCTCTTCCTATTCCCCCTCCCACCCTCTCTCTCTCTCACTCTCTCTCTTTCTCATCTTTTACTTTTGTAAAATTATCGTTAGTTTTGTTTTTTTGCTGCTGGCTGCTGGATTTTCGCTACATCGTGTAAAATTAATTGAATGTAGCTGCCAGTAGAGCAGATGGCCAACACGAGATGGCCAAGGAAATGGCTTATAGAGGAGTTGCTGCTCAATCCAAGCAACTGGATTGGGGACTGCTGGGTGTCGGGTTACTGCCACTAGGGCATATAATTTAGCAGCTCGCCCAGGCTGCTCAACCGTCTCGGCCACAAAACAAGTACTTAGTCCAACTGCTGCTGCTGCTGCGCGAGTGCTTTTGGCAAATCGTTATTAAATATTTATAGACCCCGTCGAAGTAATTGAAATATTTTTGTAATCCGAGTTGAATTACAAAAATATATTTGCGTTTTGCGCATTCGCTTTAATATTCTGGTCACTAGCAACATTTAAAATTCATAAAAAATGATTTGTTCATTGTCAAACGTCAAACTATTTCTGATCTGCAAACAAATTGAGTCTGTAAAAGAATGGATTTGGGTTTAAAGTGTTTTTGAAAATATTTTTTATGCAAATAAATTGATTTCCATATTTGATTTCTACATAGAAATGAACAACAATCGTAATAAATTTAGTAGTGCGCATTAAAGCTTTAGAAACAATATGTTTTAAATCAAGTGAAAACAGCAATTTTTTGAATCACATTTTTAATCCCGACTGCATGCATTATTATGAATTCAATTGCAATATTCATAGCTGAACGTTTATGGAAATGCGATCACAATTATTCCCACTTTGAAGGGTGATTATTATCAGTCGATAGTTTGATTTGCTATTTGCCCAAAGCAAACACTAATCCAAGGATTAGAACTCAACTTGAAGTCCCTTGAGTCGCCTTTAGAGCAACACTCGAGAGACAGATACGTACCGCACGGTGATACTTGAAGTTGATTTATCTTAACTCAGCTCTCTGCCACATGCGATTAAATGCCCCTGCAACGGCATCGACGAGCAGCAGGACAGACAGCAACAGCAACAACGAGTTGAGTTGAGTTTTCTTTGCTCGCCTGGACGAGAGTGGAAAAAAACGTGATAAATATTTGTTTATGCTTTAAGCTTTGGCTTTTAAATGCTTGCAGCGATAAGCGTAGATACTTTTTGTTATTTGCTTGTCTGACTCGAAAGTTTGTGCCACGCACACACATACACACACACACACACACACACACACAAACACAGAAACACACACAGTCACAACTAAGAGTCCACTCGGCAAAAGGCATAATAAATACCAAGTGTGAGTGGTACGAAGCGAGAGTTGTGGCTCAGTTTAATAATGTTTTGCAAATATTTGCACGAATAAAGCAAAGGCAAGCATATTTTAGTTGCAAAATGAGTCAAGTTCATTCCCAGCGAATGCGAATGAGAAATAACTTGTACGAGAGAGAGAGAGAGATAGGGTTAAGGACATTGCGTGTGGGCGGGCAAAGTTCAGGTCTTCCTTGGGTGCGGGTGACCTTGAGCAAGGAGGACGATGCAATGCGAAAAGGATCCACGCACATTGCACTAATGATTGGATTGTGCTTGTTGAGTGCCGGCAATTGCGTGGCAGCTGCCACGTTGCGTTTCCATATCGACCCACTTAATTAGAAGTGTCTGCCTGTTTGTATCTAAAGTGTTGCAGATACAAAAGTATCTCAACTATTTAGTAGATACCTACGGCCAAGCGGTGAAGATACAATGACTTGTAGCTATTCAGTGAAAGAATGACTGACGAATGGCACAAGAAATGCAAGACCAAAAGCAAAAATGCACAAAGTGATACCCTGTAATTTTCCAGTAAATGAATTATTTATAATTTAATATTACATCCTAACTGTTAGCTAGCTATATATTCCAGTGAAGTTCCAGTAAAAATATATAAAATTATATTAATTACCCTTTAAAAAGGTTGATTAAATATTGCATTTTAGTTAATGCTTCACTTGGCCTTACACAATTATGCATTGTTTATGAGCTTCAATTATGATGGATTCTACAATTTTCAAATGACACTAGATAAGCTCTAGTTTAATCTGTATTAATTTGCATAACTACTCGACCTTCAACACATAAAGTATTAAAAATATATGAAACGACTTCCTCTTTATCAAAAATTTACCATCGCGATCCATCAATTTTCTATTCTTTCACAAAAACTCAACAAAAAGTCACATCTATTATTTAATGTGCTGCTGAAATGCTTGAACTAAATTATTTAAATTTCTATCTGCAGAATTTCTTGAAAACTCAGTCAAACTCACACACTAGGGCTGGAACACATTTGGCTGTATTTAAAAATACTTTCGATTTATATTTTGGTTGGGGGCGAGCGAGACTGTTGGCCTTTGGCATGTTGCTTATCAGTGATGAAAAGTGAACTATTAGCCATTGGGCCATTGGCAGAAGGCGCTCAACTGCGACGCCTCGTGTGGCAGTGTCATGAAGCACGAGGCACGAGACAGACAGGACGCAGCACACAGCAACACGTAAGCATAACCCCCGACGAGCGACGCGCTGTACCTCGCCCCACCTCTCTCTCTCTCTCTCTGTCTCTATATCTATCAACATTCCAGGCCCGTGTGGGCGCCGTGAAGCGTGGCCGAAAGGCAAGACAGAAAGACAGCAAGATGGCAAGACGGCAGGATGGCTGGACGCAAGGCGACATGTGGCATGTGGCAGGCGGAAGGCTGTGTCGGGACACGCGTCCTTTGAGTCTATTATGCTGTGAGCAGTGAGAGACGTGCAGGACGGGCGAGGGCTGATGGAGTAAGCGAGACGGGAGTCACAAGTAGTCAGCTTTTCGGTCAGTTTTCTTGGCTTGGCTTAAAGTTGAAGGAAATTAAAATGCGCACAACAGCAGCTGGGTCACGAGGAATGAATAAAGGAAAAGCCAAAAACTATTCAATTGCGGCTACATATTTCTTTTCTTTGGCTTATCTGGCCGGAAATGAGGATGCTTTCGCTTTGACAGATGCACTGACAAAGATGCAAATGTGCCGCTTATCAGCAGCCATTGGAGCTTTTATCACACACACACACACACGTACAAACAGAGAAATACAAACACGCTTGAGTGTACACACTTGAACACTCGTTGGGCCATTGTTGTGTGTTTATCTTTTTTTGGCCCGCAGGTTTTGCGCTTTTCAAATTCGCCGAATTTGTCTACGTTCTCGTTCGCTCTGCGCTCTGCTGTGCTTGGTGTGTGCTGTGTTGTGCTGTGTTGTGCTGTGCTGGGCCCTTTCATCAATCAAAAGTGCGTGAAATCAAAAATGTATGCCTCATTGGCAGTTGGGGCACGCGTGAACGCATTCGGAAATCAGTAGGCAGATAAAAACCGCAACAGCAAAAAGGCAAAGGCAAAGGCAGTCAGCAGCAGCCACGGCAGACATGAGACTTCAGGCGCAGATATGCGGTCAACAAAGTGGAAGAGAAATGCCATAAAGTGCCACAATAAAATCAGGATATTTATGCTCTGCGTATCTGGGAGGCCAACAAAAATGTGCTTTTTATGAAGCGACAAACGCAGCAGCAACTCAACTCAACTCGAATCGCCTCAACGCAGCCACAGCCACAGTTATAGATACAGATACAGATACAGGGTACACATACTTCTGCAGACATAACAGCTACAGATGTTAACCACGCACCTTTGCAGCTCGAGACTGCGTTGTGACCACAAGTCAGCTGCATGTGCCACAGACGCCACACCCAATGCCCCGGCACGCCCCAAATCGCATTGTTTGGCATTAAAATTGCATGAACTTGAAGTTGATTTGAATGTGGCGAGCGTCCAGCGGCAACCTGGGGTCTGGGTCTCTGGGAGAATGTATCACCTGAGCCACATGCTCGTATTCCCAGGCGCATTTCGGGGACAGCATAAATTCTGGACACCCCGCTAACCCTTCCTAGAGGAGTCCACTCAAGTGGGTGCGCATTGATAAGGCAGGCTGCGATAGTAACGGCTTTTTACGGCGCGGCGTCCCAGTGGCAGTGAGCGTGTGGCATATGCCGCACTCACTACTTCACGACATTCAACCCCTCGCTTTCGAAATCAACGCGACGCGTCGCGGCAGATGTGCGAGCAACGCGAGGTTGCGACGGCGCAGGACACGCCCGACGGCGCAGGAGCAGCAGGACATGTTATGTTGTGCCGCATGCGGGACGCGTATCCTCGCGCTGCCCTCTTCCCCCGTCCCCATTCCCCTCGGTTCAACTGCCTTTCCCTTTTTGATGGCTGAGGCAGTTGCAACCCTAGAGCGAATTATGCTTGTTGTTTAATTACACTTTTCCTCCCTCCACCCAAATATTCATATTGTAATCATTTCGACAAAATACAGAATACAGAAAAACAACACGCAATATCTCGATGTTGATTTTGTTGTTTGTCTGTTGTTGTTGTTGTTGAAGTTTTGGTACAGACACAAGTTGATCATAAAATTGTTGTTTACGCTGCGGCTGTTGTTGTTGTTGCTGCCGCTGCATGTTTACATGTTTCATATGCTATGGAAATTCTTGAAGAAACTTTAAAGGGGTGTATACCTTGCACACGGGTATTTCTGCTAATAACTAAAGCTTGTCATCTAATGAAATTATGATTTTCTGTCAGCCTTCAAGAAAGAGCAAATTTGTAATATTCAATTCAAATTTAGCTTCAAATTTTATTGGCAAAAAGGACTCAAAATAAATATAAAATCTACGTTTTTCAATAGATGCAAAGGTTCAATAATATTGAAATGAGATAAATTTTACATAATTAATAAGATACAATATTTACAAGGCATTGGTTAGTCATTAGATTCCTCTTGTTTAGTTTGCTGTTTCCTCTGTGTTTTTAATATACTTCCTCTTTTTAATCCAACATATTGATATTTTTTAAATTTATAATAAGCAATACTATTTTTAAAATATGTAAAAACGCACGATAAACTTAGTACTTGCCTTTGAAAAATGTTAACTTTACATATTATAGGGTATCTACCAGTTGTTATACCGCTCTTTACCAGTTTGTTGTTTAACTCTGTTCTCTCTGCAACTTCTTGCTTGTTTGTTACTTTACAGGTTTTATTTTGAAATGCATTTTATGATCAAAATATTGGCTTTACTGTTGCTGCACAATGTACTATGGCTCCATGTACGTAGTGCAATGTGTAGTTTAGTGTGAGGAAAAAAATTTTTTATTTTTCCCAGCATGAAAGGAAAAAGTTGTTCAAGCATTTTTTTGGCAGCAGCTGAGCGACTAATTTTCACTGTAACTGCTCTGTATGATGGCATTTATTTACCTGAAAACCCAATAAATGCAGCATGTACATATCGCAATAAAGATTTATAAATATAGTTGAGTAATATGTAAAAAAAAAAAAAAAAATTGTCCAATAAAAACAAATTGTTGCCATCAAAGAAGTAATAAAGAACTTAATGTGAATTTATTTTCTAAATGTATTTTCGGCGTTTTATTGAGTATAAATCGATTAGATAAGAATTTCGATATCTAAAATAAGTTTGACGCCACAAAATACCACAAAATTGGTGCCGCATCGAGAGCTTCCCTGCATATCAATGTTATTAGATTGCAAATTGAATCATTGCATTTATTGCACAGTTTCGTTTCTATTATTTTTTTTGTTTGTTTTCTTTGTCATTTTATTTGGCCAAGCAAAAATGCAAATTGCCAATTTTTGCTATTGCATCACAGTCTTATATTTTTATTTGTGCGAAAAGATTTCTGCGTACTTTTTTCATGTTTTCCAATTTCACAATCAACCTTAACACTTTTGCCAAATTTTGCAAGGAACAAGCAAAAAAATTTTGCTCCACAGCGGACCACATAAAAGCATTTTCTCATACGAATTTCTTTAGTTGTGCATTTTACCATAGTATTTTGTTTTTCTTTTATTTTGTGGTGCAGCAAAAGGGCTCAGTAGTTGAAGTGTGGTGAAATCTGTTGCATAAATATCAGAGGCAGAGGAGCAAACAGCTTAAAGTGTCGGCGGAGTTCTTTGGAAAGTGTTAAGAAACTCGCAAAAGGGGATAGAAATGTGTAAGAGTTGATTCATGCCCATGCATTCATTCATTCGTTCATTCAGGTATTCACTTCATTCATTCATTGGCCATGCAAATCCTCAGACACAGACACATTCACACCCCGACACAGACACGACGCAGCTACAAATTTACACCTTGGGTGTAGTTTGCAAAGTCCTGGGATAATCCGCATTAGATGCACAATGCAGATGGACCGAGAGCTTAGTTTCGGATTGAATTCTGTTGCGTTCGGCTTGGGCACCATGTTGTGCCTCAACCACGTGCCACATGGCAACACCTCCTGCAACTATATTGCACTTGTCGCTAGTTGGTTAGCCAGGCCAATGACAATGACAACTAGAATTGCAAGGACAACGGCGAGGACAATGGCAACGACAAACGACAACGACAACGCAATGTAAATTGAATCGTGTTTTCTAGCATTTCATTTGGCATTTGACATTTGTCAATTGTCCAAATGTCCCAGTGTTAACCTCAATGGAAAGCTCAACGCTCGCTGGACAATGCAATAAAATATATATTGCATATTGCAATTTTAATTTCTCAATTCATTTTATGTACATTCACCGACTTTGCTACGTGTTGTTTTTTCACCCATCGCTAAGGCATGACTACAACCGTTGAGAGTGGGCGGCAAATAGACGGATCCGTTGTGGCTGCCACAAGAGTGCCACAAATAACAAATTGCTTGTCGTTGGCATCCAACGGGCCCAAGCCAAAGCCAAAGCCAGGACGGGACGACGCGATGGTCCATAGACCCATTCAGCAATTTGCACTCGGTTGCCCGGTACACAACACAACCTGTGTACCAGTATCCCCAGTCGGGGGACATTGCATTTACAATTTCAATCTCTATTAAAATTCATTGAATCCCTTGCATTAGTTAACCCACTGTCTTTGCCACGCACAGTGTCGCACAACTCGATGCACACGCAGCCAATTGAAACGTAGCCTTCGGCAAGTAGAAAACTATTAATGTGGTTAAACAACTTACAATAATGCGTTTATATTTGGTTAGAAAACTAACTTCAAACATATGACATGTTTAGCATTTAGTTCTCCACAACCAGCCTAATGAATTTATTGACAATTAAAAAGTGCTTTACAAAAAATTAACATAATTTGCTAATTATAAATCTAAACTTATTCTTGGCAGTTCTATACCGAAATTATATTTAAAAATCAGTCAGCACAATCAACTTTATACAGACAAATACAATAGACGCTACACAAATGGGAACAAGTCAATTATACTAAAACTTATTGCCGAAATTGGATGAATAATATGTTTTGCTATATAAAGAGATGCAAGATTCCTGACAATTAGTGGCAATGAAATTGATAGTTTTATTATTGAATGGATTGCTTAATTTAGCTGAAATTTATTGTATAGTATGGTATGATTAGGCGTAAGAGAGACAACTATAATACTACTCGCTACTCGGAGTTAATGCCCAAGGAGGCGATAAGACCCGGCACCTTGCGTCGCTGCAACTTGTCGTTGGAGGTCTTGGGCAATTCATCAATGAAGTAGACTCCGCCACGGATGTAATAGGCGCTGCTCAAGTGCCGCTGCACAACATTGCGCACCTCATCGGCAGTCAGTCGCTCACCCTGCTCGTCCCCAGTGCGGATCACGGCACAGGCAGTGAGATTGGTGGACACCTCGTCTGGCAGACCGAAGACACAGGCCTCGGAGACGCCCGGCAGATGGAGTACGAACTCCTCGATCTGCTCGGGATAGATCTGAAAGTTGTTGTACTTGAAGACGTCCGTGTCGCGGGTCTGAATATACATATATCCCTCGCTATCCACATAGCCAATGTCCCCCGTTCGCAGCCAGTGGCCGTCGGGACTCAGGGCTCGCTTGGTGGCCTCCGGATTGCGATAGTAGCCGGCCCACGTGTAGCGCAAGTGGACGTAGATGATGCCCACCTCGTTGATGCCCAGCGGCATGCGCAGCTTGTCCAGCACACGCACCTCCATGTTGCGCATAACCTTGCCCTCGCTGCCCAGCGGCCCGCCCAGATTCTTGCTGACGCCGCCCACCTCCGAGAGGCCGTAGCCGACCACGAAGCGCAGGTTGCCAATCAGCTCGTACATGCGAGCGGACACCGCCTTGCACACCTTGGAGCCGGCGCCAATCAAAACCCTGACCGACTGCAGCTGCGCACGGATCGTCGGCAGATCGCTCTGGCACTTTGAGAGCAATGCGATCTGATGGGAGGCGAGGAAGAGAAAGGTCACCTGATGCCGCTCAACGAGCTGCAGCAGATACTCGACGGTGTAGGGGCGGTGCGTGATGATGCGCTTGCAGCCGTTGAGCAGCGAGGCCAGCAGCATAAAGGTGCCCGAGATCCAATACAAGGGGCTGAACGAGAGCAACACGGAGTCGCGAGTGTAGGTCTTGGTGCTGCATAGAAACAAGTGTTAATATTGTAAATATAGTAGGTAGTTGGTACTTTTACTTCTTGCAGTTGCAGATGAGGCTGCGGTGGGAGCGCGTTACGCCCTTGGGCATGCCCGTAGTGCCCGAGGAGCACACAATGAAGGCTGTGTGGTCGCCGTTGAGCGACGGGCAGGGCACGTAGCTGCAGAGAGTGAAGCGTGAGTCTCGAAAGCGCAACAACTACATGACACTTACTCAGCTGCGGGCAGGTCGGCGTCCTCCTTGAGCAGATCCCAGACATCGGCGACACCCTCAAGCTGCCCGTTCACCAGATAGATCAGCGCCGGCTTCGCCAAGCGCTCGTTGACCGCTCTGATGGTCTCGTAGTTCTCCACATCGCAGAAAATCAGCTTGGGCTCCGTGATGTCGTACATGTACTTCACGGTCTCTGCGACAGATGACAGAAGTGTTAGTTAGTATTCAGTTAATTGGTGCACAACTTGACGCGCCCACCGCCATCGAAGTCGGGATGCAGCGGATTGAGGGGCGTCCCCGAGAGCATGGCCGCAATGGTGACGCCCGTCAGATAGGTTGTGTTGCTCGCCGAGATGCCGATGACGTCGCCGCAGCATAGCTTGAGGCGCCGCAGCGCCTGCGCTATGATCAGACCCTGTTGCGCCAGCTGAGCGCCGGTCAGTTCGACGCCAGTGATGTCGCAGTGCTGCAGCACTTTGTCGGCGTTCAGGTTGAGCACACGCATTGTGACCTCGCCGAGCGTCATTTCGGGGCCGTAGAACTCCTTGCCACGCGGTCCTTGCCACGTGCGCGTGGCAGCGTCGTAGTGCACCTCACAGGTGGCGTCGCCGCCAGCTCCAATGCTGCCCATCACGTTGCTGTCGAGTTTGTCACTCAACTAAGTGCTTTATTGCGCCGCAGTCCGTTTTTATACATGATGTGGAAGAAGCGCTTTGCGCACTCGTAAATAGGAAACAAAAGCTGCTGCTGTTAATTGCTTTGACACGTTGCGCCATCGACAAGTTTGTTGTTGTTCTTGTTCTCGTTGTTGTTGTTGTTTGCTGTTTGTTCTTATTCTATTGCTTGTTGTTGAGTCATTGAATTTGGTTCAAATAGCTGCTCATACATATTTTCTCGATCGGGAGGCAGCCCAGACACCTGCCGCAGTCTTGAGTCTGGAGTTGAAGCCGTACCGCTAGGTAAATAGAAGGGCAATTAGAATTGTGGCCGCTGTCATTGGAGCAGTGTCCTCCTGACTTCCCAATTATGCCAATTAACTCAACTGATGTAATCACTTGCCCTTTTCCTCAAAGCTCTGTCTGGTGTCTGTTTTTTTTCTGTCGTGGAATATTTTGCTGGAAAACTTCCTCGACTTTTATGACAAATTCTTTTCTAATCACATCTGCTTCAAGTTTGACTGTCGCTACTCTATTAAAACTTTTTATTTTATTTATTATTTATTTATTTATATTTATTATCTAAGATTTAAGTATATTCTGGAATGATCATTAATCTCAGCAGTATGTTCATCTGGAGACTCTTGGAATTGCATATTTATTGACTCATCTGATTCATTTTAGTTAACCAGCTAAAACTACTCTAATATCAGCATAATTTTTAGCAGATTATTCCGCTTTATTTGCGTCTTGAAGAAGTTGTTTTAATTCACAGACTTCGCAAACTCTGCAAATCCTGTTTTTATTCACAACTTCGACTTAAACTTGGTTTTCCTAAACGTATCTTTGGCCAATCATAAACTTTTTGTTCTATACTTTTTATTATAACTGTTTCTCTCTATAAATGCGTGGAACTTAGAATAGGTTGCTTGAGCTCAGCCAAAATCCGGCGCCGTTGGATCTTCTTGTTGGTCGTCTTGGGCAGCGTGTCCACAAAGTAGACGCCGCCACGCAGATGGAACGCCTCGCTGAGGTGTTCCTTCACAATGCCGCTGACCTGATCAGCGGTCAGCTGCTGGCCCAACTCGTCCGCATCGCGCACCACAGCAGCCGCCGTCAGGTTGGTTGAGATATCGTCGGGAATGGCAAAGATGCCCACCTCGTGGACGCCGGGCAAGTGCAGAATGACGTCCTCGATCTGCTTGGGGTAGATCTGGAAGTGATTGTAGCGAAAGACGTCCGTGTCGCGGGTCTGGAAGTGCAGATTGCCCTCGTCATCGAAATAGCCGTGATCGCCAGTCAACAGCCACTGACCGTCGGCCGTCAGCGTGGTCTGCGTGTCCTGCGGATTGCGATAGTAGCCGCCCCAGCGCTGATTGAGTCGTATGTGAATGTGGCCCGTCTGATTGGGGCCCAGGGCGTTGCCCTGCTCGTCGAGCAGACGCACCTGAACGTTGCGCAACAGCTTGCCCTCGCTGCCCAGCGGGCCACCGACGTTCTTGCTGACGCCGCCAATCTCCGAGAGGCCGTAGAGCACAGCGAAGCGCTCTCGGCCCAGCAGCTCGTAGAGCTGTCGCCAGATCGCCAGCGGCAGCTTGGAGCCACTGCACACAATCGAGTGCAGCGCCTTGAGCTTGGGCACCAGTTCCATGGACTGCGGCGACTTGGCAAACAGCGCCATGTGATGGGGCACGGTGAGCACAAAGTTGATCTCGTGACGCGCCACCAGATCGGCAAAGTACGCGGCACTGAAGGGACGATTGGTGATGACGCGTGTGCAGCCGTTGACCAGCGAGGCGAAGAGCGTGAAGATGCAGGAGATCCAGTAGAGCGGACTGAAGCAGAACAGCACCGTCTTGGCCGTGAACAGCTGCGGGCTGCAAAAGTGCGCAGGTTTAGTTAGCGAGCTAGCGAGTAACTAATGGACTGCTTACATTTTCGTGTTGTTCAAGAGACTGCGATGAGAGCGCGTGACGCCCTTCGGCAAACCGGTTACGCCCGAGGAGCTGATGATGAATGCGGTGTCGTCGCCACTCAAATGCGGGCAGGCAAAGCTGGACAGGGCGAGAGACAATTAGTTGACAATTGCAGTTGAGGAGCTAACAGGGTTGCGTCTTACAGCGTCTTGGGATCGTAGCCAACGGCGCCGTCTCTCAGCAGATCCTGAATGTTGCGCACCCCTGGCAAACTGCCGCTCAGCAGAATGAGTTCGGTCTCGAACTTGAGGCTCTGCTTGACGGCGGCCAAAGTGTCATAGTTGTCCACGTCGCAGAAGATGACCTTGGGCTTTGTGATCTCGTACATGTAGGCAACAGTTTCTAAAGAAAAGTGAGGTCGATTTTCAATTGCTTTGCTCGCGCTACTTCAAGAACCTTTCCTACCCTTGTCGAACTCCGGGTGCAGTGGATTGATGGGCATGCCATTGAGCAGTGCTGCGATGACCACCTCGGTGAGGTATGTGGTGTTGGTAGCCGAAATGCCGACGACATCGCCGCGATGCAGCTTCAGTTGCTGGAAGGCATGCGCCAGCAGGCGACTCTGCTCGTAGAGCTGACCTCCAGTGAGCGCTTCGCCTGTGGGATCGAAGATCTGCATCACTTTGTCCGCATGAAGTTTGAGTATAAGCAGGGCGACCTCGCCGAGCGTCATGTCGGGACCATAGTACTCCTTGCTCTTTGGTCCTGACCAGATCTTTTCAATGCTGTCGTATGTGGTCGACGCCATGCCTGCGCTTCGAGCTGATTGCTTTCTTTTTCCCTTACCACACCCAACGTACTAATCAACTAACTGAACAGCCGAGTCTATGTGTGCACTCTATATATAGGGACTGCCGACTGAGCTTCCAAATCGAAGCTGTTAATTACCTCGACACGTTTCCACTCGCCAGCCGAACTGAGATGAGCTGTTGTTCTAGCCGACAATCGGAATAACAGCAACAACGCAGACGACAGCTACAAAATTGTCATATTCGCTATAACTCGAGGTGACACTGCTGACGACGAGTCGTAATTATAATCTATCATCAGAGAGATTTTACATATATGTTAGACACCAAACTGTCGAAAGTTTTCTTACCATTGTAGTCTATAGGAATGCTGGGAAAGTAATATTTCGAGGATCCACAGCTGTCTTTGTATTATTCTCAAAAAGAGTAAATTTTCGGCCAGCTTTGCAAGTTATTTTAATCGTTTAGCTATTGTTCCAAACTACATTTAAGTCCATTCCTAAAATTTTCAGTTTATAATATCATGTTAATTAATTCTCTTTTAATATACATTTAATTAAAGTATGGTTTTGATAGAAGTGTCATATTTAAGGAAATTTCCATTTTTCATAAGAATATCTATGAATTGAAAATTTGAATTTTATTTGACTCTGGCTATAATTACTTTCAGAATTGCAGATTTAACAAATTTTATATTTAACTTTATTGGATATTGAATAGGTCATTTTGTAATTGACTAAGTTGTGAAATTCTCAACTTAGTGCAACTTTAAAATCTACATTTAATAAATTTCAAATCCTTAGGTTCACAATCTATTATCTTTTATTTACGCCAGCTTTTTTCGCGGTGTCTAGTATCACTATGCGACTCCAGCGATTGCATAATTTCAACGATTAAACACAGTTTGATCTCATGGCACTGCGGTTGCTGCACGCGCAGCACTCTCCGGAACTCCCTGCTGCGCTGTTTCCTGCCCATCCCTACACATCGAATCGAAAGCTGCTGCTTCGTTTACTTTGTAAGTCGCACAGGACATGGAACATAGTGGAGACAGGACACTCGGCGATAGAGTGGCGCATCCTTGATGCGTACACGCTTCATTTGCGTGCTTAGTTAGGAAATCAAGCGTGTGCTCCAGGACATGCCACAGTCAGAGTCGCAGTGACAGACTCACAGTTCAACCTGCAACTTAACATGCAAGGTGCAAGCAAAAGGTTGTCCCACCTGCTGGATTTCGAGGCAAACTTCAGTTGGGTCGCACAGTTGTTGAGTTGAGCGACAGCTTCTCTTACCTGTCGTTAGCTACTCTCAGAGATGTCTTTGTTTGTAACACAAGGTGTGAGTGTGAGAGTGTGTGAGTGTGGGCTGTAAGTAGTAAAGTGAGATGCACAGAGTTCATTTATTGATTTTCATTGAGCAGCAGGGGCCAACAAGGTTCTACTGCGTTGTTGTGCTTTTGGACTCCAACTTGGCTAATAACACGGCCCCTAAATGTGCATACAACAACACTAACAACAACAACTACAGCGAGATGAGGAACGAGCAGCAATAACAACTTAAGTATCTGTCGGGTTGAGTGATGGACTGCAACGTGGCTAATAAAACTTTGGCAACAACTTTGCTATTGGCTTTTGATGAGGTCATTAAACAGTCAAGCAACAAAACGACAATACAACAATATACAGATACAGCCCACGCACACACGTACGCACACACTCACACACATAGAGAGAGGGCGAAATTTGTGTAGAAATCTCAGCAATTAAGTGCGAGAAACTGACGCAAAACGAACTGAAAATGCGACACAACGCCAAAAAAGTTGGTGAAAGGCCGCCGAGCAGGCTTCAACTCTCTTACTCTCTCTCTCTCTCTCTCTCTCTCTTTCTTAAGCTCTTTCTTTCTTTCATTCCCTTTCAGCCCTTTTCCTTGTTTTCTGTCCAAATGTAATCAGGCTCAACATTATAATTAACCGCAAATGCAGTTAGAGCCGCGAGTTCTTCGTGCTGAAATGCGACCCGCTTTTGGTCCAGCCGCGGGGCAATATGTTGTCCTCACCTCCCCACCACCACCCCCTTTCCCACTCACCCATTCAACCACTCACTGCCTAGCGCCAGTGGAAGTCGCGGTCGCAGTCGCAGCACTGCGTCGACCAGTCTCAGCTGCTATTAAAACTTTTACGACAAGTAGGCGAAAAAATTACTTAATTAAAATGATTGACTAACAGAAAAGTTTGTGCGAAATCATTTTTACTTTTTGCATACCCTGCAATAACTGCAGGCGAGGAGTTTCAGCAAGCCACAAAAAGGGCGAAAACCCATCGCAAATAAACAAAATACTGAACAGTTATACTGCCAATTAGTTTATTGCCTATCACTTTTGTCACTTTATACTTATTTGTATTTTTCTTGTTTATTATATATTTATGTAATGGTACAGAAAATTTCATTGATTTTGGTTAATAATAAATGCATTTATTTCATTAAATTGCAAGTCGTCTAGGTTGTTGGTTCTAAACTGAGCTACTTATAAAGCTCATTTATATAGTTTCTGGTCTTGAGTCTATGTACAAGCATTTCCAGGGTATCTCTTGGTCGCAGCTGTAGCATAGTGACTTGTGTTTTTTGCAGTTCGCTGCGGATACTCGTAACTAGCTGAAATACTTTTCCGGAACAATAGTTCTTTCCGGACTTGCGGTTCGTGCGATCTCTGTCGCCCCCGCTGTTGCGCTCCCTCTCGCCATCTCTTGCCATCTCGCTCGTGCTCGGCTTGTCGGCCATCTTGCTCTCGCAGCTGCGCGTATTTATTGTTTGTCTTTTGGCCGCAAGGCAGTGGAATCTGTAGGAAGCGGCGCGGACACGCTGCCAGTCGGCTGCTAGCCTGGCTTAAAACGTGCCCGCAACTGATACGAATGTTAGTATTTGTATGTATGTATAGACGATATAAATATATATTCATATGTATGTAGTATCTGCCCCACAGACGGCATCTTGTTGTTCGGCTAACAAATTAACGAGCGCCTCAAATGTTGTTGTGCGGTTCCCTCATTTTTTCACATTGCTCTTGCTCTTGCTCCCCCTTCTATGCGGGCGAGGGAAAAACTTTGAAGTGTTAATGAATTGCAATGGAATGAGTGCGGCAAAAGGGGGGGGGGGCGGGGAGGACCAAGAAATGGGAGTGAGAGTGGAGCATGGGCATGGTCATGTCAGCTCCTGGGCATTACGGTGTAATGACCGTTGGTTTCTGTGGTTAATTTTGCAGCTTGTAATTGAAATTATGATGTAATTGAATTTGCTGCGTTTGCCGTGCTACGTTCAGCCGCCTCAAGTGAGCAAACAGCAGGCGTTGGGGAGTCAAGTGTAATCCCAAAGCTGAGCCAAAGAGGTAAAGTGGTATAGGAAAAGTGGTAAAGTGGTAAAGGTAAACCGATTCAGTTTAGACAGCCGAAAGGCTGCTCAAGAGCTGACCTCTCGTCGTGATCATCGTTTCACCACTGGACTCAACTTTGCACATTTTGCACGTCATTTCAAACATTTTAATCGCCTAAGTGCATCACTTTAATTACTGTCTAAGTTTTGAACTGGCCGGCAAATGCATTTAGAGAGCGCTTTCAAAAACCAGAAAATGCATGAGGCTTTGACTTTATGCCCTGCATTAATTTCGACATAATTAATACTTAACATACAATATTGTATTTAAATTGCGTGTCTTGTTGAGTGGCGACAAATGTGGTTACATTTAATCTGCAGCAAGTCCTTGAAACGAAAGCATGCAAAGCGGAGATTATTGCAATTAATTGTAGCATGGAAATATTAAAATTATTGAAGGTAGTGATGCTATTGCAATTGCTGTAAAGTTACTGCAGAAGTATACAAATATATTTAATTGTGTATATAAATTTTACATATACTTATACGCTGGCACATCTTGAATATACGCTTTATTAATCAAACACATTCATGACTAAATCATAATTTAATCTCTAAATAATAAAGTGTCTATCGGGTCCTGCGTGAATTCACTTCAGAAATTCAACAGTAAATAATTGATTGTCTTGCTCTGATTACACTGCTGTGCAACTGTCAGAGCAGCCGAGTAATATCTGGCCATCTCTTTCACTCCGCCACTTCCTGTACTAGGTGGCTGTCTGTCATAATTTGGTTAGCTCGACACCCCTTCCGGTGGGAATACCTGAGCTTGTCTTGTCTGTAAGATTAGTTTGGTATTCAAATGAGCCCCACATTCAGTTGCGTACTCGTATAGTATATAAACGAAACTAAATGTCGACAGTCTCTCGATGCGGATATTCGACACAAAGCAATTGATTAGTAGTTGTGAGAGTCTATTGTCAATATTGTGGAATGCTGCGTGTTGAGTTGAGTTGAATTGAGTTGAGGCTTACAAGAAACTTGGCCGAAAACAATCGAGGTGTGATTATGCAGCAGAATTTAATAATTCATTGCAATTATGTGTTTTAGGCGTGATTACAAATCGCTACAAGACTAATAATCCGTTCAAATGAGCAATTAACAATTAATTAGAACGCCTCAGAGGCAAAGTGTTTGTGCACTACACACATACACTATCACATTTCCACATACTCACACACACATATATGTGCATAATTGATGCCTATGAAGAGGCATAAAGTGAACAGGGTCTTGGAATAGGAAACCGAAAGCAGCCACAAACCAATTACATATTTGATTTCAACTCTGAAGCCCCTTAGAAGCTGCGCTACTGCTAATGGAGTGCCCAACCAGCAAGAGCAGAGAGGAGTTCGGGGTAACAGAGGGCAGGACAGCGTGTAGGGAAATCCCTGACGGCATATAAAAAGCATTTAATTTAAATGTTCTTGCTTTGCCTTCAACTAGCTTGGCTGGCTGCCATTGCCGGAAAAGCAAATGGGCGCAAATTTTAATTACAAAATTCGCACATATGCCCGTTATGTGACCAGTTAACTGGAACAGCGCAGCGGGAAACTGGAATGGGAATGGGAATGGAAATGCAATGGGTGTGGGTATGGAAATGGCAATGGAAGCGATAAGGAGAAACGGTAATTGGAACTTTCATCGCCAAACTGCGCACATTGCAGAAATCACAATCGCAGTCACACGCAAAAGTTGCCTGGCCTACACCTACTAAGTCTCTGCATAGGCAGAAATGTGAGAATATGGCGCAACAACGCGGAACTGTGGGACAAAAAGCTAAGACAGTCCTCAATATAGTTGAACATTTCGTTGTAATAATTTTAAACTCTTTGTATATGTATTACTAACATACATATTATTCTTATGTGAAATTCCCTTATTTTCGATTTATAACTCAACTCATATATATTTAATATAACTAAAAGAACTAAGATATTATTTGAATATTATTCATCATTTCATTTTTTAATTTGAATTTTAGTCTAGTTTTACTGTAAATCAGTTCATTCAATTAAATATTTTTATTAAATACTATTCTAAAATAAAGTTAGTTTTTAGACTCTTAATAATTTTCCAACAAATTCCATAAACATAGATACGGTTACATACATAGATAGATTCTCCACATTTATTTCTATACATAATTCAGATTGGACAGCAAAGAATTTATTAGTTGCAACTGGCTTGCATATAAAATAAAGAATTAGTGTGTTTTGCTCCACAGTTGGCATGGGGAAATAGTCGAAAGCAATTCAAAGCGTCAGCCGGTCGTTTCCGTCGTGTTCCCTTAACTGACAATTAAAATGTTCATTTAGCGAATTTTCTTTGTTTTACCGACAGCTCTCACAGCTGAGCTTGTCTGCATGTTTTTTTTCCTTTTCATTTTTATTAGCTACTCAATGTGTGTGTGTGGCAAGTGGCAGGTATTTCTGCTTGTTTGCCTTTGTGTTTTATTGACATAATTGCTCATTATATGATGAAATAACAAACACGCGGGCATATGTTTGGGGTGAAAAATTGAAATTTAATTAATCGTTGCATACTTTGTGGCGCGTTGAATGCTGATACTTTTATCCGATTATTCAAAAGTTTGTTTAATTCCATTTGGACAACGATTAAAAATCCCATTAACAGACTCTGCTTCACTTATGCATTTGTAGTAGCCCACAATTTGCCATTTTCTACTTTAAAGCAAATAAAAATGCATGAAATTTGCCAAAAATTATCATGTGCAAGTTGTATTGTTCATAAACAGGCCATTTGGAAATGATAATGAAAATGCTAGACGAATTTCCAGTCGATTATTTTCCAAACAAGTGCAACAACAACAAATATGTGCTCATGGCTGCAATACACTCACTGTGCGTATACTTGGTGTGAGGATGATAGATGTTGTGTATCAAGTGTGTTCGAAATACGCAGCTAGAGCATTTGGAAGTCGCTAAACATGCACTAAGAGCTCTGCCTTCTGATTCAAAAATATGTTCTGGTTTTTAGGTAACGTTCAGACAGCTGAAAGACAGAATTATTGTTCCCACAACGAATATCTGCACAGGTATTTAACGTAGCATAAAGCGTTGCTCGGAGCCCATCAATGGGCTGCAATAGAAAACACAAATATGGTAGCTATAGAAGGAAGGGGTCGATATGGGCCAGCTATGAAAAAATTAATTTGCTTTGGCTCGGACCGCATAAAATTTATGCTCTGCCTGCATAAACAAAAGCAAAGTAAGTTGAAAGGAGAAACAATTCAATTCATTGGCCGTGTATGGCCTCGTCTGCTCCAGTCCACTCTGGCTTGGTCAACGTCGCTGACCAGAAGACAAACTTTCTGCCAACTTGGCCTAAAGAGCGGGCGAGCGATAAAGCAAGAGATGGCGATTGAACAGAGCGAAGAGTCAAGCTATGCAAGTACAAGGAAAATGCTGAAAGCAATTCCAAGATATTGTCCATTATTTGTTTGGTTAACTGCACAACTAGCAGATACCCTAGGGAACTTGAGTGATGCTTAATTAAAATCTCATTTGTTTTGGAATTTATAACGCCAATGAATGAATTAACTTGAAGTTTATTTAATGGATAATGGGCTGTCAGATATCCTGTGTCTTCTTGGTAGACCTAGTGTCTGCTTTAATTAACGGGTATTCAAGAGCTGATCATGTTGCTAACCACAGTTATTCAATTCAACTAGAAAATACAACTCTGTGTTGCAGTTTCAGTTCTGTTGCTGTTTCTCTCACTGTTTCTGTTTCTGTTTATTTCTGTTTATTTGCTTGCTTGTTTGTTTATGTGTGGCAGCTACTGCGTTGGCTCTGTTGCTGCGTTTGCTCCTGCCTCAGCTGACTTAGCTGCCGTCATTTTATTAGCCCCAGCGCAGGCACAATGCCATGGAAAAAGCAGCTCCATCTCCCCCTCCACATGACTGGCTGACTGGCTGACAGGCTGGCTGACTGTGCGTATAAATAATGAAAACACAGCAGCAACATCCACTGGCAGCAGCCTTGCGTAAATAGCAGAGCGCAACGCAGCTCGTCGCGCCAAGAAGCATTAACAGCAACTCATACAGAAAAAAAGGAGGAGCAAAAAAAAAAAAATAGGAAAAGAAAAAAGGAAAACGTAAACTCAACTCTCGTTGAGTAATTTCGTGCAAAAAACCGCATTTAAAGTTTTTTAACAGCGACGGCAATTGGAGCGCAGCAGCGGCAAAACTTTTTACTCCACGCTGTCAGTGCGTTAAGTGCACTCACACACTCTCACACACACACACACACACACATACACACACACTCACACACACCCAACCCACATACACAGACACACACATACACGCATACTCATTCACTTAGATTCCAAAGCACTGCAATGATCATTAATCAGCAGCGCTGCAAATAAATAAATAAACACCAAAAAGCGCAACTCGCTGCGCCAAATTGGCAACTTGCGGGGCTTGCAATGCGTGCCACAAAACTTTTCTTGGCTTCTGTCACTTCAATTCATTAGTAGCTAAAATTTAATAAATTATGCAAATGCAAATAATCGCTGCAAACTTCGCAAATGAAACAACTCCAATCAAATAACTACCATTTCGGAATGTTCCATTCATTAGCCACTATCTTTAATCCGATGCTCTTCTATTATCTCTTTCAGTCTACGTCTCTCTCTCTATTTTTTATTCTTTCCATTTAATGACAGATTGATGAAACGCTGAATTCTTTTTCTATTTTATTTCAACGAACAAAACTGTTGAAACTGCAAATCGGGTTTAGCCTTCATCTATCCTGCAATTATTAGTTGCCCAGCATAGGGTTGTTTTGGGCATATAGCTTTCTATTATACTGTACCAGAAAGTCTCAAAGCTTTCTATCAAGGCAACTAGTAACAAATATACATATGTTAAAACCTTATAACCTTAGGGTATCTTTTGGTCTAACATACGAGTATTTGAGGCAACTAGCTCGCGAGCTTTAGCTCTGAGTATAATTTTGCATCATTTTGCAAATATGCTTTTAAATTAAATCAAACAGCAACAATAATTTGCAACAGACTTTGATATGGACGCAGTCTATAAACAAATTCTTCGATTAATTCATCAGCCTCCATTTAATGGTAGCCGCAGTATTCAATTGATGAGTTGATTCTTATAAACCACACATTTTAAGAAGCACAAAAGCAGCAGAACATCTCGCAGCATAATTCGTTTTTCTTTAGTTTTTTCTTCTACAGATCTTATCGACAGCTTAGAGGAATAGCAGCTGAAATTTTACGTCTATTTAAAGCAATTTTTAAATACTTGTAGTGAAGAGTTGACAAGGAACACGCATTAGCTCAGGGATAATCTTAATGCCCAGCCCATTATTAACGTAATAACAATGCCCATTCAAGGCTATGCGGGCAGGCGTTAATTATGTC
Organism: Drosophila siamana; assembly: GCA_035047445.1. Lineage (NCBI taxonomy): Eukaryota > Metazoa > Arthropoda > Insecta > Diptera > Drosophilidae > Drosophila > Drosophila siamana. The sequence goes on along the minus strand of JAWNPP010000020.1, from coordinate 936,091 downwards.
AGCACTCGAGGGTTGCACGAAAGGTTTGAATGGGCTAAAGAACTATACCCAAAAAATATGCAAGTGTTAAGAGCATTGAAAAGCGGATAAATATGCAAAGGAAAGAAGATTATTGAACACTTTAGTTAAACTGATTTTTAGAACTTATTAACCAATTTTACAAATAGAGTAGAAATCTAATATTAATCTCTTATGGATGTGCGGGACATAACATTAATAGCTTTCGAGTATATACAAAACTATATTGATATTGAACAATTCAATTTCGCTGTAAGGGAGACTTTAATAAATTCGGATGTACGCTTAGCATTTGCGGATTTTACAGCGACTATTTAAGTTTTCCTAATACATTTCTGTACTCGACTGAGCTTAATTGTGTCGTAAATTTAATTTATGGCATATATTTGAGGCAACCCTGGACGCGAAGTGCACGAATGTCGCCGTCGCCATCGCCGTAGCCATCGTTGCCGTTGACGCTGTCGCTGTCGCTGTGTCGCACTGTCGCAGGGTCGCAGGTCAGCGCTGAGCTTTGCGTCCTTGTCCGCGCGCATATGCACAATGTCCTTGCCCGTAAAACGAATTATAACTTGCACTCAGCTGAGCTGAGTTAACAGTTACATTGTATACGTACACGCAGGTGTGTGTGTGTATATGTGTGTATAACACACACTTATATATAAATCGTATATGCGTTCCTGTGGCAATTTATTTCTCGCTTTGATGCTCGACTCGGTCGACTCGTCGACTGGTTGGTTCGGCGACAAGGTTATTCTCGTTGTAATTAGCGAAGTTTACTGTTATTTTTATGTGCCAAACACTGCTGCAATATCGAGTGGCCGACTGTGGCAAGGCAGGGGTAGGACGTGGATCCAAGTGGATCAACTGTCGACTGGGGTGCGCTTAGTGAATTTACTTTCATTAGCGTTTGATTAACGCCAGCAATAAAACTTTTAGCTTCCCACCCCTCGCCGCATTGAATATGCATGTGAAAATGGTAAGAAAATAAATCAGTTAGTGTGAAAAGCAAAAGGGTTGCGAGTGGAAAATTGTATGTCAATTGAATGCCCAGAAATCACTGTTGAAATTTGCATGCATTTGCAAGGCAATCGGAGCCAAAGGACAAAGCGGTAGGAAGCAGGTCAACGAGAGATAACAATATCAGAAGCCGGCTCAGCGCCACAGAGACAGAAACAGAGCCTGTCTCTGCTTACTGGTAACAAGTAACAGGTAACGGTTAACGGTGTTGCCAACGTTAACGGTTAACGCGCAGTGGCCAAAAAATGTGAGCGAGAGAGAGAGAGAGAGTGCGAGTGCAGAACATGCATAAAACATAAGGATAACGAATGCCAAAGGGCATAAACCGTGCGCGAAAAAGATGGCGAGACAAAGACAGAGACAGAGACAGAGACAGATACAGCGACAGGAAACGTTGCATTGTATAATTAAAATTGCATTCAAATGCAAATGCAAATACGAATGCGAATGAGACTGCGAAAGCGTTGCCAAAACGCTTAGACAAACAGCGAGCAAAAACGGGGAGAGATTAGAAAGAGTGTCCTGTACTGCTTGCCTCTGCCAGATCCTCCATTGATAAAGTCCTTTTGGGACAGCAAATCCTATTAGCAACACACACACACAGACACAGCAGAAAGAGTTCTGAGCTCAGCATCCATATCCTGAACGGGGCTAATTTGTGCAGTGCAATCACCACACAATGGCACATCCTGCTTAAGGCTGGCCTGCAAATATCTGAGCGGGAATTATCACAGCACTTTGTTCGTGCAGTCCTTACACAATACGCATCCCTTTATGTTGCGTAGCGACAGCGAGAGCAGCTCGAACAGCGAACAGCGGACTCGAACTCGAATTTGAACTGCAAACGACGCCGTCACCTTTGCAATTTATGCGCACCAAATTCCTTACATTCTGTTCAAATGGGGGGACGCATGAAATATTGTGAAATGCTGCGACAAACATATTGAATTTTTATTGAGCGCTGCCACTGAACGATGTGTAAGGATGTGGGCCAAAAGGATATGGGTGCCGTGAAATGTGAAAAATGTGTGCGGATCTCAAAAGCGTTTTGCATATTTTGGTTCATTGCATTTTCACACCTTTTAGCCTCGGCTTAGTGAACGGCAAAGAGTTTAAGCCAAAGGCGCGGCGACAATGCGACGTTGCCACAGCACGCTGCACGTGCCCCAGTCAAAGGGCAACAGGTAGGCGGGCAGGGCAAGGCAAGGCAAGAGAAAAGAAGGGAAGGGAACGGAAGCGGTGAACTGCCCGCAGGTCGCGTGGCAAGCGGCTGCCGCGTGTTTGTCACTTGCGGAGGCAGCTGACTCGCCGCTTGCCACACACACACATTAGATATAGGGGCATGAAGTGACTTTTTTCACATGAGGCACACGTGCATGAAGTTGCAACAAGTCGAAGCTGCAGCCGCTTGACGTCTGGCAATATGCTGCGGGTCGCAATTCTAATTGATATGCATTGTTGCCGCTGGCTTCCACATGTGCACTGCCGCAAGCTACTAAGTTGTTTGCCAACTATCGAGTTGCAATCTCAATCATAATGCGATTAGAGCAACAATTCCAATTTGATGACACCAGACATACAACTTAATGAACTGCAAATAAGAATTTGCATTTGTTGGCTGCCGCTGAAGATGTTGCTGCTGCTGCTGCTTGTGGCACGTGGCTGGCGTTTCAATATTTGCCGCATGTAAATTTGCGCAGAACTCGCAATTGAGCGCAACAAATCGCAGCTCAACTGCAGATGCATCTCATACTTTGCATATTAATGGGCCAACGGAATAGCAATTGCAACAGCTCAACGAGAAGCGTGCGAGGTGCATGTGGCACGCCACTGCCATTCGCCATTCGCCAAGGACAAGCGTCAGGCGTCAAGCGCAGCGTTTTTCCCAAAGCATTTTCCACATGGCAAATAGCAGCAGCAGCAGCAGAAGAAGATCTGCTCTGCAAATGAAAAGGAAAAAATTATTTGTTTGTCTTCGCCGCCTGCAAAGGAAAGCAGAGCCAAAGTTTTCCTTTTTACATTTTCTTTTCAATTTGACTCTTCGTTTTTCTTCGTTCTCTTCTCATTCTCGATTGCAAAATTGCAATATCAAAGCAAATGCTGAATAAAATGCAAATGAATCGCAGTGAATTGAGAAAATGTTACCAAAATGATTCTCGGCCAGAGCAGAGATTGCGGAACGTACTTTGAAGCGGTGTAAAAACCAAAAACAGTTATGCAATTGACTTCGGATTGCTGATCTAGTAAATTTCATTAAAGCTCAACTTGATTACAATTGGAGGTTCCACGTGAAAGCGCGTATTAAAAAGTGGCTAGTAAAACAAATAAAATAGTTCTCATCACATTAAAGTTCGCCATGTAAACATTTTGAAGAACGTCTGATGAAAAATTTGCACTCGCAGTTGTCATATCAATTTCAGCAAATGTGTTTCACACATCTGCAACTGAACTAATCTGAGCTGAAGAGTACAGTATATTGATTGACACGTCCTGGCGACAGCACAAAGCGAAGCGGTGCAAGGACGAGAATCTTGTGTCGAGCGACGTTTTACGAATTGACATGTAATTTTGAGTTGGCCCCCTGAGGAAAATCTACTTAAAAAAATGAGTGAAGCTTGTGCAAAGGCTTCAAAGGTGTATTAGGAGCCATTACCATTAGACAAGGACACTTTGCTGCTTTGGACTAAGGCCGCTCGATGCTCATGAGCTGCATGCCATGAAACTTTGTGACCAGCACATTTGCATGATTTTTTCACGAGTAATAAACGTGGAAGCGACTATAACAACAACAACAACAAGACGACGACAAAAACAACCCGAAGGGCAATTCCAATACTTAATGTCAGTCACGTAGCATGGACACTTTGCGTGCATTCACATTGCAGGCGCACTTGCCACTTACCGCCTGACTTTGCCACAAATGCCCCGCCATCAGCTGAGCTCAGCTGTAGTCACTTTGTCGGTGTCCGGATCCGGGTCCGTATCGATGTCCGTGTCCTAGCATAACGGTCACTTGGTTAGTATGCAAAATGCTTCATCTTCATTCCGTGCAGAGCTTTGGCTTCGTTTCTTTCATTTCATTTTTCCATTCATTTTTTTACTGCAGCTTCTCGCCATTGATTTGCCTTTCACTTTGCGCCAACTGATAGCAGAGCAAACTAAAGTTATTAGAAAGGGAGCAAAGAAGCCGATTGCTGGCAACAAAAAAAAAAACGAATTTGTAAAGCAGCAATACTTGCTGATACCCTGCAAACAGCATCGTTTTGAATGCAGCAAATGAAAGCAAAAATATTGTTGAGATAATAAGTAAAAATTCTACAAATGCCAAGAGACATTTAATACAAAAATACTATATTTAATACAATATGTAGAAGCAAATTTTACCGAATATTTGCTTAAAAAAAAAAATAGATATTCAGTCGAAGCTAAATAGAGAATTAACAAGGAGCTGAACATTTTAAGTAAGCTTATTGATAATTGATCACAAATTTATGACTCATTCTTAAACCTCTGATGTCTTCTATTAAATTCTACATAAGTCTGCTCAAGTTCATCCGACCCCAAGTAATCCGAACACTCACAGCGTAGTGTACAAATTGAATATTAAAGTCGAATACCATTTGCAATGGTCGTTTGCTTTGCTTTTTGCGCAAGTTTTTTCCATCATCTTTTTGCTGTAATTTGATAAGCTTGCCAAAAATATCCCTGGCACAAATGAGTCGATACACTTTTAATAGTTTTTGTGCTCGACTGCGAAGCTCTGGAAAACTTGCAGCAACTTCTTCGAAAACTTTTGCGTTCAGATAAACAAGAATAACAACAACAACAACAACAATAATATCCAAGTATAATAACAAGAACTGAAGCAGAAGTCAAAGCGAAGTGTTGACAGCTTGATATTACGCATACAAAGACACACACACGGATACACACACTCACACTCATACTCATGTGTAGATAGTTTGGACAGCTCAAATGTATTGTATACAAATGCACTTTCAACGACAACTACATAGGACAAGAACTGGAACTAGATGCACTCTCTGCTGTCTAGCTCACTTTCCCTCTCTTGCTCGCTCTCAGTCTCGCAATGCCATGTTGAGTCCTTGGCCAAAATAGCCAAGTTTTCCTTTTCAATTTGAACTTCTGACAAAAGGCACGTAAAGAAAAAAAAGCTAAAGTCAGCGTGCAAAAGTTAAGCACAAAGCAAAGCATTGCTAGAGTTATGCTCGGGCATTATTAGAGATTATATTAGAATGCATTTCGGTGATGCAAATGCAGTTAGCAATCTGTGCCGCCCTCTGCGTCCAACTCTTGGTCTCTTGTTGTTGGACCAGGCCAATTGTCAGTCATAAGCTGCAGCTGACAGCTTCAACTTTGACTTTGGCCTAGCACACAGGAGCAACACTTTTCTTATGTGTTTACACTGCCATCACATATGGGACTCAGGGTATATTAATTCTTTAGTAGATAACTTTTGTTATTGAGGATGAAAATGCAAAGATGCTAAAGGCAATTAATATTGATAATGCTGAGTAATCAACAGAGTTCTGTAAAAAACAATCAATTTTATCTTCAAATTGGAAGTAATTCGATCAACTGAAAAGCAAAATCTTTATATGGTATTATTATTTAAACAAAACTTTTAGGGTATATTGTCGCACAATTCTAACTTTTCATGAATCGAAGCTTCTGGCAAGTGCCAGCATTTGAATTGTCACAGCAAATATGTTTGTGAATTAACTGAGTGTATGCCTTGTGACTGATTGTCCTTGACAGCATCCCATTTGGTAACGTGTAATTCATCAAAAGTTTCAATCGGAAACTTTGCGAAGTAAACACAAAATTTACCTGACTATTTTTGTATATAAAGCAGCTGGATTAATCCTTTTAATTTCGAAAGTTTTTCGAGCAAAATAAAAGGGCAAACATGCGACGACGACGCATACTTTCCAAAAAGTTTTTTAATAACAGCAAACTCTGCACTCTTTAGAAAATAGAAAAAAAAGGAAATAAAATAAGGACTGACGGCGACGCGACCTCAAGCTCAAGTTATACATTTTTGGGAATAAATTTCAACATTTCCGCACGTAGTCTGCATACATTTCTGCACTTGGTCAGGCCCTGGACGACAACAACAAGAGTGGAACGATGGGAAAGTAACTGCAACTAGAGTGACTTCCTGGTCGAAACTGAAAAAGTTTAGCATTGTGCACTGTGCCTCAGGGCAGTTGGCCGGCCCTCAGACAGACTCCGCAAATACAAGTTATAATAATTTCTTTTCAATTTCCTCAAAGCAAATAGCAAATGACGATGACGACGACGAGAAGGATGATGAGGATGGTGGGAGGATGGAAATAGAGCTGAGCTAAGATGTGCAGGAATTTGAAATGCAAGCAGCGTGGACTATCAAGATTAGAAGCTGCAGCTGAAGCAGCAGCAGTGGCGGGACTAGGACAACTGCCTGTCCTTGGACGTCTTTGAATGTCTTGGGCCAAATTTAACTCATTTTCTATGGCCGCTTTCGTCGTAATTTTTCGAAAATCTCTAGAGGAATTTGCATAATTCCAAGCAAACAAGCAATTTGTAGACGTTTCAGCCATTTTACTGACGGCTGTCAAGTGCAGGCCACTCGACAGCTACTTGCAACATGTAACTCGTACTTGCAACTCGTATTTGTAACTTGAAGTAAGCACAATAACTCTTGATATTATCGTCAAGGCATTTGCAAATTGTCCCCGTTTAATTTGATTAAAATTCAAATGAAAAACAAGCTCGACAAACAACCTCATTGTACTGCTCCTGGTCCAAGGATAAAATGCTGATGCTGGCTATGATGAAAATAGTTGCACGCTAGTAAATATGCTTTCCTTGCGAATTGCCAAAAGCAAAAACGTAATTAATAAAATGGCATTTTTAACATTTATTTCTGAATTGTGACAAAACTTAAAAGAAAGGAGATTGACAGTTGCCCAAATTGAATAAATACTGCCTTAGAATTGAAATGCGGAAAATCTGTTGATGCCATTATATTTAAAGAATGCTACTCTTACATGCTTTCGACAATACGCCACCATTTTCTCCACTCCAAAATCTACATAGTAATGAAAACAACATCATCTGTCATTGATGCTCTATAGATGTTTTCAAAATTTATTGCGTATCAGAAATATCGAAAGTTTTGTGTAAAGTGTGTATAAATTATTTAGGAATAAAATCATTGAGAAGCCATCGTGTGTTGACCAGCCTTGTTATTAATCTTATTAAAAGTCCTTTACAAATTTTTATTTTTAAATAAGTATTGCCGTTCAGAATAAGGTCAAAGGTAAGCACGTCAACTATTTGGTTCATGTACGCAAAAGATTTGCGTACAGAGAAGTTGTAAAATGCAACTGTTAACATGGCCAAGAGTTGTTGGTTGTTGGTTGCGATAAAAGCCAGGCATTGCAAGTATTTTTGGCAGAAATAATTTGCTTGTTGCAAATGCAAAATAATATGCAAGAGCTTGGCCAACAAATATAATAAATTCAATATTAAGTTGTGCCCGTGTCAACATTTCATGCAACGAAAGAGAGATAGCGTTACGGGGGAAGAAAAAGAGGGAGATACACTCACATATTCTGTAATACTTGTGCTTTACAAGTGAAAAGTTATCGCTAGGCAAACAGGCCACGCTGGTTGAGAGAGTAAAGAGGCAGAGGGATTTTCATTGGTGGCAGGAAACTTGATGCTAACCCTAGAGGCACACAGCCAAAAATAAGCGACTGCAGCATCCCATTCACCCCTCTCACTCACTCTCTCTCGCTTGCTTAGTTTCTCTACGGTCCACGGCCTGCGTGTGCTGCTGTTTATGACTTGCTTTAGCAGCCATAAATAAACTTACACTGGCAGGTAATCATTTTTCGTCCAACGCCCCCGCTTGGCTACACGCCTCTCCCCATGCTTCTGTTTCTCCCATCCTCCTCCTGCTCCTCCTCCTCCGCCTTCGTCTTCGACTCCTGGGTCTTTGTGATTTTTTACTTCGTTGTGCGCTTGAATGTATTACACGCTGTGGTTTCAATTTAATTACTGTGCTGCACAGTAATATTGGTGTTGGGCCCGCAGCCAAACCACCTGTTCGAACTTCGTAGACTGCTGCTGTCAATTGCATGAAACGGTTGCGGCTTCTACACCTTTTCGCTTTATGCAGCTCGTGTGGAATTCTCATTAAACGCAACAAACAGTCCACAGTGGCGCCGCAGGCTTTGGACCACGTCCAGGGAAATGATTCAACTACCAAGCGTAGACTAATTGAAACAAAAGTTTCGCAAATCAGTCAATAAACATTGCAAATTTCCCAACTCGCATTCTTAGTCTGATTAGAATTTAATGCTTATTTTCATTGCATACTTTTCGGATGTGCAAGGAATGCTATAATAAGATATACATAAATGCAAGCAAATACTTTTATTTCTGCTTTCGGTTTTTATACGGGAGAGAATTTAAGTTATTGGATCTCAAATGTTATTTCTCGAGTGTCAAACCTAAACCGCATTAATATATAAGCAGGATAAAAATTTTTTGATGCATTTTACGTGTTTTGCCCGTCCGAAGATATTTGATGTTGTCAAAGATAAGTTTATTAAAATCGTCATCAACATCAATATTGCTTTTAGCAGCTCAAAAAATTCTGCCAACTTAATCAGCTTTAGTTTTGAACTGTCGCAAACTAACCGAATGCCCTCGAATACCCTCGAGTCACATAATAGGGTGTGATTGGTTTTTGTAGGCAACTTTCAGCTGTTTTAGTCGTGACTTTACCTTGATGAATTTTACAGATTGTTAGCCCAAGTACAGGGTACTTCATGGTCGTGCGCACTCCGCTTCGTTCACTTGTTTCAACATAATTCAGCTTCTTTCGCTGGACTTCCATATGGAATTTATGAAGCTCTTGGCAATCTGATTATATTATAGACTCGCTTGTAAAGTCCCCAATGCAATTTCAGTTTTTGGTTTTACAACTTTTAATGGGCTTCGTGTAATACATTTTAGACTCGCACATACACAACATGCCCAAGTGTTTTGAGTCACGTATAATTACATGGGAAAATATTTACATTTTAGCTTTAGCCCTATGGCTTTGGCCGAAACGAATAGGCTATATAATAAGCAGGTGTGCGAGCGTTGAGTCGAACTTTTAGACTGGGAGGATGGGATGGTTTTCATGCATTATGACTATTTTATGAAGCACGCGTCGCCAACTTTGTCAGCTAGGATGCAGCAGGACTCTGTATTTGCTGTTTTGTTGGTGGTGTCATTCGCCTGTTGTTAGGCATTTATTTAAGTTTTCAGCCAGTTTCATGTTTTGTTGTCCTTCCATAAAATGCCCACAACGCACATCGATGGGATACAGCATTTGCTTTAGAGCGGCGCAATTTCTGGTCTATGCAAGTCTCAAATTCATGGCCCTAACTAAATGGCTCACTTCGGAGCCACAAACACGGCACGTCAATAACTGTGCTCTATAGCCTGCCTGCTTGCCTGCCTGGTTGCCTGCCTTGTTGTAGTGTTGTCGTGTTTGCATTCAATGACCAGCATTGGCTTGGCCTATTTTGGCCCAGTGTAATCCTCTCACTCGATTGCAGTTGACAGATTTGACCCACAAAAGCACTGAATGCATGTTTGCAAAGCGATTGGTTTCATTTGCAGGCAAATACATTTGCATGTGCAGCAGTTTGCGCTTTTGATGAGCTCAATGAGCCATCGAATACATTCATTAGCCGACTTATACAGTTATTAATATATATTTAATTGTGTTCTCTTACTTAGCTGTGCTAAGGATCATGCTATCACATATGTTGTCTCTGGTTTGGAATGCGCTCATGTCGCCGATGATCCTATTCATGGGATATGCCTACGAATCGAATTGCATCATGATCCTGTTGAGCCTTTTTATGACGCTAGCGCTAATGTTGAACCTGAAGTCCGCCAGCTTATTGTTAATGGATTTCTACCCGAGCAAAACAATCGAATTTCTCCCGTCGCCCATCGACATCGATCGCAGTCTGGTCGTGACGATGGGCCACGAGGGTCCGTTGATGTGGCACAATTACGATGCATTGCCGCCGGCCATTATGCTGCTCAACAATGGCAGCACGGTAATAATGCGTATCTTGTGCGGTCCCGATTGCAAGCCACATCTTCACGGCGGCCCGTTGCACGACAATTATTATTTTGTGGAAGCCTCATTCAAATGGGGTGGCTCGGAGCATATGATTAGCTCGCGCCGTTTTGCACTCGAGATGCAAGTGCTGCATGCCAAGAATGCACCCAGTCCTCCCTTTGAATATCTGACGATTTCGTATTTGTTCATCATCACACACTGCAAGAATAAATCCATGCAGCAGATCACTGAGAATCTCGCTGCCCTTGTCAACGCTGGCTCGGTTATCGAGGTGCCGCCATTTGATCTCTGCTCGCTGTTTTGGCCCTTCACTCACGGTTACTACAGCTACAGTGGCACCTATGACAACGGCACCACCACCTTGTCCACCCAGTGGCTGATCTGTTCGTCGCTCTTCAGCATTAGCGCTCAGCAGGTGGCACAGTTTGGGAAGCTCTGTAATCGGGACGGAGCCCACATTGGTGGAAACTCTCGTGCTCTGGCGCCACTTGGCAATCGACAAGTTGTTTTAAATTAATTGTTTGGTTTTTGTTCGTTTCTTAATATAGATTTCTAAGAAAAACAACTTTTTCATCTGACTCTTGCTCATTTGAAATCGAAATTCTCAAGTTTCACCTCAAAATATACCTTTTTGTTTCCATTGCGCAAAAAATGTATGCATAATTTTTGGCTTCGCTGAAAATAGAAATTTCTTGGAATCGACGAAGTATTTGTAAATTAATTAAATCTAGAAACAATTTCCCATTGATTGAAGAACGTATTTAAAATGTTTGAGTTGCCAGTTTATTCATGCATTGAATATTAGTAAGTATGTACAAATTTCAGAGTTATTCACATTTTTTCGCCTCAAACGTTTGAGTTTAATGTGGCCTCTAACAATATTAACCAGTGTAAATGGTCTGACTATTGGGGGTTTGTATCAGCAAAGTGCCCTGGGCTGTTGAGAGGAAAAGATTGTTGTAAAGGGATTTGAGAATGTCCTGTAGCTACTTACGTTCTGGAGCCGCATTAGCCATAGCCACAATCAGAGCCACGACAAATCCACAGATGCGTAAGAATTGCATTATTGTTGTCTAGACGGTTTCGTTGTCTCTACGAATATCTGATTGAATGCGAAAGTAGTCGTTGCTTTTATAGCAAAATCTCGAGTCAGTTGAAGCCGTTGCTGCGCTCTCAACTGGGCTTTGCCCGGCGTAAAAACCCAATCAAGCGAAATCTTGAAGATCTCAATCTGATACCTGCCTGGTCTGCAGTCAATTTCAATTCTATTTGCGTAATTTACCGACAATCAAACACAGGTCAGGTCATACGATAGCTCAGCTATTTGAATGGCCTTTTTGGCTGTCTGAGAATGCACTGAAGCACATAGTCAAAGTCAGTTAACATTCGATTTGAGTCAGACAAACAAAAGTAAAAGAAACAAAAGGAAATGAAACACAGAATGAAACATTACCTTACTAGGTGCATTGGGGAATGCTGTTGGAGCCAGTTGATGTTTACTGAACTTTGGCATGATATGCTCAAGATAGACACGTAAAAATTAATTTCCAATAAGAAACCTCGAGGCTATCGGGCAAACCGAATGAATGCTGATTACATTTCAGCCACCAATGCAAACCCCCTGCTGCCATCATAAGTCTAATGCGCCAGCAACAACAGCATTTGCTTTGATATCTCTACATGAAAGCAAGTTTGTGAGCTCCGAGTCCATAGCTGCCGACAAGTGGCCGTTGGCACAAAATACTCCGGCGTAAACGCTGCAAATTCCTCAAACCAATGCTATTGTGGCAGCCGCAGTCCAAACAACGCCAACAGTCAAGCTTCCCAGTTATTGAACTCACACAATACAGGGCCAGGGAGTGTAGATTGCACAACAACTGTTACCACACAAACAAAGTGTGGAAAGAGCAGAAAAATATAGACATTGTTGCTAGCCGGAATTTGCTGCAGTCGAAAATCAAAAGGATTAGCTGGGGATTCGGCGCGGAGGCAGCTTTGTGGCTGCGAGTCCTCCCAAGAAATTGGCAGCCAGTGGGCATTGTGCTTGGCATCGCCGCCGCAAAGTCGCCGCCAGTCATACGAGCTGTTAACCAGGCAACTTCTATTACAATTTATTTCAGGCGAAAAACCAGCCAAGGAAATATTTGCGGTAAAAGTTTAAAATAATTGTTGATGTAACGAACCATACAACGTGGTTGAACTGGCTGCCTCGACTGGCGAGCGGGTCGAGTGAGGCAACAAGGGAAGTAACAATAGCTGCGGAACAAAAGCAAAGCCAGCCCCAGCTCCCGCCCTCCCCGACAACAACAGTAGCAGCAGCAGCAGCAGCAGGACAACCAAATAGTTTCCGCTTTGGCAAATTGTTTAAAGTTTTGGCCTGTTTCGACGGGAATTGTACAAATATGAAGGCGGCCCGAGGCTTGAGGTCTGCTTATAAAGCCACGAATAAGCCAAGAGTCCATCACGGCAACATTCATTATGGCCCAGTTATTTTGCCAGAAACAACTCTCAACTATTCCCATCATTTTGCCAGACTTTTTAATATGCATGTTACATTCTGCTGCAGGTCTAGGGACATTCCCAGATAATTCCATTATCAATATTCAAATGCAATTATTGCAATAATACTCAAGAGCTGATGGGCAATAATAATTAAATCAACAACAACGTCAGCGTTCAGCTGATAGTGCAGCTTTGTGGAAAACCTGTTCTCAGCATCAAATCTAGTGATATGAATGCAATTGCGTATTGCGATTGCAACTAGGTGAAACGAGCGATTGTTAGGGCTAGACTACGAGATACTCTATATATTCTAACGGGGTTCAAATCAACTTGTTGGCACTGTTTCTATATGAATATTCTATTTTTGAAATTATATCTTCCATGTTGTTTGGACAATATAATAATTTTAACAATTATTATAATAATTATAATAATTTTAACAATTATTATATTGCAATAGTCTTGGACGCAGCCTTCATTCAATTCAATTGTTCATTGCTGTAACAAGGTTAATTATAATATTAACCAAAACTACCACAATTTATTTTATATTAAGCTGCAGTAAATAGTTTACATAAAATTGCAAATTTAAATTTAAATTATATATAAATGCTTAAGGTAGACAGGTTTACTCTGAAGCTTATAAGCTGATGACTGTAGAACTTATTATCCTCTCACTAATTGTACTAAGTTCATCATTATGTTTTCAACATAACAGAATTCACTAGCAATAAAGACAGCCGTTAATGAAAAATAATTCTTCCCTCCTCAATTACCAGCAAGTGCAAAAAGTCTTTAATTCAGGAATTTAATATTCATTTTATTCAAAGAGGTTTTAGTATTGACATTATTAAATTAACCGGTGCGAATGTATTGCACGTTGTCTGTCTGCACCAGCACTGTCCCAGCTGTAGAGAAAATTGAAAATTAAAATAATACTTATTGTTCACAAGTTGTAAGAGCTGTCATCCACTTACGTTGTGGCGCGGGCTCTGCGCTGACCAAGGCAGCGAACATGGCTAGAAGAACAGCAGCGGCTTTGAATAATTGCATATTGATTGAAGTGCTTTGTATGATTGATACTGATGCTTGACTTGAGATCTGTGCGATCTTATATAGCAGTCTTAATGCAGCAACTGCAACTGGGAAATTCCTAGTGGGTTAAGCTTTATGATGGTTCAACATCGATTAGCTTGCGGTGTGCACTCAATGACTTTTTAATCAGCACATTTATTTGTATTGCATGCATTTAGTCGGAATTGAAAACCGGCTGGATTTTCTACGCATTCATATAAACCGACTTTATACTGTAGCTTATTTGTATATCGACTACCTATGGTAATTGATTCCCAAGAAACGCATTAAATAATATAACATTTGTATACTGAGCTATGGCGCTAGTGTTGGCGATATACCGGTGTGGTGGCAACGAACTTTAAGGAAAATTCCAATTATTATATTGAACTATGAATTAATTAAACTATATACTCAAAGAAAATCTTTATTGTCAAACATGTGAGATGATAACTGTCATTTAATAGCTATTTATTTATTATAACTATCCAGTAAATTCTGGTTTTTCTATATATGTATATATATATATATATGTATATATACATATATATATATATATATATATATATATGTATGTCGATGCAAGCAAAACAATTCACGTGTGTAAGCTGCAGTTATCAATGCTGTCAAGGTCATGTGGCTGGGTATTTTCTAAGACTCAAGCACGATTAGCTTGACTGGTGGAAATTCCAATTTCATCCACTCAGGCAGCTATAAAAGCTTAGCTATTGCTGGCTGTCACTTCATATCAAACCCAATCAGCTTGAATCAACATGAACTGCCTGAAGATCTGTGGATTTGTCTTTGCGCTGATTGCAGCACTTGCTTCGGCTGACGCTAGTAATTATTAAATCTCTGAACATTGTATTTTACTTGATTAATTAATTTACTCTTGAAACAGCTACACAAGTCCTAAATGCTGGTGGCCATACGCTGATACAGACAGATCGTACCCAATACATACGCAAAAACTAAAATTACTGCTGAATAAAACTAAAGAAATATGTAAATAAATGCTTTTCTTTTATTTCAACTTTTCCGGGTTTATTTAACAGGCAACCAATCGCTTGATCGGTTATCGACCGACCGCCACAACAGCTGCAATAGCTACTTAGTCATCGTAGTCACCCTGTGTGCGGCGACCGGCTGCGATCACACCATAAACAAAAATAATTAAATTTGCAACGTTATCGGTTTGTAAATATGTAAAATAAACTGTAAATATTAAACTGAGTAATATAAATAGTTATTATTTCATCAAAACTATTTTGCAGCTGCAATTGTGCACAAGCACAATTTGTTTGGCTTATGCGCAAAAGGGATTATCTTATCGCTTGTTCCAAAACAAAAAAACAACAGCAACGGCACCCAAAGGACAACAATAACAGTGGCAACAGCAGCAGCAGCACCAGCAACGGCAGCAGCGACACGAACGAACCACAAAAGCCCAAACCGCAACAAACCACAATCGGCAAAATCATCAACACTGGCGCGCCAGTGGGCAGACATTGCGACAGCTTTCAGTTGCAGGACAGACGGATGCAGACTCTCGTCCATGTCCACGTCCACGTCTACGTCCATGTCCGTGTCAGTTCCATTTTGACAGCGCCAACGAACCGCAAACACCCGCGCTAAATTCATGACAGCAATCGGGCCAACAGATGCAGCAGCAGCAGCGGCAGCAGCTAAGACTCTAAATTCGCTGCTGCAGTTGCCGGCACAGATGGAGCTGAGCCAAATAGAGTTGATCTATCGGGCGGAGGGGAATGCAAATTTGGTGCTGGCGTTGCCGCAATTTAAAAAAGTTTTACGTTTGCCAAAAATGATATCCAGCCGTCAGCAGTGCCACAACGACCAGACCGACTCCCAGGGCAGTTGCCAGTCGAGGCCGGAAAAACAGCCCAACGTTTCCGACCCAGCTGAAGGTTAGTATAATATATATATATATATATATATATATATATATATATGTATATATATGTATATATATACTATATGTATATACTATACGGCAGGCTGGAGTGTTATTGTTGTTAGTTTTTGTTGGACAGGAAATGGTTGCGTGCAACTTCAAACACCACAGCATCAACCCAATCACAATCGCAATCCCATCCACATCCACATCTTCTCATAGCTTGGCAAAAAGTAAAAGCAAAAGCAGAGCTCCTCTGGCGCTGGCCAATTTGTGTATTGTGCCATGCTTATTGCCCGCTTGGCTGGCTTTTACTCTGGCATTGTGCTAGCTCCTCCTCTATGTGTTATGTTATGTCTATATCTGTGCGCTTAGAGATGAGGATATGGCTGTGGATGTGGAAGAGTCCGTAACTGTTTTTGTGGCTGGCTGTGCATCTTTTGCCCATTGCATCAAATGTGTTTATTTCATCTATCTTTTCTTTCTTTGGCGCTTTGCTTTTGCTCTCGACTCTCTTCTAGCTGGCGTCTTGACAATGCCGGATTTTATGGCTTATATCGAGATAATGCGCCGTCTATTAGGAAATGAGTTTGTCTGCGAACCGGATATTGTTGCCATACCCAAGGAAAGCGATAGATTCTGGATAAACGAGCACATACGCGCCCACAGGCCGGGTGAGTTCATCGCCAGCATCGGAGTCATTGTCGTGTCTGTCTGCTGCGCTCTGCTCAGCGCCGTTCGGCATTGCACCAGTGTCTAAGTTCATGCCAAGCATTTTGTATTCTATACTCTGTATTTGATCAGCTGCCTTGGCCATTGGCCACTTTCCAAATGCCTTTTAACCGCCACAGCAATCAATCATAAACGAGCTTTTTACTGGAGCTCACTCGCTGTCTCTCTCCCTTTCCCTAGATATATGTTTATATATATCCATCCCAGTTTCACTTTGCTCCAGTTTCTAAATTGTACATCAAAATGTGCTGCATGTGCACATGGGACTGATTAGTGGCAGTGTTGCAAGCGTGGCATGCACGCTGCAAGCGGCGCCAGTACCAGAACCAGAGCCGTGGCCAATAGTCGCAGCAATATATCAAAATTCGGTTTATGTTGCCTGCACAAGTTGTGTGTGTGGCAAGTTGCGGGGGACGCGGCAGATTGCATGCCCCGATAGAGAGCGAGCGTTCGCGTTCGCGTTTCACGTTCATGTTTGGCTAGCAACAGGCTGCTGGCTGCAGGCTGCACCTTGTCCCGGGCCATGCCACAATTTATCATTGCCAGCCGCTAACCCAGAGGCATCTATATATCAATAAACGAGGCTGCTTGACTGCTTCACTGCTCTCGCGTCCTGGACTGCCCTGCTGCACTTTACATTCATGTTTGGTTCTTTCCACTTGTAGTTGCGCGCCTGGATAAGGAATTTGTGGGGCCATTCGGTCTGATGCTGCCAGATGTGACCCAATTGCCTGCCACATTCGATGTTTTACTTGCCAATTTACAGGTGAGTTGCCGAGCTGCCTTCCTGCTTGCCTCGCTGTTTTGACTCGACCGGGGGCGTCATATTGGCGCACGGCTCAAATATATTGTATATTTTGTACAAGAACAATATTGGCATTTTTTCGGCCATATGTGATGGCCCTTCGATTCTGCGGTTTATTTCCGCCCCCGACCAACAAACAACAACAAATACAAAATATGAGTATGTGTGTGTGTGTAGTTAAAGCTCTAAACCAGAAGCCAAGCCCTGGCCATGCCCTGCTATGTACATGGACACGGGACACGGGACATGCGACACAGGACACGGACATGAACATGGACATGGAAGCTAAGGCAACATAAATCAACGGTTCTTTGTTTTGAATTAAAGTGGGCAACAGTGTAAACACATTGTTGTTGGCATTGCTATTGCGATTTGTTATTGTTGTTGCTATTTCTATTGTCATTCTTCCTGTTGTTGCTGTTGTTGTTATTGTTGTTGCTATGGCTAGCAGCAGCAGTAGCTACAAACCTTGCCCGAACCCGATGGCTGTTTCGGTTTGTGCGGTTATAAAAGACGCCGAAATTGCTTTGAAAGTGCCGCCAAAGCCACTAGTTCAACATATCCTATATTATGCACTGAACCACATAGGGACGGGTAGATTAGCTTCTGAGTTCATAGGGGTATTTATGTTAAATTGGATTGTGTGCAGATATAAATTAATATAGCTATGACTGCTAAAAATTCTTTATAATTCATCAATTTACTATCAAAGCATGTCATGATTGATTTTCATTCAATTTATTTGTTTATTTAAAATGCGGTAAATTTGTTGGTGTTCTGCTTGTGAAAAACTGTGCAGCGACATCTTGCGTCCAGTGTCTTTCCTGTTAGTAGCGCCAAGTAGCTGACGCTAGATGGCGCTGAATTGAGTCCGGCACCCAGGATATCTTTGTAGTCGGCATATCAACGCTTCTTGTTGAGGTTGTGCGGACTCTTCGGATTCGGCCTCGTCGCGATGGTTATATATTCAATTTATGGCTTTGGTGCCAAAGCATTGACCGAAATAAAATTGCAAGTGCAGGGAGAAAAGAATAGTTACGGCGCCATAACTAACGCCATATTGTGTGCTGGACAGGATATGACTATGAGCGGGCGAACTAGAGGAACAGTGGGAACGGGATCGAGGATGGGAAAAGTGCCGCTTTTAATTGTGCCTTTAAATGTTAATTTTCAATTTCAACTTGGAAAGAGAAGGCGAATGAGAGCAAAACGTGCGCAGTGAGAGAGGGCGAGAGGTGTGTTTGAGAGTGTGGGTATGTGTTCTGCTCCATAACTCATCATACAATCAGCGCGGCAAACAACAACTTTTGTTTTATGTCACAGCAGCAACGACAACAACAACAACAGCTGGACAATGGCGGGCAGTTACAGTTCATGTTCGTGCTCAGGCAGCGATAACCTGGCCCTGGTCCTGGTCCTCACACAGGACCAACTACTCGTCGCTTTTTATGTGTATTTTGTTTGTGTGCTTTGGTGTGTTTGCTTTTGTTTTTTTGCTTTGCTTTTTTTTTGCTGTGCTGCAACAACTTCACTTCGCTTGTTGTTGGCACTTTCAAGTCAAAATGGCATCAACTATGACGCTGCCCCACATGCCACACCTGCTACACTCTCAACGTGCAGCAAGGGCAACAATGAAGCGCAAAGAACAGAACAAAAAAAAAAAAAAAAAAAAAACAAACGAAACGCGAGAATAAGCCAAACGAAATAATTTGTAGGCAAAGGACATGAACACGGACATGAATGCCGACATCTGCAACGAGTCCAGCACCCGCGCCAGCTCCAACACCAGGGATGAAAGAGCTAAGGGGGTAACCCGTCTGGGCGATACATATGCCATCGAAATAAAACCGAAACAAGGCTGGTTGCAGTTGCCAAGTGATGTCAGCGATTTATTTGATTTAATGCCAGCGGGCGCAGAAACAATGGGCACGACCTCCGATCTTCCGAGCGGCAATCCGGGGGCGGTTGCCCCAGACAAGTGCAGGTGTCGCTATTGCAGCATGCAGTACCTAAAGGTAGGTGACAGTCTCACTCTTCCTCTCGCTGTCGCTCTCGCTCTCGTATTGCCACATTGTTGTTATTTGATTTACAAACATTTTGACTCACACTCTCCTTCCACCTTGCAGCTGCAGACGGGGAAAATCGAACGATTGGGCGACTATTGCCCATTGGAACTCTTTTCCGGGTGAGTTTTAAGTGAAGTTTTCAATCTGTATGTTCTGCTGTTTGAACATACCCTTAACTCATAAATTTCAATCTGCTCCATTTGCGTGTCCTGTCGTGCTTCGTAATTCCAACACTTTCGGCCTGCTGCTGCTCCAGTTGCTTCTTGCTCATGCTCCTGCTCCTGTTTCTGCTCCAGCTGGTATTGCAAACTCCTGTGGCTTGTGTGCTACCTGCTAGCCCTTGGCTGGCATTTCTGCCGTGTGCCATATTTCCGGGCCAAGCCTTTAAAACACGACTGCGGCCAGAGACGACCGTAGAGCACAAGGAGCAGCGGCAGCAGGGACATAAAGCTCAAGCGCTACAGTTTTTGGTTCTTGGTTGGTTCCCGCGGCTCATTCGTTTATTTGTGGCCCGCTGTTTCAAGTCATGCGTGCATCCGTGCACGAAATTCAATTTGCTTGTGCTTTCATTCCGGTTTACCGCCTGCCACGGCTGCTTCCACTTTTTTTTCTCTTCGCTACCCTGTAAGCAGTAGTCTAGGCGTGCACAAGCGTCATCTAGTGTACACTAGAGTGCTCCTTCTGGCTGACAATCTCTTTGTGGGGTATCATGTCGTCGTTCTACCGCGATAGCTTTCCCAATTTTTTCTTGCGCACAGCCAAAAATTGTTGCCCGTTTTTTTGTGCACAAGCCTCGCATTTATAGCATATAGATATATCGCGTATATACATTCATATATAAATTTATGTTTTAATAGTGTTATTTTTTACATATTCACGTATTTATTGATATTCTTTTTTCTCGATTTTTCTTTGTTCTTCTGCTCGGCTTTTTTTCTGCAGTACACCCGGTCGCATGGTCAATGCCTTGAATGCACTTTTCGCCTGCCCGCAAAATAATTTACGTATATTTCAGAGCGGCAATTTAATTTATGGCGATCACGCGAATTCGATTTCCTGTGATGAGCTGCACACTCGTGTTTTTCCTGGGTAAGTGCAAATTGACTCCCCCTCTGGCGCTTTGTGTCCCTTGAGTTCTGGAATGACGTTTAATCATTACTTGATCATTGATCATTGGACAGGAAATTATTAAGCAAATGTGCTAAAAGGTTCGTTAAAAATACGTTATGCAATAAGAGTGACCTTGAGTGTCTCTATTTTCAATTAGACTTTGAAATTTTCAATTTGATCAATAGTTTTCCATATGTGATTTTGAAAATTGCTTTGCGATATAAATCGAGTACGAGCAATAAATATGTTTATTTCCCACAAGTGATTTCAATAAATCTCAATGAAAAAGTTATTGTATTTCTAGGATGTGCAAATCTTGAAATTTCATCGTATTAGGTACCATAAAAATTTCAATAAATTCAGTTTTATCAGTAACAAGAAAATAAAACCACCAAATTGATGTAGGTGCTAATAAATATTTCAATAAGTTGTAAATATTATATAATTATTGACCAGCTTGCTTATCTTATGCTTTCAATAATAAACGACTCTTGAGGAGTTCAGGTTTGCTTAGAAAACTTATTGAAAGCTAGCATAATAAGTATATACGACATAAATTCGGAACCAACCACAACAATTGTAGGAAAAAAGAGAAGGAAAGAATAGTCACTAAAAGAGAAGAGAGCAAGAGGGAGAGAGAGAGAAAGAGAAATCTGGAAACCAATTGTTCGACACGCAAATATTCAATAAATAATGCAAGCAACTGCCAAATACAAATTCTCGAATGCCAATCGCTAACATTGCCATTTTCTTTTTCCCTCTTGCGTTTTTTTTTCATGATTTGTTCACTCATTTCAACACCTTTGCGGAACACAACGTTGACAACAACATCCACAACGACAACAACAACAACAACAATAACGACAACAACATCTACGACAACATTGGCGTAACTGGCACACAAAATTGGAATGTGCATTGAAAATGCTAACAAAACGAAATTTTGGACAAAACTTTCACCCCGTGTACGCTCTCGCATTTCCTCTTCATCATCACATACCGCCAATGCCAATCGCCATCGGCCGTCGCCATCGCAATCCCAATGCCATACCCATTGACCATTTCCCCATTTTGCCATTTGCTATTTCCCATTCGAGTTCGTCCACAATGCCAACGCCATGGTCATAAAATCACTGAAATTCTCCAGTGAAATTATGGCGCTTATAAAACATTTGCTGGTCGTCTGCCTGCTCAGGGAATACAGCCACAGCACGGATGAGATGGATAAACAACAACAAGAACAGCGGCAGCAGCAGCAGCAGCAAGAACAGAAGGCGGCTAGCTTTGCAAGTGGGTGTGGCATGGAGACAAAAGTAACAGAAACGACTACAGAAATTGGCGCGGCTAATGTTGATGCTGCTGTTGCCACTGCGTGGCACGAACAGAAGAAACAGGGGCAACAACAGCTGGCAGGAATAGTTGAGTTTGTCAAAGCTGTTGCTGGTCAGCCGCAGCGATGCTCGACAAGAGCAGCTGCTGAAAAATCGCCCCAAAGGTACACAAAGCGTAGCCGAACAACAACAACAACAAGACCACCAACAACAGCGAGTGCAAAGACAAATACAACAACAACAACAGCAGCACCAACAAGGGGCGAAACAACAACGTGCAGTGAAAGCACAACCAGGTTGTCAACGAATGTGGCAATGGCAACAACTCGAACGGAAACGGAAACACTGGCAACAGCGACTGCGACAGCGCCGCCAACGACGGCGACGACGACAACGAGAACGAGAGCAACAACGACAACGACGATGATGGCAATGGCGACCCGCCGAATCCGAATAAAACTCGAGCACAGATCAACAAAGCGGAAATATTTC
Source organism: Drosophila siamana (assembly GCA_035047445.1). Classification (NCBI taxonomy): domain Eukaryota; kingdom Metazoa; phylum Arthropoda; class Insecta; order Diptera; family Drosophilidae; genus Drosophila; species Drosophila siamana. The sequence continues at coordinate 913,869 of JAWNPP010000020.1, read as the reverse complement.
ACTTACCCAAAAATTGTGTGCTGCAAAAAATTTTGCATTTACAATTGCTGGTAAAGGTAAGTAAAGAACTTGCTGGCTATCATCATGTGCCCTGCTGTTTCGCTTGCTCCGTTTCGCCGTCTCGCTTTTGTTGTTTATTTTTATCGAGGCCAAGCGAACGAGGGAAAAAACCCAAACTCTCAAAGTTATCTTTTTCCTTTTTCTTTGCGCTCTTTTTTCGTTTTTTGCATTTGATGGCCATCAGTTGATTCTGTTTTCCATTTTCCATTTTAATACACTTACGCTGGGAGTGATGTAAGCTTGTTGTAGCAAGTGTAACGCATTGGAAGTGATATTGAGAAATCCTTAATATTATAAGTGTATATATATATTTTTCAGAGCAAGGGTGCAGCTTTAACTTATTTTATTAGATGATTGAAAAATGCCAAATGTTCCGTACATATGTTCTGTTGTAATTTCTAATAGAGCTCTCAGCTAATTATTGACTTCTTCAGTTTCATTTGTTATATTTATGGAGGATTTAGCCAAACTAAAAAAGGTAATGCAGGTTAAATTGAATTTTCATTTTTTCATTCATATTTTTTATATGGCAACAATTAAAAGCCTTTAATGAAAGTTTGGTCTAAGTAGTAATTTAGTTAAACTAGCAATTTAATAGTAACATCAGAAATATAGTAGAATAGCTTTAAAGTATAAAAAGCATCGGCAAGGGTATTCAGATTGTGTGTTGCTGAGGTTGCAACGTTTTATTCAGATTTCTTTATTTTTTCGCCACACAAAGGCAACTACATTGAGCTACCTGGTTGATGTTTCAACAATGCTTCAAGTGAGTGCCTCGTGCTAAAAGCTAAAAAGGAATGAAATTGAAAGGGCAGCTAAACGGCAAACGGAGACTGTCCCCGCCAGCTGGTCAGTGGTGTTGTGGCATTTTGGTGCTGTGTTGCTGTGGTGCAGTGGGGATTTGCAGTCGACGCGCTCACTTGGATGCCAGCCAAGTGGCTGGGCACTTTGTGTGCCATAAGATTGGGCTGTCTCTCCCTTGCTTCTATGCTTCGACTGTCGCTAAAGTTTAGCAAACGTTTTTCTTGGCAATTTCAGCGGCATTTTCATTACATGTGGCAAACGGGGAAGGCTCAACATGCGACGCCCAGCTATGCGGCATTGCGAGGGCTGCTAAGCCGCTGTCAACAGGAGCCGGCGTTGGGTTCGGCTTTGGCTTTAGATAATGTGGATCAGCTGGCGGCAGAGCAGGCTTACATGTTGGGGGCCACAGCGCTTGACTGCTCCATAATGTTGACATTTCAGGAAATTCGCTGCCAACCGAAGCACAACAGGTAAGCACACAATCCACACATGTGCGAAGCTGGAGCTAATCAGTGTTACATTTGCAGCTTATTGCAGCCGTGGCTCGTCATGGTGCAGGGACGACAATTTCTCACGAAACTGGCTGTGCTGGATCTCGACCCGAAACCGGATAGTCACTTTCACAAGTTCGTCAAGCAGATGCGGGAAATTGAAAAGTGCTGTCGACCATTAAATTAATTAATAAAGTCTATGGGAAAAACTGCAAAACTAGAGCAACGCATTGCCAACAATAACAACAGTCCTTGCTGCGCACAAAGCTATGCTACACTTTTTGTTGATGTTGCTACTGTTGTTGTTTCGCAGTCTGAGTTTTCACTCTTTGATTTGTTTGTGTGCAATGTGCGTGTGTGTGTTTGTGCTTGTGTTTGTATGTTGGTTTTTTAGCTGATTCGCCGCACCTCTAAAAGCGTTTTTGCCGCTCGCCTTTTTGGTCTCCGACAGCGGCAAACAGACCGCACCACACACAGAGCCAGACCCAGAAGGCGTGGGCGAATCAAACGAAAGCAAGGCAGGACCGAACAAAAAAATGAAAGCGAACGAGAAATAAACTGACACACCGTGAACACTCCTTAATTAATTTCCATGCGAATGCGGCCAGGACAAGCTGGAGCCACACGCTGCCGCAAAGGCGCCGCAGGATATGTCAGTCGCACTGAGCTCAAACCGAACCTGGTCAGCTCAGCGTGCTCTACAGTGGCTGTACTGGGCCACGGCCATCCTGTGAGCTGTACGCTGTTCGAGCTGCCTATGCTGCTATGCAAAGTCAGACGCCGTGTGTTTTGTTTTGCCAGTCGCGCAACGTTTGCGGAACACAGCAGTTGGACGAGTTTGCTTTTGGCGTGGAGCGTGGTAAACGCCTGGAGCCTCGAAACGAGATCGAAACTAAATGTTGAGTTCAGCCTAAACCTCGCATAAACAAACACATTCGAATAAGCGATGGGCAACAAAGTCGTGACATTCACCGAACAGCAATTGGACGACTATCAGGTGCGTGGCTTCCCAATGCTTGTGCAAGCTGCCCTCTATGCCCTAAAGTTAGCTAAAAAAGGCTTCTCACTTTTTAAACAAATCAATTTCATGTGTGCACGCTCTTTAAAATGACAAACACGTAAAGGATTGCACGTTCTTTACGCGCAAGGAAATACTGCGGTAAGCATATACCACGCCACGGGGGCGTATACGTCATTTTTTGCTTTTCTTCGCAGCTGTTTAATATAATAAGCAAAACTATTTTCCTTTCATACGAGGCAAGCGTTGGGTTCAGTCGAGTTGAATTGACGCCATTGTTTGCCGTATCCTTTTGTTTAGGCACTCAGCAAAGCACACACACACACACACACACACACACACACAAAGAACACACAGTCACACTCGCGGACAAAGCCTTTCATCAAGTGCTGTTCTCTTCTTTCGCAGCGTGCATAAACGATTTCGTGAGCTGCGGCCGGATTTGGTGCCACGCCAAATGACCGAGGGTCAGACCTCGAGTGTCAAGGTTCCACGCGAATGCATTGAGAAGATGCCCGAGTTGCGTGAGAATCCATTTCGACGACGTATCTGTAAGTACAACAACAAGAACAATAACATCAACAGCCTGCCAGATTCATAAGCGAAACGATTCTTATATTATTTTGCTACGCCTCCTACTGCCCCGCCCTCCGCTCTCTCTCTCTCTCTCTCTCTCTCTCTCTCTCTGCACACTTTGCTGGCTGACCAGGCGAGGCATTCTCACGCGATGGCCTGGGCAATTTATCCTTTGAAGACTTCTTGGATGCTCTCTCCGTGTTTAGCGAGCAGGCACCCCGAGACATTAAAGTCTTCTACGCATTCAAAATTTATGGTAAGTTTCCTTTAATGCTTACAATACCTCGCACTCTTGGTAAATGAACTTTGCGTGCGCCTCAGATATATCCAGAAATAGGTGCAGCATTAGTATCTGAATGTCTCTTTGTATGTCAGAGCTTCTAATTTTGCGATGCATATTTTCGCTTAACTGATACAGTTCTATGTGTTTATTCACAATTTAATTTAAGTCTTCCAATAAAGATCGAAATAATTCGTTTTATAGTTAGACCCACTAAAGTTAAAAACTGGCGCCATCTAGTGGTCGCGAAGGGTATTCAAAAACTGAGCACTTTTCACTGCAGCATTTTAACTTGTCGTCCGTTATGCCTGTTGTTGTTGTTCGTGTTGCACGTTTTTCGCCAGAATTTTCCGGTTTTGTTTATGCACTTGCATTGTTGTTGTAGCTGCCGCTGCTGTTATTTTTGTTGTTGGTTTGCCTTTTGTGTCTTTGGCGTTTACATGGAACGCAATGCCATTTGCCATTTACCATTTGCCGCGAATTGTGAGTCGTGGCTCGGTAATTTGTGGCCCAGGTCCAAGCCCAAGCCCAGGACCAGGCCCAGGTCCAAGCCATTGCCGCCAGGCAGGCCGGGCAGGACAACTGCTTGTTGTTATTCTTGTTGGGGCTGTTGGTGGCACAGTTTCGGTGGCACAGTTCAAGGACAGTCATAAATTCTAATAAGCATTTTAATTGAAATTTAAATTAGAATCTGCAAAAATGTCGCGCTTTCTATCACATCCCATTCCCATTGCTTCTCTTTCATCCCCTCTCTCAAACTCTGAATCACGCTTTATAAATTGATTTGAGTACATTCTGGGATTTACGACTCAGCGAGCAAATAAATAAATAGAGTCAATCGTGTACTAGCAATAGCAATTAAATGAATATTCATAGTGCACTCTATTCACTCGTGCTTTGATTCTGATGATAAATCAAGTTTAACCCCTCACTAAGTTCAAATGTTATTAAATCGGAAAACAAGTGCAATGCGAGGGAGTAAATTGAATGAAAATCTCTTTGACATGGACAGACATCCTCAATTGAGTTGTTTGAATTGTGGCTTTGTTTAATACAACAATTGAGCGATTAGGGCAACTCTATTATTGTTTTCCTCATCGATTTGATTCAATTAAATCTGTCTGAGCAAATTGTATTTAACAAACGATTATTGTTTCGTTGTTTAAATGATTGAATCACTGTGACAACTGATTATTAAAATAGATTTGAGTTTTTTTTTGTTTCGAGTCGAAAGTTCTCTGGATTCTGATTTAAATAGAATTGATTTGTTAATTACAATTATGATGAATGTTTAAGAATATCAAATATAGCATTTGCGAATCATTTGGATTATGATTTACACAAGACTTTGATTTAACCTTTCACTTAAATATCTGCATTAATATTAGCACAACAGCTTATTGGAACATTAAATTATATCTGAGCGTCAATAGTATTATAACCATTAGCTCTGGCAGTTGACTATTTCTCGTTCGTCTTGCATGCGAATTCCCTGTACGTTATGCGTTTTCAATTCTACGATAATATTTTGAGATGTGAACATAACGCTGGCACTTTGTCTCAATGTCCTTTATTAGATTTTCACAAATTGAAGCATGCAACACAGACGACGAGCACATGCGATTATGCACACACAACGCACACACACACACACATACACACACATGCACACACACGCAAGCACAGAGGGAGTAGAGAGTTGGAAGTTATCTATAAGAATATAGCCCGTAACTTAGTTTTGCACACATCAGTTGACTTTTATGCATGAAAATGTCAACTTTGATAATGCGGCACACACTTCGTCGCACAACTGCATTTGCATGTCTGTGAATACGTGTCTGAGTGTGTGTGTGTGTGTGTGTGTGTGTGTGTGTGTGTGTGTACATGTGTTGTGACTAGTACTTATGCATGTCTGTCATGACTTTGCAGATTTCGATCAAGACGGCTTCATTGGGCACGCTGACCTCATGTCCTGCCTGACGACAATGACCAAAAACGAGCTGAGCCCCGAGGAGCACCAGCAGATTGCTGACAAGGTAATCGAGGAAGCCGACGTCGATGGCGATGGCAAGCTATCAATTCTGGAGTTCGAGCATGTTATCCTGCGTGCCCCCGACTTTCTCTCCACATTTCACATACGAATATAAGTGGGGAGCAAAACTTCTCGTTGCTGCATATTTAAGTACATTGTGTGTAGTTGTTTTATTGAATTGCTGTTACTGCCAGTGCTATGGCTACTGCAACTTGTGCAACCTGCAACTGTGGCTGCCACATCACATAAAAATGCCATCAGTGTGATTAAGTCTGGCCAATTGTCCTGACAATGTGCATGTCAAATGTCAGTGTAGCAAACGAGCAGCAGCAAACGTTATAAAATTTATAAGCTCCCATGTACTCATATGTTCATATACACACACACACTCGCAGTTTACTGTGTGCCTGTGTGTGTCACAACCTATGTCCAGGCGCAACAACAACAAAAACTTTTAAATATGATCGACAATAGGCTGAAGTATCCCAAAATACCCTGCAATCAGTTATGGCTTAAAGCAGCCTAAATGTAGTAACAGCACAATATTTTAAAAATACCCTACAAATGGCATCTATAGAGGTGGCGTCAGCTATTCAGCATATAACAAAATAAAAGTGCCTACAATATACAGCATAATTTAATACTTGAATTATATTTAATTGCCAGTGTTTAAATTATTGGCTTTAAAAAATCACATGCACATACCTCAACTATCCTCATTGCAGATACGTGGTATGCATATGTGGCAGCTGCAGTCACAGCAGCCGTAAACATTCAGCGGACACTGTTTATTGCAGTCTCTGCTGCTGACCCCAATCATGGCAAGCAGTCAATGCCATTGCAATGGATATTTGGCCAGTTGCCCCCCGAACGCACACACACACGCAGGGAGTCTGCCATCGTAGCATGCATGTGTAAGCATGTTTCTGCATGTTTGTGCATGTACATGTGCTCTTGCTCCTGCTTCTGTGTGTGTGTGTGTGTGTGTGCGTGCGCTGTCAAACTTTTATCAATTTGCCAATTTTAAGCTTAAAGTTGTTTGTGGCAAATTCGTTTTGGCGTTTTTATTAGCAAGCCAAAAAGCTGATCACATGCAATTATTGTAATTGCTTTTCCAGCTTCCATTCAACTCCATTTGGTAACTTCGGTGCCCGTGCTGACCTCTCATGCCACGTCCTCTAACTTATCCTGTGAGCTGGTTTAGTAAATTGATTCGGCATTTAACGCAATTGCTGCATTATAATTAATAATAATTAGGCGAAATAAATGAAACTATTCGACTGCAAGATACCTAATTTGTTGTCTTCGTGTAAGAAATGAATTACTTCTGGTCGATGCTTGCTCTACCTTATATAGTTACAATTATATTTTAAGCGATTTCAAAGTTCTGCTTTTGTGGCGATTTTCAATTTTTCATTAAGCTGTGAATAGCAGCTTTAGGTTTGCCAATTTTACAATTTTACAGGATATTCCAAAGCCAATTAAATATAACGCGAAACCATTTTTACACTGAAATCAGTTTTATTTTTCGTATTTTTGTCATTTATCTGTTATTTAAATCACGTTCAATTCATATTTAATTTAGTTTACTAATTAATAATACGCATACATAATTACATACATATTAATTTAGTATTACACTTATCTGGTTGTTTTTTTTTTGTTTTCGTTTTTGTTTTTGTGATTTTGCCTTTTTTTTAGCTGTTGCATTTGTTTTTGTTTAAATGTAGGCTTAAACATTAGATGAAAGTCTATTACAAGTATTCCATTTAATTATGTATCTTTAGTATGTATGTTTATAAAAATTAAACCATTCGTTGTTGCCATCGAATTAATTATTTAATTAATTAATTATTCCGTGCATTGACAACTGTTCCTCTCGTTCGGTATGTTTATTTCTATTTGGGCATTAGTTTTTCTCTATATTGCATAGTTTTATTCATGTTTTTTTTTTGTTTATTGCATTAAAACAAACGATGTATCTGTGTGTGTAAGTATAGCAAAAAAACTAAACAATAATGAGTTATACACAAAAACAACAACACTTAAGTAATACAACTACAAATGCTTAGAATTTACTGGCTATATGACCTATATATAGGTATATATGCATATATATTTATATAGTATTCAATGCTATTATAATGGTCTTAAAGTCAAGTCGAAGCATGCGAAAACTTTTGCAAAATTATTAAGACACCCCCTGACAGATGGATGTCCGCGCGTATTTCTAATTTTATTTTTTTTTTCATTTTATACAATTTTTGTTAGACTTTTTGTTTTGCCTAAAAATCTTTTACAATTCGTTCCGTATACAGTTGTTACGTTGTTATGTGATATTATTAATAATAATATATTATTTTCAGTATTAATTCTAAATAAATTGCATATATTAAGCAAGTTTCCATTTTCTATATGTTTTCTCATTTCAGCTTAAGCTAATATATTTAATATTTTCAATAGTCGTACATTTATTGGGTTTTGTATATGGAGTTAGTACTTCATCTACTATGTCTGCTGCATCTACTAAATAGCTCATTGAATTGAGTTGCTTTTCAAGTTCTCATATCGTATACATGGTTTACATTCATTATAGTCTTTTAAGTTTAAAATCTGCGTCGTTGCATTCGCTGCATGGACAATTGGACAATTTGCAAATTGGAAAATAAAGAACAAATAAACCAAAAAAATAATAAATCACTTCGAATACTACCGACTCAACTCATCAAATTGTACAATTTGTTTAAACATAACTTTTGGTTTAATCTTAATCCTTAAACCTAACCCTTAACTGGCCGGGGCTGACTCTGAAACTGTACGCTGTCAGTGGCTTCAAAACTCGTGAGTGCCACAGTTGGAAAAACTGTAATCCGAAAAGCTTTCAAAGCTTTTCAACAAATTTCAGTAGACCGAATTGTGGTGCTCGTAGTTGTTGTGTGCGGCAGCCGCGTGGTGTAAATAAGATGGTATTGCTGTCGCATTTAGTTCCGAAGCTCGCCGTCGCAGTGCAGCAATGCTATGTCCTCGCCAAACATCCTCATCGGTGGCGCCATCTGGCGACTGCATGGCCTGATGGCAATGCGGCAGCAAATTGCCACTGTCCTGTTGCTGCTGTTGCTGATGTTGCTGCTGTTGCTGCTGCTGCTGCTGTTGTTGCTGCTGCTGCTGCTGCTGTTGTGTTGGCGTTGCTGACTGTTGTTGCTGCTGCTGGTGAGATACTTGCTGCTGCTGCTGTTGGTGAGATTGCTGTTGTTGCTGTGGTTGATGTGCCTGCTGCTGCTGTTGATGATGTGGCTGTTGGAGATGTTAACAGAATGTTAACCTCAGCTGGTTTGTGTCCAGGCTAACAAACTTACCATTGGCTCGCCGTTGAGTTCATTCTGTGTGGCATTTGGCTGCGCGGAGAGTGGTGGCGGTGTCACCGACGAGCAGCTGTTCATGTTGGGCGGCGTGGTGGCGCTCGGGGAGCCGCCCGGTCCGCAGCTCACCCCCCCGCCGACACTGTGCTGATACATCATCGAGTCGCCTGCAAGATACACACATATTAAATAAACACTTTGTCAGAGAAATCTAACAGAAAAATAATAATAATAATAAAACAAAACTTAAACTTAAACTAAACTGTAACAATGATAACTTTGAAATGACAAAGAAGAAAACCAAAACCTGTCTCCAAAATGTCAATTAGCACAACTATACGAAATCAAATAAAGCGACGACGAGATGGCATCGACGATGAATACCTTTGGGTATTCCTGAAAATTAAAATTAAACGAATGCCTGTTAATTGAAGGAACAAACACAGATCCGAGTCCAAAACGCTATAAATCTTTCTACATTTATTTATTTATTTATCTTCTGGCTACTGAACCAAAAATTTGAAGAAAAAGCAAAAAAAAGTGTTATGAGTTCACAGAAATGAAAACGTTGTCGACTCGCGTCGTGTTTGGGCAATTGTCAAAAGAACTGGATTGTATCGAAAGACACAAAAAAAAGTAAATAAATAAAAACCAAAAAAAAAGAAAATGTCAACGCATTTTTGTGTATTTCAACAAATGGAAAGTTTCGAAGCATGTGATCTCATTTTGGGGAGAGGGTTGATGAAGGGGACATTGGGGCGTATGATAACAGAGCCTGACGCAACACCTACCCAATGCATTCAGGCCGTAGTGCTGATAGCTGCTGGCACCGAGGGCGGAGCCCATGTTAATGCCCGAATTGAGGCCGCTATTTAGCGAGGACGAAAGCGGTGACGATTGATTTAGCTGGCCAAAGCCTATTTTTGTCAGCCAGCAAATTCAGCAATTAGTACCAAGAGATACAGTTACAGATACATGGATAGATAGATACTCTGTTAGTTTTCAATCAAAAGCCATGCGTTTGCTCATGTCACACTCACCTGCCGTCATCGGGTTGACGCCCACGCTCCAGCGATCCCCGCCAAACATGCCCGTGCCGCAGAGTCCATCGCCCATGGCAATGTTGGTGATGTTTGCCCCAAACGGTGGCAGGCCATGTGAGGGCAGCAGAGCGCCAGGTGTGCGGAACACATTCGTGGTCTTCTTGCGCTTCTTCCACTTGGCGCGACGATTCTGGAACCAGACCTGCAAGTATAGAAATTGTAATTGATTAATATTGGCTACTCTTTAAATTTCTGATTTGATTTAAACGACTATAAAACTTCCAGTTACTGCTAACTTCCACTTGAACTCATTCCACTTCAACAATCTATGAAAAGATTATGATTTAAATTACTGCAACTATTAACTTAGAAAATGATGAAGTGTATTTGACTTGATTTTTCAATGTGGTCTGAGTCAATTTAAAGCAAAGAAATAGCTCATTGATTGAAATTAAATTATATTTCTTCTACAGCCATTCCCTACAATTAATCATCCTCATCTAAGCTACCGATAGTGATGTTGAGATAAAATTTTTCGACACTTAACTAACAATTGCGATAGTTGGAATGTCATTGCTTCGCAGGCAATTAAAGTCGATGCAAGTTAAAGCCTTAAGACCGCGAACAAATTGACTTCGTCTCGCTCTCTTCCTCAGTGTCTATCTATCTGTGGGCATATGTGTTGTCTGCTTGTTAAGCGAGTTCTCTTACATGGTCTTAATCGAGATCAATTACCGTCGTGACAGTCAAAACATGTCTCGACATATGCACACACACACACACACACGCACACAAACACAGATACGCATAAATTCCGTATGTAAATTCTTTATCTATACGGGAGAGTGTTCGCACAGGCAGAAGGCTAAAAGCAAATTGGCCGGGGCAGCTGCCACTTGGTCAGCCATACGCTCTTGTCTTATATTGGCAGCCTAGTGACTTGACCAAAGCCGAGAAGGTGGCAAAAGGCTGTGGGGCGGCGAACTGAAAGCTAAGGTAGGGACCGGGCCCATGTCGGATGTGTTTCGTTTCAAATTGGCATTTCCATATGCATAAGAACCAAGCGGGACAACGACGACGACTACGACGTGTAGACATGTTGAGGTTTTGACATTTACAAGCAACACACACTCATACACACCTGCACACACTCAGATGCAAATACGAATTCGAATCTCCAATTGGCTGTTGCAAAAAGTGTTGCCTACTTCTAGGAGCACAATGTTTTTAATACTTTCTCGAAAGGAAAAATGAAGAATTGAGAAGCGGGAAGAGAACTGGGAGCGTGAGAGTTGGCAAATAAAGTTCGCTAGCAAGTGAATGACTTGTGACATGAAAACGATTTTTCCGCCGTGCATAACAAAGGCGGGCGACACTAAACTGAATCCACATCAAACTCGCCGGGTTGACAACTTAACCGTTGCCACGTTGCTGTTGTTGTGTCGCGCATTTATATATAAACCTGGCGTGAATCTGCGGCAATCTTGAGCTGTCACCGCCAGTCGCAGCCAACTAATGGCCAAGAAAAATGAGAAACAGAGCCAAAAGCTGAAGCCGAAACTCAAGCTCGAGCTGAAGCTGTAGCCGAAAGTAAAAGAAAAATGCCAACTTTTGCGCTGCAAAGTAACTTTGCTTGTACTGCTGATGGTCCCCAGTGTATTTGTCATATGTCGGCCAGCAGGCAGCCAGACAACTGCCAACACACAGTCACACACAGACAGACACACTGTGAAATACACTGGCAGTTGCAGTCGCAAGACAACTACAGTTTGCTGTCCAGGCTTGGATCGACGAGCGTTAACTAAATATGCGCGCAATGTTACACTAGGGACGCTAATGTGCCACATTCGGTAGCAAGGGAGAGGAAACGGCAAATGGAGAAGGCGACGGAGAGGTAACGGGAGAGGGAAAAAGAGCATCAGCGGCAGAGAGGGTTGCCAGTTGCCGCTGACTGCGACGCCGACAGCGACGGCAACGGCGACAGCGACGGCGACGGCGACAACAACAGCAGCGACCTTGACTTGTTTATGCTTTTTACGTGTTTGTGCGTCGCTCTACTCATTAACATTTAATTTAATAATTTAAGACTATATCTAACTGTCTGACTCTCTCGCTCTCTATCTCTCTTTCGCTGTCTCCTTCCCATTGTTTACGGCAATTAAATTTTCGTTATGTTTTCTTTTATTTTGCTTGGCACATTCGCATATTTTTAGCCTCATTCGCCTTATTTTTTGTGTTCTCTCTATTTTTGCTTTAACTTATTTATACGCTTCTTCCTCTTCTTGTTCTGCTTCCCGTGCTTTCTTTGGTGAAAGCTAAAAGTCATTGCCTACTTGGAGGCGCGCTGGCAGACCATTAAATTGGCATAACGTGCATGACGAGCGAGGCACGTAAATAGGCGTTAAAATGTCGGTTAAACAAAACATTTATTTTTTATGCGCCTCTCCCATCACACAGACACGCACACACACATGACTGTTGAGGGTGTGTGTGTGTGTGTATGAGTGTGTGTGCCAGACAGTCCAATAAATGTATGCTCATGTTTTTGCTGCTGCTTTCGCCTCCCCACCCTTCTGGCTTTGGCTTTCGTTCTGCTCCTTATGCCGCGTTAAATTGTGTTTTGACGGTAATTTTTTAAGCTGCGCCCTTATGCATAAATTATCAGCTCATCGCTTGAGTGGCTGCTGACTGCTAGCACTGACTGTGACTGTGACTCGGCCTCTGACTCTTGTCTAAGGCATGCAGCGGGGTTCAATCTCTGTTATGTTGTTTCGAATAAATTCAACATTTGATTTATTGGATTATGAAAAAAGCAAAAACATGCTGTAAAAACAACTACATGTGATAAGCAGGCAATGCAATCTGATTGCCAAATGCTATAAATAAATAATTTTAAACTTGAAATTAATAGAGGAGAAAGTCTGATTAAACGAAAGCGAGAACCAAATAAAAAATTTAGGAAAATGCCTAAGATACAAAGTTGTATTAAAAGCAAGTTACAAAGAAGAAGCAACTTTCGAACTATACACAAAATATCATAATTGGCTAAGCAAATAGCATTGAATCATTGTTCATTTGAGTAAATATATTTAAGTGAATATTTTTATTAATAAATATTGCATGTGAAAAATGTGGTACTATAAAATACGCAAAACTTTGCCATCAAGCTATAACTGTAGGCTTGTCATGAAACAAACCACTCAAAAGTTGAGAGAATAGTATCCAAATTACTCAAATAAAGATATATATTCTGATATACTTAAACTTATTCAAATAAACGGCTTAACTAATTGAAGTCACCAAAAATATTTTTCAAATAAAAATGCTTCGTATTCATATCAAATACAATAAAAATATGGCTTGTAGGCTTTAAAGAGTTGAAATATGAATGAAATTAATATGAAAGTAAATCATAATTTATATCCAAACTAAAAAATCACATTTATTTTTACCTTAATCTAAATTAAATTCAAATTTCTTTGCCAAGGTTTTACTTTAACGGCTAAATCAACTTTAACTCTGATCAAAAAATATCTCTCACCAGCTTATTCGACGCTGCTTGTTTGTCCAAGCAAATGGAGCAGAACGAAACCGAAAACGAGTTTTCCAAAAATTGCAGCCATATGCTGCTAACAAAAGCATTTTCATGTTTGGACTTTTAATTTTCACTTGCGACTGACACCAAGCCAACAAAAGCAAAAGGAAAAAAAAAAACAAAAACAACAACAAAAAAACGGTCGAGAAGAGCAGTAAAATAAAGGAAAGACACCACCAGCAAAAGGGCAGACAGATACAATAACAAAAGGTGTGAGTGGAACAACAGCAACACTAACAACAAACTGGAGACAAGGAAAAAGGCAGAGGAAACTGTTGCAAATAATAAATGAGTCAAGTTCATGAAAAAGCAATTTCTTGCGGCAGGCCACAAATATTAGCAGTAGTAAGAACACAAACAGAGGGAGGGCAGCACCCACATTGCCGCCAGTGAGGCTAAGGGAAGCAATAGGGGAGGCTGAAAGCAGAAGTCAGAAATTAAGTAGCTGCCAAATGACATGCACCAGCGAGGAGGGATGAAACCTGCCACAGACACAGACACAGCCACAGTCACAGAATCCAAATGGGATAACAAGTGATTTGCTTTGATTTTATGACTGCTGGCGAGGGCGCATCAAGCTGGCAAGCTGGCAAGGATAACTGCTAACTGCTGACTGCTAACTGGTGGCTGGTGGGTGGCTGGTGACTGGTGTCAAAGACCCAACGGCATTTTTATTATGAAACCGAAATTGAAACTGAACCGCATAAGCAACAACTGATTGCAGACCATTCATAATGGCCTGTCATATGGCAAATCCCAGAGTCCAAAGTTCAGAGTCGCAGTCCCCTCTCAGTCTCTTTGGCGGATCGTTATGCAACATTAATTGAACATTATGGCTAATAAACAGCTGTCGTATTGCGTCTAGTTATTGCACTTGCCAATTGACACTACAGTTGCAAATCAAATCACACAATTTTCCCATGAAAATGTTTCACGAAAAATATTTGCATATGACACAGCGGACTCAAGTGCAATATCCTGCAAATGTCCTCTGATCGCTCTCTCTCTTTCTCTCTCTACTGGGGCTACATTGAAATGCACTTTGCCCACTTGAAAAATCCAATTTTGCAAAAATATCAATCACAGTTGGTTGCAAAAGCTGAACAAAGCCAAGGCACGCGATGTGAACTATCAGCAGCAGCAACAACAACAACAACAAAGAAACAGAAAATTGCAATCAAAATTCGATTAGCTGCAATGCAAATATTATTTATTAAGCTGGAAAAAGAAAAACGATTTCCATTTCCCATTTTCCCCCCTATCTCTCGCTCTCTGTCTCTCTCTCTCTCTTTCTCTCTCTCTCTCTCTCTCTCTCTATTAATAAACATTTGACTGTCAAAGGCAACTCGCCAGGATGCCATAATATTTGCCAGTGCTTTTATTGGCAATTTTTGCTGGTTATGATGGTTGTTGTTAGTGCTGCTGCTGTTACTGTTGCTGTTGCTGTTGCTGCAACATAATCAAAAATCAATTGGCCAGGTTATTGCATTTCTTTGAAGCGAACTCCGGCTGGCCTGGCAACCAAATGAAATGGCCACTCCAACAGCAAGCAGAGAACAGTCGACAGTCGACAGTCGACAGTCAACAATCGAAATTGGCAACTGTCAACTGACAACTGGCATTATGATTGTTCTTGCTCCTTGAGCTGTACCTCTGGCTTCCGTTTGATGTCCTGCTTCTTGAGTTGCTTCTTCTGTTTCACCATCATCTTCAACTTGCACTCGACTCAAGTTAAGTATATTTTCTTTTTTTTATTATTATTATTGGACTTAGAGACGCAGAGATAGAGAGAGACACAGCGGGGAGATGAGAGGCGAGCAGCCAGAGTGGTTTATGGAAATCGTTTTTCGGCCAATATCTTTTCATTCGTTTGGCCATATAAAAACTGCGTATAAATTCATAAAGCGACTCGCCTCGACACACACACACTCGCAAATATAAAACACACACACACACAATGCCCCTCCCGCACAGTTGGAGACAGTTGTTGTTGGAACAACACAAATGGAGTCGATTTATTTTATGTTATCCTTTAAATCCTGCCTTACGAGCGCGCCCAGCGACACTTGCTGCGACTCCCTCCCACCCCTCACCCCTCATCACCCCTCTTCGTAGCCCAACCCAAAGCTAAGGCCCAACCCAAATCTAGCTGCCCTCTCTCATCTCGCTTTCCACCCACCACCCACAATCCAGCATCCACAATCCAACCCAAATATCGTCGTTACTATGCCCGTCTCACTCACACTCATGCTCACGCCCACACACATACACACACACACACACACACACTCACACATAGAGAGATGAGTCTCTTTTGGCATCGAAAGCATCGCTTCGCTTCGACTCGCCCTCCATTGGGGGTTGGCCCAACTATTGGTCCATTTACCGACTGCGTCTGCTGCTTAGGCTTAGTAGCTCTGATTTATGAATTAGTTGACGCATCGGTCATTCACTGGCATTACATTTGGCGGGGACTGTAATGTGTGCTTGCAGCTGCAAACTGTATTTAGTTGACCTTGGAGCTTGGAGCTTGAAGCTTGGAAGTGCAGCACATTGCGGAGAGTGGGGAATGCTCGCTACATGCAATGCAACCCCCGAAATTATTTGGTGCACACTGCTGGAGCATGCGCACAGCTCGCGATTTCCCCACAGCATTTTCTATTTGTTTTCCTTTTTTTTTTCATTATGTTTTGTTTTGCATCGAAAAAAGCAGCAGGACCAGAAACGAGAAAATCACAAAACGCTTTTGTCGAACCTTTTTCATTTATCAATAGTCGCTGCCCGAATCGTTTTGCAGCTTATCCCAAATGGCCAACACACTCGCACACACACACACACACACACACACACACAGACGTAGAATCACGCACCCATACAGATGCAACATGCAGAGCCAGACGGTGGACACTTTGGCACGCCATTTTCACACAAACATTTCAATGAAAAGTATCAACGGAATTGCTTTTGAAATTGCTTCATATGCCATAAACGGGATGCGTGCCAGATTTTCTTTATGCCCTCTTTATGTGTCCCACTCCGTCTCCCATTCCCCTTCCCCCAACAGTCTGTCGTTCTCGCTGTCGCTGTCCCTGTCTCTGGCGTTAACTCCTTGCACCTGTCCCTCTTTCTCCTTCAACGTTTTCTCACTCTCTTTGTTGCTCTGTTTCGCTCCCTCTTTGCCATTTTGCTCCAACTTTAACGGGAATCCTTAAAGTTTTCCAGCTTGGCAAAAAAGCCAACAACTAATTCAAGCAACTCGCATCGAATTTTCGTCGAGCTTCTTCTACCCTTCTCCACTTTCCCATTTTTCGCCGTGTAGTTGCATATTTTCGTTTTGGTATTTCAATTAAACTTTAATTAAAATGCGATGCCATGGTTATCAAACGCGGACTAGAAACAGCTCTTCATTCTTCGCCCTATCTTCCCCACAGTTTAGTGTTTATATTTAGAAACTCGACTAAGTTTTTGCAGAATTTCTGCTTTTGCAGTTTTATTTGTTTGCTAAAAAATGCAAATATTTGCTAGTTTTTCGCTCCGTGAAACTGCTTTGTGCGCTGCCCCATAAATCCTTCAGCTGCCCCCGTCTCCGCATCTCATCTTAGCCATCAATCGTGGCGCCCAGTAGGCCATTATTAGAGCATTAGGCGGCTCAGCAAATAAATTAGTTACGTCTGAAGTCGAGGCTATAATTTATCACAGCCCCCCGCTTCGAATTGACTCTATTCTGGAGTTCATCTCTTCTTGGCCCATTGATAAAACTAGAACTTGGAGAGTTATCAAGGTGTTAATGCTGAATTGGATAATTCCACAAAAACTATTAAAATTGTTGTATAATTGTTTCATATTTAAGTATTTAATAATCATATACGGTGCATAAGAAAATTAACTCTAAAATGATGATAAATAGTGACTAATCTGAAAACATACTTTTTCCATAGGTTGAGGTGCGTAAGTTGAGGTAATTTGAGAATTTCAATGAATAAGCTGCAGCTACATATCCGCTTATAAAGTTTACGTGGTGTTAATTTTTTGATGATTCAAAAATAGTGTATAAAATGTATATGACGCAAACGTTCAAAATAAGCAGCAAGTCAAAAGTAAACAACGTCAGTTTCTAGATGTATAAATATAACAATAATACTGTGAATAATTGAAACATGCAACCAATGGCTTGCGTCTTATCAAATAAATATGGAATCCCAAATTGAGAGAATGTGTTCAATTATTGAACTATTAATACGTTTAACAGTTTAAGCTTCAATAATAATGTGTAATCCTTGAATTATATTTACTCATTACAATCATTTTCATTGAATGCAATTGTAGTACTAATAATTTCCACTATCGCCAGCTTCAGCGAACTTGATTACACGTTCGCTTAGCTTGAACCACTTGGTTTAGCATTGGCTGAGCGGCACACGTTACCCCGCCCCTTGACTCTGCTGCAGTTGCTACCCCGCCGTTGCCAGGCAAATTAATCATGTGAGAAATTCATTTAGTTGTAAGTGAGGCGGCGCCTGTGGCACGTGCTGACCGACGTCTCGTTTGCCGCATTGCAACAATTTAATAAACAAACCAATAAATGCAAAACATTCCCAAGCTGAGCCATGACAATGCTTTGACAACGCTCACAATGTTCACAATCATGATAAGTCAATTTAGTGCTGCCCCCTTTCGGGGCAATTGCCAAATGCAGCAGCAGAGACTGCGAGTGGCAAGTGAGTCCGTGAGTATGTGTGTGTGTGTGTGTGGCAAGCATATTGCTCTATCCATGGGTGGTGCTAAGGCGCTTTACCTTTTAATGCCCCACGCAAATTGTCAATTTCTCGCTGTGCTGGCGGTGGCAAATACAAATTAACAATTGCACCGCCCGCTGGCAGTTGACCTCATCCTCCCCCCTCCCCCCCAATCTCTCTCGCCCTGCTCGCATTGTGTCTCTGTGTCTGCTGCTGAGACTTGGCTTTGGCAATGCGATTACATTTGTTAATGCTCTGCTTGAACTCCTTATTTTTCTGCACAGTTATTTGTAAGTTTATTAAATTATATTTGTATTATTGTTGACTGTTCTTGCTGGCTGCATAATTAAACAGCCTCGAGCCTAAGCATCGACTAAACGCCAAACCTGTCTTATATCCTCAACATTCTCGATGGCAGCATGCCACGTAGTTGTACGTGAGCTTCATAACATATTCCGACTCTCACACACGCTCCCTCAAACAAATTTTGCACACTCACTGTGGTGTTTTTTCAGAGCATATGTGAGCGAGAGTTGGACTTGATTTTCGTGTTAATGCGCCAACGTTTTTGGGGGCAGTTATGGGTGCTGTCTTTATGCCGTCATTAGCTGCAAATCCTTCTAGATTGATTTAGGGCCAGACGTGTGCGTGTGCAAGAAACAAAAAGAAACTGAGAGCGAGCGAGAGAGATAGAACCTGCGATGGCATTTAAAGCTGATTTCTTTTAGAGAGTGGAAATTTCATATGAAACATATGCAGAAAAATATGTGTGTCAGGCGAGAGCGAGTAGGAGGCAAAGTGCGGGCTCTAAAACAGCATGCAAACTTAATTTATATGCTAATTTTATTAGCAACAACAACAACAATAAGTCCTTACTAATCCAAAGGGCTGACATTCCATAAGCCGCAAAAACCCGACGACAACGAAAAATCAAACATTATAGCGTGTTAATAGCAACAGCAATAGCAGCAACAACAGCAACAACAGAGGGTAATTCTAACCAACACCACAGCCACAGCCTCACGCATTATCCAGCCTACCCTTCAGAGAGTCACAAGGCTGCGTCCCACGTCCCCTGCGAGAAATGCCCCCCCCAGCTCGGCACAGCTCAGGATCAGAGGCAGGAATCAGCGCTGACTGGCCGACAGCCGGATGAGCAGGATACATTAACAGCCAGACACTGATACGCAATTATTAAAACAATTTATCAAAGTAGCACATCCGTTAGGACAGCGCCAGAAAGTAAGCAGCAACCTCGATTCCGCACGCTTTTTGCTCCATCCTGCTGAGGGATTGGCTGAATAATTGTTTAGCTGGAGGCGAGTTCTGTGCGTGCAAAGTGAACCCATTGATACGCCAAATGCTGGGCCAACTTTCGGCATTCATTGAAACCGCAAAACAATTCTCGCATTGCATAGTTTCTGGCCACACAAGGAAGAGAAGTAAACGCTGTAGAGTGGGAAGGCCAAGTTGTTGTGGCACTGCACTGCAGAAAGCGGAAGCTTAAACACAAATTTAATGAAGCAGTAAATTCGATTGTCGCATAAACAAAACCCGCCCGCATGCAAAAGGACGAACAGCACGCCACAGGCATCCAGCCAGTCAGCCAGCCAGCCTGGGAGGATAATGGCGAGAGAGCAGCATCAGCAGCGGAAGAGCCAAAGGGAGTTCCGCCAGCCGCAAAAGGATAATGCTCACTCTCACTGTAGATGCGCTTCCTACTCATATGTGTGTGTGTGTGTGTGTGTGTGTGTGTGTGTGTGTGTGTGTGTGTGTGTGTGTGTGTGTGTGTGGTTGTGTCTATGTGTGGCAAACTTTTTGCACTGGCTGCGGCAGTTATAAGTCCCCGACAAAGCGCAAAGAGAGAGAGAGAGAGAGAGACCAAGGACGAGCAGAAGCAAGAGAAAGCGGTAGACGACTGCGACGCGTCTAAATGTGACTTTATGTGCTTTAATAAAGTATAATTTTGGGCGCTTAAATGGCGTTGTGCGCCTCGAGGCGCGACCATGCGCTCGTAAAGTGCTAAAATTGTGAGTTAAAGCCATTTCAGGCCATAAAGTTTTCCAAAAATTGAAAATACCCCAACAAACAAATTCAAAAATACCACAAAATTGTTCAAGCCAAATGAAAAACAACTGAATATTCATTGACTACAGAAAATGGGGTATTGAAAGAATGTAAATACGTAAAAAGATCACAGGCAAATTAAACTCAATTAAAATAAATCGCAATTTAAATGTATACAATATTAATTTAGTCTTCATTATATTATTAAATGACTTTGGAGAAAGACAAAAGAATATTTTAGTATTTAATGTCAAAGTTTTTAAGTTCAAAATAAAATTCTGGCTCAGTTTGACCTAATATCATTTGTAAATGACTGTCGAAAATGTTTGAGGGTATTTGAAGTATTGTTTATATTATTTACTTGCTAATTGTTTGTTAATTGAGCCAATTACAAATCGAAAAATAAACTTTATTGACGGGTAAACATTGAGAGAAGTTTGCGGAAAAAATCTTCAATGAACTACTACAAATACATATGTTTGCGCCATTGAGAGAAGCGGAAGCAAACTCTAATTTTTAAAAATATTTCTAAGACAAATAATTTATATGATTTAGGATTCATTTAACTAAATATTTAAATATCTTTTTTTTTTTTGTTAGGCGAATCATGATAGCTGACATTACAATTTTTGAATATATTTTAGCGAATTCTTTGGAAACAAATGCGAATAGTGGGTTGAAGTCGATTAGAGTATTTTGCGCTCTTCGCAGACATTTGACATTCCGGTTGTTGGACTTGCAACTAACTGCGGTTAGTCCCACACAAGTGAAGTGTCATGTCGAGCCTAACGACAAAATGTCAAGCCAAATGACAGTTTGCCAACTGTCAAGTTGATTGGGCCAATTGCAGTTCATGACTCTAAAGGCAATCAGCGATGCACCGCGACCGCAACAAAGCCGCAGCAACGCGATGGGCGGAGAAGTAGACGGTAGATTGATGACTTACCTGGACACGTGACTCGGTGAGGCCGATGCGCATGGCAATCTCCTCGCGCATAAAGATGTCCGGATAGTGGGTCTTGGAAAAGCAGCGCTCCAGTTCGTTGAGCTGCGCCGGTGTGAAGCGAGTGCGATGGCGTTTCTGCTTGTTTTTGTCCAGATGCTGCAAGAGAGAGAAGCAGATTGGAGAGAGAGGGATGGCATGAGTGAGAGGAGAGCATTACGAGAGCGAGATATAGGGGGTTTAATTGAATCGAACAACAACAACAATAACAACAGCATTAGTAGAGCAACAACAATTACGATAACAGTTACGATAGAGCTAAGAACTAAGCTAAGAAATAATAAAACTAATATCAACTGAAAGAACTTCGTTTCATTTTGCTACTGTTTTAAATTAGTTTCTTTTTTTTTTTGTTGTTTTTACATAAAATATGGAAATATGGAAATAAAATCACACTTACTTTTTTTATTCATTGCACATAATATTATTTATACACAATTCAACACACACAATTTACACATTCACAATAGATTTTTGATTTTGATTTTGGATTTCGGTTTTTCATTAAATTTGTATTTTTTGTTTTGAATTGTTTCGAATTGGTTTTTTTTTTTGGTTTTATATTTTTGTATTTGAATGCATAGCAGAGTTTTGAGATTGTTTTTTATTTTGAGTTTTGAGGAAAAAAACATCGAAAAGAACATGGATTATTAAAAGTTCAGCATTTACTTGCTGCTAAATATCTCTGGCTGTAGAGATGTCGCTGCTCACCTGATCCTGTTGCTGCATGTTGCTGCTGCTGCTGTTGTTGCCTCCGTTGCCGCTGTTGTTGTTGTTGTTGCCGCTGCTATTGCTATTGCTGTGATTATTGTTGCTATTGCTGTGGTTGCTGGCACCGTTTAGAACATTGCTATTATCGCACAATCCCCCAGAGACATGCAGTCGAGCGACACCGCCCACGCTGGCACCACCGCCAGGTCCACCAGGTCCGGCACCACCGCCCCCAAGATCCGCGATGCTCGGGCCGACGGGCAATTGGGCAAAGCTGTTCACACCCGCGTGCAGTGCTGTGATTGCCGCCTTCGGTAGATCACAATCCTTGGGGCCTGCGACGGCGACACAGAGAAAGAAACAAAGAGAGAAAGTACAGAGTAGCAGAAGAAAAGAGAATGAGAAATTAGTTGTGAACAAATCATTACTTTTTTGCATACAAGTCAAATATTCTAAAAAATATTTTACTTATTAAAGTTATTTTTTCGTTACATTTCGAAATAGTTATTAAATGGTAATAAGACGGTATTTATAATTCACTAACTAAAACTCAAACATTTCACAACTATTTGGTATGAAGATAATTTGTACAAATAGTGTTAACTATTGCAGCAAATTGTAAATAGTTACAATCAAAAGTCGGAAATATTTCAGCGGGAATTATAAAACGCACAACTATTTGCGACACTAGCGAAAAAGGGAAAGAATTTTTTGAATTAAAAATGAAATTCACAGACGAAACCCACAGCAGACAAACGGCATTAATTGTATTAATTTTTGTTGTTTAATAAAATGTTTGCGTAAATTGCAGCACTGTAGCAGCACACACGAGGAGCACTCACAATTGGCAGACACTGAGCAACAGAATAGTTGCAACTTGTAAGTATTTATGGATCGAATTCAAAACATAAACACAAGAATGAGGTGAACGAATAATACGACTATCGAATAACGACTGAATCCTGACAGCGAGTTGCCGACGCGCGAGTCCGCGTCAAGTTTCGACGTCGTGAATTGCTCAAACCGAACTGCGGCGATCGGATAAATTGAAATTTTCAACAAGCTGTCATTCAAAAAAGATGCCAAAAACAGAGGCAAAAGCAGCAGCAGCGGCAGCGGTGGCAACGGCAAAAACAGCAGCAGAGGCAGCATCTCAACTGAGGTGCGATACTCACACAATCACACACACACACACACACACACACACACACACACACATGCATATAAAAACAGATACACGGCAACTTGTATAGATACAGATACAAATGTTAGCTCTGAGCGTAACCCCCTTTTTCATTTCATTTCATTTTTACCTTTAGCTCACCTGACTACGTAACGTGTGTGTGTTTTTTTTTTCGGCTCGCAATTACAACAACAACGGTATCAACACGAAGAAGTTCGAAATACATAACAACAACAACAAGAACAACAACAAATCGTAGTCAAATACAAACAGATAGATGTCCAGTGGGGTGGATAGACAAGTCGAGTTGCGTCGAGTCAAAGTCGCTGGGATCGCTTCAGTCAGTCAGAGACCTCATCGAGACTTCCAACGCATGTCTGGAATTTTTAACATGTATATGCGAGGCGCTGCCTGTAAGAGATGTGAGAGACAACAACAACTACAAAGAGACTACTACTGACTGCCTCGCTCATCTCATCCCATCGCAACTAAACTCAACTCTTTTTCGGTGTTTTTATTTTTATTTTTAATGTTTTATTTTGCTTTTGTACCTCTGATATTTTCAACTCTGTCTACAAGTCAAACATTTACTCATCGCCAGTTGATGCGAACTCTCGAACCTTTCTGGGCTCGACTCTTGACCAAAACTGAGACTGTAACCGTGCTGATGCTGAGACTAAAACTGAACTGATGTTGTCATGATTTTCATTTAATTATGCGCACTTCTCAGTCCCCGACTAAGAGTGAAGGTGTGGGCGTAAGGCAAGTGTGCAATTTCCTTTGAAAGCGAAACAAAAATACTCGAAAAGCAAATTGCAGAAAGCTAAACTCGCTCCGAGTCGACTGAACTCTAAGGCAGTCACAGCCTTTCAATATGCCAGCCGACTTTGATGTGCAATACAAACAGAGACAGCGACAGTGAGACAGAGATTCAGATAGAGATAGATGGACCTAGAGTGCGACACAGAGGGGAGAGAAAGAGAGAGAGAGAGCGAGTGAGAGGAGAGCATCAATGATTTTTATTGTTCTCAAATGGACTTGTTAAAATTTCGGCATCTTCAGAGCCAAGTGAAACACAGGCCGTGATGCAGCAACAGGTGCCAGGCCTCAAACTGGAACTGTGTATCGAACTGGGAATTGGAAGTCAGCTCATAAAATGAAATAAATGAAATAACTACTGTAGCAAAAAAGTCTCGATGTACCCTGTAGTTACAAAGAAAACTAATCGAAATAGGCACTTAAAGTTTGTCTGAAAAGTTACAACAACTGTTTACTCAATGACTGCAATATCTAGAATATCAAATTGAAACATAGTTATCACATAGTAAATGCTGGCTTAGTCAGTAAAAAGATTTATAATAGTGTGAAACTGTGCAGAATAACACCAGCGTCATTTATCGATCATCGCAGCTTTTCGAAACTGAATTGATGATAGTGTAGCTGCGAGTGGTTTACAGAGTATCTTTTGGTTGTTTGTTTTGTATGCTCATGTTGTTGATAGACAGCGACATTCCCTTATTCCAGTTCAAGTGTTGCTGTTGTTGTTGTTGTTGTTATTGTTATTGCAGTCGCTTTTAAAGCGCTCGCCAGCAAAGTGCTAATTTTTACACATACACCCAGCGCGGCTACTGTTCATTAGCGATTTTGACGCGCCTGACAGCGCTTACATGACACACGCAGAGCGAGACAAAGTGAGAGGGCGAGCGAATAACTATCAAAGAGAATGAGAGAGAAAGAGAGGTGCAGCTTTCCCCTCGCCTACCTTAACCCGCGTGTCACGGAGACAACTTGCAACTTTGACATTTGTCAAACATTTTAAACCAAAACTAAGCTACGCTGGCTTCAAAGCTCGAACTGAAGAAGCTGCTTCTGTCCTCAACTTGTTGACTACTTAGCATTTACAGTTATCGGCCAACTGTTCAACCGTCTGCAACTGTAACAGGGCCAACCTCATCATCATCGAGTCATCAGCTTGCTCTTAGGCGGATCTGCTGCTGCTGCTGCTTCTGTTACTTGCTGCTTGGTCGTGATTAGTAAATTTAAGGAGCGGTGCTAGGTGCGAGATACTCGCTTCAGCGATCTTCGCTGAGCTTAGCTGAAACTCAGCCTTAAGCTAACGCCGTTGCGCCAAGAAGAAGTGCGACTTTTAGCATTTCAGTTGTTGCTACGAGCATCTCAGAGTCTGTCTTTGTCTCTGCCTCTGTATCTGTACCAGTGCGTCTTTGTGTTTCTCTGTATGCGTGTGTGGAGTTGCTTGCTCTCTTGCCAAACAGCGCCACTTCTCGAAATCGCACTCGGTTGCAGGTTTAGCATTAGCTCCAGCTTTGATTTTACAGTTGTGGCACATAAATACGAAAAGCAAAGCCAGGATGCTGCAACTATGCAGCAACTGCCACTGCCGTCGAATTCCAACTGTAAATCTGTGTGAGCTGCAAACACCTGCAACACACATATCTCAAGTAGCTAGCGAAAGACACCAGTTACAGTCTTACAGCATCATTTTGTGATTGGAAAATAATTTGATGCAACAGATCATTCTTTTATGTATATATATGTATTTATATTTAGTTGGTTTGAAGAACGAAGTGAGAACAGAAATAAAGAAATAATGTTGAATTCACATAATGATGATTAAATAATGTTAAATCGTATAGAAAATATTTTCCTAGATTTAGTCTTTGAGAAGCAGTCAAATGTAGTTTTAGCAGATATCTTAAGCACTATTGAAATGCAGAATTTGTGTGTGTAGAAACTCGTTTGAAATTTAATTTACGATAACAATACCTTCACAATCATAATCTTGCATCTTCTCATTACCCATTCTATACACTTCTAACCAGCTGATTTACACCGGTAATTTCGCTGATTTCCGTAATGTTCACTAATTGCAATATGAAATCAATCATTGAGTCAAAACTAATTTAAAATGGCATCGTAGTGACATTAGTTGAATGCTGCGTAATACTCGCAACGCTTTAGAGCTCCAATAAAACATGGCGGCACCCAAAACAGATGTATGTATGTTTCTCTCTCTGTGTTTATGTGGTCGCTTTCTGTCTGTCTGCCTGTCTGTGTGTATTTGTATGTTCGTTGCTGGCAACGGGCAGCCATTTTGGCTTCATGCGGAGACTTCATCGGGCAGCTCGCTTGGACGTTGCACGAAAACCGCACAAAGCGATTAATTAATTAAAATTGGCAAACATGAATTTATCGCGCAAGCAATTTGCACAATTTGCGCAAATCAGTTTGGTGGCTGCCACAGCCGAGCTGGCGTCAGACGCATCAGTTGCACGCACCGTATATAATTATTGAAATTTGGAAATTGTGCGGTTAGGAGGCGGTTCATAGGCAGCATCGGTTGAGCTACAATTTTGGGGGACAATGTATGTGTGTATGTTTGTGTGTGTGTGTGTGCGACTATGTGCAACCGCAGCAACAGTTGCAGCATGTGCAGCAACCGCAAAATATTTCGATGCAAATGTTGGCCAAAAGCGAGCACATATTTCACTAGCGCAGGCGACCGCACAAATGCCAACGCAACAGCCAGCGAACAAAACACAGCACGCTGGGTGGCGACCTGTTCGCCAGTCGAATTACAAATGCAATCACGAAATTAATTTAATTAATCAAGGGCCACGAAAAACGCCCGAGTCCCACAATGTCTATTTGCCAAACGAAATGGCGGCCCTCTGAATTAAGTCAACGATTTAAGTTTTTGCGCCAGCGAGAAATGTAAAATGAATGGGAATTAGAGACATTCTCATGCTCTTTTCCTCTGCCTCCGCCATGGGCCGTCTCATTTCGCATTTCTTTTGCATGCAAATTGCGCTTAATTGAGCGTGTTCTGCCCCACAGCATTGGCATTGCTGCTGCTTGGCCTACGCTGCGCATACGTAATATGCAAATGCCGTCTGTAACTTCGCCCATTTACACGGTTTGTTGTTGTGTTTGTTATGCCACTACATACGGGGAGTGGGGGGTGAAGGGCTTATGAAATTTATTAGCATACCAGCTGCAGCCAGGATTTGCCTGGTTGCTGCAGCGAAAAGGATTTTCAACGCGTCCCGAACATGAGAACTGATTGAAATTTATAGTTTTGAACGAGCAAAACTGTTGGCGCTATTAAGCGAGCGGAAAAACAGTGGAAAATTAAATAAAATAAAATCAAAACTGAGCCTTTCAGCGAGTTCTGAAATTGCTCTGCATTTCGGGCGACATTGGCTGGCCATAATTCTTGATTGGACAGAAGGGCGGACTACACAAATAGCGCATCCGCAGCGTATGCCAGCACACAGCAAGTGCATGAAAAATGGCATAAATTAATAAAAGTAATTAATTACGCATGGGCGAAGCGAAGAGATTGGGGGCGGATGAATTGATCGAGCTGAATGCGAATGCGAATGCGAAATACGAGTATTCAATAAAAGCGCGCGCAATAATTCATTCGAGTGTAAAGTGTTGCAACAGTTGCAGCAAGGTGGCAATAAAGAGGCTGCAACTGTTAACTTTTAACTGCAAACTGCTTATAAATTGATTGCCGAAATTGAAAGTGCTTGAAAAATGATCAACAATGCGGTGAAAAAAATATTCTGTATTTATGTTATGAGTATAAGTGGCGCATATTTATAAACTGATA
Source organism: Drosophila siamana (assembly GCA_035047445.1). Classification (NCBI taxonomy): domain Eukaryota; kingdom Metazoa; phylum Arthropoda; class Insecta; order Diptera; family Drosophilidae; genus Drosophila; species Drosophila siamana. Next base: position 886,275 of record JAWNPP010000020.1, on the reverse strand, counting down.
ATTATGTGCGTGCCGATACAAAATGTGATGTACAAATGTAATTTACAATTTGCGGCATATTTAAAAGAGCAATTATGGCAATTAACACACGCACACACACACACACATACACAGTGTTGGGAGGCACTGATGGCCCTTGTTCGCACCCACAACAAAAATGCGAGCCGAGCTAGTTAAATACAACTTAATTATTGCTAAATGCACGCGACAGCGGCGCTAGCTGTTTAGACGCCTCAATTATAGGCCATTTAGCGGCATCGATGGTCCGTCCGTCCCATCGTCCCAATAAGTCGGAAGTAACCCCATGGAACGCTAACCGCATCTCTCGAACTCTCGAGCGGGGTATGCTCAAGAAATTAGTTTAATTATGGCCCAATGGACAGCCGAGCTCTCAGCTCCCAGCAGCTGGACAGATTAATGCACACATTATTATATATTAGCGCAATTCACCCGACGATCTTAATTACAATATTATACGTCGACTGTTCGCCCAGTATAGTGAGTAGTAGTACTCACTGTATTCCCCCGATCCACTTGGCTACTTACCCAGCACATTGGCCCCAAGATTGTTCAGCATGCTTGCCGAGAAGTTGCGTATCGATAACGTCGACAGCTTGTCGCCTTGTAATCTGTCGCTTGGGCTCGTCAGCCGAAAAATTCCGTTGGATTCCGTAAACTTAATTTGAATTCAATTCAATTGAATTTTACTATGTTTGTAAAATATTCTGTCATTTAGGCAGCATCCACAAGGAATCTGCTCGTATACTCGTCTATCACAGTATGTTAATTCTAGCGCAATGCGAAATACAATTACATTTCAATATTGTTTTGCTTAATTCCTTCTGGAGGTGGGGTCTGTAAATAACAAAGAAACTCGAATGAGATATGCAGCAAGAAAAATGTTGAATATTTTGTTTTACTAATTTACTTAGATGTTTGGCTAATGAATAAATGTATTTGATATTGTAAAGATGAAATAAAACTATGCAAATAAGCTGAAAATATAAAGAATTTCCTGTACACTTTCAGCTACATTAACTGTAAAAATTCACTCAAAATTATGCACACATCGAATGTGAAGTGTTTGTATTGATTGTATCCTCAAGTTTGATTGCGCATTTCTAGTATGCTTTCCATTTGTGCCCACTCACCTTACGACCCCCGGCGTCTGACCCTTTCTGCTTGTGTGTAGTTTGCTGGCAAATCTTAAACGCTTGGGCCAGAGTCAGAGTTGAGTCCAGACGGCAATCGGGCAGGAGCAAAAGCAGGACAAGCTCAAATTGCCATAGTAAAATTAATTAAATGCCTTGACCATAAAAAAGCCAAAGAAATTAAATCGAAGTCACTTGGCCGGAAGTTGAAAAGTTTTCTACTGGCGCTTACGAGACACGCACATGCACATTAACACTCACACCCACACACACTCACACACACACATACTCTCACACACACACACAGACACACACACGGTAAAGTTGAAGTTGAAGGTGAGCACGCAATGTTACGGAAGTTGTATCGTTTATTGATGAACTGTTTGACCAACTGACAGCTGGACACTGTCCGACGGACCGCAATTTGCTAATCTGTGGTTTATTGCTATTGTTGTTGTTATTGTTATTGTTATTGTTTATCTTGGGCTGTTATTTTTGATATTCTTCTTTGTTTATGCGCATCAAATTGATATAGTGCTGTTGTAATCGATGCCTAGTACTGCTCTGTTTTCAGCACATACACACACACACACTGCAAAGAACAACACTTTTCGCACTGTGTCGTCGCTTTCGTTATTGTTGTTGCTTCTAAATTCAATGAGTCAAATTAGTTTTGGCCAGCGGGAACACTTGGCTCAGTTAACTCTTTTCGGTTGCGATGTCGGTTTGCATTTGAATATGATTGTGATTGTGATTTTTGGCGACGGCTTTTGGGCCAAACAAACAAAACGTTGGTGGCTCTGCAGCGTTAACGGAACGGAACGGAACGCGTAACGTTTGCCAGACGACTCGCTCGCATTTGAGACAAATGCGAAAAAATCAAAACGAATTGACTCCGATGATGATAACGTTAACGTCGACGCTGCGCACTGACGACAACGACGACAACGACAACAACGGGCAACAGCAACAGCAACGCCAACGATTTCAATCGCCACCCACCCCCTGGCAGCTCTATTGGCTTGCCAAACAATCGACAAGCGAAACACGAAAAGCAAAAAGCGAAAAGCGGGTAAGGCGCGAGTTATCTGCTTTGCTATCTGCCAACTGCTTAACATGTGCATTGATTTGCAATGCGAACACTGTGCGAGAACGGGACAGCGCCAGTTGCCAGCTGCCATTTTAGCATTAGCCGCATGCTCGCACAGCTAGTTGTCTCGCTCCAACGGCCACTCACTGCAGCTGTGAGCGGAACAAGAAGCTGTTTGCCATGCGTAGCACAGGCGCCGCCCATAAACACGACGTTGCTGTGTGGGGGGCGGCTACCCAATGGGGGAATATTTGTTCTGCACAGCGATAAAAGGCGAATATTTGGCGCTAAGGCCGTTGCCTATCGATAAGCGATGACAGATAACTATGCTGGTTGCGAAATCGGCGCAGCATTCATTGCCCCTCTTGCCACCACCCTCGCGCTCACTCTCAGTCTCAATCTTTCCCTTGTTCTATCCACACCTACGAGTGCTCGACGGTTGCCAGTGCAACCACAGCTCACAACCTAGAGCACAAAACGCACAGCTCGCAGCGCAGCATTCACAGTTATTGCTAAAAGTAAACTTCGGGGGCGGCAACTGTGGAATTTGTATAAAGCATAACTCTCGCAGGATGACAAAGATTGAGCCGCGTGGCATTTGGGACCTGCCAGCACCTTCAGACGTCTTCCGATGGCTCGAGCTCAATGTTTGCTGCTGCCTGATGCCCGCCACGTGCCCTCTTGTCCTCTCCCATCGTCTGGCCAACTCACCTGTTGTCCTATTCGCTTATTAGTTTTTGCTCTTTGCTCTCCGTGGCAGTTGTCAGGGCGCCTGTTTTCGGCGGAATTTTTTATTTGTGCAGCATGCAAAATGCCGAATTAGGCAACAAAGAATGTTGTCAAAATGAAACTTGCCATGGCAACCGCACTTCACTCAAATGCCTACTTCCAATACCAAGCCCTCCTCCGCTCACTTACCCCTCTTGCTTCTCTAAACCCAGCCGGGTCAAGTTGCCCACAAAATCGGACTCGGAGTTGGACTTGGATTTGAACTCATAGTTCGTCGCATTCGTGCTCGGAGTATTTCAATTCATTTTCGTCCAAATGCGCAAGCAAATAAATCCAAAGCGTTAATTAAAAACTCAAATCAAAGCAAACCACAAGAAGCACAAATAAAAAACTAAGAAGAGGTAAAAAACGAGAAACATACGAAAAATATCAGCGTCTTACAAAGAAACAAATTGACGGCGGTTGAGCTGTTTGGTAACTGATACAGTAAAATACATTCAGAACTGTAAAAAATCACAGCCCTTTCTCAGATCTGACAGGTAGCCAGCCCATCGATGCGATGAGCAAACAGAATCCCAATACCAAGTATCGAACTTAAGTACAGCAACTTCAAGCAATCTAAAATGTTTAAATTGATTCCAACATAGTATATATTAGGGAAACGTATTGTTATTAGGAATTACAATAAAAATACGTATGTTGTATTAATAACAAATTATGCATTAGTCAATTGAGAGGCTAGAATGCTGAGCTTTCACTTAAGGGAATTTCAGTGATTTATTTTTGAACTACTATAATTAATTTTGAGGCACTAAATTAAATTTAAATTATATAGTATTTCTAGAGATTGTAATGGTAGCTATTTGCATATATTTTAATCATTTTAGCAGGCCCAAAAAATAATAATTTTAAATGTTCCTCTTAAAGTTAGTTGCAATATTAATAATGTCTAATAATGTCGAATCCAATCTATAAAAACTTAAAATCTAAATATACATTTGTTATTATTATTTTGACTATTGTAGTGAGATGAGAAGTGCATAAACTCCACCTCGACCCTTCATACGAAGGCAGTGTATGCAAAGTAAACAAGCGAAATAATCGTGAATACATCTCAATCCAGTGTTGAGCTCGTTTATTAGAGCTTCATGTCGTCAATAGTTTTTTTTTTCGTATTTTTTGGCTTGAATTTTGTTATCAGAAGTGTTGAATGCGTGTTAATTAATCAAAGTCGTTTGGACATTTGCGCATTTGACACGGCAGTCGAGAATACACTGTCCAAAAAGTTAGATGTATTGTGCAAATATTTGACGGGAACTAGTTGAAATTCAAAATATTTGCATTGGACGCATCATCGAGAGGCAAAGATTCTGAGCTGGAGGTCAACTGAAAGTATACACATTCCTCATTGGGATGCTGGACAGGAACAAGGCATAAATCACTTTGCCAAATGCCGTCAGGATATTGGCTGTTGACACTGCTAAGAAGCCACTGTCTGAGCCGCTGCAACAAAGAGGCGACGCGCAGCATACTAAGCTGCAAAATGTTTGGTAAACAAGTGCGCGGAGAGACAGAAAGGCAGGAGAGAGGGAGAGAGGGAAAGAGTGCAGCACTTGGCATGTGCTCGGCATTTTTGACTTTGTGTCAAAGAATCGCTTAAGCCGCCACGCAGTTGCCAATCCAAGAGGCAGCCACTCGTACGTGCACCAGCAGCATATGCATGCAACAGCAAGTGGCCTCGGCCAGTTTAGCGGCTCCAATGCGCTCACATCAATTGGCTTTTAAGCCAGAGCATAAATCAAGCGTGAGATTTACGCTGCGAAAGACGCCAATGCCAATGGCAATGACAATCGGAGTGGCGAACGCAAGGATTCGAGTGGCAGCGTTCGTTTCGCGTTACACGTTTCGCGTTATTTATTTTTGTATTCGTATTTTGACAGAGACGTTGGAGGGGCGGGGCGAGTTGTAGCGGACGTTTATTGAAAGGATAATCGATGATAGCGACAAAATGCATTAAAGGATTTGCGTGGGCAACAACTTTAAACTCCACTCAACGCCTCGGCCATGCCCCAAAGATGTCGACGAACTCGGAACTTTGAAATGCGGCTCTGCGGTCAATTTAATTGAATGATGAATTGCGTCGGACACAATCTGGGGGATGCACTGCTTGAAAGACACAGAGACAAGGAGGGGCGAGAGTGGCTGGGTAGCTGCGGTGCCGAAATACAACATCCAGCATCGAACATCCAGCATCCAGTGTTCAACGTCGACCTCAGCAACCGCAGAATTTCTTCAGTTGTCACGAAAAGGATGTCAAAGGATGCGGCAACCGGCAGCCAGGGGGCAAAGACTGGGCAGGTCGAGGCTCCTTGGGACAGTGCACGACAAAGACGAATACGCATAATCAGTCAAAATTTATGACAAGCTCACCAGAAACACAGCTTAAACATTTAATTGGCATACAGCCCCAGACCCCTCAGTTGCCCCCCCCGCCCCAATGTTATTGTTTACTGTGTATCCCCTGGATGGGCTGCTTAATTAGCCATGGCATATGCTCCCTGCTCAATGCTCCACGCTCCATTTGCCCCACAACGAAGACCGTCCATTTTTTGTCCCTTGCCTAGACCCAAAAAGCGTTTTTTTCTGTTCGCTCGGAGACCCTTTGAGGATCAGGCATTCCTCACAACACACAGCTCACAGCACACAGCTAGGAGCTGCTCCAGCTCCAATCCCTTGCCTGACATGCCCAAGGACTCTTGACGGATGGCTCCAGTTGCAGTCGCTACTCATCGGTAATTTGTCTAGTGCTGCCATCCGCTTAGGCCCAGTCTCCTTCAAGGAATTCTTGTACTTGTACTCACTTTCACCACCGTCTCCGCTCTCTATTTCTGTTTCTCTGTCTCTTTCTCTTCCTATCTCTATTTTAGCTGTCTCTCACTGCTATTCGCCATCGCTTTGCTGCTTTGTGTGCAGCCTGACGCATAAAAAATAAATTCGCTAGCCAAAAGGCAGCCGAAAACGTTGAGCTTAGTGCAGTTCCATGTAACGCATTATTCTTGCTTAGTGCCTCTGTCTATCTCTATCGCTAGCCTGTTCCCTCTGTCCATGTATCTGCTACAGTTAGAGTTACAGAAACAAGAAGGTTGTTGTTAGAATGATAGAGAACAAAATTAACTGTATTATTAGTATTGACATCAATATTTAGTTTTGTCTGTTGTATGTATGTGGATTATTTTTCATATAAACAAAAATATGATGAAGCTAACACTGCAACTTTGATCTTAACCGATTATTGTTTTCCAAAAATCAAATTAATTTTGCTTATGTGGACTTATTAGATTTTCAATTGAAGTCATTTTGTACTTAGCAAAGACTATTCTGTAAGTGTTAAACAATTCAATTTCATTTCTACATACAATGAATGTGGATTTTGTGGACTGACTGGTTTGTATCCTAACTGTCATCCGAAATAATTGGGGTTCTTTGCTTAGTGATGAGACCATTATCATAGGCACAAACCTTATTGACTGGTTTCAAGTTCGCTAGCAAGTTAAAAGATGGCGTACTGCACTGCTTGCAGCAAATCGACAAATGTCGCGTAACACTGCTTTATAGTTTGGAAACATTTAACAAGCAAATACAACTGCATTCTTACATACAGATATTTTAGAAGTGTAATTTATTAATATTGAAAGTAATTATTATTCTATTGAATAACTCCATATTAATCAATACAATTTTTTGGTTTTAAATATATTGAACTTACTGCAAATGTTGGTACACAGAGTCATTTTGTGCACACAAGTTTGTCAGTACTCGCACCACTGTGCAGAGACTATACATTCGTCGGTTGCCTTCGTATGCACATGAATCTGAAGAGCCAATTCATTCAGTCGGCGACTGTCAGCCGGTGCGCTTGCGAGTGTTGTGCGTGCTCTTCGCTCTTCGGTGTGCGGTCTCTGTTTGCAGTGTTGTTTGAAAATTACAAATTAAGATTAACGGATAAAACGTCTACTTACGCAAAATAGTGGCAAAGTGATGTGCGTTTATTATTTAAACTAAAACAAAGTAAATAAATAATCGAAAGTGTTAAGAGCTTATTGCAATAAACAAATCCATAGGAGATCAGTGTGCGGCGTTAAGCGAAGTAAATGCTCCCAAGTGTTTTTTTATTTTCATGCTGTTGCTTTTGATGTCGAAGTGCCGCCATTTGACTGGTGGAGAAGCTTACGGAAAATGCATCCATTTTCGCAGTGGCAATTCCTTTATGGCCATTGTGTTTCATACACTGGGCAGATAGGAGTGAAGTACTTGTAACTAAGCCAGTGACAATGATAAGCAGTCACTCAGTCAGTCAGCCAGGCAGTCAGATGCTCTTCTATTCCACGCTGGTTGACATCCATGTCCACATACAGCTGCCTGAATGCTGGCATATGAGTTAATATTTGTCTAGTTTTTGAGCGTTTCCCTTTTGTCTTCTGACTTTGGCGCTCTCAGGCAATGCCACAAACTCATCATCGTCATCTCGTCGCCTTTGTGTGCTGCTGGCTCACAACAAATAGCTCCACTTACACGCGCGCACACACACACACACGCGCGCGCGCACATGTACACACGTTCGTGTGACAGTGGGGCGAAACCCTTTTGCAGGATGAAATGCACGTGCAACTGTATGAGTGTGTGTGTGTGTTTGTGTGTGTGCTAGTAAGTGGGCGGCTCCATTGCGCCGTAAAATATGCAATTAGAAGAACATCAAAGCGTGAGTCCGCTAGCTCTTTCCTTGCGCTTAGCTATGCACTTTGACACACACACACAGACACACAAACGCTCTCGCACACTCAGCTGAAGTACTAGTCTCTCGTCATTAGTGTGCGGCACACACATACAATCACACATACACACAAGTATGTCATTTTGTCAGCTTGTCAGTCGCTTTAATGGCGACAAACATGTCGACCGCTGCTGTTTTCATACAAGATTATTTATTTATATTTTTCTGTATATACTATAAGTGTTTTTTTTTATATTTTTTTACTTTTGGTTAAAATGTGAATGCCGACACAGTAGCTACATTGTGTGCCGATTTTATTCCTCGACACTTGGAACGAGCGCGCGAGGTCAATTGGCTTAATTAGTGTGTGACAGGCGCAGGGGAAGAGCCAGAGAAAGATAAGAGGAAAGGGAAAGAGCAGGGTTGCTGATCTCTCGCTAAACGGGAATGTCCACTTGCTGAGCAATTCACTTTCGTTTACAGCCAATACGTTTTTATCGCCGGATATTTAAAATTCAAAAACAGTGCTGCAAAAACAGTACAAAAAACAATTACGCAAATCGCTGGAAGATTAATGTCAACGTCCGCTCGAGGACTGCAATTATGTTTGGCCACTGACTGCATTTCCCTTAACGCGATAAACTGTTTATCAGTGAGTGCACAACAATGCGGTACTCGTCACTGCTAATCAGCATACCGCTTATTGCACTCTTCGCCTGCGCTGCCGTCGCCGTGCGCTGGGAGAAGGAGAAGGAGACAACAAATCACAGTGGCAAGGGCAGAGGCCACGCCCATAGGCGCAGCAATGGCGCCTCTGTCGCTGAGGCAAAGCACAGCAAACACAGGCGGCCCATAACGTACAGCGAGGAGGAGTATTACGACGGAAACGATGGCAACGAGGACGCCAGCGACACCAGCGATCATTCAATGCAGGCCTATGAGTCCGTGACAGCGAATAGTCCGCCTCGTGGTAAGTGAACAAAGCCTTATCAGCGCTGACCTTTCAGTTGGACAGTTGGACAGTTGGACAGTCAGACAGTCGGACAGATCGGTTCGGAACTTCAAACACGACAACATACATATGCATATACATATGTACATATATACAACATGTATCAGTCAGTGTTGGCTGCACTGACTCACGACCAGCGCGCACTTGTTGCTCTGCCGCATATGTAAACAATCTGAGCGCCAAGCTCTTTGTGTAAACAAATGTTCGCTAGTCCCGAACATCGCGATTGAGTGGTAGATGAAGATGTGGCGAGTGTCGCGCAATTAAGCCATTTTTCGGCAATTGATTAATGAAAGACACATGGAGACGAGATGAGAGCACTACTATGCTTGCCACTTAATGGCCTGCCCATCCGCTCGCTCGCTCGCTTAATCAAAGGCAGCAATATGCAAGCTGGGAATTAAATGTTTTAATTGAAAGTGCCCGATGATGAGCAAATGGACAGATGATACTCACAGAGGCACAGAGCAGGGTGAGTGCGTGTCCACATACGATTATGTATCTGCATCTGTAAATGTATCTGTGACTGTAGCTGTGACTGTGGCTGTGTTGTATCTGTGTGCATGAATCTAAATTGAAACTGTGTTAAAAATTTATTTAAATTGCCAAAGCAACGGCTGTACGCCGTACGCTTCTACTGGCGCCAGCATATTCTGATATTCTGCAGCCATCCACGCCCCATTGCCCCTCGCCATCGACAATCATCCCCAGCTCAATTCGCAGCTTTAACCAGAGCCTGACCAACACCAACACCAACAGACAAACAGGCCATGCAACACAACAACACGGACGCTGACACAAACGCCAACGCCAACGCTTAATTCGCGCGAGTGAGTGAATTATGGCGAGTGTGTGATAAATGTGTTAGATGTGTGTTCCAATGAAATCCAATGAAATTTTATGGGATGCACATATTCGTACTCGCAGTTGTCACTGCGATTGCCTAACTGATTGTCGCCACAGTTCGTATACCCGGCTATAAACTGGGAGCAATGCAAGTAGCAAAGTCTGAGACCGAACCATAAATAAATTCTTCATCAATAATTAAAATGATTATTAAACTGTTATAATGAAGTTTCAAATCATTGATCATCTTATGGCAATAAGCTATCACAATAAGGACCTTAAGCTCTCTGCACTAATAAAAAGCCTAATCAATAAATAAATAAATGCCCGCCCACTTATTATTAGATCAATTTTTTTTTTAACGCACTTGCGAATTTTCTTAGTATCTACAACCCAATTTAATTTGATTATTATTTAAAACGTAGTACTTGTTACAATATTAAATTTACTGCCACAGTAACTGACAAGTCTTGAAACATACATATTTCTTGCCTTACTTTACTTTCCTACTTCAACTTGCTATATTGTATCAGTGTGGGTATTTCAGAGTCGAGCACATTTAAGCGTCGCTTTCCTGCTTGTTGTCGCCGTTGCAAAAAGGGAATGCGAAGGCACGCCTTGGCTTCGGCTTCGAATCGATGATGCCCCACGCATGCCAACGAACTGATCGGCATGTCGGCATTCAATTGATCAGCGACAAACATTTGAAATGCTTTGCATACTAATTAACAGCTCAAGAGTGCCGTAGTGCCCAGTGCTAAACATCTATCTATTCACTTTTATTGTCAATTGTCTTGGCAATAATATTAATAAAAAAAAATCGAAAATATTTATTATTAATGCGGCATAGTGCATTCAAAGTGTGCCTCCTTTGGTGGCAATGCGTCAGTCGAGCGTCCACCTGCTTTGCATTTGCAATTCCAGCCACTTCGGTCAATCGCCATCTATGAATCGTCATATGGCTAATGGATTTTAGGTAGCCTGCTGCTTAGTCGTAGCTAACAGCTATTAGCTATTAACTATTAGCTAGCACTACTAGCTAGTATGAGTGACAGGGACTTGGGCAAATTAGCTGTTATTGAGACATTTCCTTTTATTTATAGGCCGGCATAGGCGGCTGTTGACAGCCATTGAGATCATTGGCCAGAGGCAGAGACTGCGCAACTTTGCAACAAGTCTATAAAAATAGCACTCGACGCACTCGGCACTCGACTATAAAAGAATAACATGGACTGTTTTAAAAATAAACAGCAAACAAGACATTTCAAATTAGTTGTAGCATCTCTGCTGCTCTTGCTGTTGCTGTTGCTGCTGCTTCTGCCAAATTGTCACATTGGCCACAATGCTTATGACCATAGGCAATAGCGAATATTCATGAACCATTCGATCATATCATAAATTTCGAATAGCATTTGATGAAATGAGACTTCAAAGTAAACGCTCTAAAATTAGTCACAACTACAAAAGAAAAAAAATGTCGCACTCGCCGACTCGACATGCCAAAAAAGAAAAAATACCATAACTCGCATGAAAAGTGAAAAAGGTGGAAAAGCAAAAAAGAAGCCACATGTCGAGAGAGGGAAGGGGGAGGGAAGGGGAGGTAAAAACGACTCGAGCCGCAGAAACAGAACCACAGCAATTGCACACTTAATAAATGAGTAGTGCTTTTGATGTTTTTGGGAAGTTGGGCAGCTGGCCCAGCCCCAAACAAACACACACACACATATATGTATATGTACATAACTTGACGTCGCAGCGTCTGCGTCTCCGTGCCCCAAAAGGCATGTGACAGAACGACATTTTTCACGCACTCAACGAAGAAACTCTTTGAACCCAAGGCACCCCAGCAAAACTGTTCCTGACTGCCTCTGCTCTCTGTCTGTTGTGGGGCTGTCAGTTATGGGGTGAGACATGTGTCGCACATGTCGCACAGTTAGCTGCAACGTTGGGGCTGCTTGCAACGCCAAAGTTCAACACCCAATGAGAAATCTGTAAATGATGCGAGACAAGACATCTAAACGGCAAGTGCTTAATAAGTAATCACTCTCACACACACACACACACACAAGACTATTCTGTACTATAGACTTCGCCTAGCGGATTAGCCTGAAATCAGACTAATTGCGGCTAGAGATCAGCAAAAGTTCTCCATGTCCAATTCCGAGGAAGTCGCAAGTCAACGGACTTGCAATGCTGCGAACTCACATGGCACAAATGTGTGGCAGTCGTTTTTAATGAGCTCGGAATTGGAATGGAAACTGGTGTCAAAATGCGATTAACATTAACTCAAGCTGACTGATTTTTATAACATGTTCGTCTTTGTTTTTTTGTTTTTTAATCGTATCTTTGCAGATATCTTCACATGTTGCAATCAAGTCTTTGGCTCCTGTCGCACAGCATGTGAGAACGTAAGTAAGCAAGCCAACCAACAGCAAACAACCAGCAAACCAAGTAGGAGATGAGTAGATGAGAAACGAAGATTGAATACGTTATGAACAAAGTGCATACACACAGAGAGGTGCACAGGATTGATCGTTTGATCAAATTGATAAGATAAAGCACTTACTACTTTCAAACACTTCCTGGTACTCAATGCCAATCGCAACGAGCTGCATACTAAACTGCACACTAAACCAGCAAGCGCCAGGCTTGGGCCAAGCCATATAATAATTGTCGGTTTTGTGAATGCAGTGAACGTCGCGAGAGACTAATAAAAAATAAAAATAAAATATTATGACAGTCGGACAGGTTAAAAAGAAAGAGAGACCGAAGTAGTGAGAGAGGGAATGAGGGAGAGAACCTTTGAACGCAACTTCCGTTGCCTTGTCCCCAAAAACAGAGTTCGGGGTGACCAAGGCAAGGCAATGCAAGGCAAATGGAAAATCGAATCCAAAACAGATAGCCAAGCAATTACTAGAACCCAATCTTAATTAGCATAAACTGCAAACAGGTTTCATTCATTCAAACTTGAGCATTTGAACACAAATCAATTGGCCAATACGAGTACGATTACTTGTTGCCAACAGCAACCACTAACCGACCAAGTTATCTGAGACTGCGAGTGCGACTTAGGCTGGCTGGTTGTCTAGTCTCGACTTGCAATCAAATCACTGACATCATTTAACTTTGTAATCATAACAATTTCGAAAGCCAATTAGTTGCAGCACAACACAACACAGCACAGTTCCCCCAGTTTCTCGTTTCAGAAAGTGGGCTGAGTTTTTCATTTATGAATGCAAATGAAGGCATTAAATCTTGCCTCAAATTGAAACTGACAAAGTGACAGCCACAGGATAATACCAGTTCTCCAAACCAGTTATGTGGCGTGTATTCTTCTCTAACTGGAAACCCGAGAGATCAACCTAGAGCTGAGAGAGCTCAGCTCCAATTGAAACCGAAGACAACACCACTCAAATGAAATCCCGAAAACGTGTGAAAAGTCGAGCTGCGATCGCAGCTAGCTGATAAACGGAATTTCCGCACATTTTCATTATTTTTATTGACAAAATGCCTGTTGCGGCCGCTTGTGGCCCAGATGCCAGCAGGCAGCAGGCGTTGCCCGGCAATAATTGCTCAGAGTGCGCCTATCTTGATTGCAGAGAGTCTGCAACACACTCGCATGCACAAGTGGCAAGCTGATCGCAGATGCTGCATCGCTACATGCTGCATGGTGGGCAGTGCGTCTTGTCTTTTGTGTCTGCTGTCTCTGCTGTGTGGGTGTGCCATGACACTTCATTACCAAACGCAAAACACGCTGCAGGAAGTTGGCCAGTGCACAGACGAGAGTGTGTGTATGTAAATTGTGTGCGATCCCCAAACGAAACAAGACGCATAACGCAGCGAACACGGCTCGAAATCTTGAATAGACATCGCTTAACTCAAACTCGTACTCAGATTACTGTGGCAGATAAACGACTCGAACAATTTGTTGCTTCGTTATTGAAGTATTCTTTGGCTTATTTACGATCATCCACGCGGGTTCCTATCACCGTATCACTCGTGAACCTCTCCTCTCTCCCTTCTCACCTCTCACCACTCACCCTCCCGCCGCCAGCTCGAATGTAACATAATACGCCCTCCTATCAAGTGCCTACACAATGTAACCAGCCACAAATGGCTGCAGGGTATCTCAAGTCTGCAGCTTGCAACTGCTGAAACACTCTTTTGGCTACTGAGTTGCCTGGGGCAAAACGGTTTGGGAATTCAGCAACAAAAAAAGATACTTTTACTGCCAAAGCAAACAATGCACGTACGAATAACGATAAACCCGAAGCAAACCCATAAATGTTATCTACTAATAACCACCGAAAATGGAAAACCATCGTTTTGTAGCTGAATATACTATTCAAGTCATACTTAAAGTATGTATATAAAGTTTAACGTATTATTATTGTTCGAGTAATATGAACAGCTGTGTTTAAAATTTATTGAGAATCCTCTACAAATTTTACACATGTTTGTGCATAGCTTTCTATTCGTACATTTATCAAATGTAGTTTAATTGTCCCACTCTCACCTTCTTCAAAATTTGTTAATGATGATGTAATAAATACTGCTATTATAATTATTTTAAATGATAACCAAAAAGGGTCTCCTTTCATTATGGTAATTTCGAAGAGTTTATAAAAAAGTAATAACTGACTTAATTATAATGCTAGCAACAATGATAACAAATGTATTATTAGGATGATATTTATATTGTCATCAAATAACTAGAATCATAAAACTAATAACTCTCAAACTATAATTATCTACTCACCCATAGTTATCCTTGGTGCAACTAGACGGCAGCAATGGACGCGATGAACCCCGCACTGAGCTGAGGAAGTCCTGTCCATTGCATCAACTGGACTTCTGGAAGTGCGTCAATATCACACTCGAGGGTAAGTTGGCATCATATGCCAGCAAAGGCATTTCACTTAAATTGTATGTTCAGCCGTCAATAGGGGTAAATCCTGGTCAGGACGACGATGCTGCCAAATGGCGGTGTTGCCACAATGCAAGAACGCCTGCGCAACTGCAGCAGCCAGCCATGAGGTGAACGATGTGTGCAGACGCAGTGATGAACAGGTGCTCTATGACTGCTTTGAGCATCAGAATGCGGCAGACAATTGCTGTGGACAGGCTCGAACATCGGAGTGTTTGCAGGTAAATATAGTACAAGAGAAACTATGGTTGACTGTGACACGGTCGAAGTGTAGATGTTGAATACCTGGCAAAATGTTTAAGTAGTTGACTGTGCAATCTTGGAGTAGCTGGTCTATATATATTGCCAAAATATTATAATATGTATCCTAGTAAAGTACACTTATTTTAAATTCAAATAATATGTTTAGATAAGTAACAAAAGAAGGCTGACAAAGTGGACTATAATATAACTTGAACTTTTGAGGCGTATAAATACAAAGCATGCAAAATGCAAAAATACAAAAATTATAATCGAAATATGTAATACAAAAGAGCAACTCTATGAATATATTTGAAGGAAATACACATCTGCATTTAGAATTGTTCTTTCACGCCACTTGAGCGAAGCAAAGTAAAATTGCATTTAAAATCCATTTGACGATGCTAACTCAATTCAAACGATTTCTACTTGAAGGCCTGCCGCGAAGTGTTTGAGCCGCCTAATGAGACCGCTGTGAGCAGCAGCGCAGACGGCAACTTGCTGGATGTGGTTTGCGGCGAACGCAACGCAGATGTGGTGCAATGCATACACAACCACACTGACATGACGCCACCGCTCGACGCTGAGAAATGTGAGCTAATAAATAGAAATTGAATAAACGCATAAACGCATAAACGCACTTTACATAATTACTTCTCGATTCGTTTGACAGATTTACCCTGTTGCGACTTCAGCGAGCATGAGACCTGCCATCGCACCTGCAAGAATATACTGCAGTCCACGAAGTTGCGTCAAAAGGCAGAGCGCAGCGATGTCATTATTCGGCGACTCGAGGCAGATTGCGGCATACCCTTGCCACATGTGCGCTTTTGGCAGTGCTTTCTAACTGTCACGCGCAAATTGTACGTCCCAGCTGGTGGTGATGGCAAGTCCCAGCGACGCAATGAGCTGGCAGACAATGGGATTGGCGTCGTCGAGCCCAACAAACTGGGCATTGATGCGGCGAAGCGTCAGTGCTGCGAACAAGCCAGTAGCCACAAGTGTCGACGTCTTTGCACCCAGATCTTCACCAATGACTGGTGGGAGACGCGCGCCAGCTTCGAAACGGACTGCTTGGAGCAGCCCAAAGAACTGGACTTGAAGCGTTGCATTGAGAGCGTCGATGCGCCCTGTGAGCTGGGCTGCAAGGGCCTCAGTTTCTGCACCAACTTCAACAATCGTCCCGATCAACTGTTTCGCAGTTGCTCGGCTGCCCATGATGCGGCGGCCCGCGAGGATTTTCTGATGCTGCAGCAGCGCGGCTATGTGCGCGTCCTCGGCCAGGAGCTGTACATCAAGAACACCACACGCTGTGCACCCGAGAAATGGCAGGCTCTCGTCTGTGCGCTGCAGATTCAGCCCTGCACCAGAGTTGGGCTCTACAATGGCATCTGCCGCGAAGACTGCGCAGAGCTGCTCGACGAATGCCTGGACTGGACGCGCCAACCACAGCCTCCACAAGCTATCTGCGATCGTCTGCAGCCGCCGGGCAGAAAGGGCGCTGATGAGCACACGCCCTGCATCTCCTTGGGCGATTTCCTGAAGCCAGCCAAGGTTAGCAAGGAACTGGATCCGCTGGGAGACGGCGTCACGTCGCCCTGCGCCGCCAAGCCCTGCAACGGCAGCGAGGTGTGTGTGCTGCAACGCGTTGGCAGCCAAGGATACGCCTGCATACCAGGCTGCAGTCTGGGCCAAGCCTCCACGCTGATCGTGCCCTTTGGCGCTTACGTGCGCGTGGGCAAGACGAGTGTTAGCCGAGGCCTGGTGCTGGCCAGTGACCAGCTGCTGACCGCGGAGCATGAGGTGTGTCGCTGCGGACTGCACGGCAGCATTGGCCAGTGCCAACCGCTGCCCAGCTACATGCATGCGCACTGCATTCTTCCGCGTGAGCGGAGCTTTCGACATGGCTCCTCCTTCTACCTGGAGTGCAATCAGTGCAGCTGCTTTGCCGGCGAGATCACCTGCACCAAGCAGCAGTGTCGACTGCCCGACTATGTGGACGCTGGCTACACGAGTCTGCCCTGCAATTGTGCGGCACATTTTGTGCCAGTTTGTGGTGCCAATGGGAACACTTATCCCTCGGCCTGCGTGGCCAAGTGCCTGGGATTGCAGGACTCCAGCTTCGTCTATGGCGCCTGCAATGCGCGCAACGCCTGCAGCAGTGGCGCCCACAGCTGTCCGGCGGGCAGTCAGTGCCTGGAGCGGCGTCAGGTGTGCCTCTCCAGCATGCAGCGCCCCTGTGCGCAATACATCTGTGGTAAGTAGTTAAATACATATGTTGAAGAGTTGGCTTTTGCCCTGTGCCCGAAGTCTGTGTTTGAGTGTCTGATATCCTTCGATAGTCAACTTACCAAGCATTCTTTGTTGCAGTCAACGTGTCATCGCCCAACTGTGGCACTCAGATGGCGGATGAGGTGTGCGATAAGCAGGGCAAGACACATTCGAATGCCTGTTCGATGCTGCGCAACAACGCTCAGCTGGCCCATTGGGGCGCCTGCCGTCCAGCTCACGATGAGGACGCTGAGCCAACGCCAGTCTGCGGCATCAACGGAGTCACCTATCGCAGCCGCCACGCCGCCTGGGCTGACTTTGTGCTTGTGGACTACATGGGACGTTGTCGCGAGGTTGGCCTGCTGGCCAGCGACATGGGAAGTCGCTGCAAGACCGTCAATTGTCCGGCAACAGCCTCCAAGCACTGTCGTCAAATTGTGCCGCCCGGTGCCTGCTGTCCCATTTGTGGCGGCGGTGCCTTCCGCATCATCTACTCGCGCAAGCAGCTGGACAGAGCTTACTACGCGCTGCGTGGCGAGCGCACTTCCCTCTTGACCCTGCACGGTATTCTCCAGCAGCTGGATCAACTGGTGCAGGTCAGCGAGTGCCAATTGACCGGCTTTCTCAGCATGGAGGTGGGCATCTTTGTGGCGCTAGTGCCACGCGGACAGCCCACGGGACTGCAGGTGAAGGCGTGTGAGGTGGAGGCCGAAAAGATCTCCACCTTAATCAGCTCGCAGTCGCCGCGCATTACAACTAATTTGGCGCTGTCCAGCTTGACGGTGTCCCACATGCTGGAGCCTACGCAAAATGCTGCAGCGATGTCATCCATTAAAGGATTTGCTCCTTTGGCCCTTGGACTGCTCGTGTTGGGCTTCTTCGTGTCGAGAGGAGCATATATTATTTAAGATTGTTTCTTAAGCCGACTGGATGTGAGGACGGCTCGAGAGATCAAGTGAATTCTTGGTGCCAAATAATTAGTGGTTTAGTGGAAGCAACTCCTGCGTGCCTTTAACAGGTCGGGATTGACCCTTTTTAAGATGTGATATTAGCTAAGATAAACTAAGCACTAAGTTAACGGCAAGGTTAGTAAGTTAGTAATACAGTAAGATTCGGTTAGACTGCCTCGCTCGAATAAATTTAGAATGGAGGCATCCAAGAAAATCATACTGTGTACATGAATCCAGATAAGTTTGAATTGTACCAACCAAAGCAGCGTCTCCATATCTTTACAGCTAGTCTAATGTAATCTCTATAAACATTAAAGTTAACTTGTTATATGCAACAACTTCCTTCTGGTTGTCTTAATTGTCCAGAAGCATCCATTGAATCGTGTGTGTATTTTATTGTTTATTGAACCTCAGCATAATCTATGACGATGCGTTTCCATTTATATGTTTAAAATCTAAGCCATCCCAAGTTAAGAGATCTCCATGGGCACAACATGCACACGCTCGGTGATTTGCATATCCTTAATGGTGGTGTGCAGCAAAGGTGTGCTGCCCTTCTTGAAGCTGTAGTTGAGCTGGCGTTCGCCCTTCTTGTTGGCCAACTCGTAGTTGCGCAGATACTCAGTGCTATCCTTGCGTATGACGCACAAATCAACATTCGAGCCAGAGCCCAAGTCATTGAAAATGCCCGATGCGATGGCGTCACGCACCAGCAATTTGCCCTCCTCCTCGCTTAGATCGGGCTTCCAGCGACTTTCAAACACAGCCATGGCAGCCAAGGAGCCAGAGCCCATGGTGGCATAAGGCAATTTGTCGGCACTGCCATGGGGATGAATGCAATAGATGTGTGGACCAAACTTGTCGACGCCGCCGAGGACAAGAGCGGCGCTAATGTGTCCCTGGTAGCGGAACAACATCTGCTTCAGCATGTTGTTAGCGCACACCACTGGAACCTGGCGCTCAGTGTTGAGGCGATGCAATTCCAGCTGCGATGAGATAAGATCCGTGGTCATTTCGGTATCGGCAGCAGTGCCAGCACCACAACAGCTATAGACAAAATAGACAATTAAAATATTTGATTTGAAGCATTCGCCATTTTGCACTCACTAAATATTGTCGGCGAGGTAATGTATCTTAGCGCAGTTTTTGTCGGATACAATGGGTCCCTCGGTGGCACGGGTATCCGCGCCTAGAATAACACCATCCTTGTATATAATGCCGACAATAGTTGTGCCAGTTTTTGTGGTAGTCGGCGGCTTGAAGCCTCCCTGCAACAGGGCGGCATTACTGCAAGAAATTCGAAATGTGCGTGAATACGAGCAAGTCATTTAGCAAAACCGCATTCTTACCGACGGCAATTGTCGAAATTAAAGCCACCTGCGGGCACATCGCGAGCACTATCCAAATACATTTTTTATTTTATTTAAAAATTCTTTAGCACAAACTTAAGCGGAATGACAACTGCGAATGACGGGCAGAAATTGTTGAATATTTATCGATAGAGGTGAAGAAATATCGATGGCATTAACGATGTATTGTTAAATGTAAATGACGGGCAGAAATGTTTGATCGATAGATGCTGGCAGTGTCGACTTTTTTATTTTCGATTATTGTGTATCGTGTAGTAGTGTTGTAAATAGCTTCGGGAATATAAGTCTACGGAGTGTTGTAAATGACATTGTGAAAGTGCTGGGGTGTGATGTGAAAGATGTAAAAGTAAGTCCCTTTATTTTGCAGCACGGTAACTAAATATTAAATAATGACAATTTAATATGCGTAGGACTTATAAGACACAAGTTCAATGAAATAATTGAAATTTATGCTTTGCGATATTGCAATTCCACAAGTGAATGCTTTATTTTAAATGTGCTAGTAACTGTGACTGGTAGGGAACTGTAAAGCAACGCTTTTAGTGATCGTCTCATTCCTGTGTTGGACACAACAGCTGTAAATTCCTTATTAATTTCGGAGGAACGCTGAAACTTGTGATAAAATCAGGATGGCCGGTGCAACAAAATTGTACAAACAATCGTGGCATGCGCTTAGGCAAATACAGCAATGCAGAACCATTGGTAAATAAACCCTCTGAGATTTATGCTTCATTCACCATGCGGCGGCTTTATGTAATGCCGGGCAGTTGACTGGCTCCCAAGTGAATGATAAATAAATTATAAGAGAAAAATTCTCCAATATTAACAAATTTTATTACCAGGCAGCAGCAGTGCCAGTGCCTCCATCAACTCCCGAAATGATCTGTTTACCCAAGAGCAGAAACGCCAGCGCGACGCCGTTGGTCGTTTGGAGAAGATTGAAGTGCGCTATTTGGGTTTACCCGAAGATGTAACCTTGGTAATGAATAACCACATTTCTACACCGTTCAATTGTGCCCAGCATCTGAGCGAAGGTCACTGCAAGAGAGCTGCATTGGCGCTCATAGACGGCAGTATTCCTTGGGATGTGCACAGACCCCTGCAAGAATCCTGCACATTACAACTGTTAAACTTCAACGACTCGGAACCGCATGCAGTCAACAAGTTAGCTAATTAAACAACCGCATTATGGATTTATTTACAAATCTATTTAAAATTTCTGTTAACAGAGCGTTTTGGCGCACTTGCAGTTTTATGCTGGGGGCCGCTTTCCAAAAAGCCTTCAAGGAGGAGGCAAACCTACAACTGCACAGTTTTCCTGGTCCGAACAGTGAGTTATAATCATGTTAACTTTATGTCAATTAAGCTAACACCAATATTCTATACCATTGTAGTAAAATCTGGTAGTTTCGTGCACGATATTGTGTTGGGCGTACAGAACTGGGAACCCAACAAAGCTGAGATGCGTGCAATCTCTGCTGAAATGGTCAAATTGGCAGCGCAGGATTTGCGCATTGAGCGTCTGGAGGTGGATAAAGAGTTGGCAAAGGAAATGTTCAAGGATTCCCGCTACAAGAGCGAGCAATTGCCCAGCATTGCGCAGCAGAATCATAGTCGTGTTACGCTTTACCGTTTGGGTGATCACATTGACATTTCCCGTGGTCCCATGGTGGCTTCAACGCGATTCCTCGGAAAATGTACCATTTTGGCTGCCCACAAGATTGCCAATGAAGGTTCAACGGATGCATTTTATCGTCTGCAAGGCGTGGCTTTGCCCACGGGATTTTCATTGAACCACGTTGCTTATGGACTGCTGGAAAAGCGCGCTCAGAAAATGGTGAGTTGATTTTGACGATTCTAATATTACTTCTTCGTAGTACTATGAGAGGTGTAGTTTTATTGAATTACTTATTTAATTTATTGTATCTTGTAGAACTCCGCCCGTTTGCCCAACGAGCCTTTCGAGGAACCACAACAAATGCAATTATCTTAGATGTAAACGTAACACGAGGTTCTTTAATATTTAAAGCTAGTATCTACAACACACATATAAATCATTAAAGATCGAGTTCTTAAAGTATAATGCGCTTAAAGTCACACGCATGTATTTGCATATAAAAAATACATTTTGTTTTGTTAAATTTAATTTACAAATTTTTCGTGCACAAAATCATAGTTTTTATACATTTGTAATGAACAATATTAACTGGTTATTATTGCCAACAATGTGCATTTCATTTAATCTATTTGACTGTACAAGTGCTAAAGTTAAACTAACTACAACCCATTACATTGATAGGTAAACAACCAAATTGAATTATCTGCTGTTCGTAATTTGCATTTAGATGTGACTTGCCTTGTATTTTTCATTGAGATTCCAAACAAAATGCTTCAGTGGCACTCACATACGAGTAGTGTCTAAGCACTCTTAAACAGACCCTCCAAATCATGCTCATTCAGAGCAATCAATAACATTATTGCACCGCCCAAGAAAATACCCAAGATCTGAATTACGATCC
This sequence comes from Drosophila siamana, assembly GCA_035047445.1. Classification (NCBI taxonomy): domain Eukaryota; kingdom Metazoa; phylum Arthropoda; class Insecta; order Diptera; family Drosophilidae; genus Drosophila; species Drosophila siamana. The sequence goes on along the minus strand of JAWNPP010000020.1, from coordinate 864,399 downwards.
CTTTTGGATCACGCGCTAATTCCGGATTGTGAGCGACACTCATTGTGGGCACTAAATCAGCAAAGGCGATATACAAAAAGGAACCAGCAGTCGCTGCATAGATCCACTGAGTCACTCCATCACCGATGCCCACCAACAACAGGCCAATGGACATGCCAACAAAGCTCAGCACCGAACTAACAATATTCATGTAGACTGCACGTCGTATGGAGACTCCAGTCTGCAGCAGCAAGGCGAAATCGCCCAGCTCATGGGGCAGTTCGTGGCATAAAACGGCAAAGGCAGTGGCTAGACCCGTAACAGGATCACTGGCGAAGGCAGCTCCAATTGCCAGACCATCGGTGAGATTGTGCAGACCATCGCCAATGATGACCATGAAAGCGATGGGCGTTAACGGAGCACTTGGCGCCTTTTTGTCCAGCTTTGTTTCATTTAGCATGACATTCAGCTCTCGAGGTGCCTCTTGTGCTTGCACTTGTTGCGGCTTCTCAGTCTGACTATGATTATGCCCATGACTGTGACTGTGTCCATGGCCATGTCCTTGCTTATCGCCCTTGAGCAGTGGTATAAGATTCTCCAGCATGAACATGAAGAGCGCGGCTAGGAACGAACAGCCACAAAGCAAAGCAGCCTCGTTGCTATGTTTGTGGCTGTCCTCCTGGATAGTTAGCCTAAGCGAATCAATGGCATGCTCGTGCTTTTCTTCCTTAAATAGGGCATGAGGCAGTAGATGCATCAACGCATCGCCAGCCAGCGTGCCGACGGCAATGGCCACAAGGAATTTTAGGATCTCCTGATAGGCAACCGATTTCATGAGTGGCACCAACAGAATTCCCAGCAGACCGCAGGCTGAAAATTGACTTTATGAGTACTTTTCAAGAATCTCACTTTAAATTCATCTTACCTGAGAGCACAAACATGGTAATGCTGGCATAAATCCAAGCTGTGGTTCAATAGAAGGTTTAATTAATTGCAAATGAAATATGCGATATATGCTATATCACTCACCATTCCAAATCTTATTTTTCTTTTCGGCTTCCTTATGTATTTGCCGCGGAGCCGGCTGCATGCAGACTCCATTGTCTATCTGAGAAAGCAGGGCCGGGCAGAGTTTAAGGAATGCACTGGGTGTGATGAGAACACTGTTGATGAACTCATTGTACTCTTCCTCCGAATTATGTTCTTCGTTTCGCACTATGTGATCGTAGATTTTATTCCGATGCAAATCATCGTGGTCCACGATGAGCGCCAGTAACGACTTTGGCGACAAACAGGAAGCTGCAGGCAATCGCTTGCCATCGAGGGAAACTGCAATAAGAGAATGATACGTCAATAACAGGTTGATAAACCCCGCTGGGCAGAACCTTCAATACTTTAAAACGCCCTGCTCGTCAACACGTCCACTCGTAACGCACCCATAATGGATCAACAAGTTGAGTTGACTTTAGCTGAGAAAAACAATCTTTATGATTTGTTTACTGTTGAGTTAACTGTAAAGCGAGATGAATATGGAAAACAACTATTGTGTCTATTTTGGCTAGATTTACATTTCCTCGTCCATTATAATGCGACAATTAATGCTCACATTTTCCGTATTTACATTCACATAGATCTAATTACTTAGTGTTCATGCATTAATGCAAGTGTATAAATACGTGTGCAAATACTGGACTAACTAGTAAATTTCGAATATTTACTGCCCCAATTTGATGATGTTATGGAAATAGGAACTTTCTCGGTATAATATTGGCAAACAATTTGCATAGCTTCTACGATGTTTATTCAGCCACACGTATGTGATAATCTCCCATTTATGACTGCCATAATCTAGTGTTATATAATGTGAATGGCAGCTAAATTGAATTGATAAGCTGCTTTCAGCGGTCCTCAACTTGTTGCATTTGCCTTGCACTTGAAGTAGCCAATTGAGGGCAATATCGTCATCAGACACGACATAAACATTGCCCGGTGTCCCCAGTCTTCCCAGTTGTATATAAATCCACCCACACCCACAAGCAGAACGCAAAAGAAGAGACTACATACTTAATTGGTTTATGTAGAAAGCTCCCTGAGGCACAGCGCGAAAAAGAAAATAAAAAGGTAGACACCACGACAATATTCGCACAATAGTACAATCGATCATAATAAGCGTAGAGTGGAAGTAGAGGTCAGTGTATAATTGTCGTTTTAGCTTCCATTTACTCGTGTTCAACAGATTGTTCCTGAGTTTGTTGTTTGCCATTTTGCACGCATCCCTCAAAACGGCATGGGAATAATAATGTGTCGACTAACTTTTCATAAATAACAAAACTACACGTAGCTTATCTTAGAAAAATACGCTTGTTATCACTGTGAAAACAGTATTAAGTCAATTTTATTTATCTGTTGTTCATATTTGCTCTAAATTCGTGGAAAACACTCCTCCTACTGTCAAAATTAAAGTTCAGGGTTTTGCTTTTGCGTCTTGTCCACTCACCTGTGCTCTCCCGTGGATGCCTGTGCTTGGGATCGTGCATTTCGCGGAACTCGAGAATTTTTGTAATGTTGCTCGCTTGTGTCTGATTTATTTCTAAGTGCTGATGGGACAACTGGATGTCGATAAGACTGTCATTATTGACGGGCTGCACATCGACTGCCTTTTTCAAGGAGTATTCATAGCCTTGGGGTCGATGCTCATCTATAGTGTGCGTTGACTCGAATTCAATTTGCCCAAGTCCTAAACTATACATCAGGTGCTCGAGACCCTAAGAGAAGCATAAAAAAATAAGATGAATTAATCCAACAAAATATGAAATACGTTAAGTGTTAACTTTTAGTAAACTGGGTTGCGTTTTTATTACAAAATTTTCCCAAATGCACACTCGATAATAGCGATCTTTGGTCACCACTTCAATTAGCAGCTGCCAAAGTTTGGCACAGTTGTCTCTATCTATAACTCTATGAGTAGACTGGCGCTCTGTGTCGTCCGTTGGCCAGTAGTCACGTGTTAAACGTAGTCGGGCGAAAATCCCACAGATAATTACTTGATTTACTTGTCACCGAGCAAAACAATTATATTTACATATACAGCATGAGTATGCGTGCCTCCACGTACATATTAATGATGACAATTGGGTTGGGGTTGGGAACAAATCTAATTGTCTTGACAGCCCGCTGTCTGCTGCTCATTGATTGGGCGTGTGGGCGTGTGCTCCGTCAGTCAATAACTGACGGTTAACCCTCTCAAGTGTCGAGGAATTTGGTTTGGTCTGCCACAAACAAAATTACAAAATTCACTTATCATTTCATTAAAATTTGAATTAAACACCTCTACGTGGTCGTGTTATTTCAGCAAATTAAGCAACACGCGCTCACTCCATAAAATCAACAACAACAAGCTTGAACAAAAAATAAAACAAAACAGTTTCGGATTCAGAGGGGTAATAATGATACGGTTCAGAGCTGACCGCTCGCGAACGTTACCAACAAAATTGTCAAGGTTTTGCTTTCATTCGGCAAAGTACTCTGTTCGCATGTCAAGAACTCCTCGGCTCTTGCCATTGAAATCGAATATTCGCTGTTCCATCACTATCTCCAGTTACCGGGACACGCGTCGGTGTCTCGAATAGGGATTGAGATCGCTGCTTTAGCCATATGGCCATACTTAAAGCTTAGTTCGTATGCTGCATGCGTGCCAAGCTCAAAAATTTAGATGTATAGACGTATTGCGTAGTGTTGCCGCCGACGTCTACGCATGAGTAATGCAAATTGAACTAGTCTGCATAGGAGACGTCGCGTATACGACGGGTGTTTGCATTCCCATAAAGCATTCAAGCACATAAATACATACTATATGCTCAGGGATATGGTCAACGACTGTTGCCTCACTTGTTGGCACAAACACATACATACATACATACACACACATACACACGTGCTTTGCGGTAATACAAAGTAAGTTTTGTTTATGAAATGTGACCGTGATTCTACATGAAGAAACGGGCATCAAATTCGCATTTCAAATTAATCTGAGCCCACTCAAGTGATTTCTCTTATTTCAAATTATTTGTTCGAAAATATAGCTACATATATGGAAAAATCTCTTTAATTGTAATTTAAATGCAATTGCGACAAATTCACTAATTAAAATTTATCACAATCAAAATTAGAGATGAACACCCGCTAGCAAAAATTTGCTTCAAATTAATTAATTAGATGAGTAAGGGATATTTATCTGATGAGAAACATGAGCAATTAATAAAGTTTATTAAGTATTCTCGAGTCAAGTGTGCACTTCAGATTATGTGATTTTAGTAACATTTAAAGATTACTACACAATCCAGCTAAGACAACACATAGCAATATCAATACACCAATAAATTGATAATCTTTCAATTAAACTGTGTGCAACTATATTAGTAAAGTTTTAACATTTTATATTTCAATTGTTGATATATTATCAATTTCCAATTTTTTGTAATAACGTAATAACATTCTGGCCGATGTTAAGGCATAGACACATAGGTAGATCTCTGGCATGGTCACTTAACCGGGAAGTCGAGCACACTCACGGGTGTATGTAAATAATGCCATGCAATGCTAGCACTAGGATTAAACTATAGTATGTGCAAGTTTACACAATAGTTCGAGTGCTCAACGCAACGAAAGAAGGTGAGCCTACTCGTATTTGACTACAGCTTGATCTGATTAAAAAAAGCTCTTATCTCGATACATTTACCTATTTTGTGTTGCAATCTTTTCATTAAGTCTCATATCTCAAACCGAGAGTGCTAAAGCGAACTTATGTAGCTCTCGTCGGGCACCCAGAATATCTGTCCCTCCACATCGAGATCTGGACTTTTCAGATTCATCCAACGCAATCCCCATTCATATTTACAAACAGATGTACGGCGATGATGATGCCCGAGAATGTATTGCAATGTGCGAGATAAAAAAAGCACGTCGGGATTTTTATTAAATTTATGACAAAGTTAACGCCAAGACAACATCAACTACGTCTGACTAAATAACGGTCCGCCTCCGTCCATTTTGAGCCGTCTGTCGTCTCTTGTCTTTCGTCTGCTTCCCGCCGCCAATAATAAAATGTTGTGCGTATCTCTCAGTACGAACATAAAGATAACAAGGTACTTATTACGGCTGTTAACTGTGTTCACTATGGGGACAAACACTTTTGCAAACGTAATCGTAGTATTTAAGCAAGTTTTTCTAGCTGCAGGCTGTTTGTTTTGTCCAGTATCAGTACACAGATTGTCTTTGTATGTTTCACAATCGTAAATAATTGGGAAAACTCTTCAAAACATGTATAATTGACTTTGATGATAAATAAAATAATAAAATAAATAAATAATTAACTACGTTGATGAAGCAAAAATGTAAACTATTCATATACCATGTACTTATGCATTAGGCACAGATACTGCGGTTCAGTGAATTGATCCCCCTCTTGGCCAATTAAATACCCAAATATTGTGTGCTGGTCATAAATAGTTATGACAAACTTGCAAACTGGGTTACCCTGGACACAAGGAAATAATAATACCTCGAAGTTAATCGTATCTCCGCTGCCGTATTTTTGAAATATCTGCGTCACATAACGATTATATTCCGTGGATGCATATGCCGTAGTGCAGCAAATCACACACAACAACAGACAGGCTGCGGCTTTTTTGAGCGCCATGTCAATGGTATTCCAAGTGAGTTTTAACAAATAAACAAAAAACTTTCTTCACTCTCAAGCTGGAGGGAGACACACGTTTGGGTTACTCGCAATTTTTTCGTAAGTAATTCACGCCTTTACGATCATTCCCGCTAATTTGTCGCCCGACTGCTATCGACACCGATACCGATCCCGTTCCTCGGTCTTTTAACCGACCGTTTCTCGTAGGCGTCGTTTTTATACTAATCCCATAAAGTCGTCAGTTTGGTTGTCTTCTCGCTTCGGTCGAGCGTTTACTCGTCAGAGATTTGATTGTTTGCACTCGCTAGAGCTTAATCAAGCTTTCAAAAGCTCTGGCTGCTGCCGAGCTGTTTGCCCGTTCGGCAGTTTACTCTGAACTTACATCGCTGGGGATAGTGTTGGAGCTTTAGTCGTTAAATTAATATTATTTATTAACGTTTTTTGTAGAAAATATTTCATTTTACACACGTATAAAAATAGATCAATAATTTTGTATACTTATTTGTACATATTGTACGTTAATTAATATCTGAAAACGATAATCATCTTTAAACGTAGATCTATTTATATGTATGTATGCATAGATGTCTTTTGTGTGCTTGGGAGGAACTGCTATTTAAATATACATTGATTGGTATTGGTGTAGATCTATTGGAATAACTTGTAAATATTTACAATCAAATTCATTCGGGTTGAATAGCGCCTGCATAGTCTTAAACTGCATAATTCTAGTGTGCTTAGCTTAATTGTTACGACTTGACTCACTTGACATTTCGTAGATATCAAAATAATTGAGGCTTATTCTAATTAGAATATATATAATATTCGTACATCGAACATCGAAGGCACTTTTGAGTTAACCAAGACTTAATCGAACTTCTCCTGATTCGGCATACAAATGAAGAACTTGGAGCACCACATATTGATGGCCTGTGATGTATCCGCCAGCCACTGCACCGGATTGTGTATCGTCATATAGTAGACGGGTATACCAGATAATATGATGATGGTGCCGACGCCCACTTCGGTGGGAGATGCGACACACGACGCGATCACAAGGAACAGGCAAACAATGAGATAGATGACGGGCAGTGCAAGACTGACACGAATGGGACGCTCCGTCTTGGGCTGCTTGTACCGCAACCAGAGTAGACCCGCCACTGAGATGAGAGTGAAGAGCGCCTCCACGTAGCTAACATAGTTGATGAGCACATACGTGTCCTTGATGAACAGCAGCAGCAGCGTAATGATGCACTGAAAAGAGCCAATTAACCGATTAGGATCAGCTTGTTGATATTTCTATATCAATCTTACCAGGAATATCAATGCGGGAACCGGCGTTAAGCAATTGATGTTGATCAACGAGATTGCTGCCGGCAAATGACCATTGCGAGCACCCACAAAGAACAGACGAGATGAGGCAAAAATCGCACCGTTGAGTGAACCAAATGTCGAGCATGCCACAGCCAACGGCATTATCCACGACAAAAAGCCGAGCATCTTGTCACCAAATGTCACAGCCACCGCATCAGATGAAAGTATCTCATCAGTCGAGAGCACCGAAAAGTATGCTACATTCGTCACCATATAAATGATCGTCACTACGGGCATAGAGATACAAATGGCACGCGGCAGATTACGATAGGGATCTTTCAGCTCTTCGGTCACGAAATTCAAATAATTCCAGCCCGAGTAGGAGAAGAGGCCACTGTAGAATGCCAATGCAATATAGCCGGGTTCCTTTAAGCCACCGCTAAACGGCTGCTCCCAGTGCTCGGTGTTGCCGTCGGCCAGATACCAGACGCCAGCGCCAACAATAACCATCAAGGCGACAACCTTGGTACCGGTAAAAATGTCCGTCACTCGAGTCACCCACTTGACGTTGTAGCAATTGATCACCGTTAGTACACCTATTCATGGGGATTTATTTAGAGGGGAGGCATGTGTTTATTGACTTCTGATCAACTTACATATCATTGCGGCAGCTAGCAGCTGGACTGCCTCTATCGGTGCCTCGCAGGATGGCCAAAATGGCTTTAACAGATATTGCGCAAACGTCAGAGCGGTAATCGCGTTTCCTGTGGGCACCAAAATTAGCAGCGCCACCCAGAGATAAAGAAAGGCCGGCAACGGCCCGAATGCAGTTCCAATATAGGCGTAGTCCCCGCCAGATTTTGGTATCATGGTTCCTGCAAAATAAAGGATAGTATATTACTTAAAAGTCATAAGGAGTTCTTCAAAATGTATACATCAATTTCCTTTTCAAATATGTATATAGTAAAACAAGTATTAAGTATAATTCTTATATAAAATGCTAAACTTTTTTATTATTATAATTGGTTATTTTATTCAATTTATTTTCTAGAGTCGATTATCACTCTTATAGCATCTATTGCTACTGTTGCCTAATGCTTTTTTTATGACAAACTCTTATCTCCTATACTTGGCTGTCTCTCTAAGATAGTATATAGTTTTCTTATCTTCTATTTGAATGGCTTCATACAGTAGCATTCCATTGAGGCTATTGCTCTATATTTGTCTTGCCGAACGGACGTATTTCTATCATAAATAAAGTTACTTGTGCTTGCTAATTTCTATTACAGTCGTCGCACTTCGGGTCATTGTGGCAGTGTGTTGTGACCTTGATCTCTAGGGTAGAAGTATTTTGAGAAAAACATGATTAGCATGCCTTTTTACTAACAATAGATAATTTCATGTGAGTTCTATAAATACATTTTGGATTAAATTATCTGCAATTAAGAAGTTTTGTGATATATTTTAAATATAAACAAATATTGCAATTTCTTGGTAACTGTTGCCAAAGAATATATTTCTTTCATTTAACAAGACATAAGACTTTTCACTGCGCATTCAGTGATAATTCTGTTTGAAATATACTCTAAAACAAATACGGGGATAAGAGCAGCTGCACATGGTTCAAGGTAAAAAAAGGTGGTGAGATGGCTAAATAAATACAAAAATACAAAAGGCGGCCTCAATAAGTCAAGTCTTTTACACCCTTTGCGGGCACTGCTGCTGAGTATGCAAAATATACGAGGTCGTGAACTATTTACACAGATGTTAAACATATGCATCTGCATATTATATTAAAAAAACGAAAATATGTTATTGTGAACAAAAAATAAAACTGATGTCGTCAGCATCAGAAGTCGATTTGTAACTCACCCAATTCAGCATAACATAAAGCTCCCACCATGCTGAGTACTCCACATAGCACCCAGACAATTAACGATTGACCAATGGAACCGGAAAACATGAGCACACCTTTGGGACTCACGAAAATGCCGGAGCCAACGATGACGCCAACAATGATAGCAACACCGTCGAGAAGTCCGATTTGTTTCTTTAGCTTCACTCCCGATCCCTGGCTGGATGTGTCCGCGGAGTCGCTGCGGCCACGTGCTTTGCTTGCAGCTTCAACCGACTCGACAGGCACATCGAAAACCTGACGGGGAATCAGGGAATCGCTGGCCTGAATTCGCGTCATGTTGGCTTAAATTCGATTTCCCTCTTACTTTACCAATAAAAATGAAAATCCGAAATTGAATGCACGGTACTTTGGTTAATAGCTTTTAGAAATATTCATGTGCATTTGCAACAATGTGATGTATAATATGTTTTTATCATTTATCGACGTCGCGCAGTTGATCAAATTTTATCAGTCGTAGTACTCGACGAATTCACTCACTGCCAGCGTGGATGTTGTTGTGGATCTTGTTCGGAAGTTTCAAACACAATTTTGGATTTACTTTGCGGCGACCACATGCTTTCGCGCACTTGAACTCAGTTTAAGCATTGCTCTTTCAACACTCATGCGTAAATATAGTAATATCTTCAATTGGCTGACGTTGCTGCACACTTTAAAAACACAAGCACACGTGGTAATTGCTTCAGTTGAGAAAGTGAGTTCGCTGGCTTGGGGGGGACATCTTTACATCGTGCTCATTGACTGATGTCTCTTTTATTCTGTGCGTTCACGTTTTTACGTTTCCCTGAATCGATCGACTACACTTCATGCGCTCCGAGTCCAAACTAAACGGAAAATGTTAAGTTGAATTGCCTTTATGCGTTGTGGTCGGTCTGCTTTTGCTGTTTCCCAGTACGTTTAACTTTGGCTTTGCTGTTTTTTTTTGTTTCTCTCATGTGCTCACTCCCTCTCTTTCCGTTTTAGTGCGCTACGCATTTGCTCTTTACTTTACGTCTGCTTTCAAGCGCTTGCCATAAAAGCAGTACTACCGTTTACCTGTCTGACAGTTACCTGAAAACCTGGAAAAACAATATTGCTTGTAGGTAGAGCTAGTCAAAAGTAAAATTTCTTTATTCGTTTGCGTCTCTCATCGATTGCTCTTTTCTCTTTTAATGCTAACAACTCCCTCCCGCCTTAGGTGAACTTTGTCTGATGCAAGAATTGGCTAACATTTCTTCAGTATGACATTATTCTTAGCAAGAGGCAGACATTCAAAAGTGTATTCACGCATCATTGCTGGCAAACATCATCATTCGGCGGCGTTTGCGAAGCACGTGCGTCGCTCTTCCTAAGTTTGTCGTTCTTTGACTTTAGTTTTTAAGGGAGCGATGCAGCTCTTTGCCTGATTATGCCCAGCATAATTCTAGCAAGCTCTTTACCCAACAAACATGTGTGTGACTAATGTAATGTTGAGTGAGCAAACAAAATACAAAAAGTTGCTTCCATATGTAAGCTTATAGTCATTGACCTATTAAAAGTCCTACATGAAATTTGGTAGATATTAGAAAATGTACATAAGTATGTTAGCTTGTCGATTTGAATTGAAAATAAAACAAATATTAAATGGGCCGTAGTATTTGTTAAACGTTAAAGTTAATGTCGTTTAACATGCCACAAATACCAGACGTCAAATAAATTGTTCACTTTTCATTGGATTCAGAAAATCTATTATCACGCAGTTCACAAAATTGACACCTGTTTTTAGAGCTTGAATCTTGTTTAGATCTTTATGCGGATTCCTTCAAATCGAATCGAATTGTTGTCATTTATAAATCTTTCTTTATCAATATCATTTTCACTTCAATTTGAGTGCCAAATAAATTAATAAAGTGCCAATTATTGATTTTATTTCTATGTGATATTTGAACCAATGCTAACTGGTTTAGCTCATGGAGTAAGTTAGTCATTCTTTACAAATGCGATTATATGTTATTTGCTCAAACTGAAAATAGATGTTCCTTTTTTAGAGTTATCAGCTATTATCATCATTAATTATCATTACGAACTGATATTGAAATACAATTGACATTATATAAGAAAAACAAAATATTAACTCGTAGGAGTTTCTTATCAATATTGTTTCGAATATGTCGCAAGAATTATATTCGGGTCTTTCGTTCATATTTGACGCTGCATTACATACTGTAATATGATAATATCCTTGGTATCTAATCGGTTAATTTGTATACACATTGTTGCGGCGTAATAAAGTGGATTCCTAATTCAAACATTCTCTTGACTTTTCGCTAATTCGATTCATAAACGTTTTAGAAAACTCAAGACTCATATAATTTTGTCACATGGGGAAAATGAACATTATCTCACACAAATGCATACAAATGTACATATAAGGGGCTTTTGTGAAACACTTAAGCGTATTTTAGTATTATCACCTAAAACACATTCACTATGTATGTATGTATATATATTATTCGCAAAGCATGATCACGAATCGTATGTAAATGCAGATGATCGTCCACATATAGAGAGAACACTATATCGCGGTTGTCGTGGGGCTCGCTAGGCGCGTGTATGTGATATTTCAAACTGTGATAATTCAATTGTGCGATGATCGTAATCCCAATGAACTTTTAGTGCTCACTGAGTCCTATGTGTGTTTAAAGCTGGTAAATTGCGGTGCACAGAGAACAGCGTATTTATAATAGCGCCTAGGTTTTATAGTGGCCTGAGATTTTGATTGTCAACTATGTATAATGTTGGCTTCTGTTTGTTGTTCCATTGATAATCTAATTGTAAAAGTCACCAAAGAGACACACGCATGCCACACCACGAGTTACACACAGCACACAAAACACACACACATCTCTTTTTTCTGTGGGTTGTTTTTGTCGTTGATTAACTGTGGTTTTGACTTTTATTGTTATTCGTGATTGTGCTTTTGTTTTTTAGGTATGCGCCCTACTCTCATATTGTATACCCAAAAAATATGATGGATCACTTCCATATGCAATTTTCATTAATATTCGTATTTCTATGTTGACGCTTAGTGTCGCGAGTTATTTACTAAACTATCAATTTTATAATCCATTTATTTAGACTCAAAAATATGCTTACATACATATACATATGTCCCTATATTTATTTTTTTTTCACTTTACTTGTTGTACATGTCTTATCAGCAGCTAAAAAATTAATTCTGCAGTGGTCGCATTAGTTTATATATATTATTCTAAGCCCGCTATAGAAAGATTTCGCGCTTAGAAGTTGCATGAACGCAACTCAACTAAACTGCCGCTTAACAAGACCGTAACGCACGGTTAGAAATCCCGAATGGAACTGATTGTGATTCTCGATGTGATGCATAATGGCAGAGACACTGCACTGGGAGAATAAAATACAAAGAGCTTTAATAAAACTGATAAAAAAAGGCCAACCCACCAAATTTGAGATAATTGTCTAACATTGTATGGGTGAGTTTAAGCTTGCCGGTATATAGGTACACACAATAGTGAAATTCTGTCTGCGTGTCAGGAACTATTTCCTCATACACATCCTAAATAGAAATATTAAAATGAGTACTATCTTCTATCCACTGAGCGTGACTCGCGCGACTTCTACACGCATGCTCGAGATGGAAAAAGGGAAATTCACCCTAAAAATGCAGCTTGCAGTATTGCTTTCTCGTGCTCAAATTCTCAAAAAAAATCATTAAGTATGTCAAGTCGATTTTAAGTATTCGTATAAGTTACTACGTTGCTTTAACTTAAGATGTAAAAAGCTACAGATGCAGCCACAACATCTGTATCTACTTTTAAATAAGCTAATGCTTAACCTAAAGCCACAATTGCATCAATGAATCAAAAGAATTTCGAAATAAATGTTTCGAATTTCTCACAAATAATTTAAGATTTACATTCGTTATATACTTATAATACAAATTGTTTTTATTATAGAATATATATCAATATATATCGCATTTTTATCCTATTTAACTAGCATTTATCTACTCGTCCAGAGGTGGCATATTATATATTTTGGCCGTGTTGTCCTCCGAAACGGTCAACAAAAGGTTCTCTTGAGGCTTGTAAACAAATTCATAGACATGATAGTGGTGTCCAGTCAGTGTAAACTTGAGAGCGCCGGAACGTGCATCATAGGCATTAATATTTCCCTGAACAGTGGCGGCCAACAAAGTAAAATCGCTTATCCATTTCAAGCTGTAATCACGAACGTTTATGAATGTAACTACATTTGAATTAAGTGCCGCTCTTTTGCCTACCGTAGTATGCCATCGTTGGGCGCTGGACTTTCACAGACTGAACGCAGTGAATATTTGGCATAGTCCCAAATGGAGATTTGGCCGTCTAGCGAGCCACAAGCCACCAGTTTAAGATCCGATGAAGCGGGCGCAAACTCAATGCATTCAATGCCGTGCTCCGATTTGACTACATTCACTGGCCCGTTGTTGGTGCAGAAAAGCAGCTTACCTATCACAAAAAAAAAAAATACAGGATATATATAGCCCATCGATTACTTTAAATGAATTTGGTTATATGTACCGTTGCCTTCGGCGCACAGATAAAGTGGCGAATCGCTATCGCAGGCTACAACGGCATGCGCGATTTCACCCAAACCCATCGGATGCTCCTCGCCCACTTCCATTAGCACTTGACACGACTTCAGGTCCCACAGCTTAACCACTCCATTCATGTACACCGTGAACAGTTTCTTTCCATCATTACTAAGCTGGCCGGCAGCACACCGAGCTGATTGTCCAGGTAATATTTTGCATTCTCCGCTGGGAATGCGCCACACATAGACCTCGCCACTGTCGCTGCCGGCTAACAACACGTTTGCTCCACGATGCCAGAACATCCAGGCCATATCGCTCATCGAGTACTCCCAGATCTTGCTCATGATGGGTCTCTCGTCCGGCTGTTCGCACACTTTGTAGACGAACAGCTCGCCGGATAAATCGCCTGTGGCCAAATAACTGCCGTCGTGGCTGAAATGCGTTTCGGTTATGGTATCCTTGTGCTCGGTGATTTCAAACAGCACGTCACCATTCTTTGTGTCCCACACGTAGGCGTGATCATCTTCGCTGCCCGTTACAGCCCAATCGAATCTGGGATGCAGATTACAGCCAAAGACAGGCGCGGTGTGCTTGCGGAATGTGATGACTGCATCATCGCGTATGGCGGCAATGCGTTCTTGGTCTTCGGCATCATCTTCACCACCCTCGTTGTCCATGTCATCGTCGAAGCCATGCATACCCAAGCGCGCTTCCAGCTCGGCCAATGTAACTTCCTCCATTTCGAGCTCGATATCCAGCGGTGGATCGCCTTCCAAATCAATTTCCTCTCCAAGATCGTCATCATCGTCTTCGAAATCGGGACGATGTGGTGGTGTATTCTCACGCATAGTAAGCGTAATTAATTACTTCGTATTAACTCAACAATTTTTACAACAAACGACACAAAACGCATTCCACACACATGCACGTGTTGGACCGCACAGCTGATTGTAGTTACGATGCTGCCAACTTGCTGCAATTGAAAAAGTACTAAGCTGAAGTGCAGACACTTTATAATATACTATTCTCAAAATGGCTGGTGAATAGAAAGAATACCATGACACTTAAAGCAAAGCGAGGCGTTTATGTCCACTGTATAGTCCCAATATGGCTACACGGCATTCAAATATATTATAGTTGCGGTGCTGCCAACTTGATGCAATTAAAAAAGTACTAAGCTTAAATGCAGGCACTTTATAATATACTAATCTCAAAATATTTATGCCGCCTACAAATATGCAACAGTTTGTTTTTATTTTTAATTTATTATATTTTAATTCAAAATATTCTGTAATCTATTTAAAAGTATTATTTAATCTAGTCAATCTATTTTGTCACTTCTTAATTGAGGGCGATTCGCCTAATTCACAAGTCTGAGCGCATTTTTTAGCTTTACCATTAGTAGCAATAATGTGATCGTTAACATATTGCAAGCGCTTCTCCAGTGCATCGATGGTAGCCAACAAAAGTTTTATTGAATTTTGGCTTTGTTTTTTCATGCTCTTCAATCTGGCTTCGAGATAGTCTAACTTATTGGACATATGGGAGTCATCCAGTGAGCTTTTCACGTTCTGTGGATTTTTCGAATTCAATTTGCGTTCCAGTTCATTAAGACGTCCCTCAATTTTTTCGCAGGTTGCTAAATCTCCTGACTCGGCTTCATCGATCCTTTGCCTTGTTTTGGTATAGTTATCAGCTAGTTTACCTTCAAATCCATTGATCAGTTGTGATTGCCTTTGTGCTTGCTGAGACTTTTCTTCCAAGATGGACATTATATCTTGCATTGGTTTTACCTGTCTCTTGGAGTTAATATTGCTCTCGGTTGTCAATTTCTTTACAACTTTGTTTATATCATCGTGAAGGTCAACTATTGCCTTCTCTCGAACCCTTTTAATTTCAATGTGTAATTCCATATTTTCATTATATAATGCATTCAGTTCTCGCATTTTTACTTTCTGTTGTTCTATAGAAGACAAACAGTTTTGAAGATCATCGTCCTTCATGCCATTGGTTCTTTTGTAATTCTCTTCATGTAAGTTAAATCGACCGTCCAGCCTTTTTTTCATCATTGCTTTGTTTTTTTCTAAATTACTAATACTGCTCTTTATCATTTGTTTGACTTTCAATTCTAAATAATACAGTTTCGGATGCAAAATTATTGATTTTCTTGTCGTCTTTGAACACCCTTCAGAACACACTTTATTCAAGTGGTTTAATTGATTTATTTCAGTATTAAGTAATGATTCAGAATTTTGAACCAGTTCATTCAAATTTGCAATGCTTTTATTCAACTCGTCATTTAAATATTTTGGCAAATTAGGTACTTTAACATATTCTTTGACCAATTGTTCAACATTTTTGAGCTGACTTTTGGTTGAGTTGCAACAGTTTTTACTGGTCGTATTTGAATTCGAAAGCTTGAGATCATTTTCAGATGCCAACAGTCGGTTCTTCAGTTTCTCAAAATCCGTATTAAAACTTTCTGAAAATGCAGTCGATTGATTGCTCTTAGGGTTTCTTAATAAATCACTTGATAAAGAATTTATTGCTGTTTGATATATACTCTCTGTGACTTTTCTACCTTTTTCAAAGTCTTTGCAGCACTGTTTAGTTGATTTATTTTGTTTATTAATGTATTCTATCCGTAATATTAAATTCTGCATATCGAGCAACGCGTAACCAGTTGATTTAGATCTTTCGTATGGTTTTAGTGAATTCATTTGCATTATTGTGTCAATGCTATCATTGATAACTTCGATTCGATCTCTCAAAGTCCCATAAGGGCAACAATCTTTGTTGAAATACCTTTCTAGTGCATTCAAAACGTTTGGCATTCTATTGATCAAATCCTCCAAAATTATATCGCATTTGACTTGTTCATTAATCCATATTCCGATTTCTTGGGTCTCGTCACAATTAGATGTATTATTCACTTTGTTTGGAGTAATTTGGGTATTATCGACCTGTGCATCTGTGTTATTACAGATGACCATTAATCTGATTTTGAACACATTCCACAGGTTTATTTTAAATGCACGTCCACCATCCAACTCTTCCTTAACCACAAATGTGTTTGTACTCAAAAACTGTTTATCTACTTGCCGTTGCCAATGCCGCACTTCATTCCAATATCTTTCAAGCATCGCTTTATCTGAAACCTGTGGAATACAATGAGCGTTTATGATCTGTTTGTCCACATCGGGTGGGTATCGATTACGGAAAATGTCCAGATTGTCAATTTCTGCACTTTCGTTTATATCATCGTAGTCAAGAGGAGAATCCCACAGTAAGTGGCAAACCATTATAATTTTAACGCAATATTCATACTTCCTATTATCCAAACTTTCAGATTTTGTTGGTAATTGAGAATTTATGGACTTCGGAGAAGTAATGCCCTCAATTGTCACTGCTAAGAATACAATTAACGTCAACACCGCGATTCTATGCTATAATTATTTACAAACTAGTTAATATTCTATATGATTTAACAATAATATTTTTAGTTACCATTGTACATTTGTAATGCTGACTGCACTCATCAAACTTAGTTTGTTCAATTAAATAGTAATATTATTCGAAATGGTAGGCAATCAACAATGTTTTAATTGATTAAACCACAAATAATCGATTTGTTTTAGAATAAGTAAGTGAGAATTGGTTTGAATATCAGAGAGCATTTAAACACCTAAAAGTAAATATACTAAAAAAGAGTTTGGTTAAAGATTTATACCCAAAATTGTATGGCTTCTTTCGATTTGATCCTCCATTAGTATTTCGGTCAGCTTATTATTTTTTCGATGGCGTTCCACACTTTTTATCAAATTTATAATATCTTTCACTTATTTCATAATGGGCATAAAAAAAGCAGTGTTCATTTCATATAGTCTTACTGTTTGTAACTAAAGATTCATTTACATTTATTTATGCATTTTGAAAAGAACAACTTCAAACGAGCAAGTGAACCCAAATCCCTAGCTGACAGATTACCATAATTGACGTGGATGCTGCGGGTCCCTTTTTGCTCCCCGTCAATGAGCGCGTTAATGTGTTGTGTGTTTGTGTTCGTATGTATAGATGTATGCATCCATGTGTTGGTGTGTGAGATTAAACAATAACAAATCACAGCGGTGGTGAACGAAAGAGTTTTGACTTCGCTTGCTGGACCCTAATGCCCTATGTTCGAATCAAAGAATGCGCTGGCAGTAACCAATAGAAAAGAAAAATGTGATAAACACACGCGAGGGTCAAAGGTCTCTAGATAAGAACAGAGCTATGTGCACAGAGCCCAACACATACATACATATGTGCAGTCGCATTTCCTTATGTATTTGTTTTGTTTTTATTATTATTTTTTTTTTTTTTTGGATGGCCATGACACGACATGACTGACACAGCGTGAACTTGTCGGTTTACAACACAAGCACATAAACTACTACTACATATGTGTGCAGTATGTGCATTGGTGTTATGTGATAACAACACTCGTATCACTCGCACATGTGTGTGCTCTGTGTACACAGATGTGTAAGTGTATGTGTGTGCGTTTGTGTGTTTTTGTTACACAGCCCTTATCTCTCTATTTATGGTGGCCAGTTTTTCTTTTTTCGCGGCGTCGACGTCGCGACCTGTATAAAATGTGCTGCGCTTCCGAGAGTGAATTCAGTCCTCAGTCCAAACCGTTAACGACAACATGGGTCAATCGAGATCCGGGATCGCGATTCGAATAGCTGCAATCGAATCTCGGAGCAATCAAATCTCGGCATCGAAGCGTAGCTGAGGCATTTCAAATGCATCTCGGCCAACATTTACTCGACGAACTGTGACCAACATCCCCAGGGCTTGGCGTGGCGGATGGAGCTTTAAAGGCGCTCTAAGCGCAACCACTTTAGTTATGGTTGGTGCAAAGCTTTAATCTAGTTGGTTGTTCACTCAGCTGGCTATCTGGCCGAGAACAACAACAAACATCAGAACCGGGCATGAGAATAGTGCAATCTCTTTGCTGAGCACACCACAATGGAGAGTGTGCCAGCAAAGACTCTTCCATGTGCAATATACATTGTAAGATCTAGTTTATAAATATGCTTTCATTCACTTTTGAGTGGTTGAAGCTACTCGCTTATAATTTAAGTTAGTTGAACTATGCTCTACTTATTTTTATGTTTACAATTTTTACATAATCCATCAAACGACAACAAAATTCACGTCTTCCATTTTTTGTTTGTATAAATCATATATTTTTATTGTTAAACTACTATGTAAATGTAAATAAACTACTCATAGGAAAACACACATTTTGCATAATTCAATTATATTTCGGTAGATCCTTCCTTGGTAGATGGCTTCTAATTAACTCCGAGAATATCAGATTGGTTTCACTTTATAGGCATGTGCTTCTGCACATTTTTCTCAAGCTGTGTTTTCACATAATATTCAAAAGTCTGCTTTGTATATGTATGTTTTAAATCTTTGGTAACTCGTTCTATAAGGGAACATAGTTCAAAAGACATGAACTGAAAACATGCTAAGTTCCCTCACAACTGTCTTCTTCACGTGGTTCACCAAAAGTCGCTTGCAGTTTATTTTCTTGGTGCGTTTTTAAGTGGCATCTTCTATGAGTGCCGTATGGGTTTGGAGCTCTTCTGGTATTTATTAAGGAGTTACTATAAAATTTTGAATCATAATAAAATAGTAACACAAATGAATTTTAGTGCTTATATTGTTTTATTTCTGTTCATAATAATTGGCATTAATAGCCACCTCCATCACAATATTGTTTCTTTTTGTTTGAGTAAAAGAACAAATTGTTTACAATCAAGTTGCCCCACTTTTGGCTTAAGCAGTTAAAATATTACATTTTAATGCAAAGCCACGTATTGAGTTTCCCAGCTATGTAGACAGCGAACCCGGCCGATGGCTGATCAAAGTCGAAGTGCCCAAACTTTGATGTGTAGACCATCGTGTTGAACCCGTTCCAGGAATTGAAGAAGTTTAAACCCAGCTAAGCGCTCTCAATTCTTGTCCCATTCACGCCTGTGCCCAACGATCCAAGAAGTTCCATTCGATGGCGTATGGCTCGGCGGCCTTGGGCTGCAACGATGTCCAGAAGAACGTGCCAGCATTGGTGCGTGCGAAGTGAACGGGCACATAGTAGTCTTCTTGGTCCATGGTCTGCAGTTGTCCAGAGCCATGCTCGTTGTAGACGATGATAGCATCGTTCTTGGCGCTATGGCGAATCTCGTCGATTAGCTGGTTTTCCAGATGCTCGTTGGCCATGTTATCCATATCGTTGCTGAGCCAGTCGAACTCGGCTTCCTTTTCCTCCGATGCAATGTAGGAGCTGCGCTTTGGCTGCTTGGTCTTCATGTTGAAAACTTGACCCAAAATTGGCTTCAGCAGGTTGGTGAGGCGTCGAGTTGGTGACACCTTCGATTTGTATGACGGCATCGAGGTTTTCTTGGTGATGCACTTATTGAAGTTCATTTGCTTGTTCAAAGACGACATGTTGACGTTCTTGCGTTTCTCAATGTTGTGTAAAAACTGTGAATATTTGTGTGTGTTGTCACTGCGGCAGTCGAAGTGTTTCTGATGCTCTCTCAAAAATACTCGACCTATTTATACATTCACTCTCGGAGCGTGGTGTGTCTCTCTTTCACTGTAAGAGATGCTGCAGTATCTCAGCCAATCACAGAGCCCAGAAACAGCGCAGGTGGTAGATCAGAAATTTCTCACGTTTTCACACAGTGCAAGGAATACCCGAAAGATGACAGGTAGGACCTGGCTCGGGTCTTGGTCCTGGCGACTTGTCCCGAATCAAATAACGTCTGAAGCGTGGGAAACTCATGGCTATGTGCATCTTAGCAATTATCCTGCAGGCTCCTTTGCCATGGACGTGGGAACCGAATATTTTGAATTTTCGCATTTTCATCATTTTCCCTTTTTCTATTTATTATTGAACCGACACAATTAAGAGGCTGAGGCATTTGTGTTGGCATCTTGACCAAAATTCGTTATACTTTCGAAATGTATTCATCAATGAATCGCAGATATTCACATGCATATTCATATTGCAATGAGATTATTTCTTGGACTGGGAATATAAATGTCTGATTTATTCTTTTAGAGAGAAACAGAAGAGATGTTCGTATATGATGAATATGTTTCTAACTAATAAAACAAATTATAAAACTTCAAGTGATATTTTTATTGCTTAGTATCTCATATTTCTTCACGAATATCATGTCATTATCAGAGAAGTCATACAAGATACACCGAGTATCTTCGGAGAAGTAACATTCAATGCAAGACTGTACACAAAGTCGTATATCATCGATATGAAAAAATTTGAATATTTTTTGTAAACTGCATAAATTGAAGGAAAATCGAAATGAAATGAAAACTGTACACAACGCTCAACCTCATCAATAGTCAAGTCGACCCTTGTGTTCATTATTATGTAGGGTTATTGTCTTGTTTACGAGTTTGGTCCCTACCTGTTTCAATGCAATATGAGATTTATTTTTGAACACCATAAGAACGAGCAACGAAAACAAAATCAAAGAAGCCCTAAGGTAACAGGTTTTTTCGAAGACAACAGGTTTTAAAGTCTGGGGCACAGGAACAGGTAGCCAAGGAAGGGATTGCTTCTATTTGTTATTCTGGAATTCAATGTTTTTTTCTGTGATTTCTTATAGCAAATACGCTGGGTCGATAAACAATGCATTCGTTAGAATTCGAAAATTTCAATTGTCAGTGAAATAATGATAGGTTAACCGGCATATCTGAATAATGAAGAATTCTTTTTAAGAGTAACTCACTGTTTCAAATTAAATACATTTAAAAGTCAACAACCCATGAGCATGAATATGTATTAATGTACAAAATAAGTTTGATTTAAATATTACTATATATTTTTAATGCAAGTTAATTAAAGCTTTGGGCTTCGCAAAAAATCAACATCGCTGATACACCTCATTTGCCACTCCTTTAACTAGGACGCTGGAGCAAGTTTGTTGTCCGTTGACTCCTTTCGTGCAGCCTGTACAGTAGGCAGGTCGCTTTAACTGCTTTCTTGATACTTTGGAAAGGACTGAAGTATCTCTTTTTAACGACAATTTGCAGGAATGGGTCTGTTTTATGTGAAAGCAATTGGTAACTCATGACAAAAGCCAACTAAACTTGTCTACGTCTAGATATGATTTGATGTTCACTTTTTTTGTAATTAATGGGAATTTATATGTTGCCTCTGCAAATCATCCCTTATTCCTTGTTGAAGTTTTTTTCTCGACCAATCAAATCGTCGCTAGAGGCAGGTGTTTCTGTGTTTTATATCTTGGATCGGTTTGTGTTGAGATTGCGAGTCACGCATTCCGTTTTTGTGAGTCCTAAATGGAAAGCAGGTAGCTCGGCTGCTGCCAAGGGTCCTTACGCTGCACGTGTGTCGATCTCATGCCAGTGAGAAAACCCGAAACCGTCGGTTACTTCGTGGGAGAGAATTATTTCGGTGCGGCAATCAAATAACAAATCCTCTATTCTCTATCCCTTTTCACTTTGTTGTGTGTATATTATGAGTGCTATATTTGCGGAGGAGTTTATTTTCTCGAAAATTCTGCCTTAATTAGTCTTTTCATGGATAATGCATTGACAGCAGAGCGTGGAGCCTTGAACCCTCTTTAAACACATGTTGCCCAAAAACTCCTATCTACTGTTTATGATATTAATTATTTTTGATATGGACCACTGCATTGAATTCGAGTTGGTGTGTGTGTCTAAATTGTCCGTTGATCTGTGTACTTTGTCGAATTGAAGATACAATTATTTTTAAGACTACGTTTCTGCTTTATCAAGTGAGTTTCGGTTTACCAAACTATGAACAACTAGAGTAACTTCGCAGAGATTAAGTATCCATTTGATAAAAATATATGGCATCAGTTGAAACAGTTGCACTGAACTAAAGAGATGAGGGTAATATAAGTTAATGTTTAATTGATCTTAATAATACTTTCAACATAATCAGCAATGTATACTTTTTTATTTTAATAATGTTCAGCGAAAAATATAACTGATTTTATTTGAATCGTAATGATGGATATTGCGAAGCATACTTTTATGATCTTATACAAAATAAAATCACATGTAATAAAGTATACGACAGGTAAAATTGACGTCCCTCAAAAGGATGCTATAAAATTTGAAAATAATTTTTAAAGTAAGAAAGTACGATTCTGTTTTGATTTGTTGATTGTAAAGATTTATCAAAAATTAGCAAAATCTTGTAGCATTATTTTGTGAAGTCATTATTTTTGAATAATTGAAATAATGTGAATATTGTGCTTTATTATCAATAATTATTATTACTTTATTAATCAATTATCTTTGATTGCCCCCAGCAGATCATTAAAAGTAGATATCATCTAGATATTATGTGAAGTATGACAGTCATCTATGTGCCCTCATAAAGTGGGCCTGCATTGCCTTTCCTATCGATCAGTTTTTTTTCATCCAATAATTGTAGTTCTAAGATTAATAATTACGTCCTTCAACTTGAAAAGATTCAGTGGAAGATGAATTTAAAGTCTATTTAAATAAAATAATTGACCTCTATATTTACTGACTTTCTTTGAATTGGTTTTTACTTGATAATGGTAAAACATTTCACAATTACCATTAATCAATTATTTTGTTGGATAGTAACTGTGCAATAAATCTTATTAATAGTTCATTTAATTTTCAACGGTTTATCAAATTAATCAATGTAGGTCCCTTTTGATAAATTGTGGACAAAACATTCGTTCTATGCAATATATATTGTCCAAAAATATTTTGAATGAGCATGCGGTTACCAGCATAGAAATATTTAAACTCCTAATGTATTGCACATCATTAACTGCAAAGTGTGGTTTTCAGAATAATGGAGAGTATACGAGAAGAATAAAGATGGAAAATAAAAATGCAAAATATTTTTTCTTCTAAATCTAAATATTTATTTATATCTTAAAACTACAATATTTTACATGGAAGACAATGATTCTTAGCCTAAAGTAACCTAACAAACAAACATGGAAGACAATGATTTTTTCGTAATGCTAAACTTAGAAAGCTATTGGAAAATCACAATAATTTACAAGCTTGTTATTCAACTATGTAATGAAGTGTTGCATTGAAGTTGACGATACCCCAGTGATGTACCGAAGAAGCAACTATACCCTAATATCACCCTGAATTGCGGTCGTGCCATTTTTTGTATCACCATCTCAGCTAATTGGCCGAAGCCGGCGACACATGGCATTAAAGCTGAAGCCGACAACGGTGTTAGCTCAATTGGTGAGAGTTGTCGTTTAGGCCTGAACCCAGCGGTCGAATCTCTCACGCATGCGGAGTTCTTGTTGCTGCTGCTGCTGTTGTTGTTGCTGTTGCAGTTGGCTGGCACCGTCGACAGAGGTCCAGAAGAAGGTGCCGCTGCTGGTGCGAGCGAAGTGGACCGGGATGAAAGTCTGATCGGCATGCGCGGGCACAATGCGCTGCTGTTCGCCCTTTTGCACGATCATTGCCGCCTGAGTGGGGCACTGGCGGAGATCATTGAAGAGACGCTGCTCCAGTTGCTCGTTGGCCATATTGTCACAGCTTGCCACAGAGTCTTTGCGCATGTCCTCCAGCGATGAGTTGATTTCGTTCTGCGATTGCACCTC
Organism: Drosophila siamana; assembly: GCA_035047445.1. Taxonomy (NCBI): domain Eukaryota; kingdom Metazoa; phylum Arthropoda; class Insecta; order Diptera; family Drosophilidae; genus Drosophila; species Drosophila siamana. Next base: position 840,235 of record JAWNPP010000020.1, on the reverse strand, counting down.
AGCCAGAGTTTTGCGTATGAGCTGCTTCTTCTTGATGAGTCGCAGCAGTGGTTTGACGAGTTTCTTCAGGCTCAGCATTGCCATTGTATGTTGATCTGATTTTTGCTGCATCATATTGCTGCTCTCGAACTTGTACTCCCGTGTGATGAATGACATTGTGCACGAATTAAATTGAATTGATTCAAAATGTTGTGTTGGAATTTGTTACTGTTGCAACAGGCGGTTAACTTGCCACGTCGCTGTTCGAATGTGTTCTGATCTCTAGTCAGCGGATGCTCTTCTTTTATACGTTTCGACAGTGCGTCGGGACTTTAGCTGCTCTCTGACTCTCTTTGTTCTGGCAGCCAATGAAAATGCGCCATTTAGGCAGGTGGTTGCACAACACAGCGAGAGCTGAGAGCGCGCACAGAGAGAGACAGAGAGAGAGAGGGAGAGCAAGCGAGAGCCTGGCTGTACTCACATACGTTTAACAGATTTTTTCAAGTGGATTCTTAGTTGAATTTTTTAGATTTGGTTTCGCTGCGACTCTCGCTACCTGCTGCACCCGAAATACCCCTAAATTTCTTGCTCAATTTTCGTGTCTGATCCGAAACGGACATGTCGTTACTTGTCCGTTGAAAACCCGAACCCTAAGTGCAGAGGATTTTAAAATTCGACACACTATTCCGAGATCCCAAAAATGCCAAGAGATACGCAAAGGAAAACAATGGGTTTGCGTATCTCAAAAGCAATCTATCTGTTTTGGGAAAAGTCTACTTGTTCGTCATTTCATTGAGACAACCTTACTCTGCCCTCCCGTTCGACTCGTAAATTGCCAATACCCTTCGGAACCAACCGGTAGGTAGCAGAAGTAACGTATTTTCTGTTTACCGGATTTTATTTGGGTTTTGAAGGTTAGTCAAAACGAATTAACGCGCTATTTGGGATATGCCGCGTCGTCAATTTGGCAGGTATTGGGTATACAACCCTGTGCACTTTGTTTGTCATTGTTGTTTTAGGGATTTCTCAGTTAGTGCATGAAAAATTTACGACGCGGGAGATGCATCCCAAAAATTTGGGAATTTTTGGAATTTTGTCGGCATAGTATTTGTGACTGCTTCTAATTGTTAGTTTTGTATCCTTCGGGTGTTAGGTTCATATTTTGTAACGTATTTTTTTAGCATATTCACATCGAAATAACGAAAAACATTGCCTACGATAATGTGCAAATATACATACTGTTTTTGTATATAAATGAATCTTTTAGATACTATCATATATTGTAGAGGCATTTTAGATGCAATTTTAGATGCTTTGATTGTTTACAATCAACATCAAATTAAAAATTGAGTTTTGTCATGTTAAATGTTAAACATAGGCGAATTAATTGCAAGCAATACATATAACAGAATTATTAATTTGAAAAATTCAATAAGTATAATTCTTCAAAAACTATTCAGTATATATATAATATAATGAGAATCACTATGTGGTTTGTGATTGCATGACATTAAATTTGAAAAATCTTTACATGAGCAATGAATATACAAAACTTTCTTTAATATCCCCGCTCTTGCATAACGACATTCTTTCTAGGATGGAATATTGATATCTTAACCCGTTATATATATTTTAACTTCGCTAACTACTATCACACAAATCCCTTTTTAATTTTTAATGGTAACTAAAGATTTGCAAAATAATATATGCACATATAGGAATTGAAAGACAATGTACTTCTTTCTTGCTCGGGATCCTTGAATAAGCAGTTGTTTTGATTTCGAATTGTATTTTTAACGGATTTTATTTGTATACCGAGTACTAGAAATGTGGCACCCACGCACACTTGAATACATCTACGGTTTGTATGGGTTTGAACGTGACTGCCCTTGCTAAACTTCATACAAATGACATGCACAATCATGTCTCTCGTTTCAGTTTGTTCCAGAGGTGTCGCCCACGTTCTTAATTTTTTGAAAAGAGAAAAAAGTGTTGGGATTTTTATGGTACCCGGTTTTTGGGTACGGATCGCTTGTTGGTTTCGTATGTCCCTTATCTTGTAACATCATCAGGGCATCTCGGTGGCAATTGCTCTTCAAGGCATTCAAGTGATGGCAGTTATCCCTTCCTTACCCTTACCCGACTGCATTCGTTTTGGGTCATTTTAGGGTCCGTTTCATTAATTCCTCTTTTATCTTTTTTAGGCGTTCTTGGTGTTTCTACCTGCAGACTCTGGGTCTGACCCTTGCACGTGTGTGACCCACTGCCACCACATCTAAAAATATACAATCGGGATCGAGTATGCAACAAAATACATTCGAAAAGGGCTCGGCAATCACAATGCAACAGAAAGAATCATGTCCAATACAGCGTAATTGTAGCTATGCGGAAAGGGATTAAAATGCCGATGGCGATATTTAGAAAACATTTTTGCTTGTGTGAATGTATCTATAATAGTATGTACGAATATGTATGGGTTTGTGTGACAGTCACTGCTCTATTCATGATTCGTATCAATCAAGTGACATTGTGATAGACTCTAATATTGAAGTTTAGGTGTCAAATGGCTCTACAAAGGCTCTGCTCGAATACATACTTATGTATATAAAAATGCATATTTTAAACTTATATTTTATTTAATAAAGAGCATTTTATGAAGAAAATTCTCGTCTAACGGTAAGATGCTCACCGATAGGATACGTGACCACAATCTTTGGTTGTGAAAGGTCCAACTAAATTTTATCTTAAATGTGCTTTGAAAAACTGTACCTATAATTTATGATAAAATACAACAGGTTGACAATAGACAATGGAATGGAGGGCGACATGTACCTGTGCAGATCAAGTGTGAAAAATCGCGCTGCAACATTTTTACAAAATTCTGGAAATTTCCTTACGATTCTGAGAATGTCAACGCAAAGGACGGACATTAAGTGAAAAATGCTCTGGCGCCGGCGTCCTGCTGACAGTACTCCCATAGCGATTAGCAGTCTAAGGAAAATGCGTACCTGTCTAACGGACAACGTTACCTGTTAAATAAAAGATTTTTACCTTGAGCCCAAGTGTAAATGGTGCAATGCAAATGGAGTTTCTTCGGTCCTGTGTATGTGACATGAAAGTTAAGTTTTCTGCTTTTTGTGTGGGGCCTAAAAGCATAATCATGTTGTTAATATCTTCAAGCCTATCTCAACGAACACTCGAAGGCTCATTAACTACGTGCACTTCATTAAAATGCGTCGAAGCTTCAGATATTCTTGGGAATCGATAGTTAGTCTATTCGGATGTGTTCTTTCTTAATTTCTATTGGTTCCGAAATGGGCGTACTTGAATATATCATTTTACAACTAAAATCAGTCTTCGCTGTAGACTAGCATATGGGATAGTTTATATTGCTGATTAGTAGACATTATTGGGGCATGGTAAACACTTGTGTCTCGCCTATGAGGCATGCAAGTAGAAGTGAGACACTTGAGACGGTTGAACACTGGACCGATAGTTAATGACAAGCAATGCGATTCGAAATGGAGTTCAAATTCCATTTAGCGGCATTTAATTTTAGGAATGGGAATGCATATTTCTTCGCTGGGGTTTTTGAGGTTTGTGTTATGAATTGCACTTGAGAATTAAAACAGGGATAACGCTGTTGTCAAATATAACAGCGGTCGGGACACCAGACTTCGACGTCAATTTCAGTTTCGGCTCTGCTTCTTGTAATGTGATATTTAGGAACACACATTTTTCTTCAAGCTGTCGCCTGAGTCTCACAAGTCTCCCGATTTTCAAGTGTTGTCTAAGGCCATAAAAATGGCTCAAGTTTCAACTGAGCAACTCAACAGTTCAGCAGGTTTTATTTTAAACTCGACGATTTGTTATGTACCATTTTCGCTTACACTCAAAAATTATTTGTCAAATTCGAACATATTTTTATACTCAAATATGCTCCTCCAATCCCCAAGTGTAAGTGAACTAATAAGCACAAAACCTAGAATTAGACCTCAACGGTTTTCGAAAAAAGTTGAAACAAATTTTAACCCAATTGACCGTTGGCATTTTCTGGCTAACATTTTAACGTGTCGGTCACTTTCCTTTGTGAACACGTGTGCGAGGGTCTTTTCTCCTGTGGCGATCCTCAGTTGTGTCCCCTGCGGTGCAGAGTTTTATTGATTTCTATTTTTCTTTTGTTCTCTGTATTTTTTGTCTTTCGTTTGAACAGCTCTGTGCGCCTTGGTGTCCAGTCGAAACGTGTTCGTAACTACATACAGAACAATGTAGAAGCACACATTCGAATGTGTGTATATAAAGTATGTACATATGCAAGGAAAACTCACACAGACACAGTAAATAAATACATACATACTTGGAACATTATGTATGCAAGTGTTTTTGTTGAATATCAACAAACCCCAGGACAAATACTTATACGACAATTTGTTTTTGTATTCTCTTGGTGTTCTTTTTATTTCCTCCAATGGTGAAATTGTATTTGCGTGTATATACGCGTTCACGAGCATCTTTATTTCGATGTTGATCGATTAGGGCACGATCTCCGGATTGAATTTATGTTACACCAATAAATGCCTTTATTTTCGAAATATAAAAATTAAATTGATTGCTCAAACAGCTTAAATTTTTATCAAGTGGCAAATTATTTAGCATAAGCTAGTTGCTGCTTCCAAGTACTGAAAACAATAAAAAAAATTAGTTTAAGTGTAACTATATTTTACTAAATTGAAAAAAATACATATATTTTTTCTTATTTTATTTATTTTGTCTATTATAGCTAAATATTAAATTGTTTTTCGCCACTCAAACATTAACAGAATCAGTTTACAGTCCAAATAGTAACTTGTTGAAATTAGAAATTTATTCACCATATTGCGCAGCAAACAGCATCGTTTTTAAAAAGTAAAGACCAATAGGGCTTCTACTATTTGTAAAGCTCTGCTTGATCGCGTCACTTATTGCATTACATGTTGATCATACTCCTTGATCCTTATCCACTCACTTTTTCCACAACGATAACCAACAATAACTTGATAGTGCTACAATTTAAAATAGGTTATTTTGAGATGTTCATATGAACAGCCAAGCAAAATTGCTGGTAAAACTTGTTTGTTTTTTATAAAACACCACATAACATATAGCATTCGAACATATTTTCAATAAATGTTGAAAATGTGAATTTTTGGTGTGAAACATCTGTGAAACATAAAATGTGATATTTTATCCAAATGTCTAAAACTTTAAACCGTTTAGAAACCGTTAGAAAAATTAATATACATAAATAAAATTTTATGTGTTAATCCTCTTAGCTTGGTTGAACAAGATGTTTACTAGAAAATGAAGACGAACGATACACTGAAATACATTTTGAAATACTTTTCATAAAGGATCTTTTGATATAATAAAGCCACAGCCTTGGTGTCTTTTTGGGAAAATGACAAAAACCAAAATGTTTTCAGAATAGCTCATGGCTTTGATGAAATTAAATAAATAACAAGATCTTTTTTTATGTTGGTCTATTCGTATTTTGTAAAGAGCCGATCAGCGTCCGAGAGGCAATTTAAAAGATTATCACGTTAGGCTGTTGCTTGTATTTTTATCGCTGCTGAAAAGGGCATTTAAACTGAAATGAAATGAAATGGAACTTTGTTCCCGAGTCTTTGTGTAAACATGCATGGTATCAGTAGATTTCCTTTATCCTGTCGTGTTTGTGCCTGCCATTCGACTCTGGTTGAGTAGGCCATTATTCCATGTCTGTCAATGTTGTTCTACAGAAGAACTCCTTGTTTCCCTTGTTGTGAAGCAGAGGAGTGGAGGAGGAGAAACCTTTTTGCCGCTTCTAAATTCGAAATGGTCCAGCACCAAATTAGAGCTCGTTAAAAGGCACACTTTTGTCTTGTCTGCCTCAGTCTCCCCTACAATAATCCCCGATGTGCGGCATAGACGACGACTCACGTTTCAACAGATTCTACTGGACTCCTACCGGCATTGCTGTTGCCTATTAATAAGGCTGGTGGTTGGTGGCTGGTGACAACACGTGAAACTCCATGACGTCTCACTATGGAAGACATACCTACCTCCAACCCTCCGGTGTACAAAAGCCACAGTGAACACAAGAAACAATTTCTAAAAATCTGTTTACAAATATTTTCAAAGCGATGCAAACAATGCAAACCTACAAACCGTTCTATTCTATGCGTGACTTTCTGCACCAAACGATCTCTCCTTCATTTGTATCATTTGTATTTTTTGCGTTCGATTTTCAAACAATTCATAGTCATATATTCAAACACGCTTATTGATCCAGCAACGAGAAACTGAAAAGTATTCCCAAGCGTTAAGTTGATAGTTCAAAACTCAATTAGAAAGATTCATAAGCAATCCGATTTGATTATTTTGTACATATACATATCTATTAGTGATTAATTAGGAAATACTTCTTTACTGCAAATGTATTTTATTTTGTATTGTATTGTATTTTATCTTTGAAAATCTGTTTTATTTAAATCACAGATAACTTGAAAACGAATAGAATTTGAGAAGTTTTCATAAAAATAAGAAATATATGGTAAAAAAATATATATAGCCTCCAATAGTCTATTAAGTACTTCGTGCTACAATTAAGTACAGGAATAATTGTCAAACACTGCGACAATTTCAAAACTAATTCAAGGCTGAGGCCCTACACACATGATAATTGTCAGCTATAAACATTATTATAAAGTTCACATTGTGTTGTATAAAAAACCTCCTCTAAAATTACATTTTAAGCGCATATGCTATACTATGTATATTCTATAATCTTATAGATCTATCCTGACAAATCAGTTCAGCCTGTAAAATAAAATCTTAAATATAATATTTCGTTATATTATTATTTATTTTTTGATCACAGATCTATAGTATTATAAATGTGAAATAGCCTTCTATATGTTGAAGAGTATATTTTATATATTCGAAATTTCGATTTCTGAATCTATCGAATACATACATGAATATTCGGATAGCCTTGTAAACATTTTAGAATTCTTATCGAAGATCTACAATCTTATTGTTGTTCTTTTTCTATTGAGGCATCAAACTTATTCCTTTCTTCTGGGAAGAAGTTTAGCAGTATTTAAGGTGTTATGCACAATATCGAACATATGAGCATTTAAATATGTTATTTTTTCTATAAGTTCTTCAATTTATGCATAATCTCTACAGTAAAGGGCAATAGTAATTTTTTCTTTTATTTCCATATACATGCATTTTTGCATTTCTCTGTCCTTTTAAGTTTCATTGAGGCAAAGCATGTCTAATCTGCTCCAAAGATTTGGTCTATTGATAACAATTTTCATGCTCAAAGGTTATTTGAAAAAAAGGAGCTCGAATCCTCAAATGTTATTGTAAGATTAGATTCCCTTTTCCTCGAAACCGAAAACATTGACAATGGAGTTGAAAACTGCCAATAGAATACACATAACAACACACATGTGTAGGAGCAGCCAAAAAGTAAAACCTTAAATTTCAATGGTCAACCGCCGCTTCGGCTTACCACTGAGGGATGATTGTGTGTGTGCATCCCGATTGTCGGTTCCTTCGGGAACTGCACTTATGTAGTTACCCCCGACCCTTGGCGAGAATCGACATTTTTTTGGTTTTTTTCGGCCATTGTTATTAGTCATGAGCTCATCTCCCTGTCGTCTAGTTTAAACGGCGTCGATATATGTTCGATTCGCTTCTTGAATTGACGAGGCATTGACAGTGTTTTCATATCATATTAAAATTGAGATATAAATTGAAGAGAAGACATTTAGAATTATTTCCCCAAGGAAAATTTGTATTTGTATTGACACTGCTCTTGCAGTAGTTAACGAAACAGCAGGTCTCTTGATTTCAAATTATTGAACTTCAGTAAAAATTAAAACATAAACAAATGGTTAGCTGGTATGCATTTTAAAACCATAATCTTAGTAATTTAAAAATTATATGTATATTCAGACAATAATGTAATTATTTCAAGTGTTTGTCGCTTTCAAATTTGGTATTATATTTTTGAGATGTGAAAGAAATATATTGTTTTATGTTTTGTGTCTATTCCATTTTTATTAAACAATGTGAACATGGCTACTAACATGGTAAACATATTATAATCTTTGAACTTCTTTAAAAATCTATTATCTACTAAAAAGTATTTTTTGGTATTTTTGGAATATTTGTACATTCATATTTCATCACATCCTAAATATCACATAAAGTATAAAATATACCAAGCACGGTTACATTGTTCACTAGAAACAAGCCACGTTCAGCTGCCTATGAATTTTCCCATACAAAACTGTTTTTTCATCCGGAGACGACTCTATCTTTAAAATTGCGCTAGTAAATCGATTTTTTTCGATTTTGGGGAGCGGAAAGGGGCGTGGCAAAAATCTAAAATAAACTTGATATGCGTAGGACATACACCAATACTGGTACCAATTTTGAAATCTCTAGCTCTTATAGTCTCTGAGATCTAGGTGTTCATACAGACAGGCGGACAGACGGACATGACTATATCGACTCAGCTGGTGACTCTGAGCAAGAATATATATACTTTATGGGGTCGGAAATGCTTCCTTCTGCCTGTTACATATATTCCCTGAAGTCACAAAGCTATAATATCCTTCTACCCTATGGGTAGCGGGTATAAAAATAAATTCAAACAATATAATACTATATTTAGGTTGCTTATGTTACGTCAAAAGACTCATGTATGTAGATCTAAAACGTATAAAGATCAACTTATGTATAATAATCTGGTCAAATTACTTTCCAAATTTGTTCTTCCTTAATAACTATTCTTTTTGAATACAATGCCCAAATCTATGATTTTATGTACTATAAGGGGATTGAAATTGATATACTTCCATGTGTGGTTATATTGTGTATTTAAGTGGCTTTATTATACTTAGTTGATTATATCTGGTAAAACAAAGTTCACATATGATCTGAGATAGAGTGAATCTGGTTTACCAAATGAGTTACAAAGTGTATCTGATCAACGCACGCTTACCAACATCGCTAATCAGATGGGACATGCTACAGAGATAGGTAAGAGTTGAACCTAATCGCAGCTCCTATCGTAACTAACTCTCTAAGATGGCATATTTGTCACCATTTTGTGTAGAGCTCGGCTACTTAAGAGTATCTCTAGTGAGCAATCTTGAAATCCTTATGCTTAGTATCTTCTTTGACAGCTCAGTAAATGCACGGATTAACGATGGTGCAGCCTGAGATCGATATCGATCAGAGACGAGAGTGTATTCTTTTTTTTTGTTTTCGACTCAGACATAAATATTTTCAGACTTTCTTCCTTGCAGTTAGTCTAGCAAAGATTTGTTTGTGCTGATAAGATAAACAATAGACGTGGGCTCAAGTTACTTGCAATCGCTCATGTGTTGTCTCAATAAACACTCCGACAATTGGCCTTGTCTACTGGTGAAGTTATTGTTAGGGGTGAAGCATATCAGTTGTCTGCATGGATCACACAATTTGCTATTTTGGTATTATACGCTCTGGCGAATAAACATAACACATGGTTCAGTTCTATAAACATGGAAAGCTTGTGTTGTGAAAATATTAGAATAATATTTCCTTGTGCTAATCAATTTTACACATTCGATATCAGGGTAATTTGTGTGTTTATTTGTGGGGAATTGAATTTATTATTGCAACTATTAAAATACGTATAGTTTTAAAGAGGAAAATGGGAATTCAGGTAACTTTTCAAAATGGTGGTATTGGCCAAAAAATAAGGGTAGTATGTTGGTAGACATATAGTAAGTCTAAGCTAAATTGTAGAGTGTTTCTAAAGATCAGTTTCCGGTGTTTTGTTGCTCATTCCCTGTCTCATTGAGCAACGTTATTGGTCAAAGGTATTGACAAAATATCACGCACAACATGTCGTAAAACGAATGCATTTATACATAGTACTCATTCAATTCGTCGTCAGATTTTGAATTGCCATGTAAAATGCAACGTATATTATTTGTTAGAAGTCCTGCGGAGATATGCATGAGTGGCTATCAATGCCATAAATGGCCAGATATACTTTTGCTTGACTTCCGCTGGCATTCACACTCAACTGTAGAGTGTAGTTGCATTGTTCTAGGAGTAGGCACAGCCATTCAGTTCTGCAGGACAATAGAAATTTTGCTGCACATGCGCAACGAATGTCCACTGAATGACACTCATTCTCAATGGGTATTTCAATGGTACTTTTAATGCTATACGGGTCTACCTAGCATTTGAATAGTATGTTCTCGGTTAGAGATCGCTATTAAACTAAACCAAAACAATTGCAACTCTGCCATTCAATGGCAATGTGCTCAACATTTGAACATTTGCCATTTTGCCAAGAAAACTACTCAGCAAATTTTACCATAAGCCTGTTTTTACAATTTGAACATAAAATTAATTGTTAATTTGTCTAATGCACTGTAGGTATTATGCTCGATGTAATTACTTTTTTTGCATCCGATAATAAAACTAACAGAAAATGGGGTACGGTGGAATGAGATTAATATTTTATAATATTATTTCGAAATAAGAATTAAGCTATATAGGGATACGGTAAGATAAGAGATAGTCTCTTTGTCTATTTTGTTTAAAACAAATATTTAAAATTGTGTACTTAGAAAATGTTAAAAAGAAATTAATACTTCATCTTTAACAACACTGACAAAATCCCAATATTGATTTGAGTTCATTAATGTTGGACAATGAGAAATATAAATATCGAGTTTATGATACTCGGACATCCAAAACAAACGAGTTCTGTAAGGTGTTGACTTCATGGCATCAGAATAGTTGTGCTTTCAATACTATAACGTTCCCCCCAATCCTCTACCCTAAAATAATAATATAATAATATAGTTTAGGTTCTTTTTGCTGAATACTTGTTATTGTGAATATTGTTTTTGAAACTTTATTAATATGTGGCAGAACAATTAAATAATTAGAAGCGTAAATGTATAGAAATGTTATTCTATTCTTGACTTTTCTTAACGCTTTCAATGCTGAATGGAGTTTTAGCATGACAGGGTATATTTTAAGTATAATAACAAACAAATATAATAAAAAGTCGCCATAAACTTAAATAAACTTAATTTTCTTAGGGTGTAAAGCACGAAGTAAATGGAATTCGCTTTAATTTAAATGTGTAGTAATTTCTAGAAGTAGTCGACGTTTTTTTTATAGTTATATTTGAAAATCTTTGTGATTTTGTGTTCTTCGTCCGCAGCCTAGACAAACACACACATGTGCACACGCACATATACAGGCATGTTTTTGCCCACTCTCACACACGCATATGCAAAAATAAGCTATCAAACGATTGATCCACCAATGCCTTAAAGTTCTCTAATAGCACTGTCACTAGAAAAATGAAATGAAATGATAGCTACAATTTCCATATTCACACATATGTAGCTAACCGACCACAATTTCATTCTTGAATTCTAGATAATCCGTTTGAAAAAGTCGAAGAAGCTGTGGATCAAACATGGTTATACTCATTTTACTCCAACGAAACATTTTAAGTAGTTTCATATATTCTAGATCAAATTCATTATTTTTTAGCTAGCAAAAAACTTGAAATTAAAAAGCTATTGGTCAAATTATTTTCGCTCAAAATGAAAACCAACAAAGTAGCTATGGAGCACAATCATTTGTTCAATGAATTCCATATTAAATAGGAATTCATAGTATAATATATCTTTAATAAATTCCTGATATACTTTTCGCTAAATACCCGGAAAATTCTCTTGTTAAGATAGAGGAACGTATCTGAAGAGTGTCTCTTTATCCTATCGTATTCCAATTACTTACAATTGATATATTTATGTTCATCATTTTGGCCTGTACAAATGGTTACTTGTTCGAGAACATCAAACGAAAGTAAACCGAAAGACCACCAAGCCAAATGAATTTTCCGCTTTGATCCTGCCGTATCGAGGGTCCTCATTGTGCGAGTAGTTGCTAATCGCACCAGGTGACGGATGCGTCGGTTTGACAGAGAGAACACCAAGTGTACTGTGCCGAGTATGGGCGGCACACCCGAAGTGACAAGAGAATAGTTTCGAGGTGTCTCTTTTCGTACGATGGGCATTGTGAGAAAAGTAGCAGTTTCCTTTCCTTTTTTTCTAGCCTACAATTGTGATTTTGGGTGTGCGTAAATTTTAGACTACGTGTTGAACCTACGTTTTTGATGGGCAACGCAACTGTTAGCCAACGTTTGCCCTGCTTTTAAATTTGCCGGCATCGTTAGTTTGGACCACCGGCACTGCTTAAAACGAGAAAAAAAACTATATCATTTGTTGCCTCGAAAGTAGAAGTTATAAACCATTTTTTTATTAATCCTCAATTCACCTAATTTACTTTTATTTTAGTAAATGTGAAATCATTCATCTGTTGATCTCAATGTTAGTTGGTTTCATCAAGATCCACGCCAATTTTCCATGCTCCTCCCTCTTAGGATTTCAGTATAAGATATACAGACAGATCCTGTAGATTTTTATAGATATTCATACTCGTACTCAGACTACTACACACATGCACTGACACATTAGCGTCGAACACGTCGATGACTGTATCCCATTTGCGACGGTTGATTGGTTTTCTAATAGGCTCTGAGCTGGCTGCGTTTTGCTAGCAAATTGATTCGTTGCACTTGGCTGAAATTCAATTATGAGCTCATCTGCACATGAAAGTCTTTGCGTCGAGTCAGATGGCTTGTTTGTTTTTGCCAATGTTCCAGGTGTTTGAGCAAGAAATTCCAATTTTTCCGGTGGTATTTTTGTCGCATCATTTATTGCTGATCACAATTAAAAAGGTGTATAAAATAAAGAAAACTGCTAATATTCGATATGTAATCAGCTATGTCATCCACTTTAATTATAATAAAATTCGGTCTCGTTGTAGGTTAACAATATAAATATCGGATATAAATGATATTTAATGATGTAAGTCAACCATAAGTCTTATAATTTTGGAGATATATATTTGGGAAGGCTTTTGATCATAAAATAATCAAAAATGTGGGATCCAATGATACATATTCAGATTTCATGATCGTTTATTCTTGAATTAAATTAACTTAATCAAATATTAAGATGTGTGCAATTAAATTCAAAATCAAACACAAAGAATTTCTTGATCACTAAGATTCTATACATAAAGAATGTGAGAAAGTACGATTCTTCAAGTATATTAAGTACATTACGAAACTATGTCTGTATATGAGGGGCTCTCAAATTAAATGCAGCGTATTGAAACTGGAGATCGACATAAAGATTACAACCGTTTTAGCATGCTAGTGTGTGTATTTTTGATTGAGTGCTGTGTCAGTTATAACTGTTATAAAATCCTGTATAGGCAAATTTTCTTTTCTATGTAGGGAGTGAATTATGGCCTGAACTCTTTAGAATACATTTTAGAGCTTTATTTAAAAGCTGAATTGAATGCGTATACTTAATAACCTTTGGATTCTATTATATCATGATCTGTGATGTGACCTGAGGCCAAAGTCTGGAAAAATGAATTTGGATACAAAATTAAAATCGTAACGAATCGTTAAAGTCCAGAAAACCAAACGGTTGCTTAATATGTAAATATATTATACGATTGTTTTCTGTCAAGTGTACCGGGTAAACACTTTTAAAAAATAGCAGCAAATGGTCAAATGAACATAATTAAACCAGGCTGGCAGCTCAATAAAATTTACGCTTTTCAAGTTCATTTCGCATATTGAATATCTCTCAAAAGCAGAAATTTTCTGGTGAATTGAAACTTGTATTCGTCTATTCAGACAAAGAAGACTGAAATAAAACATTTGTGCAATTGAGCAATTTAGTCGAATTTGAAGACAAATTGAATAGTGCATAAAAATTACAATTTTCACAGTCTGTAAGGGGACTTTATAGATTCTTTAGCATTAGTGTTGGTTCTTTCTGGTTCGATTTCGCAGAGTTTAGCTTTGGTTACTTTAAAACATGCCAGAGAAAAGTGTGCCTCGAAACATGAGCATAAGAATAGAAGAAGTACAATACAAGTATATCGGCTAGCTGTAATAATACATCGTCACCCATTTGGAACAAATTGATTTTCTCTTTTGGGCGACAAAGTCGACCAGAACACTGAGAGTGTCGCATTTCAGGCTACGTGATCTTTGTACCATAATTAAGAATACGTAGGCTCATGCGTTGCAAATTGGAAGTAGATACAAAACATCCCAGTTGGGATCGTGTGTACTCCAGAGCACACGTGTGTAAAGGCATCTCTCTCCTTTGAAACTGTGCACAATGGCATCCTTAACCGTCAATATCTATAGGTAGGAGGTACACACACACTCTCTTTTTGTCATTGGCGTGTATGTTATCTTTTGTGTGGGCGAGACATCGCTTACGGATTTTGGGACTTGTCACTGCCACTACTGACTGGACTTTTTGACAATTATTTATTTTATTTCTCCGAAATCAGCCTCTGTTAAATCAATTGGTTCCAAATCGTTGCAATTGAATTGTGCGGACTTGGTCGTTTCGTTTCAGCTGTTCGACACGAACTATTTGAAATTTTATGCTCATATTACTTCTACAAGTTTGCCTTAAATACTGATTTCAGAGTTGGTTACACGTTTATTCAGCGCAATTTAAGAAAAATACCGAGAAAATCGCAATTTTCACGATGATTCTAATTTGCCTCTTTCTTCAAAGACTTAATTTGAGGACTATAAACATACGTACTCAATTACAAGTGTGGAATAGATGCACTTAAAATTCACAGTGTTGGCTGTAACAATTGTCGTTGAGAACAATTCAATTTAGATTTTAATTCAGAAGACAAGTCTTGCTTATATTCATATCTTATAGTCGAAATAATTAATTCTTAATTATATTAAGGTGTTACTTACTATAAATAGTCAATGTAACTACGTTCACAATTTCAAAAAGAAACCGTCTCCATTCAGGGCATTCATAATACTGAAATATTCTATAATTTAGGTATGGTCAGACGACTCCCTACAATCTCGAGTCTAGACGCCTCCGTCTAGACAAGTTTAGTGATGAATAGGGATAGATCGAATTGACTCTAGATAAGGGATTCAGGCATACTGACACATAAAATATTTGCACACAGAAAATATAGCAATTCATGCTAATAATTTTTGGAACAATTTTCCCTCAATTTTGTGGCTGACTGTCTAGCGTCTAGACTATAGACGAATGATTTAATGACTTTGGGTCATGTCGTTTGACACAGGGCTAGACGGATGATTTGACGACTAGGCAGACAAACGCGTCGAAATTAAATCGTCTGTTGATAGTAATCAAGAGTGCGTGTACTTTATAGAACGAATTTTTCTGAAATAATATATACATACACCTAGAATCACCTCTACCAATCCACGATATTTTTTCTGAACGTACATTTCGTGAATGTTTTCTCTTAATGTTTGTATTTTGATATTTTACAATTTTTTGCTTCTTTCGTTCTTCATTCTGCATTTGTTGACAAACACACATGTTATATGTATATTTATCAACACGCATTGTTGACTTGCAAGTAGTCACAAGGATAAAAGTGCGTTTATTTAGGATGACTACGGTATCCTCAAAGTCTATACAGGTGGTTCATATTTACCGACAAGTAAACCATCAATTAGGACTATGGAAGCGAAAAATTTGAGATAATTCTATTTGCGCTGAATGGCTCAGTGCTTTGCTGTGTTATTAGCCATCAATGTGTTGCCAACCTGTATTCTGTTTGCTTTGTGACATTTTTATTTATCCGACCAGCTAAATACGAATGTCATTGATTTTGAATATAGCTTTCTTTCATTTACAGGAACCAATATAACAACTTCTGTATCTCAATAATGTACAGTTTGGAAATAAATTCATAAGTTGCAATGAGTAGTAGGGATAAATTTGTTCACTAGAACAGGAAACCATTTTCATTGCATTTACTTAACCCCTCGCTATTTATCATTCGATTCATGATCTTAAATTGAGGACAATTTAGTGCCGACCGTAGACTCGTTACAGGGTTTCACGTAATAAATGTTAATTAATTGTCTGCGCAAAGAGCACATCTAACTCTATGCTCAGATTCAACCTAACACAACATAACGATGACACTTACGTGGTGAAATCCGTTACAAGTTGCCAGGTAGATCTTTTACCTGCTATAACCCAAAATAGGGGTTGCAAACGCGGTTGGTGGTGGCTAAAAATGGTATAAAAGCCGAGCATTGCAACAGAGGTGTATCATTCTCAATTTCGATCTTGCAACGTTCAGATCACCACCGAAATAATATTTTCAAAAATGTTTGCCATCAACGCAACAACTTATAGTCCAATCTCCAAGTCTTCCCAGAAGACATCGGCTACTGGAGCCGTCGTCAACCTGAAGAAGCTCCTGAAAACAGTTAAACGTATATTCGCCCACTCCAAGCCTGAGTCAACACAAACAGCCGAGATTGCTGCCGCATCCTCGTGTCTTACCGAGGAAGAATTCCAGAATTTGTTGAACGAGCAAATGGAAGCCAGACAAATCGCGCTGTGCTAGTTGCAATAGACTTATGAAGTTACAAAAATTCTGTGATGGGACTTGAGACTCCAAGGTCACTAAAGGAGTTCGACGGCTTTACATTTACATCTGTGATGGCGAGACTACGAGACTGACAGCAGCCTTTGCTTTACTCACATCTGTGTTATTTTACAATTACAACAAATAACAACATTTTTTAATGAAATAGTTTATGTACATTATCATTGTCTTCCATTAGCTTTAAATATTGTCTTCCATGCTTAGTTATAATCTATAAATAAAAATTCTACTTTGTGGAAATTATTTTGTTTTTATTATATTTGCGGCACTAAAGCAATTTTTCAGAGCTTAAGGATGAATTTCAATAAATCTTAGCTTTACCAATGTAATGCTTACAAGACTATGAAATTATATTTTTTAGAAATGTAAACTGTTAGATCTTAAAGAATTACTACAGTCATTTTAAGTCCATAAAAAAAAATATAATACTTTAAATTAATACCCTCTTTTGTTTTTTTAGCCGGAAGGCCTAAGTTACTCTGGCTTTATTACTGTACTACATTATTTACGTTTTAGATGTAAATAAAATAAAATAAATAATTAGCATTCATAAACCAAGTTATTATGTTGCTTTTGAACTGTGTGTGCCGTGAATTACACAAATATTGAAAAGATGTTTAATGCGAGCTACTTCGAAATCGTTAAAGTAACTTTTCAATCATTACAAATGCATTTTTATTTGGAAACTAAATACAATTTTACAATATGAAATGAGCAATATTGAAAAATTGCATTTGTTTGAAAATTTTTGTAACGTGAATAGATTCTGATTTTCAAAATCATTTATTATCACAACGAGTTAGCATGAGACATTAAAAATCGAGCACAGGGGCTCTTAAAATAAAATGCAATTGATTTATTTTGAATTTTAATATTTAAAATTTATGATTAATTACTTTGGCCCAGAATAGCAACCTCTGCTTATAAACGGAATGAAATTTATTTTGAATTTATAGGTTGAACTCGGAAAATAATGGCTTAGTAGGTATAAATTGGATTAATAAAACTACCTCCAGATGACACTGCAGAATCATTTGCTGGTTACCTTCTATAATTGGTAATTAATGTGCGAGGGTAAAGATCTTGTTGCTCCGTTCTTTTTAGACTGAACTAGACCTTAAGATTTCTCTCTCTCTCTCTCTCTCTCTCTCTCTCTCTAACTATATATCTTTCTTTTGTGATGAAATATTTACGTTGCAAACAAGGTACCTAGTTTGATATTTTACCTGCTAGAGCTAAGAATAGGGGTTGCAAACGCCGTTGGTGGTGGCTCAAAATGGTATAAAAGGCGAGCATGGCAGTCATGGTGTATCATTCTTAGTTCAAATCTTGTAACGTGCAGATCACAGCAACAAAGAATATTTTGTCAAAATGATTGCCAACAACGCAACAACTTATCGTGAAATCTCCACCAAGGCTTCACCGAAGAGCTCATCAACTGGTGCCGTCGTCAACCTGAAGAAGCTACTGAAGACAGTTAAACGAATTTTCAACCACTCAAAGTTGGAAACTCCAACAGCAGCCGATGTCGATGTAAAATCTGCTTGTCCCACTGAGGAGGAACTCCAAAATTTGTTGAACGAACAACTGGAGACAAGTCAAATCGCTCTATGCTAATTGCAATAGACTCCTGAAGTATTAGAAAAATCTGTGATGGGACTGGAGTTTGGCGCTGATGAAAACCTACAACTCCATGGTCTATAAAGGAGTTTGATGGCTTTAAATTTGAATCTGTGATTGCGAGATTAGGAGACTGATTGTTTTTAGTTACCTGGAGAATGCTTTAACTCAGCTCTTGCAATTGTTTCAAGAAATTGATGAATTTAATTATTATTAAAATAATCAATGTAAATAATTTATATACATAATCATTATCTTCCATTAGCTTTAAATATTTGTCTTCCATGCTTAATTATAAAAAAAAATAAAAAGATATTTTGTACATAATTCACTTGTTCTTTTGCGATTGGCGTTCTTCGACTTATCATAAAAAATAATAGAAAATTAATAGTAGTAAAAGTATCTGACAGTAATATTTAATATTGATTATACAGTGAGCTATATGAAGTGTTTATTCAACTTTATTTGTTTAGGAATTCTGTTTTTTTTTTTTCATTCATTGCAGTTTATAAAGGTATAGTTTTCATTGGCATCTTTTTAATTTGTTTATGTATAGGAATAAGTAAACAAGAATAATGAATAATTTTTCTATAATGCAGATACAATCCATTTTCTACAAGAGTCTTAAGAAGACCTCCTCAGGACAAAAGTTGATCGATATTGAAATAAGCTAAATCTTACAGATCCCACATTGTGGTTATTTCCCTTGGCCGATTAATTAATTATCCTCAGTATTTAGATTTTCGTATACCTACATATATTTTATGTTTTATTATTTTTTTTGACAAGATGAGATTGGATTCGACATATCGCAAGGTATTTTTTTTAAAAAAATTTGGGTCAAAACTTTTTCCCTTCTTTACCATTATTGCGACATGGAATTATTTAAAAAAATTTGCGTGCTTGTGATTTGGTGCTGCTAACTTATGAAAATATACTGCAGTGTACTGAGATGCTGCAATTTGGTCACACGTGACACGCAGGAACAGCTGACGCACTAATATATCGATAGGACGATAACTTCCATCCTGCCCGCCAACCAGTTTCATAGCCGTTCAATTGAACGCCAAGATATGTATTATCAGCGAACATAATAATGCAAATTCTTTTGTTAAAACGGTTTATTTACTTCAACGCTTATATTAAAAGTTTCATTAACAGTATACATTGAATATAATTTATGTATATGTAATATTCAATATATGTTTAAGTGCACTTGAAGTTTGTTTTCGTTATTCTTGTGTCGTTTGGGTGTTCTGAGTTACGAGTAGTACTGACTATTACCGCGTTTGTTAAAAAAGATGTTTCGAGTACAACAATGAAGTTATGTAGGAGTATCGATGTAAGTATGCAATTCTCTATAGGGTATGTAAGTAGTTTGTATAGTAGTTTGAATGGGAGCTTTAGTTTTGTGAATGCATGCATATTGTATAGTTACAGTATCCACCAGTGGCATTTAAGTCTGTCAGTAGTTGTTGATAAAAAAAAAACATATATAGTAATAAAAGTAAATGGCAAGACGCAACTTACAACGGAAGATTTTCGAATGGAAGCCAAGTTTTTGGGAGGGGGTAACGGAAGAGACACATATTATACATTTATAAATAAATGTATAATTTGTATGTGTGTGCATACATATGTTTCATTTCATTTGTTTTAGCTAGTGAATTTAATGTTGATTTTGCCAGGAAAACGGATAATTTTTACTTTTCGTATAAGTTAGTGAAGTTTCGTTAATTGTGCAATTATCTAATATAATAAGTATTAAACCAATGGAATGCTGGCCAATTGTTATCTTTTTAAAAAATGCAAGTGAAGCCGCACCTCTGCTCATTGCAGAACGAACCAAAAGAGCAATCACAGGATAATCACTGATAATCGACAGAATCGCTGTCCAGCACCGTCGAGGATACCTGCGAGACGCGTCGATGCCAGTAGTCCTGATAGCCCGATTCGTATGGTGCAGCGGAGCGCCACGGTGGCCATTTCAGCTATTCCTCAACAATGTCCCACACCATCAGCGAAGCATCTGTGCCGCCCACTGTGATGAGCGTGTGGTCTCCGCACAGGAAGCGGACGCAGGCCAGCATGCCCGAGTAGACTTTCGACTCGTGGAACTCGGCGCGCGGTGAGATGCAAGGATACCTAACAAAGACAAGTGTGTTTGTTTAGTGGTTTAATGAATTATTAAATAGTTAATTAAATAGCTCACCTGTATAAACGCAGATAACCCTCGGCATCGCCAGATGCTAGCATGTCGTGAGCTGCCGATCGACTGCAGGTGGCTATGATGGTGTTGGTGCTGCTGTAGTAGCGATTGCTCCACTGCCCCGCCACCAAGAAGCCCACAGTGCAATTGCTGGTTAGCCACTTGACGTCCTTCATGGCAATGGGACTGCGTTCCGGCGATAGCGACTTGGCATCCCAGAACAACAGGTCGAAATCAATGGTCACGGTCTGCACAAAGTTGCCGTCCATGCTCCAATCCAAGTGTGTAAGCGGCTGCGAGCCACGTATCTTGTTCACCTTCTTGTAGGAGAAGCCGTCGCGTGACACGCGGAACAAATAGATGCTGCCGTTCTGCGATCCCATGGCAATCATGTCCCCAACTAATGAGGAAGTCAAGGAAATACACGTACAGAGGGAGTGGACGCAATAAAGGAATACTGGTAAGTGCCTTACCCTGATTGTAGGACACACAGTTCAAAGGTGAGCCGCAAACACGCAGTGTCAACATCACCGAACCGTTGTCACAATTGATGACCAGCAAGTGGCCCTCTGTGCTGCCGGCAGCGAGCGCAGTGCCGAATGGATGGAAGGCCAATGCCACGCACTCGTAGCCGGTTTGAATGGTCCAAATGAGTTTGTTCTTTCGCCACAGTGCTACGTGCTTATCGTGGCCAGCCGTGGCATAAAGCTCGTCCTCGGGATGGGCGGCCAGACCCCACAGTTGTCGCCCGTGGCCGAAGACAACCTGTGTGAAGCGACGCTGCAGTGAGCCCTCCAAGATGTTGTTCCTCGTCGTGCCCACATAGATGTTACCATCGTTGCGACCCGGTCGCTGCGGATAGATGGTCCTCACGCCGCCCGCAGCCTCAGGCAGCTAACGAAGCAGAACAATGAGTAAATGTGGCAAGAATTAAAAACAATATAAGTACCTTTGTATCGGCGATTTTCTTGTAGTTTTGAAGCGAGTCCCAAGCGGCAATCTTGCGATCCTTCTCGCCACCGGAGAGCAGCGTGCCTTCGCCCAGCATGATGAGGCAGCCGATGCCCTTGTTGTGTGCCTCAAACTCGGTGCGCACGAAATACGCGCCGTCCGAGTCCACGGAGTAGATGGTAATGAAGCCATCGGAGTCGGCGGTTATCACATCGCCATCCGGCTCAAACTGCACGCTGGTGATATGCGAACGCGATGGCTGCTTCACAATGTCTGTGCGCTCAAAAAAGCCGTCCTTGCGGCGATGCCAGAATGCCAGATGGCCACGTCCATGGGTGATGATCAGATTATCATCAAGCGGATGAAAAGCGGCGCCCGAGAGTCCCTCTTGCAGAGTCTGCAAATGACGATTATTTCAATATTGTCAGGAGAATGAGGTTAGGTTATGCTACTTACTGCAACCTTGCCCAGCAAGTGACCCCATTGCCACTGCCAGACCGACAAGATGCTTTCGCGCCCACTGTCCACGGCCAGAATGTAACTGCCGCCATTCTGGAAGTAAGAAACATATGTGATTTAAGGGATGGGTGGGAAAGCGAAGTAGATGGATATATTATAAAATATATCGGGGATCTTCTGATATTAAACAACTAACGGTTAGGCACAACGATATATTTAATTAAATAGATGAACAGATAGCTACATAAGCCTGCACATAAAAATAAAACAAATAAATAAAAGCGAAACAATAATAAATAAACAGCTACAATACTATTGCTTTAGAAAGATCGAAATAGAATGTGATTGAAAAAATAAACGATATTCTTTTACATAATAAATACACAGACTATCCATCTAAAGGCAACAGCGAGAGAAACGCATATTTCTTAATCATGGCTCAAATGTTAGACAAATGAAAAGGTGCTCGAGGTACAGGTAGAAGTATTGAAGCATTACCAGTTGGGAGAAGGCCACAGCTGTGACGCCAGTGTCCAGCTCGCCCATGCCAAAGACGTAGAGTGTCTGCAAGGACTCTGTGCTCCAGATGCGCACATGCGCCTGCGACTTGCGATCGCGTCCTGCCTTCTGTCCTGAGGCCACCAGTTCGCGTGACGGATGCACGTCCATGCTGAGCAAGAGAAGAAGTAGAGTAGACGTTGGCCGCAGGAAAGGAAATCACTTACCACATGATGTCCTCGGTGTGTCCGATGTAGTGACGCTGTGCATCCTCTTCGCGATCGAACAAAACGGCCACTGCGGCCACATAGTAGAGCAGCTCTCCCGTTGGCAGCACCCACAAGTTGCGGCGTGCATCGATGCCTCGATAGCCGTGACTAAGCAGAGAACAAGATAAATATATTTTTAATAGTTTCTAGAGGGAAGACTGAACTAACTATCAGTTCCTGTGCTACTTACACCCATTGGAGCTGAAGCTTTTTGTCTGGCGGCGAGTTGTCTGCCGGTGCATGGTGGACTGGGGGATAGAAGGTGCGCCGCAGGCCCCGGATGGTCACCTTAGTGGGCTCCTCCTTCATGATGTCCAGCATGGTGTACTCGCCATTGGGCCGTAGTATCTCACTCTCGGGCGCGTACAGAATGCGCGGTCGACTCTTGCTTCTTGGGCGTGTGCCACGCAACGGAACCTTGGGCAGCTCCTCCGTGGGCAGGATGGGAGCGGCGGCCACCACCGAGGGACGCGAGCGAGAGCGACGTATTGGGGAGCCGGCAATCAAGGCTGTGCCCGTGGCCAAATAGAATGTGTCCACGTCGGCGAACTCATTTCGCAGTTGCGAAAAGCTGCGCACCTAAAGGAGAACCAAATGCTCGCATTGAAGTGCTTTCTCCACTCATGTAAGTTGATTGTATGGGTTTCAATTAGTGCACGTTAATCAAGTTATTACAATGGTGTGGGAAGGGCAGAGCTTACCTCCTGGCCGGTGCCCGTGTACATTTTCTTGGCGCCATTAATTTTGAGCACTTGACCCAAATCCTCGAGCACTTCCTCAAACGGCTGCGAAGTGCGTAGGTTCAGTAGAACGCGACACTTGAATGAAGAAGCCGAATATATGTTTAGATTGAGACACAAACTTCTAACTTAATATTATATACACATTACACATGTAAATAAACATATATTATATGAGTTTCGATGGCGCTGATAAAGTAAAGGGTCAGCGGTGATTGTATTTATGACTGTGTAATTAGTCTCAGCCATAAAATGTGAGTTATTAGGGCATTTGCTAATATGAGCACTATTAAGATATAGACTCAGTATGTGTGTGTTTGTGGCACCATTGACTGCGCTCGTTGACTTTTCAACACTTTGGGGGCTTGCGACAAAATTTAACCGTGACACGCAACTTCCGCTGGCCCGGCCATGACTCTTTAAGTTTCTACGCAAAACTTTTGCTGGCAACAAATATTTATAATTACGCTCAACACTCACACACGTACACGCAGTGCACAGATGTACATACATATGTACATAATTCATACATACGAGTGAGTCTATGTACGGCCCACAATCCGAGGCTGTGACCCACTTTGCGTTTTATTTCAATGCTTAATATTATTTGTTGTTGCAGGGGCGTGGCCGGGTGAAGAGGGGAGCAGGTCAGGGTGGTTGGACGATTGCAGGCGGCATTGTTTGCCATCTACTTGTTATTGTTCGTGTTGTTGCTGCTGCTGCTTGCTGCGACGTTCCTGTTGTTGTTGTTGTTGCACTTAAGCTTTTGCGCTCATAATTGGATGCAGACGCCGCATCTTCCTTCCCCACCTCCCAGCCCATCTTAAGCTGCACCCGCGCCAGATAAACGATACGCATTGTTGCATTTGTTGGCTAGGCCAACAGTAGTTTCAAGCCTGCAGCTGGTTTGTCGCTTGCCGCCTGCTGCCTGCTGCTTGTTGCTTGCTCCATTCTACTGCTGATGCTGCTGCTGCTGGTGAATCGCTTCGAGTATGCAACTTGAGTTTTAATGACCTTCGGGCCTTAATAAATGTCGTTCACGCATTAAGCTATTGCTGCATCTCCTGCTGCATTCCGGCATTCCTGAATTTCCCCCCATCCCCGCCTGCATCTCCTTTCGTCGGCTTGCATTAAATTAAAGCAGCTGGCATAAAGTTTATCTGGTCTCGTCCTTGCGACAATTGCGGACAGTGCAAACTTTGCGATCCTCCTGCATGAAACGGGACTCTAATTTATGTATTTAGTTGGCATTCACCCGAAAGACGCACGCCTAATGGTTTTATATCCCTGCTGAGTGCTGGCCTGCTTTTCAGATACTTCATTTCATTTCGTTCTCTCTCATCGCCCCTGATTCTCGACCTAAATGCTCCCAGGTTTGCATTCGCCATCATTTTCCGTGTGTGTGTGTTTAGTTTTGCGCTCGCATTATTTTAAAACTTTAACTTTGCAATGCTTTTTCGCAGAAAATTATGATTCAATGCATAGAAATGTATTTGCGAACTAAAAGTCTTCAGTTTGATCCCGGAAATGTTGTTAAGCCGTCCCATGGGTCGTATGCGTAATGAAATTATTTCCCTCCACTTTCTGACTACTCAGATAGTAGTTTATAAGTTGAAAGCACAAATAAGTAAATATATTTTCATATGCCAATAAAACATTTCAACCTCACGTCTAGTCGAGTCTGATGTTAAGAGTTTATGTCAGCTGTGTATATTGCACATATTATTTGTAGTAAGTGGATAAACGTGGATAGCAAAACGAAAATAAAAATATGCATAAAATCAGCAATATTGATTAAAAACGGAATAAAATTTATTTCAATCATTTGCAATTATCTTACTTAAATATATAATTTGATTGGCTGCACAATTCAATACAGAATATAAAATTTTCATAGTGCGCTATTCTGCAGGATATCTGCAAGTCGTGTTTTGTCAACCGACTGCTTATCGCTTCATATTGTTTCAATGGGCCAAACTCTTTCTTGGCCATCACATGTAAACAATACATTACGAACAAGCCTTTCTGGCTTCCAGGTCGACTTTTATAGTCATCAATTTGATTTAGGAGAAGGTCCTAAAGAAATGGTCAAACTGTACCGTGTTCCATTTACCGTTGACCATTCGCCATTTACCATTTACCATTTAGTGCAGCTGGCCATAATGGTCGTTATGTGGGCTGAGCCAGTTGGCGCGGCCTAGCTCCTGTTCTGCTCGGTCTCTGCTCGGCACTATTAATCACGATTTGTTGATTGTTTATCAAATCGAAACACCTGAGACAAACTCGTGCTCATCGAGAGATCTGTGAGTGTGAGCGAAGTCGGTGTTTCTCTAATTTATTGACTTTTTTACTGCACTAATTAGACCAAACAAGCTGCCATGAATTGTGCTCAATTAGCTGTTATTTGGCAAGTGCAAGAAATGCTCTAAAAGTTGAACAATAACAACAACAACAGCAACAACTTATCGATGTGCAAACTCTGCATTAATTATGCATGAATGTCGCTTATTCAAAGTCCCAGCAGCACCTATCTGAGCGTGTGTGTATTCAATTTGCATTGATTCAATCGAAGATGCTGCCTGAAGAGCAGTTTGAGTAGGCGAGGACAGACAAGAGAGCCTCAAGATGTCGAGCACTCAGCGGGCACTTGGTTCGTTGGCTACATATATGTATGCATACCGTATAAACAAATATAATTATGTGCGCAAATAATTACATTACGTTGCTGGCTTCAATCACGTGACCCCAAACAAATGGCATTTGTTAAGCCAATTACGTGCACTTTTGGAGCAGGAGCCGGGCCGGGCCGCACGGTAGACAGCAAACAGCTGCCGGAAGGAAGCCAGCACGGACGTATTTGTCCATTTCGCAGATTCGCAGTCATATGCATGTGTGCGTGTGTGCAACGCTGACTGTGTGTGTGTGTGTGTGTGTGTATACATGTTTGTGTGGGACGTCGAAGTATCACAGAGGCAAACGACCACAGCTGCATGAATTGGACATTTTCAACATTTTTTAAAGAGAGATTGCAGCCAATGTCTGGGATCACCTCGTGCTTGATTCCATTTCTCTGTGACGTCAAAAACATGCACAGTTTTGCCTTTTTCTCTTTCCTTTTTTTTTTTGTGTATAAATAACTTGTGCTCCTTTAGTTGCTTTAGGTCGGTCCTTCAGCACTGAACGGAACGCAAGAATTCCAATAAAAATACATGCATAAAACAAAAGGACGTTAAACTGCCAAGAAAGCGAATAAAAAGACTGCCCGACTGAGAATATACGCTGTGGACAAAGATGTTTAGTACCTCATATATTCACTACAAAATATAGTCGACGCGCAACTATTTAAGCTCAACGCAAATTACATTTGATTTAGGTTTTAAGTCAGAGCAAAGCGCTGCCAACAATATGACCAATGAGACATACTTGCAGGTGTTGCTGCTTGCAACAAAGAGCGAGGCAGCTGTAACATGTATACGGCAAGATTCATTTGCATAGCAACTGACAGAAAGTTGAAATTTGATCAATAAAGTACCATAGCAAACTTTGAAGGGCCGAGCACACTGCAAACTTCAACTATGTGTTTAGTGAGGAAGAGAATAACCGACTTACAATGTTAGTCGCCTCGCAGACGATCGATAGTCCACGTCTAGTCGTCTCAAGGGATCATGGCTTGCAACATGGCTTGGCTTGACTTGCTTGCAACGCGGCTAAGCTGCTACTGCTCGCCTGGGACGCTTTGTGTTTGCATTCATTAAGGCCATGTGCTTTTAAGCCAACACAATTGAGTTTATGTCTCTCTCTTTCTCTCTCTGTGTATGTGTTGCCACCTTTGTTATTGCTGCTCGTCTTTGTTGACTGTTCAATACGCCTGCGGAGCCCGACAACATGTGTATGCAAAAGTGCAAAATGAACCAGTTTTTGGCAGTACTCAGACTCAGACACACAGCATGCCGACATTATGAGTGAATAGTAAAATTGATCAGACGTCAGCACGATACTTTGTAAGCTCGACATGAGATTGCAATGCAGCACGTTGCACTTTGCTGCGGCAGTTTACTGTTGCCAAATATTATTTATCAGCCGAAAGCAGAGAGCACAGTGGAGACAGCCGACAACTCACACCCAATCCACTCACATGCAAGTCGCCAATATCGAGAATTGGAAGTAGCATGCCATTATGATGCCACAGCAACGCCACGCAACAGTGGCATCCACAAACAAACAAACACACACACACACGCACACACACTAGCAAGTGCTTGAAGAAGTGTATTTGCCACTCGCACTCATACTTTGGTACTCCCACTCAGACTCGTTGTTGTTCTCGTGCTCGTCGTACTCGTAATGCACTCGTTTACCAATTTGCGGGTTTCTCACCCTCTCGTAATTTCATCCTCTTGGGCTGGCAAAATTTTTTGGCAAGCGCTACCGTTGCCCGCCGTTCTACCCGTCGCGTATATGCGACATGTCCTTGGCCTTGGTTGCCTTGGCTTGCCTCGCTTCGCCTCGCCATTGAGCGCGTGCGGTGCAGCGACTTTGCGTCGGGGGCGGAGGAGGCGTTACAAAGTGCTACAATTTCCTATTTACCGCAGTGGTTGTTTGACTTGAATTTGCATTGCAAACTTTAAAGCGATTTGCTTTTGCTTCGTGTTCTCGTAGTCGCAAGTTGGCAAGTGGTGAATGGTCGAGTAAAAGATAGATAGATCATTCTTTTGGTCGTGTTTCATTAGCAAATCACGACACATTTCGGACTTCACGTAGTACACATTTATCTGCACGTGTCCGTTTAATTTCTCCACTTAGAGCACTGACTCATCATCCACTTGTCTGCGGCGTAGGAAAGCGGATTTCTGCAGTGACCTCGGCCTTAGCCGCAAGACGAATGGCCATGGCGGAAAAGATGCATAGCTAACGACGCCGACCCAACGCTGCAGTGGCAGCAACTGACCCCGTGTAATTTACCCATGCAAACTGTAATGTGATGAGGCCCCATGGCCCCAAATGTGCAGCCCACAATGTTACGTTTCTCTCGTTTTTCGTTTTGATTATTCGTAAAATGTCGAAGAGGCCAAAGATTGCTAAAAAATTGAGTTGCACTTAGCGAAATTACCATAAAATGTTATTACTACAGCTGCTCGTCCCGCGGAGTTGAAACCAAGACCAACATCAACAATAACACCAGCAACTGGAACTCCAACAAAAACACTAATGCCGTTGGCAACCTGAGCGTAAATACGCCGAGTCCCAGAGAAAGGCACAGAGCTGCGCAGAATGTTGGGAAGTCGCATGCCAATTCATATTTTGGGCCATTTTTGCTACGTTGTTTGAATTACCACCACTACGGCTAACTACAAAATATTCCGCCTGCAGTGTGTGAAAGGGGGTCGTGAAGGGTGAGGCTAGATTTTTTTGTGTGTCAGCGGAAAACAGTAAATTGGCCATGGCTTCAATTTCTTTCTTGCGGCAGCAACGAACCAACGCCATCGCCTGCAGCCAAATAAAATACAAATTGCAGACAATTGATTTACCATATGATTGGCGAACACTTTTCGGGTTGCGCCAAAAAGTAGGCAAAGGTTAATTGCCGTTGCCTGGGGCCCATTTGAATGTCAAAGTGAAGTGCAGCCAGCTATTGAACTTTGCGCCACATGCCGCTACCGCTGCCGCCGCACTGTGGCATGATAGGAGATGGCATCAGAATGAACATACGCAAAAAGCGTATAAATTATTTCAATCTAAAATATGTGCTATAAAAAAGACAAGTTATAAATGCACCGACTGCCCAGCCGGGCAACCGAATGATTGTGCGGTCATTAAAATAAACTTAATCACGGCGTGAAAAAACATAATTGGCAAAAAGTGCAATAACGTGAAAAATGCGTTTGAAAAAGAGCAAACCGCATCAAATAATGCCGCCCCAAAGGACCTCAAACGCGCATCATATCACCTCATTTTGCGAGGGCAGCTTGCAAATATTGCACAGAAGGAGACATGAAGAATCGATTGAATATAATTTGCGACTATGTAGTTTAAAATTTTTAAATTGTTTACTCTTAATTTGTAAGTATTATTAGACAATTACAAATGAATTATTGTGTCAAACGACTCTCGTCCCAGACTATTAGTTATTTAGTGGTACTGGTTGCATTACATTACCAAATTATTTATGCACATGTCTCTTAATGACAGTAAGTAAGTTAAGCTCAAAATAATCTGTCAGCTGTTGAGGCTTAATGTGTTGCATACAAAAAAACAACACCCTCCCGGTGGACAAAATGAGCAACAATGGCAACAACAACAACAACAGACAGCAATTCAATGCTGCACACAAAAACAAATAAACGTCTGACCATAAAATATTTATTGAAACATGTGCTCGAATAACGACTCAACGAGTATGACTGCGAAGTGTAGAGTGTGTGCTATGGGGAGGGAGGGCAATGGCAGTGAATGGGAAAGTTACCTAGTGGAATGGATTGCTGAACTGAATATTTTAAACACAAACAATCAAAGTTCAAAAGCGAATTTGCCAAAAATTCATTTGTGTTTGACATTCAGGGGGCGACCGACCAGTGAACGATTCGCAACGAGCACTCGAGTATTTGAGTATTTCCGCCCCCTCCCCGTAGATACATGGGATATGTATTTTGTATTATTTGCACATTTTCCTCGATGAATATTCATCACATTTTTTATTGGAACTCCACGAAAAATATCCAAGTCCTGTTTGCAGAGCAATGCTGTGCATACAGACACCCCCCCCCCCCACACACACACACACACACACAACACCCGTGCACACAGAGTACATGTGTGTCCACAACCGTCAGTATATGGAATACTACATATATGCCGGAGTTGGCTTTTATTTAAATATCGATGTCACTTGGAGCATTGCGAGCACCGTGACAATAATAGTAAAAAACTAGGCAGAGTCCAGCAGCTAGCGATTGTCCCACACCTGCTTCGCAAATCAGATGAGATGGCCTGTGAATGCTTTTGCGACGATAAGAGATTGGCTTTGTCGATGCTGTGTGTTGGCTTGTGTTAACATAACATAAATATAAATTTCAATCGCAGCAATTAAATCGTTAGCATGTTAGCGCAACACAGACGCATGCAGCGGCAATTGTACAATAACAAATATGAGTGCCGACAATATTCGAAAATGCGAAAATTGCGAAAATTTCAGCGATTCCGCAAACCGCATGAGATACTATTTTGCTGCGCGTTTTCCTTTTTCCCTGGTTTACTTATTTTTTTTTTTTTTTTTTTTCATGCGCTGTTGTTCCTTTTGCATTTTCCATTTTGCATTCCTGATGACGGACGAAACAATAAATATCGTTTGTACAATGCTTGTCATGTGTGCGAGTGTATGTGCGAGTGTATGTATGTCGAAGTGGATGTGTGTGTGCATTCTTTTCAGAGAGCGTACACAGGGACGGTACTCACCTGCACCGAATGATCCAAATTATTGATGATGCGTATCACCCGACCGGCGCTGCGTTTTATCGAGCCCGATGTGGTCGATAATGTGCCCAAATCCGCTTCCATTATTGAAGGCTTTCGGCTGGCGGGCTTGGAGCCCCAGCCCTGATTTCCGGGCGAAGCGTACCACATGCCGTTCTTTTTACCGTAGCTGGCAGGCTGTGGACACAAGAGAAAGAAAGCGAATGAGTGAGTGAGTGAGTCAGTGGAAGAGACAGAAACGGAGACAGAGACAGGGGGAGACATTGAGGCAGAGGGTGGCAAATAAATAAATAGTAAAATACGGAAAGTCCGGTACGGACTATCTGCATACTCGTTTCGTTTACGAGTGCGCGGGTAAACATTCGCATCGTTAGGGCGACAGCGGTGGTGGAGGCGCCGTCTTTCGTGAAAAATTTCGCGCAAATCTGGAATTAATTAAATTGTTTTGCGGCTCGCACGAAAACAGCGCCATAATAATCGGTCGGACAGCGACAAGCAGTCGATGTGCCACAGACGCCACACTAAAACTTTATGACCAGCACTTGTTCGAGTATGTTTCGTAAATTTAATTCTCCCTTGGACGCCATTTTGCCTTCGATTTGTAGCCGGAGGGGGGAAGCAGGGGAGGGGCTTTTAAGTTGCTCAGAGAGGGACAACTTTTGCGGTCTTCTGGCAAAAGCAAATCAATTATTGTGGATTGCAATCAAATGTTCTTCCAATAATCATTTCATCCCCTCGGCATAAAATTTAAGGTCACGAGGATGTGACAAAGGTTGATTAATGCATATTTCAAAGTTTGAAAATATAATTTATCTCATATGAAACAATTAAATTGAGCCCCAAATAAATAAACAATATGAAAAAAAAAGCTTGTGAAATTTATTTTATATCAAACCAAAATTAATGTAATTTTTTTTTAATTAACTTAATTCGTCGTCTATTCCTTCAGCGTATGTATTATTGAGCATGTTTTTGAATATAACACCTTATATTAGAGAGCATAAAATCTTTCATCAATTTGCTAAGCTTCTGGTTTAAGCGAAATTCATTTTTATTCCAGTGTAGTGAGAGTCACGCTAAGTGATAAATAATAATAAATTGTATTTAAACTAATGGCGTCCTTGTTGAATTTGTTTTCGGAAGTGAATGCTCAATTTTAATTTCTTTATGGCCCCAATTATTTTTCAATTTAATTTAATTTGCCGTTGTGACTACGGTTGGGAGGCCGAGGTCGACATCAACGTCGACGGCGACGTCAACAGCGACGTCAACTGTGTTCGCTTTTCACTTTATTAGATTCCGGAAAAAAGCATACACAATAATTTTAAAAACAAAATGCCGCAGGAGCTTAAGAAACAAAAACTCAAATTGAAATTAATGCAAATTCATTTTAAACTCAATTCTTCAACCAACATTTGCACATTTGCTTTGTGACAGCAGCGCCCGAAAGGCAGACGGATAGACGGACGGACGGACGGATGGACAGACGGACAAACTGAATCCAGTCCGACCTGACCCCAATAACGACTGGTCGCAATATATGCTAAAAAGCTCATACACTCTTAAACATTTATGTGTTTGCACACTATATATGTATTTAAATATATATATATATATATATATATATATATATATTTGAATGTGCATGTATAAATGAATGTTTTTTATATTATCCATATGAAGCCTGTGTGGATTTTCTGGCACAGCATGTGCAGAGGGTTACAATCAAAATCAAGGTTTTTAATTGAAATTGAAATTCAACAAAATGCTAAAATATCGACATCAGACTGTCGGCGTTGACTCTGGGTGTGAATTGGGATTTGTGTCCGGCAGCATCCTGACTCTTTTCATTTTGGTTTTTTTACTCCGCTCTCATAAAGTCAATGCCAGCAATGTGTCCATGGTGGCACACAGAGCCCCAGATGAGTCCTTAGTCCTTTGACCAACAACAAGTTTGCCTAATGTACTCTACGAAAGCAATTAAAAATTCATAAGAGTGTAAGTCCTTGCATTACCATTTTGCCGTTTGATCAAAAATAAAGCGTATAAGCGAATCGAAACAAATCGGGGCAATCGAACAAGCAATCCCAGTGACCTAGACGCCTCCGCCTTGCGGCGAAAGGCATGTAAAACGGCCACTTTAACTAACGCACTTAGCACTAGAAATGTGGCTCGGGTAGCTACTTAGCAAATAGCAGTTTAGCAAAAGCTTAAATTACGCGCTCAATTAAACTTTGAGCAACTCGCAGCAAGCTCAGAGAAACGGGTGTTCCCCGTTCGCAGTTCCCTCAGTTGGAGTGTAACTTCAAAGCCCTTCGTTTGAGGTGCAGCCTCGCAGAAAATTCATTGAAGCCATCAACAACGACAAAACGTCGTACTACAGCAACATCCAACCGAACTTACTCCTCAAACTGTGTGTTGAGCTGTGTCGAACGTCTCCTCAATCTCTTCTGAATCTCAGACGCAGATTTTGGGGTCGCACCCAAGGCCGCATGGCCACATTTTGGGGACATATTTAATATATGAGTGTGTTCGCCTTTCCGCCTTCCCGCCATTCGCCTTCGATAATCGCAATGCTTATTATTGCTCCGGGGTATTGAATTTTTATTGCCGTAAACAAATAAATAGTTAGACAACTGTCTGTAAACAAATAAATTCGCATACTCTATGCTACATGTGAGGTCTAGTCTGCTAGATGTTTTTTTTTTGGTGCTAAATCAACACCTCCCTCTACTTGCCGTCCAAAACAATAGGGTTGTTGGCCTCTTCGGGAAAAGGGTATGTATTAAATGTATGGATGGCGTCATCAAATAAAATAAAACGCTCAACTTAAATAGTTGGATCTTCTGCGTATTCTTAACATGTCTGTCCTTTTATTCCAAACGGTTTATCCTATTAAATGGTCAAAAAGATATTTTAAAATTTTTCGTAGAAATATTTTTTAATGCTCAATGACATTTTGTGAAATTTAGTATATTTTGTTAAATGCAATCCATTTAATCGAATTGGCTTACTTGAAAACATGCGAATATTTTATGAAATGTTAAAAATCTTTTACAAAATTCTAGCTTTCTTGCTAACTAAAGTAACTTTAAAAAGTGAGATTAAAAATTCAATTTTAATTAATTGTAGAGGCAAAAAGAGAAGTTTAGTGTGTTATAGCATGCTTTTTAATTAACTAAACTTGTTGTTTTAATTGTGTGCAGCTGCAGGTTACCCTCACTCTGGACACTATAGCAATGATAAAGTAATCAAAATAGTTACGATTGTTAAAAGTTTGGCTAGTGAGTTACTTATTTCATCCTTAGTTAGTTGAAACTTTGGTTTCAATGGAATAATAATGATATTTGCCATAATATTTGCTCTATTTGACTAGATCTACGAAATGTGTGTACAACAAACTGAAAGTTTTGAAAACATACATATGTACATGTTCGAAGCACCTGCATTTGAAATGCAAATTCCAGAAATTTACGACTATCTTTCATTTCGGAATAACAGGCAGTGAGAGGACAAAGAACCACCTAGTACGAGGTGTACTTATGAGAGAATAACCGCAGAGACGTCAAGTGAAATATTTAAAATTGCGCATACGCCACGTCAAAAAGGCTGGCGCACAGCCTGCACACGTAGACCATTAAAAAACACTTAGAAAAACAACAAAAGTCATTTAAACTTTTTGCCAACTTCTTTTTGCTTTTGCTTTTGCTTTTGCTGGTGCCACTGCTGCACTGCTGTGTGTACGTCAAATGGTTGGAGCGCAAAAAAAGAAGAAATGTGAAATTAAGAGATGTGTGTTGGCGGCGGTGAATGGCGAGTGGCGACTGCCGAGTGGAGAGTGGCAAGTGGCAAGTGAGCGGGCGGATGGTTGAGTGGGTAAGTGGCCTCATTGTTTACACTGAACACTGACCCAAGACTTGGACGGCGATGTGAGCATCACAAAGGGCGAACTTTCTTCGCTATCCTCGTCGATGTACATTTAAGCGAAAGTTTTCCTCCTGCCCGCTGATGAGTTGCTGCTTCGACGACGAGTTGGTTGCCCGCTCTGCTCAAATTGGGAATGGGGATCACTTCGCTTTGCTCTTGCTTTTGTGGGTGCGACTGTTTGCACACTTTAGTTGGCTTTTTATTTTTAATTCACTTGCAGTTGCAGTTTTCCCTAGCAATACCAACAACAACAATAGTAAAACACAGCATTAAGTTAATAATAAATAAACGTAATTTCCTCTCGCCCGCTCAGATGTAGCGCTTAAACTGTTCACGGCATCGGGATGGCTTTTAAAGTGAGTTAATTGAAAGCATTTAAATTTAATGGCACTTTAAATTAGTTGATTGCTCGCCCAGCCAGGTCTTTACTGCACTACCCACTACACTACCCGACACGACACAACACTACACTACACTGCACTATACTACTTATGCAACACCGGATGCCAGCCTGGGTCGCACATTAGATGGTAGCCAGCTTTGTCGCTCAAGCTTTAACTTTAACTATGGCTTTCTATTTATTCTGTTTTCTTTTCTTTGCCCGGGGAGCCAACAGTTTGCTCGTATTTAGCTTTCGTTTCCTTGGCGTTCGCTCAGCGACTGCAGCTAAGTGCCTGAAATTCACAAATCCAAAGGCTCACTTGCTGCGCGACGTTGAGCTCAACGCTGTGCCACACCACGCGATGCCCCTGCCACGCAGTTACGCCACGTTACGCCACGTCACGCTACGTTACGTTACGTTACGTTACGCTATCCGACATTCGCCAGTCGCTGACCAGGTGCCACACATACACATATACACACATATGAACGTATACAAATGTAAATGTAATTGTATGCGTGCGTGTTTCACACGTGTCGCATACATAAACCATATTCAAATTGCCAACACTCGGCGCGCGACTTTATTCACACACTCACACTGTCGCGTGCTTCTTTACGAGTCGTGTTGCGTGCGTGTGTGTGAGTTGTAGTTGTATTTATTTATTGTTTAGCCAAATCAGCAACAGCAATCTCGAGCCGCGAACATTAGCTGCCATTTTGTTGTGTCCGTTTACTGCGCTATTTCGCAGTGCTTGTAATTGCCTCAATGTTTGTTCTTCGGCAGGTCACGAGCACGAGACCACGACAGCGACAACGACAACTACAGCGACAACGACAGCGACGACGACAACAACAACAAAACGTATGCCAAGTCTGTAGTACCGCCACTCGACGCTGAATGGCGCTTCACTCGCAAAAAGCGCGCCAAAAAGTACGGTAGGCATTTTGTTGTTACAGTCGTCGACATCGCATGCGATCGACTGACTGACTGCAAAGCTGTTAACATGCAAACATGCATACAAATAATATGACTACTATTTGATTGGCTATCTAAACATCATATTTACGATATGCTCAAGCACAATCATGTCTCATTAGCCGCTGCACCATCAAGTGCTTTTTGCGCTTTGTCAAGCGTCAGCTGATGCTCTCATACTACCTCCTCCCACTCTCTCAATGTGAGTGGTTTTGGTGTTGTTTCGCTGTTGCTTCGGTCACACTCACGACTCACAAGTTACATTGCCACGCTCTTGGGTTTTCCCACTCACACGCACACACACAAATAGTCGTAACACTCGCTCTACACCATCGACTTTGGCACTTTCGCTCTTTGCCTTTGGCACTGCATTGGTATTGGTTTTGCGTTGTGTTTACGAGTGGAGTGTGCGTGTGCGGGGGGCATGGACATTGCTATTGCTATTGGCATTCGTATTGGCATTGGTAAAGGTATTGGTTTTGGTTTTGGCATGCATAGCAAGCAGAAATTTCGCCCAGAGTGTGCGTCTGTTGTCGTAGTTGTATTTGTAGCTGTCGTTCTCGCTCTAGTTCAAGTTGTTGCTGTTGCTGCTACTAGTGCTGTTCACCGGCAGCGCTGACTGACTGACTGACTGAGTCGCCCGGCAGTGTGGGGCAAAGTCCAACCAGCGCCTCCAGAGCGAAGGATCCCATAGAGTGGGCTAGGTCCTGGGCCTGCCCCTCTGTAAGTTGATGTGGTAGTTTAGCTTATTGCTTTTCACTTTGAAGTGGCTTTATATGGATATTTATTACCATGTCGGTAGTATTTGTGTTTCGCTTGCAAGTAGCACGTACTCTCAGCAATTTCCCCCACTCCTCCTCCTTGGCACCTCATCTTGTATATAGCATGTCGAACTCCCACTCCATACATTGGGGTTTTTCGCTAGTTTTTCGCTTTGATATCGTTGCCTACGGCCATTCTTCAACGTCCTCAGTGCTCTATGTGCAGTTTACTGCCCAGCTGCTTTTTCAATTTTCTTTCATTTTGTTTGTTATTTCTGTTTCTGTTTCTACTTCTGCTTCTGCTTCTGTTGTTGTTGCTTTTGCGTTTCTGTGGT
The DNA here is from genome assembly GCA_035047445.1 of Drosophila siamana. Classification (NCBI taxonomy): domain Eukaryota; kingdom Metazoa; phylum Arthropoda; class Insecta; order Diptera; family Drosophilidae; genus Drosophila; species Drosophila siamana. The sequence goes on along the minus strand of JAWNPP010000020.1, from coordinate 803,022 downwards.
TGTTGTTTCCATTTTATGGTTGTATATCGTGTGTTTCGGCTGTGAATGAAACTGTATGAATTAGACTGCCCTCCCCGCCCCCATCGACACGTCTCATTCAATACACACGCACACACAGTTGCTTTCTCTTTCTCTGACCCCCATAGCTGTTGCCTGTTGTACTCATTGTTATTTTGTTTCTTTGAAATTTAACAAAATAATTATGCTGCCTTGCTATGTATTTAATTTCAAGCTACATATTTGCTACATCGCAAAATTGAGTTAAATCACTTTTTGTTATTCGATCAGAGCAAAAAAAACTACTTAATTTTCTTGAAATCATTTCTTCTATCCACTCAAAAAATAAATATATAAACAGCTTGGTTGCATTTAATAGCCTGACTGAGTTTGCTGTAGTTGCAGGTAAAAATAAATTGTCCTTGCTGCTGTCTCGACTACATAATTAAATTTCAAATTGATTCCGGCCTTTTGCCGTCACCTGAAAGCCATCAATTTTCCAAGTCCGGCGAGTGCAGAAATTTTCGATGACGTGCAGAAACTCAAAATGTAGGAATTCTGTTGCTCTATTTATTCTGCCAAAACCTATTTATCGCGCTTGTACTCAATGATACATTGTTTACGGACGGGCAGCTGATTTTATTAAATTTCTAACGAATCTAAAATGCTTAAACAGCAGAGCAGAGTTTTTGTAGCGTCGCAATGAAAGCTAAAATGTATATAGTTCAAGCACAGTAAATCAATAGTTGATGCAAAGTATATGTATTCAATTTATGAATGCAAAATATGATATATTTTGGAGTCTAAAACGGTTGGACCATAGATCCAATTGAGTTCCATCAGCAAATATTTTGAAAAATAATTATGGTGCGTTGAACTGACTCATGCCCTGAATACAAAAACTTTTCAATTTACCAAAAATGTCGTCGGCGGAATAAATGCCCCGAGCACAAATCGAATGATCACACTTTCACACATGCTCTGTTGAGATGTGATTGAAGGTCTAATCTTGACTCTGTCACCCTTGCCGTCAATTTGACATGACAATCAACTTAACTTGGACATGTATTAGGCACACACACACACAACCACACAAACAAACTCTCACGCTCACACATACATATGTACATATGTGATAGCACAAGCATGAGAGTAATGTTAATGTTTTTCCAATCAATTGTGTCACCAACAAGACTGGACTCCAGCCCGTATGAAAATAAATACGCCGCACACGTACGCTGGCTGTGGTTCAATAAACAAACACTCACACAGCTGCAGAAATAGATACAGTTGATGGGCATTTTGTGTACGACAACAACAACAACAACAAGGACGAACACGATGGCAATATAAAACGCCACAGTGTTCAATGGAAGTGATCGAATAATGAACAATATGGAAATAGAATTGAATAATATGAAACACACAAGTACAATGTAAGCCTTGTTCTACATGCATATATGTGTGTGTGTGTGTGTTGTCCTGTTTTTGTTCAGTTATTGACAGCCGCTTGGGTCCATGTGAAAGGTGCTATTTGGAAAACTGGCGTCCAGTCAACTTGGGGCCATTTCGTGTTCGAGCGAGGGTTTATGGAATTCAAAATATGTTCGTAAAAGCGACACACAATCGTCCAAAAATAATTCACATTGTCTGGCGAAACTATGGCAATGGTTTTTGGTCCCTTTCAGTTCACTTCAGTTGAGTTCCCTTTACTGTTGCATACTTTTATGCGCAACTCATATTTTCCGTTTTCGGTTTCTATTGTCGCTATCATAGCTTACACACACACACACACACACACACACTAAGACACACACGCAGAAGGGCACACAGTCACTTAGACACAGACACAGTCACTGTCACATACTCTTTGTCGCTTACCGGGCTCAACTTGTTAATAAAACTTTACCGATTTTATGCCTTGGCAAAATGATTACTGCGAAGCACACAATTTAAAGTTTTTAGCGCACATAAATCAAAAATCCAAAGCCAAACCGCAGAGTCCACAATTGCCGGTAAGGCTGCTGCTCTAGCTTCAGCTTCAGCTTCTGCGCCTGCTTCTGCTTCAGCTTCAGCGTCTGCTGTTGGCTGTTTCAACTAGTTCTTGTGGCTTGGCGTCTGCTTCTGGCCCGGCTTTCAGAGTCTGGCCAACGCGTGCGTGCAAAGTTGTTTAGTGAAAAACTTGAACTGGACACAGCCGTTGCTGTTTCTCTCTGAACGCAACAAAAAACAAAAAAAGTGTACAAAAGTAGAGTTGAAACAAAAGTGCTTTCTGCCACAAGGTAGCAGCAAGCGAATAGCGACTGCTAGAGCGAGAGAGCGCAAGAGTGTGCCAGGAGAGAGAGAGAGAGAAAGGGAGAGTGAGCGAGGCAGGGGGAAGGGGGTCGAGAAAGAGAACACACAAAAACCAGCAGGGCAAGGAAAATTAATAAAAGTCATAATAATACTCACAATTTCCTTTACCCCGCCCTCCGTTCGACGCAAGCTTTTTGCATATTTGAGCTACGAGTACTCGACAGAAAATTCCTTTGCCACAGCTGGGGCAGCAACAGCAACAGCAACTAGATGCTGCTGTTTTGCAGTTCGTTGCGCTGCTTTTCATTTAAATAGTTTCAATTGGCATATTTTTGGCTCATTTATGCGCCCTTGATGCGATAGTTGCGATATTATTATTATTATTATGTTTTATTCCGCTGCTCCATTGTTTGCTCCAGGAGTACACTCGAGTTAGGGATGTGTTTAGCTAGCTAGCTAGGCTATAATCCAGCATGACCTGACCCTCACTGGGGTTGTTGATGGCCTCGCAAAGAACCGAATATTTTTATGCAACATTCGTGCGGAAGTGGCATGGCTGGTGACTTATCGCCGCCATTCCGTCGGCCATCGACGTGCGTCCATTCGTCGCTTATTGTCAGCTACAACTTTTCTTTCCTTCCCTCTCTTTCTCTCTCTCACACACACTCGCTCAGTTTGCGTGTGTGTGTTTGTTTGTGCGTGCGTGTATAAATAATTTCAGCATTTATTATTTGCTTTAGGTGTAAATATTTCAAGCTCACAAGTCGGCCAAAAAAAGAGCAAAAGAAAGTTGTAGCTCGCTAGCTAGAAAGAGGTCGAGGTTTATGGCTTAATTATTCTAGTACATGAAACGCGCTGCCGGCTTGAGACTGAGACCAAGTTTGCCCAAGGAGCCTGAGACGGAGATGGAGCTCGTGCTGGAGAGAGAAGAGAGACGGAGGCAGTCGGAGGCTTGGTCCCATTGTGAAACGAGTGCGGGCCATTTGTGTGTGTAACCCCTTTTATGTGGCTATGACCTAAGAAACGATTGCTAGAGACCCCACCACGCCTTCCCCATTATAATCCGCCCGCTTGTGGTTACATTCTGAGCCTGCCTCTGCCCCCGCTCCTTCCCCCTTCCAACTGCAGAGTGTGCCTCTTGGCTTTTGCTTACGATTTCGTAGATTCCTTAACGCACACGCATATAATACATAATTTTTTATGATTTATAAATCCAGAGCTTGTCGCATATTGCTGTATTTCTTTTTTTATTTTTGTTGATTTTATTTTATTTTAATTATTTCCTACATGCGCGCCGTTTGTTAATGGCCACGTCAGCACCGAGTTTAACTGTGAAGCAAACAAAATGCCCCCATTTCTCAGGCTGACGCTAGTGGAGGTCAACGTTGTCATTAACTCATAACTAGCAGCTCTGATTTGTTAAAAATATGACAGCTAGTGGGGCGGGCACGTGGTGAAATATGAAATATTCTCGTGTGGCACGTGCGGCGTGCCTCAGACAAGGGCCATCAATTGGTAATTGGCAAATCTGCTTCTGACCCCAATTGAATTTTGAGGCAGTGCAGGAATAGGAATACAAAATATACATACATTCATTCATTCATAAATACAAATGTCTTGCTCAGCTGAGTACATTTTTTTAGATACAAATTCGCCAAGTGACCTTCATCCGCTGTCTGGACTCGATGGACTCGAGTGTCTGGATGACTTGCCCCATTTTGCAGTCGCCATGTATAAATCGAAATTTATTTTCTTGTTACCAGTGGGGAGGAATATTAAATTTTTTGTGAATAGCGTTACAGAAATTCATAAGCTGATTTGAATTTAATTACGAGTTGAGGCGCCGTGTGATTTTTTTCTGCTTCAGTTGACATTGGGCCGCCGTTTTGCTGTTTTCTGTTAGCTGTTTTGCTATTTTGCTGCTTGCTTTGTCCGATAAACGTTATGCAAATTGCAAATTGCCTGCCACATGCCCCATGCCACTACTCTCAATACAATCTTGGCTCCTTTTTTCATAATGCTGACAAATTGTTGATGAATGTGTTAAATGCGATTTTGGTTCAGTACCTTAGCATTTACAAGGCGCCGGCAGCGGCAGCGGCAGCAGCTGCGGCAGTGGCAGTGGCAGCAGTGCTGCCTAATTGCATTTCGTGCCACAGCGCCGCTCTGTCTCCAGTGGCACGTTAATGAGTGCTGGAAAACGCGCAGGAATGCCAACTTTACTAAATCATTTCAGGCATGACAACTTGACGTTTAGACCATGTACAATTGTGGGAGGGCATTGTGGCCATGTGCCACATTTACACATAATACAATGTGCGAGTGTGTGTGCGTGTGTGTATGGCAGCATGCATATACATCACATATGTCTTTACCATTGCCAAGTGACATTTTCTGCTCCATTATTTTCATCATGTCTGACAGAAGACGCGTCAACATGCAAGTAGCAAACACAAGGGGCACCACACGTATGTTACTGTACTGTAACAGTAAAGCCAACTCTTTTCGCATTGTCTGCCTTTTGTCTGGCTTAGACACCAATATATTACAGCATTGTGATGCGAGTGCGAGAAAAGCGTAAGAGCTACATACGAGTATCAGTTAGCTAGCTGTTGCATGCCACAGTCACACACAGACACACACACACACACACAGGTCGAGTGTACAAATAGCTAAGTATGCAGTAAAGTATACACTTATTTCCTGCAACTTCCACTTGGGTCCGAGAACAAGTACTTACAAGGACATACGTATATTCATCCATCCCCCTCAGAAGACGACAACTGCGACTCCAACTCGGCGTCAGCAATTTGTAATGGAAATATTTGGTCGGGGGTGGAGATGAGGGATTAAAGCCGAGCGAATATCTTTGCTCTACAAAAAGGCTGGCAGTGCTCAGACCCCTCGCCGTGCTATTTATCATCATGCACTGTGATTTAATTTATGCATCTTGATCCCTTTCGAAATAACAAACTGGCATTGCAACATTCTGTGCATGCAAATTTGACACTCTGCCTCATTATTTGACACCACAATAATTTGTGACTTGGCGCCGCACACACACACACACATAATTGGCACACACACGCTTGCATCGGGGTTAATAAGGAAATATCCTTTTACACATGTGACCCTAATAATTTTGCGAGTTCTTCTCGGAGCAAAGTCTGAGAAGTGGCGAACTACGCGCTTGCATTACTAATAATAACCATTATGTGCATGTGTGAGCTTCAGTGTGTTAGTGTGTGTGTGTCTGTGTGTATATGCTGTGTGTTGTGATTTATTGCATTCGTGTGCCAGATTTTACAAATGTAATGCGCCACACTACGCAGAGGGCGAGAGAGAGACAGAGAGAGAGAGAGCGTTCTCCTCCCATACTCATGCATATGCAAAGTTTCGAATATTTTGCTTTGCCAGCCATATGAGTGCGACATTGTACTAAGCATGTGAATATACTATACATTCCCATGCGTGTGAATGTGTGGGTGTGTCTGTGTGTGTCGGTGCGTGCGTGTGTGTGGGTGTGACTATGCTATGTTGTTGGGGCAAGCATAAATTTGCGAAGCAAAGTCATATTTCTTTCGACATTTTGTGTGCGTTTCATTCCAGACCTAAAGTGGCATGGACATACGTGTCGGAATTATTTGACTTCCGTATTCGTTTTTGTTTCTAGCTGCGCTTCACATGAATTTGTAATTTTTAACGACCTTGCAAGTGTTCATGGACTGTTTAAATAAACTGAAATTTTTGCCGAATTAATTCAGATGCACCTGCATTGTCAGCCCATTAGTCAGAGAAAAGGAAAAATCAGCAGAGTGCTGATTCAATTAGAGCACAGGTTTGATGGCAAGTGCAGTCGCCAATATTCATATTTAAATTCATCGTAGTCATAGTCGCATTCATGTGCGTGCACTGTCAAGAAAGCTCATAACTATGCACGCATCATTGTTGAAAACTGCCTCGAACTTTCAAATCTGATAAATTATAACTGAAAACTTTCGTTGTGTGTGTCTGTCTGTGTGTGTGCGTTCAAAATGTTCAAATTGAAGCATTAGTTGTTGCAAGTGCGTCTGTGCAAAGTTGGGCATTTTCAATTTATGTGCGTGGCCTGAATAAGTATTTTCCCCAAAGCACTTTGAATCACTTTGCCAATTTTGGCATTTAATCAGTGCACTTAATATGTAACAAAAATAACAGCAGCCTGTTTGGTTATGCAACTTCACAAACTTCAGCATTGACACCTTTAGTTCTAGTATTTACTTGTGATGTCTGCAGAAAGGCATTTACAGCCGACTCCTTGGCCCAAAAGTCACGCAACGTCGTCAACTTCTCGGGCGGCTCGCGGCCAGCGTATGTGGTCATCTCAGTCGTCGTCGATTCGGCGTACATCTCGTCACTAATTATTTGGTTAGATTTCTCTTTCTATTTTCTGTTTCTACTTTGTGTTATTGTTGTTGGCTACTTAGCCTAGTTTTCGGTTTATTTTCGGGTTTGTTGCGCCTTGACTTGCTTCTCGAAATAACTCGCACTAACTGGCAATAAATGAAATTCGAGCACGTGACAAACGCTGGCCTGATTTCGGTGCTCGCCTCTCAAGGTGATTTTGGGACTTGAATAATTTGAATTGACCCCAGGGATGGTCGCACTACTATGAAAACATTCATCACTCGCTGAGACAAAATATAATTAATATAAACACCAACACTACACTACACTACAGAGCACAAAACGTAGGCGGATTCGCACGAGCACGAGCTCATGATTTAAAAGGCTTCTCGTGTTACCCAGACCCAGACCCGGACATGGTGCCGTGTAACCGCATTACCCGTTCGCCGTGCCGCAACTGTTTGTGCCGCTTCAATATTGTGTGGCATGTGGCCAGTGTTGAGCCTACGGTCGAGCGTCCGCGTCCGCTGGAAAGTTTTGAGACCACAGGCGATATGGCTGGCTATATGGCGACAATATGGCGCAAAATATTGCAGCGCATACATAAACATCAGCAAACAATAGAGGAGGTGGGGCGACGTCTTGACAGCAGTCAGCAGTGTGTATGAGTGTGTGTGATATACTCTAATGGCATTTTCAAATAGCTCAGAAAGTAACTTTATATGAAAGCCACAGCTCAGTCACATACGAGTACACGGCAAGACGACAACGGCGACGGCGATGACGATGACGATGGCGTTGGCGATGTGGCGACTGTAAAAGGGGATGTGGATGACGGGCACTGTGACACGTTAACCATCAACAACGACGATGTCGACGACACACACATACAGCGACAGCGACAGCGACCACGACAACGACAACAATGGCGGCGTTTCAATTGCATTTCCGTTTGCACCAGTTTTCATTTCAAAACTCATAAGTTTTAGACGAGGCGATAACAGTAACGACAACACAAGAAAGCGAACGGCGACAACGAGGACGCCGAGGACGTCGATGACGAAGACGTGACCAAGTTGGGACCTCGCAGCTTAACTGTCGCCCGTCGGCTTGGCCAGCGCACGATTTTGTGGTTGACGATGCGGCACAACTGTTTGCAAATTCTCAAACTTTTCAATATGTTGCGCTAGCCGAACGAGTGGAATGCCTTCACAGTGGGACAGAATGCTCACAATTGAGGCAATAAAAACAAGAATATGACTGTTGTCAATTGATTCTCATTCGAGACTCAATTCCATTGACAGACAACAGCTCAAAAATTACTTTAAATAATCATATCAAAATATACATATTTCCCCTTTGTATTTAATTGTTACTTTGAATACAACCACTGGCAGCTGAGCTCATAACTGAAGAAAGCCGCGAGCATTTGGAGCGACTTCTGCTCAATACAGTTCCCTTGTCAGAGTGAAAGTTGTCGTGCAGCAGAGGAGCTGAGTGAGAGGTCCTTCCGCTAAGCCGCTTGACAACTTTCACCATTAGCGCACAATGGAACATAATACACACACATACACACAAGTCGAATTTGTTGTCTGCACCATCAATTCAAGTTGAAGACGTCGTTTTTCGTTCCCCATGCCCCCCAAGCTGGCGACACCAATGCCACATGCCCCATGCGTCCCCCTGGCGCTTGTCGCTTGTCGCCTCGTCTGTGTTTTATTGCTGTGCGCTTTGGGGGCAATGTGAATGGTTGCCGTTGATGTTGCCTACTTTGCCGCGCAACGCCCGGTGAATTGAGTTGTTTTGCATAGTTTAAACAAATCCCTTGACGTCAGGCTTAGAGTTATGAAAATATGAGCAAGGGAAGCATTGCAGTTTAGTTGGCTCCGCCTACTCGAAACTGCCGTCCTCCCCATGCCTGTGAATAATTTATTTATTTTGCAAATTTCGCCTCTTCACCGCTTAAATTGGATAAACAGTTTAGGTACTTTGCCTTTTGTCGCTCGCTCGCTGTATAAAATTTGTGATCATTTATTTCAGCTGCTGTTTTGCCAGTTCCAAGTCGGTCACTTATTTTCTTGGCAGCCAGTCAACGGAGCAGGAATAAAAACGACTACAATTTCTAATTACTGTCATTTGGCTTTTCTTTGCGTCGGCTTCAGCTATAGGCCAATGTCTGCGGTCTGGCCATTAAAGCGACTGCTGTGATGCTGCCAACAATTCGCTAATTTCGTTTTGTGTTTTTTGCCTCGACGCGCTGCGCAAATTTTTGGCTCTGGGGCACGTAACACATTTATTTAGCCCATTTTCAAATTGAGTTTATTTCTTATTAGGAGGATGCTTGGTTGCATTGTGTTGCTGCTGTGCTGCTGCAGCTTCCAGCGGCGACCAAGCCTCTTTCGTGTACTTAACGTTGGACAACGCATCAGCGCAGAGTCAATAAAGTTTTTACAGTAGTTGTAACCTTTGTGCGCAGCTTGCAACAGTTGAAAACTGTCCTTTACTATTTATTTTTAAGGACACTCCCCATTGTTTGTCCCGCAATTGCAATTGCGTCGGTTTTTGCTGTTGTTGGTGTTGTTGCTTTTGCTGCTGCTCTTGCGTTTGCTGCAATTAAAAACGCTGATATATGTCCTTTTTACAATTCAATAAATTCGCGCAATGCTTTACTGTTGCCCAGCAACAACGGCAACATCCAGCAGGCAAACAGACGGGAGACAGCAGACAGCTGACCGTCTGCAGTCTGCCCTTCTGGCCATCATGCTATGGCCGGCTAACCGTCTGACCGACCAGCCAACTGACCGCCCATCTGCCCTGGAGTGTTACATTTAATGCAATGTTGTTGTTTTCTCCTCCACTCTGGCCTTGTATACAATTTATTTTGACTCTTTGCACGCGACCAATTCTGAATCTTGCAACCAATGACAGTTTAATTAATTGCCACACTGTAATGCGTTTTAAATTGTCATGTTTATACAGCAATGTCCGGCGGCTGTCGAAAGCCGACAATGCTCACTCTCTTTCCCCCTTTACTCGCTCTATCTCTCTCACTCTCTGATGGTGCTCGATGCTTCCTATTATTGTGTGGGTGGCTTGTTTATGCGCGATGCTCGATGGTGATTGCCTGGAGGGCGCCAACGGGGAACGGGTTCCGGGTGATAGGTGATAGTTGATGGCAGCTGGCAGATGATTGCGCCACAATGGTCAACATTCACTTGCAATACCACATTACAAATATCAAGTATAAGCATCAATAGTACTTAAATCAATTGTTCCTCAGCATCACTTCAAATAGCATTGGTCATGAAGATATTTTTAGATGCGAGGCAGCAATCGAATATTTATATTATTATGTGTATTTACTTATTCATTAGGAATCTACACTTTACAAACTCATTTCACAAAAGTTTCTTTCAAATTGTTTACTCTGCAACTAACTTTAAAGTTCGAATGAATTGAAATTCAATTTCTCTGTATGCAAAAATAAATGCAAATGCTATGCAAAATAAATGTATTTTGCAAAATTTTCTGGCTAAAAATCAAGAATATCAGCCACTGTAATTAAACAATTTGTTCAGAGAGAGAGGGACAAAGAGAGAGAAAATGTGAGTGTGAGTATTGAAGTTGGCTTTATTATTTTCAATTTGTCTTCCATTGGTTTTAATAATTGTTATTATTGGCTCGAGCTCTGCTCTCGTGTTGGTTTTTGTTTTGGTCATATCGTTTTTTTTCCACACCTGCAAATTATCGAGCGTCATCGCGTTATTATTTATATCGTCAACAGCAACGACGTTTGTTGTCCCTCCAACTTTTCACGGTTCCTGCATTTCAATTAAAGCGTCGGATTTGTTCTGCACCGCATATGATTTGGAAATAGTCGAGTCGAGTGTTCTGAATGGCGCTTAAATTACAGTGTGAGTGTATTTGTTGTGAGCTGATAAGAGCATTTAATTGACGGGAGAATAATTTATTAAAGTGCTTATTAATACCTTGTCAAAAGCTCATTGCAGCTGGTTCTTTGGGCAACAGCAACAACAACAACAACAACAACAACAATAGCAGCAGCCAATACAATGGCAATGCATGTAGGGCACATTTGCCAAGTCAATGCGCCTGCAACGTGGCGTATGCGTAATATTAATAGACGTCTAGCTTATGTCTACGTAAGCAAATTATGCGGCGTCTGTTTGTCGTTTTAGCCATAATTGCAAATGCCTTAAGGTCGTTGGCACATATGCTCACTTACACACACACAATCACTGCAAATAGTGCAATAACAGGCATCTATCTCTCTGCTTATCAGGCATTTGTGCTTGTGCTTCATTTCATTTGTTAATTTGAGACAATCTCTAATTGGCGAGAGCAAATACTAGAGAGCAAGCAAGCACTATATCATATGGCAATCGTACTAATTGAGGTGATTGTTCGAAGGTTCAGTGATTTTTAAAAATTGCCTACGAATCAGCAGAACTTTTCGCTCGTCCGTTTAATCAACAGCCGTTCATGCATTGCGCTGTAAATACACAATATATATTTCTGTTTGCAGTGGCTAAGTACTGGCAATAATTGATAAATGGATTCATTTAATGTGCTGGTGCAATGCGAAGCAATAAGCGCAGCCTGACATGCAGAATGATAAGTTGGGTGCAGAGCTGTGTTCTTGGGGCCAAAACGCAAATGCGCAATTTGTATCCGCAGCTCAGGGGAATGCATCACGTAAATGCTGGAGAAATTCATCAAACGCCTGGCAAGGACATGCATGAGGATATGCTGAGAAAGAGGCAATGGCAACGTCTCTTTGTGTTCGCTCTAATCTCGCTCATATGTCACTCTGCAGCTTGATGGCCATAATTTTAGTGGCTTTTGTTTGCCGCCACAACGTCAGAGCGCCAAACAACGAAGCAGCACAAAAAAATAATAATTGACGTCAAATCTCGTTTCCCATTCTCTAGCTTTTGCGCCCGTGCGCGCTTGTTTGCAGTTAATTACAGCGCGCCTGTTGCCTCATGCTTCATGCTTCATGCTTCGTGCGTCTGCCACTCGCTTGCTGTCCTGACCTTGCGTGATGCATTCACAGTGCAGAGGTTTTGCTTCTTGGCATGCCGCGCACGTTTGTGCCAAAAATCTTAATTTCTTTCGGGGCTTCTCGTGTCCATTTTTTGGGGTGCAGCACAAGGCACGAATAGGGCACCAAGACGAGGTACAAGCCTTGCATGTTCACTCCTATAGTTTCGTGGCAGCTTCTCGCATGCGACTTGCTGCTGCTGCCCTTGTCGGCTATCATTCATAATTGGCTTGCTGCACCTGTGTGGCACACATATAGTTCATATGTTTATGTCGGCTGTGTGTCTTCGTTATGCTCGGAAAGTGTATTATAAATTCGTTGATTTTCGAATTGTATTTATTGAGAGTGCAAGTGCAACCTTGCAACCTTGCCCCTGCCTCTACCCCCGCCCACAAGACTCCCTCGATTGACCTTGTTGCTTATGGCCAATTATTTTTATGACTTAACAAGGCGACTTCAATTTGCTGCTGCTGCACCCAGAGCCAGAAGAAAGTCACTGAGAGCGGTCCCCTTCATTGGTCACGCATGCCACATGACGAATAAATTATCATAAATGGTTTCGTAAACAGTTTTTGCTCAAAATTTAGCTGCAGTTTGCGTGCCCTGGTCCTTGGTCCTGCCTGCTCCTTGCACAGCCGTAAACTATACGCCATTAGCCTTTAGTCGTAAGCCGAAAATGGAGCTCAATTAATTTATATTATTAGCACTGTTCATTGCGCTTGCAGTTCACGCCTTTTCGCTGCACTGCTTAGAACTCTTTGTCTCTCTCTCTCTCTCTCTATCTCTCTCTTTCTCTCTCGTTCGTGCAAACACTTTTAATTTCCCTAAGTGAAACGCTACAAGTTTTCAAATTGGCCCTCTTCTCTGCCAGAGACGCCCCGAGAGTTGCCCGAGAGGCAGAGAACGCGGGCAGAATTTAGAGAAGCAGAGATGCAGAGTTGGAGAGATGAAGTGCATGCATTTTTCTATGCACTCGCACCATTTTGGCGGGGGCACATTTGCGTACTCGGCAGAACTCTGAGCTCTGAGGTCTGGTATTGTTCTTTGTTGCCTTTTGTTCGCCCTGCCATGCTGGTCCTACTCGCCGCATGCCACATGCGGCACACACACAATCCACACTGTACATCAACAGCGCCGCTGGCGCTGCGACTCCGACACTGGCTCCGTCGTCAGTTTTGATTCAGCGGGAGAGCGAGTTCTGGCTGCGCTTTTGTTTACCAGCCACGGGGCAATGCAACGTGGTTGTTGCCTCTGTGCCAGCTCGAAAAAGGAGGAACGCAAATGGCTTTTGCTTGGCTCTTTGTCTTGCCGTTTCGCTTTTGAGGCAGACTGCATTATGAGTCGCCGGCCAAAGCCAAAGCGAGCGTCAAAATCAAGCCAAAAACCAAGTCAAGCTGTAGCCAAGACACCGCTGCGAACGCCGGCTTTAGGATATTAGGATAGACTAGTCTCTTATTTCCCCGCCGCATTTCATCCCTTACCCCTTACCTCTTACCCCTTGCCCCTTGACCCCTGCTGTTATCAATTATGGATGCATGACTTCCTATCGACTGCGCACAGTTCCAGACTTTGCCCAGGGGAACTCGCAAAAGTTGCTCAATAGTTCGTCTGGGATATGCGGGAAGTGCAGTTTGATGATTGCCCAAAATTTCAATTTGTCTTTCATGCTGAAGAAAAAACGATTCGATTTCAATTAACTTCCGAGCCGCCAAGTTCCGTGGCTCTACCATGGGCAACTTTAATGAGCTGAAAGCTTTCGATAAAACAAAAACTTCTTTGCTCCAATTCATTAAAGTCGAACGACTTTACTAAGTACCAAAACGAAGCATTTTTTTAAACTCGCTCAGGAATTCTATTTACTGTATTTTATGCAAATTAAATGCCAGTTGATATACTTTCAATAGCATTGTCAATTTTCTTCATTAAGTTAATTCAGATATCTATGCATATTAGTAAAATTCTGATTTTTTTTTCTTGTAGAAGGTATTGGTCTGACAAATAAGTTGATTGAATCTAAAATGTATATAACTTCCATTTAATCTGCTCTTATATCTACATTTAAACCATTAAGAAATTAAAAGCCTTAAGATTTGTAGGATCGTCAATCCTGCGAAAGCTTTAAAACACTAAAAGCTATTCCGTTCCCAATTCTGTCTACGATGCAAATCCTCAAAATCCAACCCTAAACCTTAAGTCAGTAAACGCTTTGGTTAGAATCAGAGTAAGAAGACTCTTAGGTTCTCTTCCGAGTGCGGTTGTACTCTCTTAGAGGCCCTTCATAAAAAAGGGACCATAAAACGCGCAACCTAATTCCAAAGTCGTACATACATATATAAATATATACTATATATACATATATATTGTTTAAGGTATGAGTGTATCGCGATTGACTTTAGTTTGTGTAGTCGAGTATTACACGTAAAACTCCCACGAATGTTAGACAAATCGCCTTAGCACGTAAGAACAAGAACAAGAACGAGAACGAGAACAAGAACAAGAACTAAAACAAGAACAACAATAACAACGGCGAGAACAGAAGAGAGAGACGGTGTTAACTGGGGTCACTTGCTAAACACACACGCACACTAGGAATGAGCACTCGTTCGGCTAAAGAGTGAGAAAGACGAGAGAGAGAGAGAGAGAGAGAGAGAGAGAGAGAGAGAGAAAAGGAAAGTGCTCGCATGCGAATAATGCTAGCTTGGAGCTGCAGAAAAAGGAGCAAAACAAAAGGAAAAGTGAGAATATCTGAGGTTTTTAGGCCAAGTGACGAAATGGGTTGCTTACTGTTCGCTGCTTGCCACACTTGGAGTGGGACGCTGACCGCAATAGCCAATAGCGTATATAGTTGTATACTCCTCTCTAACATATATGTATATTTTATACACATAAGTTTGTGTGCATATATTTGCATATGTATGCAAAATTATACCAAAATATTCAAATTTCTATTGATTTTGCAGTAAAGTTGACGTGGAAAGCAACACTTAAACTTCAAAATGCATCGAGCTAGAAATGCCGCCGAAGGACACAAGGGGCGCTCGAATGCAAACACACTCACTCACTCACCTTAAAGGCCTTGAATGAGGAGACCACATAGAAGGCGCCATCCTCCAGCTCATCCAGATGATACTTGCGATCGCCGTCCATGGAGAAGACGTAGCGTGCGCCACGTGGCAGATCCATTTTGGGCGAGATCTTGTCGAGCAGATTGTCCAGCGAGGTGACATCGCGACCGGGACGATAGCGCAGCTCAACGCCCGGAAAGAAGGGATCCCCATTGCGATAGAAGACGACACGACGTGCCTTCCAGTACGAGAGATTCGAGTAGCGTGAGGCAGCCGCACTGGAGATCTCGGGACGCGACTTGGATCGAACGAGCGGCACAACTGGCGGCTGCTCCGACGTCTCGCTCATGTTATCCGCGTAGCTGGGACTGAGCGCACGACTCTGATGTCCGCTCTGGACTCCGCTGCCAGCCGCCACTGTTGCAGCCGTGCCGCCGTTGCGCTGTTGCCAATAGTCAGGCAATTGACCGGAGCCACCACCAACACCACCGCCACCGCCACCACCACCGGCGCCAACACGGCCAGCAAGTGCAGCACCAACAGCAGCTGCAGTTGTAGACGAGCGCACGTCGCCGGCTGCTAGGTCGTCGTCGTCGTCGTCATAGTGAGAACTCAGAGGCTGTATCTGGAAGCTAGTCGACGAATTGCCGGCGCCACGTGGTGTGGGACTCTTTGTGGGACTATTGCGGTTGCTATCGCTATGATTATGCTGTTGATTGTGCTGACCCAATTGCGATCCGTTGTTGCGATGATTGGCTAGTAGCTGGTTATCGTTATCATCGAACTGGCCAGTCGTCTGAGTGAATGTCGGCGAAACGTTTCCCTCGAGTTGTGAGTTCGAACTAATTTGTGCCATTGTTTTGCCACCGTGCACGGCCGCCTCGTCATTAGCAGCTGCGACGCCACCGCCGCTGCCGCCGCGGCCGCCGCCGCCATCGTCATCGCCGCCGCCATTGCCGTCGCCATCGGCATCGGCATCGGCGTCGCCATCGCCGTCAACGTTGCCATTGCGATGGGCACTCATGCCGTCCAGGTAGTCGTTCTCTTCGTTGGACATTGTCCGTGTGTCCGTGTCGCCGACTCGTGGCTCGCGGCTCTCTTAAATCCACTCTCTGTCTATCAAAGCTAGCAGTTAGACTAGAAAGCTGAGCAAACCTGCGGTTGCCTTGCGTGACTGCGTTTGTTGTGGTCAAAAGTTTGCTGCACGATGTCGCGTCGTCTCGCAAGCCAAGCTCGACCGCTTGAACAGCTCCTTTAGTCAACTCGTGTGCACTGTGCCGCGAGGTTGCCACTCACATACTTCCTGAACTTTCTATGCAGCAAGCAAGAATGTAGACTGCACTTTCAAATTGATGAGCCTAAAAATGCACAATAATATTTAAAACAAGATGCGTACATTTTACAAGATTCCCCAATTGGTTTTCTGATTACTTTAGAGCAAAAATAGCGTGACGATTTGAAACACAAAAACCCATTTCTTAGTTGCAACTATGCCACAAAATATATTTGAGCCCATTAGCGGCATGTTGGCAGCTTTGGCAGCTCTCAGCTCTCTGCGGCTGTGTGTCTATGTCATGTCCACTGTCGATGGCTCTTGAGGGACCACTCCAGACGCAGCTCAACAACTGTCTGACTAACAACTTCACAGTGCTCCTTTGTCCAAACACGAGCAGTGAGTGAGTGAGAGAAACAGTGTAAGGAGCAGCACACACTCGTTCCTGGCAAACGTCACACAATCCCAGCGTCCTGCTGCTGGGCGGTCTGTGGCTCTGTGGCTCTGGACACCGCCACTTGAGTGGAAATATCGCGTACTATTTGCCTTGCTTTATGCACCTCGCACTTCAATTGCTGGAGTTCGAGCTGGAGCTGCAACTGGAACTGTAGTTTCAGAGAGCGAGAGGGGCGCCAACAGCTTTAGAAGTGGCTACTCTACTTTACTTTGACCGAAATTACAGGCAACTTGTGTGCCGACTTTTGTGTGCATATGTGCATATACACACCACACACACACATACATCCATACACACACTCACACTTTTGGACTGACCAGAGGCGTTGCCCGCTGCTCGATCCCGGTCACAAGGCTTAACGGCTTCAAGTGGCATAGGGCTCTGCACTGTTCCTGCTGCCAGTGTCTTTCCCATTTCCCTTTTCCCATTCGCCTATTTTCCATTCATGCCACAATCGCATCCACACAACGCCACACAGCCGCACTCTGTGTGTATGCGTGTGTAACTATTTTAACTGCATTGAAATTGCGCTACACCAAAAATGTGGGAGGCAGACACTTCTTTCTTTTTTCCCCTTTTTTTTTTGGCTTGTAGATTTCAATTCCCTTCCCTGTCTCAGTCGCAGTCTGTGTGTGTAGTTTTTTGTTGCTTTTCACTCACCTGTTTTATGTAAATTGTTTTTATTGCAACACGTTGCACTTCTTGCCTTGCATTTGCGTTTTATTTATGGCTGAGGTTCTTCGTCCTGCTCAGCACTTTTTTATTCTCTGTGTTTTTTCGTTTTTTTTCGCTCGTCAATTAGGTTAATGACACTTGGGCTTGGAGTCAGGCCGATGGGATGTCGCTTATTAATGCACAAACAGTTGCAATTGATGTTCTTGTTACTGCTCTTGCTGTTGCAGCTTCCACTCGCACTCGCACTCGCACTCGCACTAATTGGCTATCAATCAGCTGCTATTGTCGTTCTATCTCTCTCTCTCTCTCTCTCTTTCTCTCTGCCTGTTTGTCTGTCCGTCTTCCTCTTGCTTTCGCTCTTGCGCTCGACTTATTTGGGAGGTACGGATTGTGTTGTAGCCTTTACTCACATTTACTTGAATCGAATTTAATGAACTCGAACAAAAGTTTATTAAAATATCTCGGCAAGAAAGTTGGCAAGCAAACAAACAAAGTGTGCAACTTTTAAGACGTCGCCAAAGACGTAGCTGGGCTTCTGCTTCGTCTTTTGGCAACGCGCCGCCGTGTTGTGCACAATGCAAGAAGAAATTCCGTCTGGCAACTTTGCCGGTCAAAGTGTTTTTGAATTGTGTTTCATGTGCCTGTCCACTCTAAAGTCCTCCACGGAGCCAATTTTCATAGAGAGCGACTCGCGACGAAGAGTCGCGTTAACTTCCAACATCGTCCCTCCATCGTCGACAGCGCGGGCATTGAATTACAATTTTGTTGTTGTTATTGTTGTTGTTTATTGTTGTCGCTGTGTTGCTGTTGGTGCAAGTGCCTGACTTATGGGCTAATGCTGCCACGCGACTACGACGTCGACTATGACTTCGGCCTTTGCCCTCCACCTTCGACCACACCGTCTAATTGTGGTGCCCTGCTTATGAAACCACCCCCCAACCAGCCCAATCGCAGTGTGCCATTCGGCACATTCTCTAAACCGTTTTGCTATGGGAATCCCCCTTCTTGCGTCCTTGCCTTGCCCCTTGCCACCTTTAGCACCTGTCGTGCTCCCAACTAGCGGGAGTTTTGTTGTCGTTTCTCCCGCCCGACGACGATACGAGCGCGAGTTCAGGTTGAGGAACCGCAAAAGTTAGCTCACGCTAGTTAATTCTATCGCTGCACTGTGGTCCAAGTTATATGGCAAAGGATTCAGTTCAGTTAACACTAATGAACGCCAAGAAACGCAAACAAATCATCTGCGCTAAAGAAAGTTATTATTTCCAATAAACATAGACTACATAATCTAAAATTACTTTCAGCAAAACTTCAAGTTTGAAGCACTTCAAAGCTCATTTCAATATTTGCCAAACCTGAGTTATTAAAACGTATAAATCGTGAAACTCGTTTCGCAAGCACCAAATACAATATTGAGTTAAGACCACAATAAAACATGTCCTAGTTGCTAAACAATTTCGGATCAAATTATGACATTATGAAGCCATAAAAATGTGCACGATATAAGCAAGAAAAAAAATAATACTATAATGTGGTAAAATTCTTCAGAAAAATCAGTGGGTTAATGGCTTACATTCGACACAACAACTGATTAGAAATAATATACATATATTATTTTGCATTAATTTGACATAGCTTGTATTTTGCAAAACAACTTGAAGCATTTGAATTTTATGAAATTGCGCGTTTTTAAAAAGCATATGCAAAAGTGTTTTTAATTATTACTTGTGTACATGCAGCTTTTGAATTCAAATTGTTAGTTTATTGTATATCGTGCCAATATTGTCGTGTAGTTGATTTTTCATCGCTGTCATGGTGGCAACGACAGCACCTTTCAGACCTTTCGGTGTGTCGTGAGTACTTCCAAATACATACATACATACATATGCAACGTGTGGGCAGTGCAATCCACACCTTGGTCCTGTTCTTTGCTCTGGCGATTTTCTTTTGTGTCACGCTGTTCGTCGACCAGTTAGTTAGTGGAACCTTCCGCGCAGCCATACAACAATTTGGCATTTGTGAGCTGAGTTTAGTAAAATTGACGATGGGTTATTCGTCGCACAATTAGGGCAAATGTTTGTGGAAATTTCTTTTTATTACATTATATATGCTTCGTGGTAGGCGTTCCAGCCACAAGCACAGTGGTATGCGGTCATTGTGTCGCTCACCAAATTCCGCGCTCAACACGCACTGCCCGCCTCCCCCTTAGGTTAATCCAAAACTTTTTTTTATTAATTACATTTTCCGTACTTATAATAGCGTGGGCGACGCAACGTTTGGTGAAGTTAATGTATTATTTTAATGTTATTTCCGGAATGTGCGTGATTTGTACACACTCTCCACTTTGGGGGGCACAGCGAATTCCGTCAGCAATTATCAACAGCAAGTCCTTAAAAGTCAAGACAAATTAAACTCTTGGACGTGGGCAAAATATTGCAGAATAACGTCTGCATAATACAAAGGACTATTTTAAGAAATTATGCTTATGTTATGATTACCTTCATTTTGGTTACTTGTGTGGGCTATGTTCAGGTCATGATTGTATAGCAAAAGCTTCAAGAACTGTACAATTATTTTAGCTCTTTACCCAATTGAGTAATTAATCTATAATTTTTAAATGTTAATTTGTGGTTAAATTAAATTTGCAATATTGTTTATTTAGCCATTAATCTGCTCATGGTACAAAAATAAATAAATCAATGGTCAAATTCTCTGTACATTTGACACACTAATTCAGTCTGTACATTTTTTATTGCTGAAAACATGCATTTGCTCAGTGAGTTGGAACATCTAGTTGGCAGTCAACACAACGGATATACGAGCAATATTTCAAGGAGTAGAAACGCATTGACTGTAAAATATAGAGTTGGTCAATATTTACTAATGAAGACACGCCTGCTTACATATTTACGAAAGCGTATAAAATAATTCTTGTCAGTCTTCCGCAAGGGATTTGTTTGGTGAGCAAAAGTCGACGAGGAATGCACCAAAAATATTTGCACTCACACTCGGGTGAGCCTACATTTTTTTATTCGAAAATTTTCGGCGCAATGTCCTGGCTGCAAGCTAGCCTGAAAAAATGCAATAGAACATTTTGGCGCAAAGGGTGTGGTCAAAAAGTCTGCAACGCCACCAAAAGCGACAGCGGCAACGACGGCGACATCGCCAGAGACAACGACAACAATGAGGCATTTTTAATGTGAGCATTAAACAATGGCAACGAGGACAAAGGATACAGACTCGTCCACACGAGACAACAAGCACCAGCAGGACGAACTGCAGGCGAATCACCAGCGCAACCTCAATTTTTACCCAGCAAACTATTTGGAAAGCATATCTTAAATAGAAATGATGCAGAATTTAATTGTCTGACTGCGTATAAAACTAAAATGTATTCGGATTAGTAACGAATATTCCACGATGTGCTTAGTGTATCAAACTGCAATCAGAAGGGTGAAGTTTGAAAGATTTACGCCAGTCATAAAGTGACATCTCGATGGTTTGCTGGGTTAATTCCGATACTAGTGCTTTAAGTATGCAGGCTGTGAATAAACACAGTTCTTATGGCTTCTCATAGCTGGGAATTCGCGCCAGATAACTTTTCAATACAAAGTACGAGTATGATGCCCCTGACGCCACTAAAAATACGTTGAAGAATGCAACAGCAAACGACAGAGAGCGATGTGAACGACGATGAGGATGGGGATGAGTCTGACGTTGGACGGACCTGGGACGGACGTTGCATGCAACTGAATGAACCACAACAAAGGCGAATGACGGGGACACAATCGCAAGTATGACTTCGACGCTGACTGTGAATCTGGATGTGGATCGGTCTGACTGGTTGCTTGGTGGGTTGCTTTGCACAACGAGTGGTACTTAAAAATGTGGAAGCTGTTGCATCTACCATCGGCTATCGGACGATTCAGGCGTACGCAATCTTCAATGAGAATGGAGACCCACATCATCATCAGTTTGTGGGGCTGACCAAGCATCTGCTTTGTCAAAATGAATGAGACGCATGACAAAATGAATGGATCGACGCAAGGCGAGCGGAGCGAAGTGAAAAAGTTGGACAACGGGCAAGAAAATCGAGAAACGAGAAACAAGAAACGAAAAACGACCACAGGCAGTCACCCATAGCAACTTCCCGGTCAAGTACTTATATCACTCTCGTGCCATGCCGACCCCATGCCGCCCCGAAAATACATTCCAGTGCTGTGCCCTGGATACACTTGTCGCTGCCGCACTAACGGTAATGGTAATGGTAATGGTAATGTATAGTCGTGGACATGGTATGCCAACACATCTCTGCGATAATTTGGTCGACGGTCGATGGTCGATTCGATGCAACGCCAACCAGCCAACTAACCAGTCAGACAGCCAGTCAGTCAGCCAGTAGTTAGCCAGTTGGGCCAAAGGAAAAGTGGAAAAGTTGTGTCGGCGACGGGTCCTCGAATGCGGAATGGAACCGGGCTGTCGGCGGCTGTTGGCAAAAGTTTCAATTGTCTGTGCCCGAGGATGTGTGAATGTGATTGTTTAAGTTTTTCTTTCTCCTGCTTCCTGTTGCATGTGGGCACAATTAATTGTTATTGCGTGCACTCCCCAGCCTGGCCATGATGATGATGATTCATATACGCCGAGTCGGACATTTTGTGTATAAGCTTATTATGGATGCAGTTCTCGCGATTGAATCGTTTATCATACTGAACCATATAGCCATTATATAGACATATATATGTATATCTCAGCATTTGTTTGCAAATGAGTTTATATCGTCTATATTCAAATCCCGTCCAAACGACTTTGGACTGCGAAACTTTCGTCATTAACTAAATACAATAAAGCCAAATGCACTTCAGCTGCTGGAAAAGCATTTCTTCAACTTTTAGCGGCCGCAAATTATAGCGCTCTCTTCTTCTCTACATTACTCTCTGCACGTTTTTTTTCGGGTTTAGCTTCAGCTTCAGCGTCAGCTTCGGCTTCGGTTTCCGTTCCATTACCATGCTCCAATAAAGCAAATGGCCAAAAGTTTTTAGCGAGGAAATTAACATTTGGCAGCATACTTTAATGTGGTCATACTGTCGCGCCAAAAAACACAAATTCACGTCTCCTTCCCGACGGCTCTGAGCTTCAGTTCCATCTGCGTGGCATTAAATGTCCATGCCGACAAAGTGTTACGGGTTTACGGGCTGGTTACGGCGAGTAGCCCCTGTCTCGATGCTGACGACGGCAAGGACGACGACGGCGAGAACAGCAGCGATGGAGGCGACTATGATTAGTTTCGGTTCTGGGAGGCGGCTGCCACTGTTCGCCATTTTAAATGCCTTTTCGCGCCACATTCATTTTGTGGGTGCCACATTATGTGGCATGGCAGTATGTTGGTTTGTTTGCCTTTCTTCTTTTTTTTTGTTTTTAATTCATTCGCTCCGTGGCAGCTACTGCTTTTAATATGATTGCAATTTGCGCCAACATGTGGAGGCCAGCTGCTGTTTGCTCTGGAGGCAGTCGAAAAGTTCGTTCTGGTCAACTTTGCGCCCAGTTGCAACAGCAACAGCATTTGCGCTGTATAGTCTACTTTGGGGCGCATTAGTTTCGCATCACTTGCCCAAAATATTGTATGGCACGACTTGGCATCGCCTCCCCTCTACTTTGCAAGCGGTTTGCGGCAATTGATGTACGGAATATGTTTGACTGTGTGTGTCTGTGTGTGTGTAAGTGCTTTTATTTGTTAGTAAATGAAAGTCCTTTTTTCTGTGGTGCCAATTACTTAGCCGACTGCAGTTGGCCAATTACAAATTACAGACTGCTATCGCACTTGGTTCTCACTACCGCCCCACTTTCGTCTCTATCTCTCTCCTTCTCGCTTTATTTTATTCTCTTGCCAGCATTTTCATTAGGTCCAAACTTGGAGAAATATATTGGTAAATCAATTATGTGGCTGGCTTTCAATTGTATGTTGGCCACTTTTAATTTATTTGATTTATTTAATTGACGGCCGCTCGCTCCTTCTTCATTATTTTATTTGTAATTTTATTTTCCATTTTAAAATGGGTTTTTCGCATTTTTTTTTTGGTTAATGGCAACCAAAACTTTTTCGCATACTTTGAAAAATGTGAATTTCGTGTCGCTGTTATTTTTCCTTTTTGCGCTTTTATTGCTGGAAATCATTTCAACGCAACGTCAAATGTAATTAGCTCTAAGTGTATCGTCTGCGGTTTTTATTTGCCTTGCTTTTATACATTTGTAAATTGTAATTTGTTGTTAATTACTTTTTCGCAGCGGCAAGTATTTTTATAGGAAATTAATGCCAGCAAATCGGACAAATGTCTGCACAAGAGCAACACTTCAAATTGAAATCAGCTTACAAATATTTTACACGTAAATTGGCATTACGATTGACGATACACGAGTTGTGGGTAACAATAAAATGCGTCAATTAATAGACATTATGGGCAAAGTGGTATTATTTGTAAGACCATCTCTAAAATATCATAGTTGTTAATTAATTAAAATTAATTTTTAACAGAAATAGCAAGTTCAAATCTCAACTGTTAATTTCTTGTTGTGTTTTAAGAATTTTAACTTAGCATAATCTGATTTTGTTTTCAGATTGTCACTTACGATGTATGTGCATAAATAATTATACATTTTAAGCTA
Source organism: Drosophila siamana (assembly GCA_035047445.1). Taxonomy (NCBI): domain Eukaryota; kingdom Metazoa; phylum Arthropoda; class Insecta; order Diptera; family Drosophilidae; genus Drosophila; species Drosophila siamana. The sequence continues at coordinate 779,152 of JAWNPP010000020.1, read as the reverse complement.
GACGAGTTATAATCATAGAAGGCCATTAACATTTATCATATCCCACTATACGACTAACATATTCCTTCCACAGTGAAAAAAATGATTAAACCACAAATATCCAACATCAAGACATCAATGATGAACTTGAAAGTGCGTCCTTCAATTCACGTTCTCGTCCGGCGCACGCGAAGCACAATTATTCGTACCGTAAATAAATATAGCAGAAATCGACAGGATCGAGGAGTGGTTTGCACAGTAAAGTGCAGGGACTGTGGCAATTTTATAGGTCGTTCAAACTTTGATTTTCTAAAAAAGAAACAAAAGTGAGTTGATTGATCAGAGCGCTGTTATTTGGGAACTTCATTAACTTAATGTGAACTTTTAGATCGAATACCATCAAGTGTCGGTACATGGGACTTGGAATTTTTGCAGTTACATTAATTTCCATTTTCGGTTTGGCCTTGTTCCTAGTGCGACGCTATAATCAGTCGTTCTCCTACGGATCAGGCGGCTGTCAATTGAATCTATTGTGGCCCTACAATGACTGCCAAGTTCAGATCTAGAGCAATTAAATGGATTTCACGTTATTTCACGGCTGAGAAGTCATTGTTAAATATTGTGAGTATTTGATGAAGCTTGCTGCTCCAATTTGCAAACGTTATCTCGCACAAATTCAGCAAGCACTGTTGGCCATTATTGTAGCCATTTTCACAGCGTTTTCACTCAATCAAAGCGGAGACCACACAGCGCTAAACACACCTTGCTAATTGGGCCGCTGGCACTTTAGCACCCAGCTTTTTGGGCGCTGGCAATCAGCAAGCCGTTTAAATAATAAATCACTTTAAAATTAGTTTGCCAAGTTGTGCAAGTTGTGAGCGCCGACAAATTAGTAAAAGTTAATTAAAACTATTTAAATTGCAAATTATTTTAACATTTTTCGCCCACGCACACACACACGTTGAGTCGCAGCGAGACAAAGAAGGCTGTAGATGTCAGGCTGTAGCATAGCTCACATACACTAACGACCGCAGCGTTTGAAATACCTAAAGAAAGCTAACACCCACTCCAGAGAGTTGTGCCAGCTCACACACAACATACACATACATTCGCTTTTCCTTTTCACAGAATGTTTAAATGAGGGAAATTAAAAAAAAGGACGTTCCGTTGCTGTTGCCGTTGCCGTGTTGCCGTAGTCTCGTTGATGTGTAGGATTGTGTGTTTGAACGGGATGCGAGTATGTACAAAAAATGTCAAGTTGTGTGCGCAATCTGGTTGTGTGTGTGTGTGTGTGTGTATGCTGCTAGCTGGAAGTTGAAGCAGTAGGGAGTACGAGACAGAGAAAGAGAGGTAGGGAGAGGTGCCGACGTACTGAGGTATTCATTCAGTCAGCAGTCAGTCGCCTTCTCCGGGAGGGTATCATTTAGGGGTGCCGGCTTTGCTGGGGTATCGGGTAAGGGGCTGGCGTTAGGGGCGTTGGGGCGTGTACGCGTGGCGCAACAATTTGCATATAAAAAGGGTTGTTAGACTTTAAATAGCGGCCTGGCCTATTATCTGCATTAGGGTAGATATGGCGCGCATTAAGATAAGGTACTTACAGCGACGTTTACACCGGCATCGACGTAGGCACCTCCTGAGGGGGGTGATGACGGCGACGGCGGCGAAAGTTAATTTATGCGGGCGTGGATCCGGCTATACTCGAGCTCCTATGTCCTATCTCCCTATATGTACAGAGAGCTTGCTGAAATTTTAATTAAATGTAAAATGTTGAAGACATAAAAGTTAGTTCACACACTCGGCACACTCGTTACGCCAAATAGAAGATGAATGAATAAAGTCCAATTGGCGATTGACGCCACTGCTCCAGCTTGTGCTCCGTTTGTGCTTCTACTCTTTGATGGCATTCCTTTTGCAGCATCGAGTGGTGCTCGACTTTGGCACAAAGTGCTTAATTTGTAATGATGGAAATTGTCTGCTTTATCGTAGCCAAATTGATATCTCCTACTAGTGAGCTCACACGTCACGTGAGTGTGCCCCAGTGACAGTCAGTCCCTCAGTCACTCAGTCAATCTGTCGAGCAATTTTTGTATTCACATTTGAAAAGGCAACTGTTTGCTGCTCCTGCTGTTGATATTTCAATTGCAATAGCAATAGCAAGTGCGAGTGCAAGTGCAATCGCAATTTGTAGCAATGTGCATTATACTCAGAGCTCGAATTCAAACTCGAACTCGTACCCAATGCCACCCGTCGGCAAGGGGAATCACGCGGCAAATCCGAGTGAGCTTGCGTGCTCCCAGCAAACCAAACGTCAGCCCGGTCTAAATCACTTTTTGGCCAACATTTTTTCGTCTTTCCAACGATGTGCTGCTCTACATGGAGATGGCGGATGCGAGATTTGCGAACAGCAACAGGAGAAATATCTCAATTGAAATACCTGTTCCATTTCAAAGGCAGCATACTGACTGATAGACCGACTGCAAGTCAATGCTGCTTGTGTACAATAATGCTTATCGTTGAGCCTCCACAGAATGCCTACAAGTCGAATACCTGGCTCTCTGAAAATCTGAAAATTGAGTGCCGCATCGTGTGCCTCCTAAATATTTACTTACTCATTTGCCGAGAGCCTGTTTCTGACGATGCCCGCATAATAATCTCCAAACATACCGGGAATCATACCACTTACCGAGACGGACGCCAATTTAGAACAGCGAGTGAAGCTATCGTCGTCATCATTTACATTAATGGACTTGTCTCCGCTCCGTTAAAACCTCCTATTCGACCCGGTTAAGTGTGTGCCTGGTTTTTGTAATTTTTCCTTGCTCCAACATAGTTTGACATTTGGAATTAATGAGCACTTAAGCGCACCCATAACACATTTATTTAGTGGCTTATGAGTGCTGATGACGTCCTCTATACTCTGTACTCTAGACTCTAGACTCACAGACCAAATGGCACCCGATTCACGAAGGCTGCTCAAATCTGACAAAACAAACGTGTAAAGTTGAGTGTTCCCGTCCAGAGCACACCCATTTATCCTCCCCACTCTTTCGGCAGTGCACCTAAATAATCTCTCTGCGACTATAATAAACTGTTTCTGCTCACTGCATGACTGACTGACTGACTGACTCACGGACCAACTGGCAGACGAAGGGATTGCCAACCCACGCAAAGTACAAACCATTAAAGCTAGGAAATTGAATTTTATATAAACGAGTATCCATTTATGATATTAGTATAGAACTTTTATTATGAGTCCGTACATTATCCGATTTAATTTTCAGAATCAACACCTAAAATAAATATTTAAGCGTTGCGGTAAACTATAATGATTTAAGCCATGTCAGAGACCTTTAAATATTGCCACATTTAAAAGTGGATTTTAGCCATAATTTTGCATATTTTGGTTTTCAAATTGCTACACCAACAACTGTTAGAGCTCAGTTCTAAATAAATTTCAGAGATTGAGATATTCGCACAAGTGAATGTATTCAATTGCAGTCATGGGAATCGAATACCCTTGATGGTTTCATCTTTTCTCGTTTTGCTGCATCTGATACTGATTTCAGTGCCAACTCTTCATGTTCGATATCGAAGTGTTTGTGTGCGTTGTGTGTGTTTCAATTCCTTTCCGGCATGGTCATGGTATTTGACATTTTTCTTTGAAGCAATTGTTTCAAACGGAATAAAGTGAAACCTACTGCTCTCATAAAACAAATGCATTTGACCAAGGATGTGAGTTAAATGACATGTATCTTATCCTTCAACATTAGTTCAAGAAAATTCAAACTCACATATGGGATATATACAAAATACTATAAATTCAATATAATAAAATTGACGTTTAACTGTACTCTTAAAGGGTCTTTAAAAATCGTCTTAATTTTAAAGAATGCACGCTTCTTAGGCCTTATAAAATGAGCTTAAGAAATAGCCTTAAATGTGTGTGTATAGTACATGATGTATTTTGCAAATTAAACCCGCGGTCGTAAATAAACCCAAAGACGTGTCAGCTATGTATTCAAAATAATGCAAATTAATTCGACTTGCGTAAAACCGCTAAATCAAAACAAATGACTTTTTACTCGTAAAATTCGGCTGTGCAACAAAAACGAATCGAAAGAAATACGTGAATTTATGAAAGCTAGCGAGAGTGTTTTGTATATTTCTTGTTGAATGGCACAAACATACAGATCAGTGCATATTTATTTGATCCACAAATATGAATATTTAAGTTACACATTTTTTATTTTTAAATCCAAATGTGATGTATAAATTTAGAAGCCAAATGAATAAAAGCTTAATTGATTTCATTGTCGAATTCAATAGGCATCCGCTTTTCTGCACATGCCACACCACATGATGTTTTTGTTGGGCTGTGAGGAATCATATGTTTTGAAGACACTGTCAAATGATGTCAGTAAATCGCTGGCACGCTGACAATTCGACAATCCGCAAAGCGAATGGCGCAGCAAACGTCTATTATTGTGACAGGCTACACAGCATACTTCTGTGTTGGGGAGAGGAGGGGAGGAATATAACAGGCTAAGGGCTACGGGCTACGGGAGAGCAGGAAATTATGGCGAAACCACGAGAAGCACACAAAACAAACAGGCAAAAAGTTAATTGTATGAAATCAACACACTTAAAGTCAACAACACCAACAAATGCCAGCAAATAAGTTGAGCATGTTGACAACAGTCAAGGCAATATTAGGGGCAGCAACAAACCGAAACTCCAGCCACAGCCACAGCCACAGTCTGTGTCTAAGTCGCAGAGTCTGAAACAATCCCAGTGCTCTCCAATCCCAGTCCAAGTTCTCACTCTTGGCAAACCAAACCAAAACAGACAGTCAAGCCGAACTACGTATATCTGTATATATATAAAATCTTTATGTATTGTGTGTGTGTGTATTGGAGTAGATCCAACAGTCGTGGCGTTGAAGAGACAGCAAGGACAAATAGCAACAACATGAAGCATAGCTAAAGGCAGCTTATAAGCCGCAGCATCAGTCCTGGCAAAATACGACTCCTCATCGCCCTCATAATCACTCTCACACCCAGACTCCAACTGGTACAAGTTGGTGCAAGTACACGTCACATCGTGTCGGTTCAACTGTGTGTGCGTCAAAAGAGTAAAAATGATGAAGCAGCTCAGGCTCCAGTGCACAGGAAAAAGATGAAACTGCTCTAGGTGTAGATGTTGTTGTAGTTGTAGTTGTACTTGTACTTGTAGTTGTAGGTGAGCTAAATGCTCACAAGTGCAGCGGGGGCAAACGATGGGTCACGATTGCGACGCTTCAACTTAAGTACTAGAAGTAGTAGAAGTAGATGGAAAATGAGAGGTGGCAGTCACAGTCACAGCCGTAGTAAAAGTAGCTGAAGGAATTCCTCCCACAGTTAGTATCGTGCACAGATAGCGAGTCAGATGTACCTTGACACCGGAACACCCTGGATGGATGAGACCGTGGCTGAGGATGGATGGAAGGGGACGTAGAAAGTCGTACAAAAATACTTGAGAAAATCGTGTTAAATCGCGCTCAAGTGTTAAAGTAATAAGCACTTTTAATAAATAAAGTTGAATTGTGCTGCGAGTGGGAATGTGTACACACCTAAACAAACACAGACACCCACCTATTATTGGCATACAGATTCCTGCAAGCAAAGGACAACACGGAAGCATCGAATTTAATTCCTTGACATTTAGAGCTGTCGATTTAGCAGTAGTCGAGTCGAGTGCAAGTTGATGTGCCCCAGGGACAAATTGTTGTGACTCAATGTGTTTTCATTTAATAGCCACATACATTTATCTCAAAAACGTAGGTGTAAATAAAATTGAATCGATTAAATGCTTGTCATTTCTCCACAATGGTTCTTACTAATTGATTCGACTTGTTCAATTTGTTATACAAATAAAAGTATTATAAATTGAATTGCATTAAATATTAAAATTAAAGATATTTAAGAGTTTAAAATGCATTCATTAATGCATTGCCATGCAGTTTTGTTGTATTGCAATAAAAATTTTAAGGTAGTGGAAATCAGAATCTATTTAATTTTATAAACATTCAGGTAAATAAGCTTGCTTTTATTACAGTTTTATAAAATGCACAAAAATCTCCACCGTTTTTTTAAATTATATATTTATTTTTTTAGATTTTTTCTTTAGCTTCCCTTGATGCGATGAATTGCTCTTCAATCTCTAACAAATAACACACAATGATTTAATTGTCAATTGCTTAACTCGGTAAAGTAGAGCGGATATGGAGAAAGGTATTGTATGTTATATATTCGGTTTTATATGTTTTTTCGCCACTTACGCACATAACAATGTAAATCACTTAAAGGCATAATTAAAACATATTTGCATGATAAATGCATTACGATAAATTAAAAAATTTAACTAATAAAAAAGACACAAACTCAGGGAAATGGAAACGTTGACAAACATACCGACTTCGCCGTGATATTAAATCACGAGTGTGCGAACTGAGTGAGTGCGAAAGTGAATACAATGGCAACTGCATTAACTCAGTAATTAACACTAATTATGTGCGTCCGGCATTTATGATGGCTATTGCATAATAATGAAAGCTCCACGGATGAGCCACTTGGCGAACAAGTAAATTATAATTCATGCATTATTAAAAAATGCTTATGAAAAATATTGTGTAATCGCAGAATATTAATAAACATCATAGCGACAGATAGCTGAACCTGTCCGCACCATTTATTTCCAGTTTTCGTGTCCTGAATTCGATTTAATAAAAGCGGATTATGTTTCAATAACAATCCTAATTACTGAAATTGTTATTCGAGGACAGCATCACGATTCCAAGCGCCATTGGCTGTTGTCTGTTCGCTAGAGTGTGCTGTGGTTCCACCTGATGCTACCTGCAGCCACCTGCCACATGCCGTTCGTCTTATGAGCTTAGTTAACGGATTAACATGTTATCAGAGTCCCAGGAGGCAGTGACTAGGCATTGCCCTGACCTGGCAACAATTCCACCCATAATTTCCCTGGCCATAATCACTTTAAAACAATTTCGTGTGCGGCTCATTTAATGAGAATTAATTTTCAGCCATGCACAGCCCGCTTGCACTGGCCACACAACATACACACACACACACCACCCCCCACACCACACCACACACACACACACACACTCTTTGGTAGCAATGGGGGAAAAAATAATCACAAACCCTCTTAAATTACCCAAATCCAGACATATAATCCTCGTCTCGCCTTTCGCTCCCCGCACATTGCGTTCTTTTTGGAATGCCAGCGCTCTTGTGGCATTGGGCGGTTGCCACGCTTGCTGTTGCTACTGCTGCAGTGCCGGCAACAACGACGATGGCGGCCTCAGCTGCGGCAATCACTTTAAGAGTAAGTTGCGCCATATTGTCAGCCATTATTGTCAGTGTACGGAAACCGGAAATAGGGTGTCATATTTTTCAAAATTTTTTCTGCCTGCAAAAATGCGTTAAGCTTCTCTCTGTCGCACTTAAGCGTTTCATCTCGGCTGGCTGCTGCTCACAAAAGGGGTACGATAGCACACGACAGGAGATGCGGTAGGACAGTTGTGATATCTCATTAACCGGCTTAAGCAAATTTAACATTTCTCTGCAATTAAACAACATCGCACTTGTATAGTTAATGCCCTGCTCGATGTGTTGTGGTTCCATCTCTTTACACGCACACACACACACAGAGTAGAGCATATCAGCCAGCGAGTCGTACAAAAAAAAGATGGCAACGTCCTTTCGTTCCCTTCGCCCGCTCTCACACATGCAAATGGCCCCAAAATTAGAAAGTATAATGAAGTCCCTTTAGCCTCGACTCGGCTCGGCTCGCCAGCTTTGTTTACTTCTCTCTGTTGTTCCGCATTTTATCTAGCTAGCATTTCGTTTCGCTTCTGACAGCACTCATACGCCATGTTCGCAATGAATTTCGTTTACTGAATTTGTGTCTGAGCACAAGCACGAGTGCGAGTACTCGCATGTGTCGGTGTCATCTCTCTTTATATGTTTTTGTGTATCATTCGCTATGCAAAATGGTTTGTGTTTGCCTCCATCATTTAGACGTATTTATTGTACCATACATCAGTCTTTTTTTCATTTTTTTTTTGTATGTTAAAGCTGTTGTACACGGCAACTGATTATATCAGACGAGATAAGAATATTCACATGTGATGATGATGAGCTGAATCGATAAGTTTAGTATGTATTTAGGAGAATCTACTTGCTATCACAATTTACGTTGTCAAAAACTTTGTTGTCAAAGGCTTTTGTAGTTGCCATCTCAAAATTATATTCAGCTTAATTAGCCTTTCGGCAAACCGCATTTAATATTTATAAATGATAACTAATCCCCCCAAAATGTTAATTTCAATTATTTTAACAATTTCTATGCCAAGTTCTATATCGATATCATAAATTCTTAAAACTGGCACTTATGAATATAATTATTTTGCAAATCAATAAATATTAAATTTTGAAATGCATACGAGATTTTCTAGTCAAGCAAACTGAAAACTTAAGATATGAGTAATAAATAATTAATTTGCTGCAGTTTAAAATGAATTTAAACTTCAACAATTCGTTAAAGTAATTCATTGTGAGCATCTTAATGCTTTTAATTTTACACAAATTGAAATATGATACATGTGGAAATACATTTCAAAGCCTTTTGTCAATCGAGTAATTTGCGCACTTTGTAAATATTTATATTTACACAGCATTATTCGCCCAGCAGATTAAGTTGGCGTCTTTCGGCATTATAAATGTTAAATGTATTTTTACGAGCATATTTATGTGCCTTTATTAAGGCGTTACATTAATATTGGTACTTAATATTTATTAACGCACGCACATGGTGGCCCTGGTACTCTGCATGTGTGGAAAACAATTCAATTAGTAGCAAGTAAGAGACATTTATTGATATTCGCAGAGCGAATTTATAAGTGCTGCTTGTTTACTATTGTTGTGTACATAGTGCGTGTGTATGTTTTAATGAGTGGCAAGTGTTATGGCGAATGCGATGCGAGTGCGAATGCGAGTGCGTTAATAAGCCAAACTCAGTTTACACTCGCAATCACTTTAGAGCAATCCCTTGTAGTAATTATGTACGAAGAAGAAGAAGTGGAAGAAGAAGTCCATGATGATATGTATGTGCGCTGAGCACAGCGTCCGCTAATACCGAAAGCTCACGCAATGCCATTACTTAGACCCAGACATTGTGCTGCCTCCGCCCCTGACACCGACACCGTAAACGCGCTGCCGCTGCTGCTGCTTCTGCTGCTGCTGCTGCTACTGCTCCAATTGGCTGAGGGCCAAGCAGCGAGGTTGTTGTGGCAACCACACTGGTCAAGGACTGACGACAAATTGCCTGTCCCCTTGTCGAAAATTAAAATTCGTAGGCCTGCGGAATTGTGGATTGTGGATAGTCCATGTGATGTCGTACATTGCCGAGTAGAATGGTCGCCCGGAAATGGGGAAACAAGAAGACATAAAAGAAACGGGAAAATCGTAAAAAGATTTTTGTGTTAATGCGCACGATGAAAAATTGATAAAAATACAAATTCTGTACTCGCGCAACGCCAAGCAACGCATAAAGTAATAATAATAATATAAAGAACAACAAGAAAAAAATGAAAATCCAAAGGCGAAAACGCAACGAAACGAAACAAAGAAACAAAGCAAAACAAAACAGGGTCAAGCCAACGGAGCAGGGTCCGTTTATCAAACAAAGCCAGCGACTTTAGTTAAAAATTAATAATAACGGCAAACCTTCTTACTCACCCATTGTACTTTAACACGCAGCGTGTCTATTGTGTTTGTTTATTATTTTATTTTTTTTTTTTTGGTACACATTTTATTGTTTTATTTTTGTTATGGCGTCAATTTGCAGTTCATTTGAGTTAATTGTTTGGCCAACGGAAATAATTAAACAAAGTATAAAAAAACAAGTTTTAATATGAAGTCCAGATATTTGTTTTTGTTTCACGAACTTTTTCTATCCTCATCACACACAACATGGCGTATGCAATATTTTACAATTCAGTTTTATTATGCCAAGAGTTATTGGTTTAGCGATAAATATTATATAGTGAGTAGCCTCGCATAAATCAAACAACTCGCAATGACATGTTTTTTTTCTCTTTTTTCCTCATTATCTTGGAGGTCAGTCGATTGACTATTTTTTTAAAGCTCTAGGCAATTTCTCAACGGGGTTTTAAGTTGCGAATTCTGAATGCAGTTGCAATTAGTCAAGACGGCAATTCTACCCAAATTGATCAGATTAAAATATAAATGGATTTCGAGTTCCATTTTATATACACAAATTACGCTCTCAACACCGCTAAACGATGTTTTTTTCTAAAGTATATAGTATAAAATAATCTTGTAGGACTACTAAATGCTGAAAAATAAATGCAATTTATTGCAGCCATGCAATGTTTTAGTGACTGGTTTAAAAAGAGAAAAAAGCTTACAATGTTTTTCTAGGCGCAAAAATGGGAAAATAATAATTCAATTTCTGTTTTGCGTTCAAAAACGGTTTGCAGTAATGCTTGTTCAGCAAAAATAACCTCAGCGGGTGCATTCAATTGCCAGTAAATGTTTCGGCGCTCACATTAACTGTTTCACACTGTCAATATTTCCAGCAGCATATGCCAAAAGCAAAAAAGTTTTTCCTTAAACAGTATTTTGCACACATGACGGGCAAAGAGAGCGACCAAAGGAGGCGAAATGATGAGGGAGCTTCTCGATACAGCTGAATGAGAGCGAACGAAGAATGCATTCACTGGCACTTAAACGTGCTGCATAATTCAAACAACATTTATTCAAAGCCATTGCTTCAGTTCATCATGTTGGGCCAGGCAGCCTAGCAACGAAAACGGAAACGGAAGCACAGAAATCAGAGCAAAATGGCTGCTCCATCTGCCTACTAGCATATTAAGGGCGACTATAAAAAGTAACAAAAGTGGCGAGCATATTTGATGAGCAAAAAGACATACGGAGTGCGGGGTAGAGCAGTGCTTGGATTTTCGTTGAATCCAGTGTGTTTATGTTGTGCGCCCACTTGAGCGAGAGAAAGAAGTCAAAGTGTCGCCGCTTATGCATAACTAAATTATAATAATCTCTCCTCGGCTCGGCTGTCGAGGATGAAGGCGTCATCCATATCAGTATCAGATCATAACGCATTAGGGCTTATCATGTCGAGCAACTTACTCAGATATTCTAATAAAAAGAGGAATTTACATACGCTCCCTGTGTACAGTACACTGTACGCTACACGCTGTACACTGTACACAGAGTATTCCGCTCTCATTGTGCGACATAATGAGCTGTCTTTTCTGCTTCCCTTTTCCCTTTTGCCTGTTACCAGTTTGCCCCCTTCCATATTCGTTTTCCCTTTGGCCCAACTTGTCTGCTGCTGTTGGCCTACAAATAATAATGGGCCGTATCACTGTCTCTGTCTCTCTCTCTCTCTCTCTCTGTCTTTCTCTGGCTGTCTCAGCCGGGCGAGTGTCTACTTATGTGTAAGTCTATATTGCTTAGACACTAGTCGGCGCACAGCATGGGTAAACTTCAATAACCCATCGCTCCTATTTAGCCTTCCGTCAGCGTCTTACCCGCTAAGAACGTAATCCTGGTGGGTGGCTATATAGACAGCAGAGCGCCTCCGTAACATATATGAGCATATCTTTCAATATGGTAATATGCGCTGTTTACTTGCGAGAACTACACTGCGGGGAAATGAAAAGAGTTGCGGAGTGTTTAGCATACTTTTAGCTTAGATAATGTTCGTTACCAATTAAATTTATTTTACATAATTTTTGAATCACAGTTACATACTACAAATTTATTACTTTACGCTACCCGAAAGATTAGCAATCATTTACTACGCAACGTTACCCACAGATTTCTCGCAGTGTATCATATCCTCTAAAGATGTCACTGTCCGTGTCTCGTGTGTCCGTGTGTGCGTGTGTCTGTGTGTGTGTTTGTGTGTGTTGGATGTGTTTATGATTGCGCTTCGCGCTGTTTACACGGCCTATGTCTACATTTTGCGATTGTACTCGTATGTCTACAAGTCTGAATACAGTACACGTGTGTGTATTGCTCTGGTGTGTGTGTGTGTGTGTGTGTGTGTGCGTCAGTGTGTGTTGTGGGTGTATGTACATATGTACTGGTGTGTGTACTAGCTAAACTTTGATGTCGCCGTTCAGTGTCTCGGCGTGGGGGGGCGGGGGAGAGTGGTTCGTTTATGGCACAAGTTTCTTAAATCCAGCACCTTCTTGGCCAAGCTTGAGCTCTTCATAAATTGAGGGATTTACTTCATTGCACTGCGTGTTACTGAGCGGGTTGTGAAAATGATGTGCCGCATCCGAGAGGCCATTGCGATGCCCATTGCGCTGCCTACTGCCGTTGGCTGTGGTCCCCGTGTCAGGCGTCGCTGTGGATGCGGACGTAGACGTAGACGTGGATGTCGTCATTGTGGCTGCAACACCATTGCCATTGCCATTGCCATTGTGGGTGTGACTATGACTGTGGGTCTGACTGCTGCCGCCTTGCGTGTGATTGCTGCCATTGTGATGCTGCTGCTGTTGCTGTTGCGTTGTAATGGCTGACGTAACCGTGGGCAGCTGCATTAAATGCCAACAGAAATGGACATAGATAGACGGTGTGACAGTTAGAGCAGTTATAACATAAGTACAGTGCTGATTTAGGACTGGCCTGGCCCATAATTAATACACACCTGCACCTGCTCGAGTCCCCGCGTGTATGTTGGATTCTCGAAAGCTACATTGCCACTACCCGCCTTGCCGTGATGCGAGCGATGGCGGCGATAGAACACAATGGCCGCAGCTGCCAGGAGAATGGCCAAAATGCTAGCCACAATGCCACTGATTGTGCCAACAGCGCTGGAGTAGCTACTCGTCGCCGACGTCACATGCTGCTCCCCCAGCGTGAACCTAATCGGATTGGTGAGCACACTGGCACCTGCAAAACAGACGGAGAGAGAGCGAGAGACAAGTCTGCAAATTTAGCCTAAACTGACAACCCACAGAGGCAACGGCAAATAGCAAGGCTATTGCTGCTGTCGACAGGAAGAGAGATGAAAAGTTCACGCACCGTATGAATTGCCAGCCTTAACCACGAGCTCGTACAGCACGTCCTTCTTAAGCCCATTAATGCTTATTGTTGTGTCCTTTACGTCGATGCGTTTTATCTCCAGTACACCCGTCAACATGTACTGATTGTTGTTGTTGTTGTTGTTGTTTCCCATACTTGTTGCATTATTCATGGAGCCCAGCGTATCAGACGTCGCAGGCTCCATCGAAGACGAAGACGACGGCGACGATGACGACGTCGATGTTGGCGGCACGACGGCGGCCTCATGGTAATATATTCTATAGCCGTCGACGGCATTTGGATTCTTTGTTGGTGCGTCCCATCTGTAATGAAATAGTTTTCAGACCGTGTGCATGGCGCCATATTATGAGTGGTAATATTGTTGCAGGCGCAAAACTTGTCTGGAATTTTAATAAATTTAATGCGAACTGGCATTCCGAGTCGATTCTCGAGTCTCTCACACAGCCCCACCAACCGCCCACGCTCCGGCCACTATCCAGGGCTATCCATTACCCATCCAAACTGCCCAGCATCCCCCCAACTAACCCCCAGTCGTCCGCTTCGTAGTCGCCTGCTGCGACTTTGTGTGTGTGTGTGTGTGAGTGTGCGTAACCTTTGACGTTGACTAAGTGTATTAAAGTGAGATAAAAATCTCAGCTTTAATGGATTTTGCGGTCTATTAGTGCAGTCAGCACAACACACACATGTGTGTGTGTGTGTGTGTGTGTGTGCCGAGCGGACGATGTGAGGATAATGAATGTATTGGCTTGCGCATCTTGCGCAAAAATGGATGACTTCACATCCGCCCCAAAGGCAATCAAGAGGAGAGAGAGAGAGAACGAACCCAAAACGGAACGAAACGGAACGGACATAGTTAAAAAGATTAAATTTGATAGCTGCAAACGAAATGAAGAAATTCGATTCATCACTTACTTAATGTTCACCTCATTATCCGACATCACGCTGACCACAATATTCTCCGGCGGACCCGGCAATCGATCACGATTCTTCTCAAAGCAACCGATTATAGTGCGCGAATACTGCAAACTACAGATCTCCTTGGAGCGCACCGACTCGCCGCGACACCAGTTTAAACACTTGCGCGGCACATGCTCCTCGGCACAGCAGGAACGATGGTCGGAGCCATCGGCAGCGCACTTCATCAACTTGTCAAAGTCCACAATGCATTCGGGCCGATTGGCGATGGCATCAAAGTCCACGTAATAAGTGCAGGCATCGCGGCACGCCATCGAAACGTTCTGCTCTGCACAACATTGCGACACATTGCGATTGAGGCTGGGCGTATTGCGTATACGCACCGAGACCGGCGTGGTCGACGAACCAAATGGATTCTCGGCATGGCAAAAGTAATCGCCCACATCGTTCGCCTGCAGCTTGCTGATGCGCAGCGACATCGTATAAATTGTCGACACATTAGCCACGGACACATAATAGTTGCCGCCCTGAGGCACGGGCACGCGTCCATCGTGATCCCGCCAGAAGATGGTCTTGGGTGCCGGCTTCGAGTCGACGGTGCAGCGCAGTTCCACCTCATCGCCTACGGAGGCCACCGTAATGCCGGCCGCCTGTATCTTGGGCGCATCTGCGGAACACACACAAATAGCAACAATTAAAGTATCTTCTCATCAATCATCGGCAACGATGTCGCAACTTACAGCAGATGTTGACACGCCTCGTGGCCTGCATGGGCACACCGTAGCCGTTGTCCGCGTAGCAGGAGACATGCTCCATGTCCGCCGACACGTTGTGTATGACCGTGACCATGTGCCGCGAGGTATCCTGCCGCACCAGGTGGCCGCCCACGTACAGCGAGATGGTCGGTGCCGGGTTGCCGAGCGCCAGGCAGAGTATGGTCATCGAGCCGCCCTCGGGTATGTTGTCCGCCGGATGCACAGTCGGTGGCTGTCGCGAGGGAGAAGCGAAAAATGAGTACCTTAAATGCTTTTTCAGTTTTTTGCATATGCGAGAGAGAAAAAATATTCCCGTAAAAATGACAAAAGCTCTTGCGTTGCATGTACTTAAAAATATCAAGTACGAAACATATTTTCAATCAAAAGCTTACGTTCTTCAAATAAGCATTTCATTGAAGACAACTTTTAAATTTTGAAAAAAAACTTGCTAAGTTAAATATATACAACACAACTTTCTTTAAAAAATTGTCTTGAATTAAGAATTTTCAGCTCAAAACAAGAAGCGCAAAATGTCGACTTAAGGCATTAATACATTACTTCTAATATTAAAAACAATTAACATGAACATAAATTGTGATAAAACATTTTAAGTTTCAGTTAAGCACCTTGATACAAGAACTTCACAATGGTGATTAAATTTGATTTAAGAATTCTTTCTTGAAACTAAAATTGTCAAGCTTAAAGTGATTCATATTTTCTTCTCTGCGTATATGCATGCGTATGTTGAATATATTATCTAGCTAATTACATCGACAAAGGCGGGCAGCGCGGGGTCCGTCCAGGCGACCAGTGTCTCCGAGGGCAGCGACGAGGCGCGCTCTCCCACCGCCTCCACATAGAGGACATGCTGAGAACTGGGCTTCAGGTTGGTGAGTCGCAGCCAGGCCAGCTTTGTTTCAATCTTGGTGTAGCCGTCGGTTTTCATCATCTTGTGGTAGACCCTGCAACAATGCAAAACATAACAATACCAGACCACTGGGCAGTGTTGCGCTGTAAACTGTGAGCCCCACGAACTCACCTGTAGGTAATGCGCTCATGTGGATGCGAATACTCCGGCGGCTGCCATGTCAACTGCATCCAGGTGGCGCTGTGTGTGAGCACGGTCAGCGAATGAGGCGGCGACGGAGCGCCCCAGCTGTCATTTGAATGTTGCACTGTGCGAAAAAGAGAGACAAGAGCCACAAAAGAATCGAGTAAGTCTCAGCGGCAATCGGAGCAAGTTGAGCATTCGACAAGTGACCCCAAAATGCTGTGAATGACTTACCATTTTCGCCGGCAAGAGTCGATGTGTTGACCAGCAGCATTGATGCTGGCAGCGATGTGCCAAATTTTCCACGTGCCACGACCGTAATGCGGTATAAGGTATTCTCATCCAAATTGGTCAAATCGATGCTGGTCTCGTTGGTGGGAAATTCCTAAGTGTAAAGTTACGCTTGTATATATAATATATATATAGTATAGTATATGATGATAGACATGAAATCAACCAAATGCTGGCGGCTCGCAAGCCCAAGTGAAACAACAACAACAATCACGCTGTCGCAGTGCACTCTGCGGTTTTCCTTAGCGGGAGTGGAGAGGAGAAGCAGCGAGAGCTGCCGTCATGATTAGTACTTTTTGTAATTGCCGCGACGAAGCGCAATTTGCGGTATTTAGCCGCAAAATGACACCGCCAGCCAACACTCTACACACCCAGCTCAGACACACCCAGCTGCCAACGCCATCGCCATCTCCATCGCAATCGCCATCGCTGTTGTCGTCTGCATTGTCGCTCCCAGCTGGCGTCACATTGTTTCAAAAGCAATTGCCGAAATTGACATATGTATATATATGAACAGACGCAGCATGTATGATATATATATATACGCACGAAAGTGTATGTAGAACATGCATTGCTATTTGTATTCGTGCTGCTATTACGCTGACAGGATAATTCGCTGGCACAGAACTGACCCACATTAAAAATTGCTTGCGTAATCTGTGGCTACAGCTTGCCGCTATTTCGGAGCTCGCTGTTGGCAGTGAATTAGCCAGCACATTGTCTGCAGTTGCGCGCTTAAAAGCAAAGCTACACTCCCAAGTATGCTCGACATCAATACACTTTTCAAGAGCGACTAGAAGCGTGTGATTGACAGCTTTGCAAATGAGTCAACAATAAATTAATAAAATCATAATAACTCAATGGAAATCTAACAATTGTCATTGAAATGGTAGTAATAGTGGCAAATAATAACTTATTTCTCACAAACTTATTTAAACAAAGGTAGTGGGAAACGTAACTTCAAAATTATTGAACCAAGGAATTAAAAAGAGATTAGTCAATATATTATTCCTACTCTTTTTAGAGCTGCATCTATCACTACTTCGAGTAACATACGTTGCCACTAACTTATTCCACTCTTCTACGACTATGGCTAATGAATCTGCAAATAGCCAGTTAAAAAAGCAACAAACTGCGATGATGCGCGTCTACATATTGCGAGTACGTGTAATTACTAGCAGATACAGATGCAGATACATCTAGGCATGCATACAGATAGAGATACATTCTCGTAGATAGCCGAAAATCGCCTGAAATCCAGTTTGTGTTGTTAAATTGTTTGATTATCTTGCAGTTGTCGTTTTGGACCATTAATTACGCTTTTGGTTGAAAATGCTGCAAAATTTATGCCAACGCTGCACTCACTCGCAGTGTGTGTATATATATGTATGTGTGTGTGTGATGTGGCACGCTTATTGCGTAAATGTGTTTTTATTATTTGCGAGTTTTAATGCTGCTGGCATAAATAATCTGTGTGTTCGCACTGATGCCACTGATGATGACAAAGTATGCTCACACATACACAGACACACACACACACTTACACACTGTAAAACGCTTAAGCGATTTGATATACGTGACTATATGCCCCACCGCCCCCTGTCCACCTGTTCGCAAGCTGCTGCCAGCAAAATTCTACACCTCCAGCCCACCCGTAACAAGACTTTGACATTTTGGTAAGTGAGTCAATGTCAAGCCAACTCAGGCAGCTGACACACAGCAAATTGATCATTTTATGCTCGTATCTTCGATGTTGTTGCCATTGCTGTGGTTGCTGTTGATGCACTCGTGTTGTTGCCTCTCTTGTTTTGGCCGCTTGTTGCTGTTGCACATTTTAATTTATATGAACGCACATAGCATACTTTGCCTCCCTTTTAAGGCTGCGGGTGGTTTGCTTGCGCTGTTTTTGTTTTGTTTTTTTTTTACATTTTGGGCAACTACCATTTGAGTGTGTGTTTTTGATTTCAACGCATTCGTAGAAGTTCATGTATATGGCAACTGAATGACATAAAAACAATTAGCTTGGCCTTCAATTTGCCACCTGGGGGTTTTATTGTCAAAATCGGTGACAAGCCACTTTATTTTCTGACAGATGGATATTCAGATTAGGCCCAGGCAAACGTTCTCTGTAGCTGAGTAAATTTTAAATAAATCGATCCTATTTCTAACAAAACGCAAATTGCAGTCCTGGATATAATTAAAAATCGTATCAAACTTAGCATAAATTAAAATGCATTTCAACCATATGTTTAAAAGCATCTTAGTCTCTTCTGTGTAAGCATTTCAGATTTATTGACAAGATACTTTGCACAATAAAGTGCTCTCAACTAATTCGTTGTTGCATTGCACAAAATGACTTTAAATAAAGCACAAGATACAATGGTTTTACGACTATTTTCCCTTGAGCTCTAGTCTGCAATTTGGCTACATATTTTTTTAACTTACTCACACTCTTCTTATCTTATATGCATTAAATTAAAAAATAAAACCAAAAACGAAACAAAAACAAGAGAAGGCAAAACCTTTTATGTTGTGTCTTTACTATTCCAAACACTATCGCCAGAGACTGGCCCCATAGGACCTAGTGGACGAGAACAAGTACTAATAGTCCCAAAACATTAGAGCTGCAACTTTCTTGTCACTTTATTATATCCCTTTTGACCAATAATTACATTTCCCCCGCAATCTAAAAGTGCCACAGTTGGCATGGCGAAAGCAGTCCGAACAGGGTCCGAAATGAATAATTAATGTGGCCACAAACACGTGCTCCACTGGCTGCCAGTTGAGGTGAGCCAGTCCTAAATACCGAGTCGCTGGCAACAGCATCCAAATATGACAGCAAACAGCGTAAACGAATAAATATTCAAAGAGCATGGCGATGACTTGGAGGGAGAACAAGTTGCCACGACAGGACAACCTTCCCTCCGCCCCACGCCGAGCTATTAAAGATATTTTTTTATATAGTGTATATACATTTATATAAGCAAGTCCCTGGATGCTCATTTGGTGGTGGAACGCCTCAAAAAGTCGCATAGTCGAAGCGTAATCGATGTCATTTTAACCCTTTCAAAAGATTCCCCAGCGAAGTCTATTGGAATATAAGTATTGTGAATGTATCTAATTGGTGGACGGTCTGTAGTCTGCGCAGGACTTTTTACTATTTTACTATTTTATTCGTACGACCATATTAAAAAGTTTTTATGACCAACATTTCGGGTGAATTTGACAACAAAGCGAAATGAGAAATAAAGCTCGCCTCGACTCACATGCAACAGCAACAGCAGCTGCGGCAGTAAAAATCATCACAAAAGTTACGTTCGCCAAAAGTATTCAAGTCGAACAGAGCCTCGCCTCCGGTGCCTCGCCTCCGTTCCCTGCTCTCCCCAGCCAAGCCCGCCTCGTAAAGCAAGGCAAAACCCTTTTCGGAAGGCCACTGTCCATGCCGACTTCGATGCTGCCTCCAACTCCGACTCGGACCAGGCGATTGGCAATGCTGGTGAGATCATGCCGCCGCGCACTGCCGCTGAATAGAAATTGCCAAATTATTGGCACTGATTCAATCGAGCTCGACAAACACCCTGGGGTGTCCTTAGTGTCCGTAGACCGTTTTGCCTGTTTCAAACTATTAATGTATGTAGACGAGTCGACTCCTGACTTCCGTTTTTGTTTCAGGTGTCGGTCGTACGTTGCTTTAAATATACTACCAAACTACTCAATACGCATACAAATAAAAGTCCAAGAAATTATTGGAATTCGTGAAGACAAAAATCGAGACAGTCCATAGTATAATTAATCCGACAATCCCAATTTCTGGCTTGCAAAAATTTGGCAGTGTTCCTGTCGCTTATCTCTTCTTGTTTTTTGTCAATATCACGTTTGCTGTTTTTGCTGGTTAAAATATTTAAAATTAGGCTAAAGTATTTCTGGCACGTTCGAAAGCAATTAACTTTTTTGTGTATAGCGGCAATAACCGAGATCAGATGTCAGCTCAACGTGCCAATAAAACGCCTGCTCTGGCCTCCCGGTCCCGCAAAAACAGTTCTGTAGATACGTGTGATATACACACAAATATATATAGGAGTAGTAGTAGATGTATATACATCTATGTGGTGGGGAGTTTCTCTGTATACAAAGAGTATGAATATTCCGACAAAAATAGCGCTAGTGCAGGCAGCCAAAAAGTCTGAGGCCGATGCACCGAGACGCATTTAAACCAATTGACACCAGGCTGGGGAGGAATTGCGAGAGTATAAAAGAAGCTAAGCCAACAGCTCCGCAACAGCTGCGTTCGCTTGACCAGGCCAGCAACACCTCCTCGCACACCCCCTCCCCCTACCCAAACGAGAGACCGAGCAACAAAACCAAAGTGAGCAGGCGAATGAATTTTGAACACTAGTGGGGAGGCAAAAAAGAACAAAAGCAAAAACGGTACTAGCAACAGCAACTGAAACAGAAATTGAAAACAGAAGAAGAAAAACACATTGACAAAAACTAAAGCTGGCAACAGCTACAAGCCTCAGTGCGGCAAGCGGTACGGGGCATGCGGCATGGGGCATGTGGCGGCATGCTGTTGAGCTCGTCTCCAATATCGATTCGATTGGTGTGTCTAGTGTTGGCTGCTCGGCTGGCTGACTGGCATCATGGGCTGGTCGCTGTCGCCTTGTTGGTGCACCGAGGGGTCGCAGCTTGCATTGAAAACATTTTGCGCGCATCAAAAACGACAATAACAACAACAACAACAACTGCAGCAGCAGCAACACGCGTCAAACACTTGCCAGTTATTCAGTTATTTTTGCAGCGTATTTTTTTTTTTTTTGCATTTGCAAGTTTTTGAGGCCAATAACTCCGCTGATGGCCATGGCTATGACTGCGATGCTTGCCGCAGCAACGTCCCAGCAGCAGGCGCAGGTGGCGCCACAACGCGTTGCACTATGCTGTGCTGTGCTGTGCTGTTGTGCTGCGATGTGTGACAACAACAGTCAATAACTGCAACAATGCCAATGGCAATTTATATGTATATTAAGCCAAGTTCGCGCAGCCCGTTTATGGCAACTCTCTCGACTAGTTTATGGCCACGTTTGCAGCGTTAAACGAATAGGGCTGTTGGCGAGCATCAGCCGAGACAGCCCTACCATAAACTTTACTTACAGATTAAGGTCCGTCTGCCAAGCTATAGCTGAACTCGATATCTGACTAGCTGGCTGTATGCTTGACACTTTGATTAAACTCTCCGCTAATAAAATATAAGCATAGTCTGAAGCTCACTAATCATCAGAGTGGAAAAATAAATGAATAACATTTGTATAACAAATTATTTCAATAAAACTGAAACAACTTTTTGTATCTCAGTCCGAACTCTGGTGTTATCTCTTGCCATTGAAAAACGCAGCTTTTTTTAATGTATAGCCTCAGGTAAGTCAGCTTAGAGTTTTCAACATTTATTTTCCTGCATCTGTCACTCTAATTTTGTTGAGTCGTGCGCAACGCATTATTTTATTATTATTATTTTACGCAAAGAGCTAAGCCGAAATTACTATTTGTTAAATTGTTTTGTTTACTACTAGCTGTTACTAGCTATTTAAATAAAAATAAAAGAAAACCAGTGTTTAAGCTTTGAATGCATCGAATATAATGTATAGTTCTAACCAAAATGTCTTTAGTTTAATCATAACAAGCTCTCGCTCTCATTGTCTCTCGTTCCATAAATTTTTAACTTATCGCAGTGCAGCATTTAATTCTTGATTTATCGCCTTATAATATACGCTTCTACTCACGTTTTCCAGTTTGGCCACAGTCTCGTACATGGTCATGTTGTTCACACGCCCATATTGAACAACAAAATCAATATCATCTGCATCAGCTGGACTTGCGGCGTCCGCTGACTTCGATGCTGTTGTTGTCGTTGTCGATGTCTCAGCTGCTGTCGTAACATCGCCAGCCACAATGCCGGCAGCTGCAGCCAGCTCATCGCCAGTTATCATGTCGGCGGGCGTTGACGAGCTGCCTCGGGACGAGTCTGAAGTGTTCTCTACGTTGGGTGGTGTCCAGGCGAGACTTATGCTTCGGCTCGTCACGGCTGTTGCGTGCACATCTTCTGGTGGTCCGGGTATATTATTCGTGCCTGGCAGACGGACAGAGAGAGAGAGAGAGAGAGAGAGAGAGAGAGAGAGAGAGAAAGCAGCGAATGTGAGCAGTTGATTTTATAATGCAAGTTTAATTGGCCAATATTGGTTTTGTCTGCCGTTTTGTGGGCACGGCCAAGGCACTGACCAAATAATTTAGCACTGGTTTAACAATGGTGTGCAACAGTGCGTATGCTCAACGTGCACAGACACGCCATTAAGCAAACAGAATTAGCCACAACACAACACAAGTGCCTACGATGGCTACGATGAACTTCTCTGCACCACCCTCGTCGCTCACTCACCTTCCTCGTAGCACTGCAGAATATTGCCAGCGTATGATAAACAATCCGGCACATTGCTCGCCAATGTCGAGGAGCCAGTTGATGTTAGAGTTCCGATGCCAGCTGCCGTCGACGATGCCGTCGCTGCGCTCGATTTGGTGGACAGGCCAAGCGGCATGACACCGCGACAGAGTGGCATGCAGGCATTGATTACGCCCCGACGACTGCAGCACGGACTGTGATCTCGTCCTCCTGCGGCACAGCGCGCCAGGATTGCTAAAAAGGAGCAGATATTTTTGTTAATACTCCACTTTTGGCATGACACCGCAATTTTCACAGCGTATTTTTGACCTCAATTCTGGCTTTGAATACATCAGTATGCTGTTTGGTCGTAATTCGGATGCTTAACTTTAATCTGTCAGTTTTGCTTAGCCAACTTTTAAGCGGCCAATGACGCAGAGCATGAGTCGGCAAGTTAGCTCAATTTTTCAGGAAATTAACGCAGATTTTACATCTGCTTAGAGCAATTCTTCAACATTCAAATTGATGCAAGTCATTGGCTAATAAGCTTGACATGAAAGACCGCTAACATACTGTAGTAATTTATCTTACTATTGTCTAATCCACCACAAATTATCTAATTCTAATATCAGTTTTATTGAGGCCTTGAATGCATTGCATACTTAAGTCAGAGTCGCAACTTACTTTAAAAAATCAAAAGAATTTATGTGCTCCTTAAAGCAGCTATTTCATTGCCTCTAAAACGATAATTTCGTATATTTCATCTAAGCATTGCCATGCTATCTTTAATTCTTTGCTATCTAATTATCTGCTTCAGACCAGTTCGATTTGATCTAATCCATTTGAAACGCTATTCGCATCTCGAATTACACTAACTATGCCATTTCCACAAAACAATCAGCCAAAGTAGATTCCAAAGATTCTATTTAGAACTTAATACTGCAAATTTGATCAATTAAAAAGGCGAAACCGAAATGAGCTCATTAAATTCTGAAAAAGCATTCAGATTGGTGGTCTATTGTGCGACTGCCTATTGTGAGTGGCGGAACTAGGACCAGGGAATTGGAAGCTGTGAGCTGCTTAATAAGGATGTTCGACTGACACTAATTAGAGTTGCCCGGCCAGCGGCAAGTGTGTCTTTTGTGTGTGTGTGTCATGTATGTGGGCTTAGCTGTTACTCACGCATTTGGGCACGACACGTTGGTCCGAGATTTTCGATGTCCGACAGCCGAATGTTATAGGAGCAGAGAGGAGCGCATTGTGGCAAGAGGCCGGAGGCTTGGCAACACGTCGACATGTTGTATTTGGCGACTGGCGTTGGGTCCACCTCGGCGACCAGAGTGCGTGTAATGAGACGTGGAGAGGGTTCGCTTTTGCCATACGCATTAATTGATACCACATAGAACTCATAGTAAATGTCCGCCTCAAGACCTTCGAGGATGAGTGGCGGCTGACGCTGCAAAGTTAATTAAATTAGCCAGTCAACCTGATTTTTATTTCGATTCGTTTGGTTTCGTTTCGTGTCGTTTCGTATCGTTTTTCCTGCTTTGCAACTAGTATAACTACACACTAACCTTCTCCACCGTCAGATAGTCATCTCCAACGCCCAGGCGACGGAACTTGACATGGAACGTGGTCACCGTGTCGGCCAGTCGCTTCGGCTTATTCCAGTCGAGTATCACAAAGCTGTCCGTTTTGGCGACAACGCGCAGCTTGGACGGCGGATCGGCCAGCACTCCGTAGCCCTGGAACAGGCAGCTGCTGTACTCGGACATGAAGCGCAGGCATCTGCAAGGCAGCACAATTAAAGTCAATTGCAAATCACCCGCATTTCAATCACCCACTTGAATAAACTAAAGTCCAGCGAGGTCAGCTTGCCAGCGCAGAGTGAGAAACAGGCCGACGGTATGCCTCTGGCGCGACAACACGGCGTATGATCGATGTTGTTGGCCAAGCACGTGAACGTAATGTTCGACCAGGGCGCACAGACCATGAGGTCGGGCAGCGTGGCCTGATCCGCCTTCTGGGGATCACACATCTTGTCCAGACACAGGCGATGCGTCATGCCGCTCGACTCGCAGCAGCCGCGTATGTCGGGCAGCGACGGCATCAACTGCTTGTCCGTATTGCCCGCCTGCGTCTCGGCCACCGAGGCGCTGGTATGCGTAAAGAAGCGCAGTCGTTCGTTAGGCAAACTGGAGCCGTACTCGTTGACGGCCGTCAGCACAACGGCGTACATGGTCAGCGGTGCAAGTGTGTCCAGATAGAGATACGTCTGATTGGCGGGCACATTGTAGAGTGCGGTCAGCTCAGCTGGCTGCTGCTGCTGCTCAGTTGCGTCCAGCGACTTGCGGCGCACCTCGCCGCTCAACTCGTCCTCGTCGAAGCTGTGCAATGTGGTCAGATTGACGGTGTAGTGGGCAACCTGATCGGCCAGCTTCAGTGGCGGCAACCAGCTGATGTTGACGCTGCGCTCGCGCACCTCGTCCACCGAGAGCAGCACGGGCATGCTGGGTATCTGCTGCACGCCCTTCAGAATGCACTGCAGGCCACTGAGCGTGTGGTGTACGCAGGACACACGCGTCTTCAGGCGGTCGGTGAAGGGCGTGTACTCGCCGCGGCACATGTCCTGGCAGAGATCGGGTATCTGCTTCTCAACGCAGCAGGGCACGTGATTGCGGCCATCGGCCATGCACTTGACAATGCTGGGGAAGTCGCGTTCGCAGGCCTCGGGATCGACGTCCGTGGTGCCATCGAGGATGTTGTGCACATTGCAGAAGCCCATGCATTGCGTGGATACATTGGCGCGCTCACAGCACTCGGTGAAGTCGTGTGTGAACACTGGCGGCCCTTGACTCGGCCGCCAGAAGCTGCGATTGTCCTGGGCATTGAGTGGTGGCGGCAGCAAGAACACATCGCTCGACTCCGCAGTTGCAGTGTCCGTGCTGTTGCCCTGCGACAGCTCCTTGACTGCAAAGTCGCAAATGAACAAGACGAGTGGAAGGCAGAACGTGAAGCAGATACTTTCAACTCTCTTACCTGTCAGTATGTGAATGCTGCGCAACACAGGATCCGAGTTCAACTCGCAGATGTAGGCGCCGGAATCAGTGGTCTTCAGTTCCTTGATTAGCAGCACCCAGACCTCGCCGCCCGTCTCCAGATTGCGTCCCTTGGGGTCTAGAGAAGTGCTTGCTTAGTAAGGGAAACTAACACAACTTTCAAAGTGCATTTTCCACTTACTTTCATCGTGCAAAACTCGCACGCGATGATCCTTTGTGACGCGCACTGTGCCGGCGGTGAGGATCTCATCACCCTTCTTCCATATCACTGTGTTGTTGGCCGCATTCTCGGAGACCACGCAGGTTAGCAAGGCATCTTTGTTCTCGAATATCTGCGATGGTCCACCAGTTCCTAAAGCAACATTTATTATCGTACATGCAACAAATCAAGTTAAGCTCAAAGCGAAGTGCATTCGACAAATTTATGGCAATTTTTCTCAGGTGTAGTTGACAAGCATTTAAATTATTATATTCAGAAGATAGCTTAAGTAATACCTTATTTAACATAAATGTAATGTAGATAACTTACCAATTGGTACACCTGAATTAACATTCGTAAATAAAAGACATATCGTTATGATTTTGAACCCGAATGGCTTAAGCATTATTCCGTGTATTGCCTGTGAAGAGCAGAATTAAATTCACAATTTAATACAAACCCTTATAAAAAAACGAAAAAAAAAAATTTTAAAAAATAAATTTTCATTATCAAAAAAAAAATTCAAACCAAAATAGAATTTAATTTCCGACAATTTTGTAAAAAATATTAATAATACCCAATGATTGGTTCGTTTATGTTTTTGTGTTTTTTTTTTGTGTATATTTTGTAAATGAAATTCGATTCACTAACGAGTTTTAAATCAAATAATTAAAAACAAGCGTGTAAATTTTGTGCAACAAAATTCGAATTGAATTAACGCCACCTTTTCAATAAACCTACTGTTTTTAAATGCAAAACATATTTTCCTCTTTCCACATATTTATTGCTCCCGCAACCTAGCTTCAATTAAATAACTTAGAAATTCTAACTCACATTGAAAATGGTAAATAGCC
The DNA here is from genome assembly GCA_035047445.1 of Drosophila siamana. Classification (NCBI taxonomy): domain Eukaryota; kingdom Metazoa; phylum Arthropoda; class Insecta; order Diptera; family Drosophilidae; genus Drosophila; species Drosophila siamana. Next base: position 752,465 of record JAWNPP010000020.1, on the reverse strand, counting down.
TTGTGGCAGCATTCTTATGAGAAATGCAAAACCTTTTGTAAAATGCTGGTTGCGTTCGTGCATAGTTTAAAATAAATCAAATCAATGTCTGTCTCCCTTTCTACGTTTCGCTAGCCAGTTTATTTGTGCAATTGAAAAATGCATGAGCTTGGATTGGAATGTCAAAAATGTTGAACCTTAAATAATACTAAATGCTTTCTTCTACTTGTTGTGCGCAATCAATATTTTTCAATCATTTTCATAGCCTGTAAGAAATTTTTTTTTAATATGGAATAAGGACCCGTGCAAAGGACATGGGCGGGTGCGGGGGCGGGTACGAGCTCACCTACAAATACAAGCACAAGCACCTGCACAACCGGATGCACCTGTCAACTGCCAACTAACATTGCAAACAGCGACGACGACCCATGAACGCACTGGCGGACGCAGATGCATTCGAAAATAGCGCCACCTTGGACAGGTCAGGTGCCTGGCGGAAATGTGGATGCGGACGGGGAGAGGGAGGGGGAATGAAACTAGGACGGACACGAAGACTGGCAGAGCGCTGATGTCGACGTTGGGATTCGCAAAATAAAATATACGTGACCATTGGACCAACGCACCCTTCATGCCCCATTTCCTTTTTGGACAGACGGCATGTTCCACCGCCCTTCTCGTTTATCGTCACTTTTTTAGCATTATTTTTTTTTTTTTGTATAAATATTTCGTGTTTTTTTCCTCGTCTGTTGATAAAATGTTGAACATTGCAATAGTCGCAGGATGCTGACAACTTTGCACGTTGCGTGGCTCGCTAATATTGCCCCGAAAAGCCATCGAAGTCGTTTTTCCGATTGCAACTCGATGCAAGCACATCCGGAATTCGATATTTGCCGAAAATAAAATGAACAACGTCAAAACATCAACACAGCACGCATAACGAACGGACCTTTCAACTAAAGCCCATTTCCTAAATAACTTTTAGGCGTTCCACAAAACTGCACTTCTATGAAACCAAAGACCAAAGAGAGCATCTTTTAAGATCCTTTTATGGATTTATTAAATTAAAGTGTGGATAAAAGAGTTCAGGGTGTAAAGTATTCCACAATTATCTCTCTTAATTTAATGTAATTGTTATTACTAGTTTATGTATAAGTTTGATATTTCATAAGCGGCTTGTTAAACTTTAGTTTAGATATTGAAACTTTATCTTAAAAACTGATAAAATTTTCGAAAAAATTATAATCCTTAATCTACTTTGTTATTTATAAACGGACTTATTTAAAAACCATAACAATTGCTTTGTTTTTTTTTATTTAATTCATTTAGTTATTTTTTGTTAAGCAGAGATTCAAGAGAATTGACAATATTCTAATAGCTCTAGAAATTACCCGTCGCCCGAAGGGCAACTATTGGTGACTAATTGTGGCTATTAACAGCCCTGTGCGCAGCACTTCCCCTTGGAAATTGTCAACAAACATGACGACAGCAGTATCGGACATAGGCGACGAGTGGGGTCGTCATTTGTTTGCCCATGGCATTTGCCAGCGGCACTTGTAGGGTATCAGAGGTCTGTTGCACATTTACGAAGTGCAATTTGCTCATGACCAGTGGCCAATGGCAATGTCGACGCCTTCAGCTGTAAGACAATAGCCGTGGAGAATTTCAAGTAATAGGCAGGGGGAGAAACGGGGAAACAGAGACAGGGCTTTGCGGTTTGGGGCGGTTGGTTGTGCTCATGGCCGCAGATACGAATATTTTATGCGCGTTAAACGCACTCGAAATTGAATTTACAAAGTGCGAACGATGCCAGCAATGCACCAAGTTTATCTCTCCCCCTCTCACTCTTTCTCTTCATCCCTCTCCAGCTCTTTGTGCCAGCAGACGCAGCCCATTCATAAATTCTTCAAACGACTGCGACCTCGCCAGCATCAGTCGTATCATCGTCGACGTCGTATTGTTGTTGTCTTCTCTCGCACAATGGAATGGAATACGCGACACGGTGAATTTCGCTGCCGTGCGAGTCTCTCTCTCAATTGCAAGGGTGACAAATTTGATTAAATTATAGCGCTATTGCAAAGCGTTTTATCTTCCGCAAGCACTGAAGCTCGTGTCGGAGCTGGCGCAGTTGCACTCTGGCTGGCGTACGCCACGTACGCAGCGAGCCAACTCAATTAATTGTTTTTGCTTTGTTGCTGTCATTGTGAAGAACCCTTGCACACAGATAGGTAGATGCAGACACGCACAGCAGCAGCAACAGTAACAGCAACCAAGCCATCACTCACATTTACGTGCCTTACACGGGCTGCCATCTATTTGTCTTCATCGTACCCATGCCAAGCCCAGCGCTTGCCTCCCCCTCCCCGTATCTACGCTTAGCCCTGCTCGTGGCCGCGTTAAAGCAGTCGACGTTCTGCTCGTTGACGTTGTAAGTAAATTGTATAACGTGGCGTATGAGTAATATGATATGCATGCTTCGATTCCGCACGCCCGTGCTCCAGTTCGCGCTCAGCTCGTTGAAGATGATGTGGTAATCAGTTTTGATTTTATTAGCATACGGGGAGCAGGCACAGCGTTTGAGCGGCAAAATATCCTCAATCTTTTTTATGACTTGCGACATGTGCGTGGTTTTCATTGCGTCTGAATCCCTCAGGTATAATGCGAAGTTGTGTCAGTTTCGGAATGTTGATAGGGTTTCATCAAATCAGCAAATAATTGTTAATCAGCGCTTATGCGCATCCATGGCTTAATTAGACGCAGATTTTCGTTTCGATTATTTAAAGCTGTCTCTTGTTTAAACAACAAGCTTTTCTACATAAATCAGCATTTAAATTTTTATTATATCTTTTCTTGAATTATTTTCTTTTTGTTGAGTTAATTACGATAATGTATACAAATTAGAAGCCAACAATGATTCATAAGAGAGCAGGGCAGTAGAAAATGTAAATGACTTGGCCATTATGGCAGCCAGAGATAACATTCGGCAACCAAATACATCATAAAGAGACGCGCCAGCTATTGTAACGATAATTTTGAAAACACGACATTACTTCATATTTTCGCATTATTTCTATTCGCTAGGTGGGTTCATAACGAAGGACAAAGTCGAAAGCACAACGAAAGACGGACAAATGACAACTGGGAAAGGTGTGTAGCCGGAGTAGCAGCAGCAGCAGGCAATTGACTAAGAGATATCCTTTTTGATAAATGAAATACACCGCAAAACATTTTAGAAGCCAACCGACAACACTTTCCACTTTGCTGCTAATTTAAAGTTAACACCAAAACTCCTGGCCACAAGAAAATACAACTCGCACCAGGACGGCGGGGACGGCCAGTCACGGGCCCTGTAGTCCCCGAGCGCCTGCTGCTTGACAACGGTGCAGCCATGGACGGCTGTCTGTCCACTCGTCCTACCACGTCCTGTCTGTCCTGTCGTCCTGGCATGCTTTGGCTTGTCTGTGTGTGGCTTTTCGCCCCTTGTCTGAAGCTATTTTATGGCTGCCATTGCCTGTTCTTCGTGTCATGCTTTTCCTTTTCGTTTACAATTTTGTTCTGTTTTTTGTTGTGTTGTGTTTTGTTTTTTTTTTTTTTTTTGTTTTTGTTGATTTTTATCCTCTTTTCCCTCTACGCTTTTCAGTCGCATTTTTTATGTTTTGTTTGAAAGAGGTAATTTTTCTTAATTACCCCCAAAATGTTTACCTTGTTGCTTATGTTTTGGCTTTGGCTTTTTGGACGCCTAGATAAGGAGGCAGTTACGGGAGTCACCATTGCTTGTGCTCCCGTGTAAAGGTGTAAAATATTTTTCGGCAACGAAAAACAGCACAACAAGAACAGAAACAACACTTTACTTTTTTGGCAAATGTTATTGTTTGTGTTCTTAAGCAGCTTTCCTGCGGTCCATAGGGTACTGTTTCACACACAAACACACAGCGGGAGAAAAGAAAAAGTAAAAGTATTGCATACTTTCAGGCAGCGACACACAAGTCTCTGAGTGTGTGTGTGTCCGTGTGAGTACCTAAACACACCTAAGTACTTGGCGACAAAAGCGGCAACAGCAAGCACATTTTTGCAGCTTAGTGCCTAGGTAAGCAACAGTTTTTAAACAAAGTTGTCGAAAACCCTCACATAAACTCCCATCGAAATATGCATATAAAACGTAAAGTATTGTATATACACATACTCGCATGTTCGAACCGAACTTGGCAGAACAGTGTAAACCCCTTACAAAGCTTTCAATGGGAGCATGGGAGGAAGAGAGGTTGGTGAGATTATGCTTAGGCCTTTGTTTTATTTATAATTCTAGCAAATATGTTGATAAAAAATTACTCGCACGCAGTGTGACAACTTTTGGTCAACACCAGCCACAAAGTTCTCTGCATTGCGAAAACTTTCCAGCTGCCGTTCTGGCTTGGCTTCTGGCTCTGATAAGCAGCCTAAAAGCCGTAGCACGAATAGATGGAAGCATCTAGATCAAAGTTGCTGTTTTAGCTCGCAAAAACTTTTCTCCGGCGTGTCGGCATCGGTGTGAATATATAGAAGTATGTATGTGTATAGTAGAGGCTCATAGTAATAGTTTAGTTGTTTGTTGTTGTTCTTCCAGTTGTTGGTCGATCCCCACGCCCTGTTTTTCTAGTCGCTTATTAAAGGAGTTAAGCACTGTCGAGATGCCTCTAGAGTTACGATAAAGTGTCGTGTGTTAGCCATAATGCCAAAAATAAAAATGAAATACAAATAATTAAGAGTTTGTTTACAATAGTTTCGCATTTAACTTTTGGTTATCGTTCACAAAGTTTCTGACTGACAATTATTAAAGTGGAAACTGGATAAGGTGCATCTAACAGAGAAATTTATTCTTGTTTATTTCAGTTTTATTTAATTCAGACCAGTTCTACTCTAGTCTCGAACAATGCAGATTATTTATTTTTAGTATCTACGCTTTGAATAATTATTTAAAACTCTGCACTGGAAATAAATCAACTATTCGCTAATATGTGAAAAGTTTGTGGGGTACAGGAATCTCGCATAAAATAGTTTTAACTACGATTTAACTTTTGATTGCGACTTGTTCAAACTTGCCAAATCTAAACTATTCAATTGAGCAAATTTATCAAATTTGTTAATATCTAAAAGCGCTAAATTAAATAAACGTTTAAATAATAGAGGTTATTTCGAAAAATAAAATATTTATTTATTTGCCAATAAGTTTTTCACTCGAGAGATTCAATAAGCAATAAGTCTTTTCAGTACAAGTTTATTTTTTTTTATATTCTTCATGCATTTGCTCGAAGTTTTTAGGAAACGGATAATGACCATAAAATGTATAGTAATATGTGTATTTTTATTTTATTTTCACCAAAACTTTACTCTCAAGAAATCTAGATTATCGCATTCTCTCAATATTTAGATTTACTTTTCTGCTTTTTTTTTTTGATAGAAAACAAATAAATATGCATTTCAGCAGCTCAGCCAATGACCTTAGAACTGTCATGACAACAAGTCGTATAAGCAATGCTATGTGTTGTATTATCGGGTTTTATATCCGAATAGAAACTACAACCAGACAAATCCGACTGAGTGCGACGATTCTTTACTCGGCTGCCTCGTTTTCAGGAAGAATAAATATGAATCATGTTGCCCTGGAGCAATTGCTTGGAATAGTTGGTGGCAGAGCCAAAGAAAAAGCTCTGCAGGGTTTAGCAAGTACAATAAAATATAAAATCAACATTAGAACGAGTGATTTCATATTAAATACACATGCGAAAACCAAACTAAAGCTAAAGTTGTAGACATACAGAAAAAAACATGGTTACGCAAGCATGAGCACCTCAAATACATATAACGATGTGTGTGCGTATGGAAATATGCACAGGACCTCAAATCTGGGGCCCGTTGAATGTGGATGAGCAGGCGTGGGAGTATTTGTAAATCAGGCATAATTGTATGTGCGTCTGCAGCTGTCCCATGAGTGGAGGTTGCGAGTGTGTGTTTATTTGTTTTTGCATGCGCATTTCGCAAAGCAGCAGAAACTTTTATGCACTTTTCATAATTCGCTTCAAGCGCAAATGCACAATAATAGCAACAAACCAACAATAAGTATGCAGCAACAACTGCAACGAGCGCTGCAACAATAAAAATGCAAACAAGGATGCACAAATCCGACAAACGATAAAATGTAAGTACAAGACACCAAACAACAGTGACAACAATGCCTCACAATTTCCAAGAGAAGCAGCGCGAAAAAAGAGAGCACAAGCAGAGTGCGAAAGGGAGAGAGAGAGAGAGATGTCAACAGTAGCAGCAACAACAATGGCATTGACTTTACGTTTCCGCCGCTTTGCTTGGCAACTTCCGCAGCTCCATTGTTGCCGGCTGCGAAACGAAGCTTCACAATCCATATGTGGCACGCACTTGCAGCGCACACACACACTCAGTGGCAGCCATACAATGCCCTATGCTGAAAATAAACAAAAGTAAAATCCTAAAGAGTCTAAAACATGCGTCGTCATATGAGTCCAACAACACCGCTCCGCCGCCGGCCCCCGACAAACTATAAAATGACTGACGGCACAACAACACACACACAGAAAACATATATACAATAAATTGAGAACGAAAAGGCGAAGGAGAAGGAAGCGAATGGAACGTATGTGTTAACTGCAGTTCGTAGAACGATGTAACGGGCAACAACTTAAAAGTTCGTAAGCCCTAAAATAGTAACAACAAAACTGACATCCCTGTCGACAGTGAGTCTCTGCTGTTGACGCGCTCTGACGAAGTTGTACGACTACAAGTTGCAGTTACATTGCCGCAGATGTGCAGCCGCTGTGTTTGCCGCATCCCGCTAAAGAGCCGAAGCTCCGTCGACTCTAGTGCGGTTGGAAATTAGATTTACTAGTCTCCTGACAACCAGTAGCAGAAGGCCATTCAAAGCCCTAAAAAGTGCCAACAACTTCACACACAAGCCAAAACAAGTTTTGCAAAAAGTAAAACAAATGCTGTTAGCTTCTTACATGCCCCGCTCCTGCGTCGTTCGTCCTGCTGCTGCTGAAGCCATATACCCTGTTGTACTATTAAATTTACCCATGAGACTGACTGTTTACTTTGTTGTTTGCAAAGAAGACATAAAGTGCAACTCGCCAGCGTTGTGTGTTCTTGTTATTATTGTGCTCTCGGCAAATTGGCCAAGAGATCTGCAGTAAAGGTAATCAATGGAACACTGCTCACTCACACTCTTGAATATTTCCCTTTAAACGACTTAATAACTCGCAAATGCTTTGCATGTGTTGCCCCAACTTTATCGGTCCGGCAAAGTTGAAAAGCATTTACGTTCCACTTGTTAACACAACGTCGAGCAACGATGTCAAAGGTATCCGGTCCACAACAGAAGTTCGAATTGATTTAGAATGCAGGTTATGATTGCAATATTTAATGATTACGTATACGTAATGGTGTGCACTATTGTAGTGTCTTCGGATTAGTTTTTAATTAGTTAGAAAAACAGGAAATTGATAAGCTGCGTTCAAGTAAATAAAGATTGTGTGTCTGACAGCAATTATATTATGCCGACTAGCACTTTAACACGCAACACGACACTTCGAGCAGCACTTTGCCATAAACTCAATTCCGACAAAATGCGGCAGGTATCAGTGAGGCCAGGGCTTGTGGCAGGCAGACAGGCAGGCAGGCAGGCAAACTTGCCACAAAGACAAGTCAACCACGACCAAGCCAAGCACACTGCGTGAAGGTGTGTGCCTACGATGTGCGATGAGACCAAACCTGGTGAGGTGCTAATGAGCTGCAGTTTCAGGCGCACTAATAGAAGATGTTGCTCTGCATGGAGGTTGCCAGCCATTTTACTGTTGCCAACTTTTTGTGTGCATGTGTGCGTATACTTGATGTCGCTGTCGCTTGTTACTCCCTGCCAGCACTTAAAAGCTTTGTACCACACACATACACACACACACAAACACACACACACACACTCGAATGCCTCACCAAACTGCCAACGCGATGTCGAGCTGCGCTTATGCTCTTGATATTTTTGACGTGTTCGTTTGACATTATCGTTGTTGTTGCTGTTTGTTGCTTTTGCTATTACAGGTTGGCTGCACTTTGAGCAAAGTTTGTTGCCACGGCAAGGCGGCAAGGCGTCGTTGCATTATTTTCATTTTTGTTTTAATTAAAATTTCACATGTCAACGATTTTTGCAAAGCGGGCGGCTGCGCGACGCGGGTGACGCTGAGTAAAGCTCGAAGCACAGACCGAGCACAGCAACTGCAGACCTTGTAACGCTGCATGTTTCATTTCCTTAACCAAACAGTCGAGCTACCCACCCACAAAAAAACAAAAAGAAAAAAGGTACAAAAACAACTACAGCTCCACTCAGGCCGACAAGCAGCATGCGGCCAACAACGACAACAACAACAAACAGCACAAGCAAAAGAGTGTCAATTGCATTGGCTGATGGAAACTGTGCAACGCACTTTTGGCAGCCATGCCAATCTATCAAAGGCTATCATGTGCCCACTCTTAGCGGCAAGGCATCGAGTGCCCTTCTAATCTATGAAAAACTATGCCATCCTACATCTTCAGACTTCACAAATGTCGTTTACTTTTTTGATTCCAGTCTTCGGTTTGCTTGAAGAACAACAGTATTTTAAACAATTCGAACAGCACACTGAAATTATGCACTAAATGTAGTCAATTTCGTTATGAAAATCCGCAAATTTTTGTACAAATAATGTGCGTTATTTCTCATAATGAATGCAGCCCGATTTTGGAATGCAACTACTGAAACAATTATAACAAATAAAGCAAAATAGTTATACTAATTGTAAACAATAAATGTAATTGCGACAACAAATTCAATAACTGCCAGCTCTGGCCATATTAAATATCCAGCATTGGTATTTATTTATTTGCAATCCATGCACAATCAGATACAACTACGACACACTCAGTCAATGATGTTTGGCTCTGAAATACTAATTAACACACAAAAAGCTTGCATACATATACATATGTGCATACATATACATATATGCATACATATACATGTATATGTGAATATAAAATCAGTTGGCATAAAAAATCCATTTTGTGTATTTATTTAATATGAAAATGTCATGCAGTTGACCAAGCTGGCTTTTTTCTTAAAATAATACAATTTTTTAATTACAATACTTCAAATAATGTCCATGAAGAACGATATGACAATTAATCGAATATTTGCAAACAGTTCGCTTCACGATGACGCCCGATGAATGCGTTTAATGCAATTAACTGGCTGTCAAAAACAAATTCAACACACTCGACTCGCCTGCTGGACTAGCAAATATGCTGTCCAAAATGACAAAGTTTCGCAAAATTGATATTAATTATTGAATTAAAATTTCAACTTATTTATAAATTTATTGAATACAATGTAGGCATTTAAATTGAGTAGGCCCATTGTCTATTTCCGTCAGACAACGATGATAATTCAAAACCCTTCACTATTATACATGATTAATGACGAGCTGGCCGAGGCACGTGAATGCCCAGTTGGGCATTTGAAGCAGCAACAAAACTAGGAAGCAAATCGATACAACAAGAAAGACTTGTTAGTCCGTGGCAATCACCATGAGTGGGAACGACGTCATTCAAGTAGCAAATCTTCTCTTTTATTTTTGTTTAGTTTTCGGCAATTACTAAGCAGACTTTTGAGCACATACATACAAAAAAACTGGAAATAATACTTTTATGAAGCTCTTGATAGACTCCTCTTATGCCAGACCATGACCACAGTGGTCCAATCTGTTTTCTCAATAATTTACAGAAAATGAATGTTAATATACGCAAATTCCCCATCGACTGCAAGTCCATTTCGTTGGTCTGACAAAGCGCGAGAGCTGCCTAGCGAAGTGCATGGAGCATTGGGTTTCGTTCGAGCCAAAGTTAGCTTGTGGTACAGCAAAAAGTTGATTTATAAACAAACTTTTGCTGCATAAAGTTCTACTCACCCATCAGCAAACAAACAAATAAACAGCGGGCAAAGAAAAATGGCCACCGAAAGTCAGAAGTGCTTTGGTCAGACGACAGCGACGACGACGATGCTGCAACCATCTGCTTTTACTTCTACGTCTGGTTTTGCTTCTGCTGTTGGTATTGAACTCGGAGCAAATTCACATTGTAAAATCGTTGTGCCATGATACAATGGCAGAATTCTACAAGTAAACTAACTGTTATGAAAATCCGCATGAAGTACAAATACAAATGGAGCATGCATCAATCTTATCATAATAAATTTTCATTGAATATGTTATGGCAGTCAGAGTCCTTAGTAAAACCTACATAAAATTAATTCTACGTCAGTTCGCACAACACAACAAATTCATAGATATTCAATGAGAAGAAGTGCAGAGAAATCGGGTAGTCATTTCTGTCAGTGCAAAATGTCTGTAAAGAGCAATATAAATCCGACAAGCAACTATCTGATTTCGAAATAGAAAACATTTTGGCATCAGCACCTTATAGAACGACGCCGACGTTGAGGTCGACGTCAAATGACTTCGTCCCTTGCTGTCCCTTGCAATCATGCTCAGAGTGCCTCAGTTTGCTCATCTCAGTCAAATCAGTTCTTGGCACGAATTTTGCAACAGCAAATCTAAGAAGAAATAAAAAAGTTTTGATGCCGCCGCAACAGCCAACGCACAATCGACAAGTTCTGCGTGTTGGCTTAACTTCTGCCACAAAATTTTAGTTTCCGGCTTTTGATGGCTTGCAGTTTGTGTTGGCAATATGTATTCCTTGGCTACCGAGTTACCGACTTGCCGACTTTCTGACTTGCCGACTTGCCATCTTTTGCCGACTGCCGTCTTGGCTTTTGCGTAACTTCAACAATTTTTTTTTTTTGTTACTCTATATAAAAGTTTTTTTCGGTAGGGTGTTGCTTATTTGATTTTTGTGCCGCCTTTGTTGCACAACAATCAACGGACAGACATCAACATGTGTACCACAACAGCCAACAACCCCCCAGACTCCTCAATACCAGCAGCAACAACCCCTGAATATACACAACAATTTGTAATTTTACAACTTATAAGCGAGTATCTCAAAAATGAGCACAGCCCACAATTTCACAATTTATCAGACTCGGCGTCGAGGCCAATAAGTTTCCAATAACAACAACAACAAGAACATCAACAACAAAATCGACAACTAGTAACAAAAGATACAGTAAATACTTGACCCCATTTACTGTGTATCTTCGAGGAACTTCGACATATGATAAACGATTATGATGATATGAAAGACTTGAATAATTGATTCACATTTATAAATTCTTAGAATACATAAGCCCATCGAACTTGAATCATTCTACTGAGTTCAAGATTGGAATACTTTTAATATTTGCTACAGGACTAAAAGAATAAAATATATACATATGTAAATAATCCGATAGATCACAAAATGTTCATCAGCCACTTTCGATTAAAAAATTCCATTATTTACGAAGACTGGTATATAATTTGTTAGGCGCTGTCGGAATCAGCAGCTCAACTGGGAACTTTGAAAGCAGCCTCGTTCTATCTCAAATATGACTCAAAGTTTTGCAAAGTCTGAAGCTAATTTGTCAAGCACTTTGTCATTTTCTTTACTGACATTTGGATATTAAATAACTTAAGTTTCTCACTCAACATAACTTAACTCTTTGGAGCACATTACAGTTGCACATCATAAAGCTAATAGGAATATTACCTTATAGATCAAAGCGTTATGGCTTCATAAACTAGAGAACATTTAAGTACCTGAAATGAAAAATACAAACAGTTCAAAAAGAAATGCAATATAAAATAATACTAAAGCGATTTGAAGAATTATTCAATATACATAAAATTACTGCATATATTTAAAAGTATAAAGGCAATATGAACACAATAAATTAACCACAAGAATCATCTGATGCAGATAAGTATCATTGGAAATTCATTCATTGTACAAGGCCGATAGCAATGGCATTGCTAACCCTAAGTATGCCCATAAATCTACTTTTAGCACTCGGTATGAGCATGTGTGTAGTACGTGAATGTATTGTGCTGAGAACTTGCGAATAGTCACATATAAATACGGCGTTTTGCTGCCTTTCATGCAATTAATGTCAAGTTGCCATAATGAGCACACAAAGGCAGCTGATGATGCCTTGAACAGCCATGAAGGCGACTTAAGTTAGCCAGGCGATAAGGACGCCAAGGCAGACAAGTCTGCAGGACGAGATGCGAGCAACGAGAAACAGCTCATCTGAGGCGCAAAAGCATACACGGCATTAGGGGCAGCACACGGCGTTGAGGTCGCACTGATGTCTTCCTTTTTATTTGTTTATGAAAATGAAGCAGAAGTCAAACTCGAAGCAAAAGCAGAAGCAGAAGCCAAGAAGTTAAATTGGTTTTGTATTTGTTCACTTTGTTGACTGGCCGTCAGTTATGCTCTGGTTCAACCTGTCTAAATACTTTATTGTTGCCCAACACACATGGTATGGTTTCAGTGTGTGTGTGTTTGTGTGTGCTCATAATTGAAAAATGGGAGATGCGCAAATCCGCACACACTGACAGCGACAACGGCATTAACATAAGCAAAAATATTAAGTGAAATATAAACCCAGGCATAAGCCTAAATACTGATTATGCAGCATCACCACACTTCATTCCACTAATGTGCTCCAAATGCCCAAAGCATGTGGCAAACTTTGGCGTTAAAATGTATGACCGACCAACCCGTCTAAGGACAGCACGGTACAGGACCCAGGACTCAGGACACCATGGGGATGGGGCTTCGCCGCCTCTCTGTTATGGTCTGGTTCGCCCCGACAAATATACAAACATAATTGTGGGCGTCTTTGTGTTCTCATTTCGCATGACAGGCGGTCCTTTTTCCAAAAGTTATGTGATTGTCTAACACACAGTTACACACACCCACACACACATAGACAGACACATACAGGGACAGAGTTGTGTAGATACACACGTTAGATTGTAAGTAGTTTTTGGTAACTGTTTTTGATAATATAAAGTTATTTATGTGATACAAAACTTTCCAACAGACGTTTGCTTTTTCCATTCCAAACCATCCCCAAAAACGAACCTTAAATTATTTAGCAACCGTAACAATCATAATGTCTTTATCACAATAAATGTCAGATTTTTATCTGCCACTCAAACGAATAAAATAATTTAAAAGCGAAATGAATAAAGAGACCCAGCCGATCGAGTTGACTTTGTTGTATGCATACTACTTGCGATTTCTTTGTCATTCAGTCGGCTGATCAGAAACGTAATTAAAACCGGTTTTCAAATCTACAACGCATCAACGAAACAGTCTGACATATAAAATTACCTATCAAAAGGTATAATTAGTAAACGGAGATGCAATTAGAACGCCGCCTAAAGAATCTTTAATACATAAAACATTTCATTTATTGACATTTCAATTTATTTATTTGCCTAACATGCGAATATACAGAACGTATATATATATATATAATCGTATTTCATTCTTGTGAATACAAAGCAAAATGTTATTAGAGTTCATTAACAAAGCTGGAAGTTTGGAGCTTCATTAAGAGCAACAGCAACTACTCAGAGATACACACAGTTGTGGATACGCATTCTCGTAGATACGCAGATGTACGTATGCATATATTAGATACCATTCAATCACACTCGGCTCAAACAATATCTACAAGCTTCGCCTGCTAAATATTTTATGGCAAAACAACACTTTGGCTGTTGTATTATGCGGCTTGGTAAATGCGGAACATGTAGATCCAAATATTTGGCCAACAAACAATCGGGTGGCCTAAAGGGGGCGGCAACCATGTGGCTATGTGGCAGCTTAACGGCATGGAGGCCCAAGGCGCATAGCTTTCGGAAATGAAGGGACGCATTTGTGGGGCATTTTGTCAGTCCCGGCTGTCGACGCAACGCACGAGCTTACAAATTGCATTAACATATCACTTGTAGGTGAAAGGGGTCAAGCTGCAAGCTCCTAAGCTGGACAACACTAGTAGTGGCAGCAGCAGCAGCAAGAGCATCAAACAACCGCTTGATTGCAGGCTATTAACTGCATTAAAGATGCCAAATTTAAATAATTCCCGTACGACTTGAGACATTTCCGAATCCGTATATGCATATATATATGTATGCTAACATACATATGTATATATCTACAGCATACATGGGCGACACTTGGAACGTCTGGTTGGTTGGCAGAGCAAAATCAAGCTAAACTGTCATTTAGAGATAAACAGCTTCAAGCTAAATGCATGAAGCTGACAGCTACACGAAGTAAGCATATAAATTACTAATACGCACTGTTGTCTACGCCTGCTATCCACACGTCCACACCACACATGTTTCTGTAGTCTGCTGAGCTGGTGCTGAGCTAACTGCTTTGTTGCTCTTTACACAAGCATATTGTCATAGGAAACTAGATACAGAAATATACATACGTACACTGCAAAAAATAAACTACACACACTTCAGTATGTTTATTGGTGGCATTTGACTCCACATGAATTTTGAATGAAATCTAATAAATGGTTGCACACAGCTCTCAACTGGACCAATTTCGCATCTCAATTGGTAGGCCACATTTTCCACCAATTAGCCAAGTGTTCATCTGCATTTTTCTCTGATTCCTTCCGAAAGAATAGAAACCAAACCAATCGATCATAAAACCCCATCTCATGAATTCATATGCAAACATATCCACAATTTTATATATGTATTGAAGATGATTGCGATTGAGGCTTCAAGCATGGCTATTTGCTGCGGCAACAGCTGTTTGGGGAGTTGAATTATCAAATGCCTCAACTTAAATCACTTTATGACTGACTAGCTGACTAAATGCTTAACTGACTAACTGACCTGGCTGACTGACTGAATGTGAGAAGCATTTGCCTAACTTGACTTAAAACCCAACCGGTTTACCTGACGGCACTGCATGAGCTTGACCTTGTATCTGTTTAAAGTTCTACATCACGTGCAACGTAACGAGTACTCAATGTACTCATTGTTGTTGCTGTAAGTTTACCTACCAGCTGCTGGGGGCAATTGTCGATAAGGTGTGAAAAATGATGCTGCAACGAGAATGCCTGCAATTCACGCCTTTTGCATTTTCTCAACTATTTTCGGTTTCTATCGATTTTCATCGCATTAGTAAGATCCATTGGCTTAAGCACATCAAGATTATAAGTATATATGTTTATATATTATGTACATTATTATATGTACGTATATGCATGTACGTTGATATGAAATCGTTGGCAAGTGTCACAGCCAGTTTCGAGCCAGTTTTGAAAACTTGTTTTCCACAGCAAAGGGTGAAAACTAAAGTGTACTTGAAAGAAATGCTCAATAACCTTGACTTAAACCGGTCTTTTGTCCGATATTTACTTGCCTAGATATAAATTCAAATGTACACACGAGTGTGACTTTGAGTCTGTGTCTCTATATATATATTTATATATGTAAATGTATATATACATATTTAAATACATGCAATGTTTGTACGTCGAGTACGACTGCCACCAAGCGATCTGCTTTAGGCAGTTCAAGTTTTCATTACACATACGTAATTTGAAATGGCAATATGAGATGTTACATGGAATAATTAAATGTGTCGACAATTAATAATAATAACAATTGGATTACTAATAAAACAATAACTAATTAGAAAAACGCATTTTTGCATTCCGCTCATTGTTTCGTACTTTGTGCATGCATAACATACATATTTATATTGAAAATATTTTTGTATTTATAATTACAATGAAAATGTTCAACAATTATCAAACAAGTTGATTGAAAAAAATGTATGACTTTAACGGTGATTATTGTCTAATACTATAATTAGATAATAACCAAATCAACATAAATTAAAATACATCATCCATCACCAAAAAAAATAAAACTGCTCTTTAATTAAAAAGGGATTTATGCAGCCAATATATTTTGCAGTGTATTCATTATTGTAATCATTAGGCTACACATTACTCTAACAGTCTCCCTCGACTATAAAATTGCCATTAAGCATTTGAAATTCCATGAAAATAATCTGCTTTAATGCCGAACGCTAAAAGCCCTATTCAAATGTTTTCCATACTTAACTCAAACTCAATTTCTCAACTTTGAAACAGCGCAAAATTTCATATAACCTCCAATTGCTGCTACTCTCCACCCACCCCACGTTAGATTTCCGACATCAAGTCTGTTTCCTCGAGCGACTTTCATGTAATACTCGTATATTACCAGCGAGGGCGGCCTTAAATAAAGCGTAATTAGTCTTCGAATATGCAACAGCGCAGAGCCGCTGAGCAAAAGCATTCCGTTTAATGAAAATTTGAAAAATCATCGATTGGCTTTTTTCGGTCTCGAGTGAGATTTTCTACTCCGCCTACGTAGAGAGAGGTTCGAGAGCTCGGAGAGCTCGGGCCCGGGCTGCTAGTTGGCCACTTGAGTGAAGTGAGCTGAAAACGCTTGTGCATTTTGCGCGATAAGTTGATTAAATTGCATAAAAGCGAGCTGAGTGGGGTGCCATTAAGCGCATTAGAAGGCAGAACTTAGATTGAGATTGAGTGCCGCTAATTTGAATCCGTAATTTCCTTAGCTGGCCACTGCCACAGAGACTAACACGGCGACGGAGATGGCGTCGGCAATAGGGCTGCCAGCTGAAACTAGAACTTTTGCATTTGACTTTTATATCGGAGTCAAGTGAGAATGGAAGGCATAAGGACAAAGGGCGAGCAAGATGTGTGACTAGAGTGCGGCACGGCAGTAAAATGGTTTAGAATGCGGCAATTTCGTTGGCAGCCCAGGCACTTCTTTTACGGGCCACAATTTCATCCGTTCTGCCAAAGTTGCAACTCGCCGGAGCTTCGTGCTCTGTGCTCCGTTTAACGACGCCTCGACACGCTTGCATACCATAAGCAACGGAATGCGAATGCGAAGGATGTGGAGGATGTGCAGCAACAGCTTCCAAGCAAGCGACCTCATTCTGATCAAATACTCATACGCTTAACAAACTAGACTCGTATTGTGTATATCATAGTGTATAACATAGTGTAGTGTAGACTTGTATATACACTTTGCTTTTTATGGTGCCTTTTTTTTCGTTGATGTGTTGTGAGTGGCAGTGTATGAGCAACTCGACTGGAGGCAGCAGGTAAATAAGCAAGTGCATATTTTGGTCGAGTCAACACCGACAAATGTAGTTCAAAGTCGTGCAACATCGTAAATCCATCGTTGAACTATAAAAGACCGTCTTATTGCAATTTGTATCTCTCTTTCGAAACAGCGCAAAAAGAACTGTTTGGCGGTTAGCTTTCGGCTTCGGATTCGGCTTTGCCTTTGGCTTTGGCTTGCGCTTGTGTCTGTGCTTGGGCTTTGCCCAGTTGCTTCACCCCTGAGCTCTTTTAATCCGATTTTGTTGCATTTTTTCTTTTTTTTTTTTTTTTGTTCACCATGTTGTGTGCTGTCCGGCGATTATGCCTGCTTATTCCGTGTTCTGCCCTTTCTCCATTGCCCTGATACTTTTGATTATTTTATTTTAGACCACCCCACGCGAACGGTTTAGCATTTTTTTATTTTAAATATGCTTTGCCCTTTATATTGTGCCATTCATATTCGCCTGTAGCGCAAACTCGGTTGACGACATTGCTGATGTATTCCTTTTTCATTTCGTTTTTTTTTCTTCTCTGTGGTTAAGCTCTCAATCGTTACTTAACTCGCCATTTGACCGAGTTCAATGCTCCACGCTGTCCTTCAATATGCTGTCATAAGTAGATCAGCACTACCGTCCATTAACCAAAATACAAGATTTTCTCTGTAGCCAGACCAAAGTTGACAAATTGCGCATACGACACGCAGTCCCGCTTAAATGAAATCTATGCTCTTGCTTTGTATTTATGAGTATTTGTTTTGGCCCTTTGGTTTGTTTCGTTTTTGTTTTTGTTTCTTTTTTTTTGTGCTGGCCTATTTGCATTATGAATTATTTATTTTCACTATGTCTACAGAACGAAACGAAACCGGAGAAAACTGCAAAGGGAAAGCAATAGAAAATCCGGAAAACGTTGCAACAGTAGTACTTGACGCCACCTTCGCGAAAAATGTGGAAGCAACAGCAGTCGGGAAAACACAAAATATACGAAAAATGTTTGCTCGTATTAAATTTATGAATATTACAAACATACCTATATAATACATATATGTAAATACATATATATTTGAATATTGCCAAGCAGAAGTACTCGTATGCCAAAGTTTGACTATAAATTTTGTTGTTGCTTGCCCCAGACTTTATAGCCGTACCCAACTGGCTAACTGACTGGCTGGCAAACCATCTGACTGTTGGGGCTAAAAGGAGTCGAGGGCGTTTACAAAAACCAGGAGGTCAATGAATTTTCGCTTAGGGTTATCATTTTTGGTCAAGTGGTTTATTTTAGGAGCAACATGCAGCTAAGTATCGACTGACTATCAAACGTGTACTGCGATAAATATGCAATTTACCTCCAGGCATTTACATTTATGGCCCATGCTGATGATAGTAATAGTAAGTGAATCGTTGCCAACTGTATTTTGTGTAAACTAATTACATTTCATTTTGGCATTTTCATTTACTGTTTGAGAGACTGGCAAATAATTCGTGCAAAGTACCTGCAGATGGATCTGAATTACTTAGCGAACAACTCGACAAGAGTCGACACGATTAACTAAGCAGATGCATAAATATGCTAATATTCTGCGAAATACAGAATTGTTTTATTTCCCGCTTGTATTTTGTGAAAGCCATTGTCTTGCCCGTCGAGGGCTTTCTCAGCTAAACACTCTAATTTGAAGGATAGAAGCAGACAATGGCCACAAGTAGCGCATTAAACGCTGGAGACAGCAAAGCTGATATAAATCTAGCTTTATTTGTACAGACAGTGCGAGACAGAGAGGCAATAGGGAGAGCGGGAGCGACGGAGAGGAGGCGAGGAAAGTTGTAAGCGAATCGTAGCGCCTTTTCAATGTACAAAAGTTGGAATGAAAATGGGTAGATGACTTTGGAATGAATGCAATTTTGATAAAATATGCAAAGAACGCACGCGAAAACACAAACACACAAACTCGCTCAAACACTAAACATTGAAGCAGCGCGGGCAACAAACGAAATGAAAAACGGCTGTGAAAATTAATTTTACGTTCAACACAAACCAACAACAATAAAACATCTGAGACAGCGCCAAACAAAAGCAGCAACAACTACAACAAGCGACAACAACAATTCCAGCTCACTCCAAAACTTTACGACTTACTCATATATACACCACATACAGACACACACACATACATATATAGCCACGATTTTATTTGTTTGTGTGCGAGTTTGCGAATAGGAATAGTTACAGCCATCTGTGATACGACCAAGTGCTCCATACGACTGTCCGCGAGTGTTGAGTTGCCATTCATTCCCCATAATGGCAAAAGCATGATAAAAGCGAGACAGTGTTGAGTAACGAATTGATTTTGAATTTAACGAGGAAGTTGTTTTGTTCATTTTCTTGTTCTTGTTTTCGTTCTTCTCTTCTTCTCTTCTCAAAGCTCACTGAGTTAGCTTTGATTGCTAATTATTACACTGTGTCCAAAATATGAGGAATAACTTGTTATTGATTTAATTAGCCCGACACAGTTGACCTTAAAACACACTATATTTATCAACACTTGCTTTTCAATTTGTATAAATTGGGGAATCAAATATCCATTTTGGCTGGCTTTGTTGTACTTGATTTATTGTCATCTAAATCAATATTCAATTCGAAAACAATTCCAAGTAATTATTTGTAGGAGAAAGTTATGAGCTAAGATGCCAACAAGTTAAAGTTGTACTAATGTATTATTTATAGTAAGTGTCATTTATAATAACACAATTACAATTTATGCAGCTTCCAAATTTAGTATCAAGCGATTGCTGCGTGGGCCAGACAACTGTCCAAATAGTTGGCATTTCCTTCCTAATTTAAAGCTGACGAAATAATGCTGCTGCTACGTATTCTCGTATTATATGCGATTAATTCAAGCATCTGCTGGGAGGAAATGACGAGGAAATTGTGTACTCGCAAAAGCAAATTGATTACAGATAGCCGGAATTCTTTGGTCGTGTTTATAGCCATAGTAGAAGTCCATCCACTGAGTTTGGCTCTCCGTCTTAAGTGGCGAAAAGTCGAGGGAAAAGTCAGCTCGTAGTTGTGGGCAGACTGGACGATTGGGGGAATGCTTGAACATCTTCTACCCGTACTAAGTAGTTACAGAGCTTTTATTTAAATTTAATTTTTCTTATGACACACAAAGCGTAACTTTTTACTGTCGCCGCATCGCATCGCTTCGCTCTGCGTTGCGTTGCCTTGCGTCTTTCTCGCCCCTCATCATTGCTAGCGTCACTGCCGACGACATTGCCTGACAGCACTTCACAAAAACAAAATTTATCACGAATAAAAATTAATTAAATTTAATGGAGCGTAAAAAGTTGAATTTTATCCCTGCCATATCTATGTATACTATATATACATATACATATGTATATGTAGTAAGTACATGCCAGCCAAGCCCGAATGCTTGTCAAGTTGTTTGGGAAAACACTCGGTTTCATTCAAGATATTTTTCTCAAACTCCAACGTCTTTTTTACTAGCCCTGTTGACTTTATATTAATACTTACTTTATGGCGCCTCTGCGGTAACTGATACTTTTAACTATCAATACATTTAGGTGGACATAAATTCCAGCTCTTTAAAATATACATAATAACAACTAATCAATGCCCCCAAAATGCTGATAAACAAATAAGCATACAAATAAAAATACATCTTATAATTTTACTATTAAATCAGTGTGGACAAAGTTTCAATTTCAGTTCACAGTATATTCAAAAAAATAAATCGCTAGCAAGAACAGAGTTCATCTACGTGCATTTTGTCAACCGCAACGTGTATAGCTCTGGGTAAAAGTGAAAAAAGGGAAATTGCTTTGGTGAAATTGTATTATAGATAAGACGTTTACCTCCAGCTGGCTTTAACTAGGCGAAGCAAAAACTATTTGAAATCATCACCGCACTCAAAGAAGAACTCAACCGCAATACAAATGTAAGAGAAACCGAACTAAAAGAGAATTATGCATGCGAGTCGAATGAAGAAGTTGTGGTAAAAAAAGGCAGAAGGGCAGCCTTCTGGCTAAAACGAAAGTAAAGCTAAAATAGTAAAGTATCAGCAAAAAGGATGTGGTGTCGCTCCCAGGTAGCGAAGTATTAAATAACGCCCACGGAAAAATTTAAAGCACACACGCGGTTCTTAATTTTATTTGCCTTATAAGCCAAATACTAACTTAATGTTTTCACTAAATACAAATAAAATTGTAAATATATTCCAAAATATCCAAGTTAATTTGAAGTATTATTATTGTTTTTCCATGTGTAGTTATTATATATAAATATATACAAGTTGCAGTGCGTTACAATAAAAATAGACATATTTATAAATTATATAATTAATGAGCAGTGTTACAAAATAATAAGGTTGTAGATTTTTTCGACTTGTCGTATATAATATATTTGTATTTTAAGATAATATTAGCATTTATTTCAATTCATCTTACATTTATATTTGATTAAGAAAAACATTTCTAACGACTCATAAAAACACTTTTACTTTATTAATCTAACTGGATTTGTAGAGTGTCTGGTTGTCGATCATTCGTTGAGCTGATAGACTGTCTAATTCCTACATGTGAACACATTTAATTCTATGCGAATTTCATTGAGACAGGCAGGCGTCGCTGCTTATCAAACCGCCAACCCTGGTCTAGGCAGCTGTCACATAAGGACATGCGACAAGAAAGATGAGCATGGCACTCACACTCGCACTCGTACTCAAGCTCATACGCATATCAACCAGACCAACACAGCTCCCCTTCAGTGCGTTCCCTCCACATGCAGTTGATAGCCATCTGAGACATGTTTAGACCAACAGCAGAAGCAGCAGCAGCAGGCTAAGACATTTTTGTGCTAACAATTTATAAATTAATTATGCATGCGTTGTTTCGCCTTGTTCGCTTAAGACAAAAACGACTAGGACCAGCAAAACACTTGTACGCGTCATAAGAAAAGCGGTGGCAAATGTGGCAACTGCGTAGACTACTTTTATTCAGAGCAACCGTCACTCAGTTCCGAATTAAATTTCACTTAATAAATCCAATATCGGAGTATCAACTTTCTACTCGATATTTAAAGCACTAGGTAGCTCCTCAGTTCTCAAGAAAAACATTTCCATTCTCGTTTAACATAAAGGCAGTGGCTAGTTAAATGATCTTTTGAACAACGCTCATTTGTCATGCTTGTCAAATCTTTTGTTTAACGCCTGTTGATTAATGTGCAGAGTAACTGCAAGTCGCACTATTACCTAGCAATCTATTCTCAACTTGTTTATTTGTTTAATTTCAATGATTCAGTACATTTAATCTGAGTGGCCTTGGCCACAACACATTTGCTTTAAGCGGTTTGTCATTATACATATTTTTGTCGGTTTGATTTGCCGCATTTGTAATTCTCTCATTGCACTTGGCTTATTGTCAAGATAAATACATAGTTTTCGCTCATTTTTGAACTTAAGCACATTTACATTCTTGTGCTTGCCATTCATGATTCACTATCGATGGGGAAATTCTAATCATTTCATTAATTGTCATACCATGTTTGTGCTACCGAGAAAGATATGCTCAAGGCTAATCGACCAAAAACCGAAGCATCTGAAGAAAAGAGGACAAGTAAACAAACAAACTAATGACAAACATGCCGACATACTTAGAAGCAATTGATGATTAGCCGAGCGAGTCGAATGTATTGCAAATATTTGTATTTAGTATCACACTCGAAGAATCACCTTGTAGGCCAACGTCAACACGATATATAAATTGAATATATGCCTCACTGAAGTCGTCAATTAACTCGCCTTTGCCTTATCACCTTAAGCACCTTGCTTTTCAACAACCCAAAAATACTTTATGTATTCATGCATCGTACATGTTTATTCACATATAATCAATGGTTTCATTTCGTTACGAGGTTTTCAACAACAAACCAAAAAAAAAAAAAAATACTCAGACCGCATATTAAGTATTTAGGTATTAGCAGAAGCGAAACATCTTTGCGTTGTTAGCCAACTAATTAAAATGTTGCCAAACAAAATTTCAAATTCATGCCTACCTAATGAGATTATACGAGCTAATGAGTACTTAGCTAGGGCAAACATACGTTTTTTTTGAAAACATGAGGAAGTATCTTTAAACTTGGAAGACGTATTCGTGATGTAATTCAATAAATTATAAATACTTGTTCGTTTTTCTTTTTTGTCAAAAGAAAAAACAAGGCTATTCAAGTAATTGAGTGAGTTGATTTGGTCACTATGCACCATGAACTCGAGCTGTAATAAATGTAAAGAAAAAAACGCAGAGCAAAGCAGGTGAATCCACTTTTAGCCATTGCAAGTTAAGTTAATGATGTTTGGTTTGTGGGCTTCACGGAAGTCTTGGCCTGCTGCATCAATATGGCACAAAGGACAAAAATCTTTCTCGGCTTCTGCTTCTGCTTCACCTACCTGCTCGTAGCTTTGGCACAACTGACTAAGCACAGTCGCAGGATTGGGCGACAAACAAAAGGGGTAGCGAACACAATCACTGGGATAGAGAGACATATACACACATAAACAGCAGAATCTTTTTAAGCCCTTTTCTCAACAATAGCCACAGTGGCAGCAAACAATGGCAGCAAATGTAATGGCTGCGCTCTGGCGGCACACATTCCAAGTGCTTGCAGCGGCCACAAAGCTCGAATTGCAGCATTTAAATACTTCACAATAAGCGAAGGCAAGAAAAAAATGGCAACTGCAACAAATACGAGTACTCATTGTATGTGTGTTAGTGTGTTTGTGTGGTTCTGTGTGTGTCTAAGATCTTAGGCGTTGTCGTAGGCGTGGGCGTCATTGTCGTCGTCGTCGTTGGTGCTTGGCGTGAGGAGGGGGCGTGGTCGTCGACGACGTCGTCGTCGGCGTGGGCGACTGTCCAAGTGGCTGACAGTGAGCCAAGTGCCAAGTGGAAGAAGGTGAAGGCAAACTAACCATGGTTATTGTCACAGCCACTATTCACCATGGCCATAAGTTGGCTACATTTTTCGAAAATAAATATCGCTGCTCGCCGACAATGCAACCATGAGAGACGCTTGCCACCGTTTTTTACACACATTTACTTTTTAAGTAGCCACACTGCAGGTCCTTCTTAACTGCATTGTGTGCGCCCCACTGCACGTCCTAAATTTGACTTAACTTAAGCTTGTTGTTGTCACTTGTTACTGGTCGAGAAATATATAAGTTAACTGCGGGAAATTGGGGCGCTGCGGATTTTCTTAGCTTACGACCACAGCGGACGCTGGCTTGAGTTGTTTTCAAAGTCTTTAGATTAATTAATCGACAGATATCAAAGTTAAGATTATAATCTGCAAGTCTGAAGTCGAAAGAGTGAACGGAAATTAAAGGAAAGAGCTAAACATTAAGTTTTCTCGACTGACAGACACTCGTTAATCATTTTATGAGCTACTATACAATTTTCATAAAATCCTTCACTATCAATCAATTAATTTCAATAATTAAAATTTTTAGTAGCAATGTATTTTTAATTTTCGTGAACCAAAGAGGCGTGATCATATAATAAAACTGTCTGAAACTGTTCCCAATTTGCCACAGTCTAGCTTATGGTCAGTCGAGCAGACAGATGAAATTTACTGGAAATTGACTTTATGGCATCTGATAAGCTTGTTGTTCCAGCTTGCCACATACGTTGCCACATGGCTATCACACTGTTGCACCCTTCGGCTACTTGGTAGGAGAACTGCCCGCAGTGGACAGACAGCTGCATAGCGAACGACGTCTTTAAGTTAACCCTGCGAAATATTGTGTGGGAGAGCACAACACATAGGAACACAGCTTGGAAGCCATACTCAAATATATATATACACATATATATGTTTATATAAATACATATACGCGTTCAGTGTAAATGTCCATGCTGCTGTTTGTATATACCGCTTTCTCTGTTTACTTTGGCTTTCTACTTTTGTGTTCTGTTTGTCGAGTGCGGCAGAAAGCTCGAGTAGGACCCGCTTGATATTTCGTGGTTCGGCTACAATTTGACTAACAAACTCTTCTCAATGACCCGTCGTCGTAGTTGTTGTCCTTGCTCCTCAGTCCTCAGTCCTCGCTACTCATTGCTTGGTCCGGTGGTCGAGTTTTTCTCTGCTCATTTGTCATTCAGCTTTGGGGGCACAATTACGTAAATTACAATTATGTTGTATTCCTTGGTTACACCGAGGGTTTCGTTCGCACTGGTCGGGTTCAGTTGCTTGAATACTGACTTGATGACTACGATGTGACCGCGGTGACAAAAACCTCTGGCCCACGTACAACGACTGCGAATGGATGTACTATAATTTATTTATTTTTTTTGTTCTTTTTGTTTTTTGCCTTTTGTTTCGTTCACATGGCTCCAAATATACAAAAAAACAGCTCGGCTGAACTTAAAGTCCTGTCTACACAACACAATATGAGTACATCAATCCTTTGAGCTTTAAATTTGGGGAATTCAATTTTGTATCCCAACTTTTTACTGCAATTATCAATTTGGCATCAAAGCAGCTGCCATTCGCCTTTGTACAAATTAATGAAAATGCTGTAGGACCAACGCATTGGCCACCATCTGGGCAGCGACTGTTGTGCGAATTTTGTTGCCTTAATGATTTTTCCACTTTAGCATTTAATTTTTCCGACTGTTGCGGTGCCCGTTGCAAAAGGGGCGAAAACACAAAAAAATGCTCTTTGGAAAATTTCATTTCGGAAATCAACTTATAACCATAAACAAGCCAGCAAACGCCTAAAAAGTCTTTACACTAAACTAGAAAAGAGGGAGACGGACCAAAAGACAGAGAGACAGAAAGACAGACAGCCATGCAGCCCAAACGAGCAATGTGGCAGCGTGGCCCACTCTATGCCCCCGTGACGTTGCTCTTCCGCTGCAACAGCAACAGCAACGGCAACGGACGCCTAAGCGCCAGATAAACTTTACGTCTTGAAGCGCACATCAGCCTCTGGCTTGGTTTGGTTTGCTCGGCGCTGGGCCCGGCCTCGGCTACACTTAGCACTTCAACTTGCTGGGGAATTGTGCGCCAATGTGTCTGCATAAAAATGTCCCTGTCTGCGTGTGTGTGTGTGTGTGTGTGTTGTTGTGCTGGGTTGTACATGTGCATGTGTGTATCTGCTTTGACTGCTGGCATTTTTGCATGTTTGTCTCGCAAATTATGCGTCGCGCACAAACAAAAGCGGAAACGCCGCTGCTCGCTGTTCGCTGCTCTGGAACACACTTTCGGAACGCTGTAGCTGACGATGGCAGTGGGTTTGAATTGAGGTTGGGCCACGCTTTGAGGGTTCCCTCATTTTTGTATTTTTTCCCATTTTACTTTTGCATTTTTTCACACGCCTGTATTGGGACGTCTGCGTGTGTGTGTGTGTTGGTGTGCTTTGCATCCTGCTCATTTTATTTTTCGCTCCGAGCCGGAAATAATAATTGCAACATGGCGCACGGCGTAACAACTGCAACTGGCAAAAACTCGGCGAAACCGACAAACAACATAACGCAAAAATAGTTTCATTTTCGCGGCACAAAACTGGGAGCTAACATCTTCCTAATTACACGTTACGTTTGCAGCATAATGATTACAATGATCAGCCGAGTGTCGATCTTGGGGAATCCATAAATACGAAAATGCCTGGCAAATGAGTACAGAATGCCTCCCAAAACAGAAAAATAAACAGACAGTCAACTGGCAGGCTGTGCCATTTAAGCGAATGTGTGTGTATATGTGTGTGTTTCAGATGCATATAAACAGTACTTAAGCGTCAAACAGACAAGCGGATGTTTGCCGACAGGCAGCGCCTAGAGACACGATGTCCATCTGTTTCCATACCCAACCATCCAGCCATCCCGCCATCCAGCCAGCCATACATCCATCCATTAGTCCATCCGCTTCGCGTATGCTTCCATATAGCTGCAGACTAAGCCATATCCATCCATTTCAGCTGCTCTCTGTTATTGTCTTGTACAGCAGAAAGCGTCCTCTCGATACACAAGTTTGTATACATAAGCATATTTATATTATATATATTGTATATGTGCTCGTGCATATACATTCTTCACTGTGTCCATAAATCACCCGAAATAACAACAAAGCATTGCATGCATCTCCATTTGCATCTCTGAGTCGAGAAACATTTGTATCTATATCTACAGCTATCTACTTCTAGACCTCCATATTTGAATCCGTAACGTATCTCGGAAATAATGAACACCTTTTTTCGCATACCCATATAGCGTATATACATAAGTACATATATCTATTCAGTTGCATCTCTTTACACAGTCCGCTGTCGATCTGTAACAACCTGCGTTTGTATTCAATTGCAACTGCACGAGGATACTTCACTAGATATTGACGTCTGACATGAATATAACTTAGCGTTTTATTGTCGTTTGCTTAGTGCCAGAAAGTACTTAGTACTCGTCTCTAGTTTGCGTTTTTGCAATAAACTCAACTTGTTGCCTACGTCTTAGAGTTAATTGTTTTCGTAATTGACTTAAAGTGAGCAAATGCTGGGTTTGCCCTTCATTGCATTTGACTTGGAAATTAAGCAGAACCCAATGAATATTTATTTTTTCAAGCCATATAATTATCTATCCAATTGGCGGATAATGGAAGAAGAATAAATGTACTAAAACATAACTATACCAATTAAGAATAATGTTATGCTAATTTTTAAAGATTATAACTATAATTTTAAACTCCCGAAATGCAAAATAAATGAAATTCTTAAAAAATGCTATTTTCGACTACATTTTCAATATTTAATTTTTAATTAGAAAGCGTCAAAATATTCCTATTGTTCCACAAAAAGCGTTTGTCAAGTTGCTTGCGGCACCGACAAGCAGTGCATTTGATTGCTGGCGTAAGTTGAGTTGGAGTTTCTAAAGGAAACCGAAGAAAACAGGAGAAATAAAATGTAGGAAATAGAGGCAGCTAACAGAAGAGAATCAAAACTTCAAATCAGCGGCAAATTTCTCATATCCTTTACGTATTCTGCACTTTATTGCATTTCCGTGTTGTTGGAGCCAATCAAAGCACATCAGCCGGTCTCAATTCTTCTCAATTCGCAATTCAAACGCAAGGCCTAAACATGTTGGCCACTGCAATCAGTGCCACACTAATTCGGCTTACAATCTACTCAAATGTGTCTATGTATGTACATACACTACATACATATGTCTGGCACATAGAAAGAGAAACTATTCTCAAACTGCTCCATTGTCTGTATTTTAAAATCGATATACATAATAGACTGAAAGTCTGATGTCCTTTGACTGTCTCAACTATGTATTTGAAGAAATTGCCGTCTGCAATTTAACGATGAACGCCGCCAACTCAATACGATTTTTCAATTTAAATTTCACACTTTTAGAGTATACTATCTCAGCAACTTACAGATATACGCAATCGATATTCCGTTGATGATGAGGGCAGATCAATGACATTCAGCACCGAAGACATTCTAAATTTGCAGAATTGTCAAATTCTGATTTAATCAATTTGCTTAACTAATTTTCGGGGTACTCTATAAACAAATGCAGAGTAAATACATATATTTATATAGGCATATATTTCTATGTTCGTTGGAGTACGTATATTATTCCTTCTCGTAGTACATAAACACATTTCTGTATATTTTAGACTTCTCACACATATTTTTTGAGCTGAGCCCCGGCTGTAGTTTGAGTTCTATTGTATACCGTTTGAAGGCCTAATGAAAATCAAATTTAAAGACCACAACAACACCAACAACCAGTCGTCTCAATGCAGCTGTGCTAACTGCTTACTGCTTACAGCTCACTGCTTGCTGCTATATGGTTTGATTGTTGACGCTGACGCTGACGCTGTTTACGTTGCTGCTTTTGCATTTTTTTGTTGTTCAATTAAATGTAAGTATGTAAGTCTATAAATGTGTATGAGCTGGGAAATCAAACAGATAGACATACAGCGATATATGTATTGTATGTATGTATGCTCACGCTGAACTATTGAAACTTATCTTACCGGGCCGGCAAACAGTAATGTTTAACTATTATTACTCAAAAAAATAAATAAAAATAAATGTAAAAAACTAGTGCAAATGCAAAACACTGAGGCAAAGCCAAATGAAATTTCGTACATTTTAATTATTGCGCAAAGGAAAGTTTTGAAATCATTAGGTCTTCGACTGGAATTATAATTGTTGCTTGTGAGGCAATCGACAAAATGAATGTCGAAAAATCTAAACGTTCAACTCGAGTTTGCCTTCTTTTTTCCTATTTTTTTCTTTTTTCTTGTTTAATTGCTTAATTTCATTTGCATAAAAAAACTAAAATAAATAATAATAACATAACAAAACACAACTCAAATACTAGCTAACAAAAAACTTACCTCGGTTCTTTTGTTCAGGCGTTGCAAAGTGTTTCGCAAGTAACAATCATATGTATGTATGTGAATGTATGTATGTATGAATGCTGCTGAATTTTTTATGATTATTATTTTTGTTTTTGTTTAACACTTCACTACCTTTTTTTGCGTGTCTGAGAACAAACACAGCAAGAAAACTTTAGAGTGGGCTTTGCCTGTTGATTTGCAAATTGTTATTTATTTTTTTATTTTTTGCTCTTTTGCTCTTATTCTTTATTTGTTGCTATTTTGCTTTGGGCACTATTCCAATGTCTATTTTTTATTTTTTTATTTATTTTTCCACGACAACACTGCTCAACGCACTTGTTTATGTTTACTCGCTGCGACGATGACAAATTCGTACGCGAAAAATGGGATACAACGACAGAACACACAATAGACGCAGCTGCAGCTTTATTGCCAAAAGCTCGCCAGAACTTATCTGCCCAGCTACTTCGAACTCCGTTATACGACTGAATCGGCTAGCGCCAAACCACAATTTTATAAGCGCCGTTTTCCGAAGCTCAGCTTCGTGTTGTGCGCTCAGCGCATGCGCAGGATTTTACGAAAAAAAATATAAACACAAAGCAGCTGGTTCTATGGAGCTCAACAGGCTCAGCTGTTTTTGGCAAAAGCCGGCAACAATACGACGAGCGAGACAAGTCTCTTTGAATGGTTATGGCTGGGGCGGACTAGTTGACTGAGTATTGCAGATACTCTCGCAACAGCAAAGACACAACTCAGTTCTTAGTGGTGTCTTTGTTGTTGGGTTTGTTGTAGCCAAACCAATATGAGCATAGGTAAGTGCAAACATATGTATGTACGTAAGTGTGTGCATACGATTACAGCTGTAAGAAATAAGTTCATCTGAGATAAAAGCTCTCAAGCTTATAAAGATCCACAACAGGTGGCAATGAGTATGTAAGTAACGTTAATAAATACACACAGTCATACGTATACATTCATACATACATACATATATCGAAATGTTTAAGAATATTTGTTAAACTTGTGGACCAAGATGAAAGTCACATTATTATCATCCGCTCTTTGTTCAGCGATATTAATAGTAGGGGATTAACCTTTCATCGATTTAACTTGACATTAAATAGGCATAGCCAAGTTGTTAGAGAGACAGCAAGTGACGTGGACGATGGCATGAAAGATTCGTTTAGATTCTAGCTCTGCACGAACATATAATAATATTATAATGAAGAATCCTCATTTAACTAGCCAACAAATTTTCGATTTTGTTATTCATTGCAACTAAAATACAAAATACATCTATAGTGTAAATTTGACATACATACAATTTCAATAAAAATTTCCTTTACCAACTATTTATTAAATTTATGTTTCCTTTAACAACTCCAAAAAGATTAATGAAAATAAACATTTCTCCAACCTGATACATCTATATATTGCAATTATATATACACATAAAAAAGACGGTCTAAAATTTTCGTTTGTTAAATATTTTGTGCGCAGTAAGACAGACGTACGCGTAAAAAACTCGCCAAACACGATTTAATTAGATGCTAAATAATCGTCACTCTTGACTCTAAAATAAAGTATACAATACATATAGTACATATGCAAATATGCATGCAAATTTATTTTATAAAATTAGATTGTTTATTTGGAGTTTTTTGAACTGTAATAAACTTTTTAACGACGCGCAACTTCCAGATATTTATTTAGATGTAAACAAATTGCGCTAATATTTCACAATAAAAGTCACAGCTTGTACATACGTACATTAGTTAGTAAGAAATATTTACCATATCCAAAGTGATTGTTCACTTTGGCAAAATCCGCCAGCAAGATACGCTCTGAATTTAAACTGTCAGATTTGACTAATAATAATAATTATATTGGGATAGTAAATATGTAAATATAATAAGTTGAATAGAAATGTAAATTACACATAAAATAAAACCTAAGCCATGTAATTAAGCCTAAATTGTTAGCAAGCTTTTCAGATAAGCTTTCAGAAAAAGTACAAATCCGATAGTAATTAGGGCTGCCAACTCAAAGCAATGCCTGGAAGGTAAGCTTTCCAATGCAGTTATATGTATTGCAAAGGCATAACTATAAATGTATTCCTTCACACATCGTTCTTTCAACAGTTAGGCTAGTCGCATTTTTATGAAGCCGCATTTTTAAGTAAGCAATTACAGAAAAAAAATAAGAAAGCAATATGGATCGCTATAATCGTGCCTGGCGAGGTAATTAAGATTTTAAATGAACAACTTTGAAATAAATATTATTATATTATATAAATTATAATTTTCACAAATTATATTATTTTTTTTACAGATCCTAGATCACCCTTAACACCATTGACGCCAAGCACAAAGCAGGTGTTTAATTTTGATAATACCACAGATTCTATAACACCTACTGCCTCATTCGCTGGTCTTAAGTCCAGCTTATTGGATATACCGCGGGCGCCAACACGTAGTATGAGCTGCAGTCGCAGTCGCACATCAAAAAATTTCTCCCAGGATTTTATGCGCCTACGCTCAGTTTTTTCTCCCAACGCTCAAAGCACAACAAGTGCACATAGTAGCATTAACACTCGGCACAAAACGGTCATAAAAGAAGAGAAGCGAGAATTTAAGCGCAGCTCCCCGGTGGAGCAGCCGACTCTTAGTCCTCGTGTGCGCACGCTACTAAACCGCACTGGAAATACTCATCTGACCAATTTATTTGCGCGTCAGGAAATTGACATTTCAGTGCTTATTCAGATGACACTAGAAGATTTGGAATCGCTTGGTATCCGAGGTGCCAAAGAATTGAAATTAGCTTTAGATCTCATCAAATTCGCAAAAAATTTCTTTAAAAAATAATGTATAACTATGCTTCTGTAATTGGCGTTTTCGTTCGTGTTTATTCGTCACCTTTGTCATTTATTTTGTATTTAATCAGACTTTAAATATATGTAATTCAAATTCAAATTGTAAATTAAAACTTTTACCTATTCGATAATTTGAAAACTAAAATACATCTTAAATGAACTATCGTTTGACCGCCACAATGCAGTGTTGGATAAATATTAAACGAACTCCATGTAAAATTAAATTGGAGATCAGTGTTGTAACATTTACCGGTCAGTGCAAAATGTGCTTATACTAGTCAACAACACAAATGAATGGATGCCAAAAAAGAGATACAAGCACATGTTTTGGTGCACCGAAAAAGCTGGACACTTTTTACATGATTTAAATACTCTATCAACGTAACAACAGTGTTGCAATAGCGGAGGTTGGCAATTGGAACGTCGCGAGTCCATAAGACTACCAGTCCTGTAGGAGAGTGTTCGCGGTTGCGCCAATATGATAGTGGAGATACACTTAGTGCTAATTCTACTAATCGTTGAAAACTTATGAAACTGCTGAGAAATAAAGAAAATTGATTAGCAATAATAACAACAGCAAATTTTTCAAATTTATGATCTTGATTGGTCTAGAGCAGGAGTAGTAATAATATTAAAAATTTAAATATTTATGAGAATTAAACGAAGCAAATAACACTAAGCAATTAGTAATGTTTTATTTATAAATATTCCTCAATATGAAAAAAATTATATTTAAGTTATTTATAATTTATTAACTAAAAGAACAGAAACCACGAAGATCTCTCGCTAAATGAGTACATTTTTATACGATGTATTAACAATTATTCGATAGTTCGATAATCGAAATGCATCAATTAATTATCGTTCGACCGCCACAATGTAGTGTTGGGTAAATTTTGTACAAACTCAGTGATGAACGACCCAACACTAGTACATACATAGCTTATTTTTAACATTTTTCGACGTGAGATGTGCATTTTCTATCATATCTGTGTTTAACCATGTAAAATTAAATTAGAGATTAGTGTAGTAACATTATCAGTTAGTGCAAAGGTAATTGAATTGTGCTTTCACTGTGCTCTAAAGACGGCGAATTGTAGGTACACATCTCCGCCTCTGCACCTCTGCTTGGCAAATGACAGCTGCTGCGCCTTTGAATTTTTCGGCCGATAGAGATACTCGATTCTTGCAAAAAATTGCAAGAAAATTTCAAGTACATTAGTGAAAGGCTGAAAATCAGCAGTATGCGGCATATTAGCTCAATTTAAATTTGGAAAAGTGCAATCGATTCACATATTCACATATTGCGCTTGTACTTACTTGTATAAATGCACATGTACATACATACATACATATGCATAAAAGTCCATGTAAATTTATATGGCAACATCATTGCGTATGGCCATATCAAAAAGCACTGACTGCTAATTTGACATTCCGTTTTGTGTTTGGCGAACACCGTCTACTGTTGCAGCAGCAGCGAACTCGAAAGCGAAAATTTTGACGAAAACGCAAAGTATATTGTGCAAACAAGAAAACAAACAAAATTATAAATGAATTAACAAATTTAAGAAACAATTCATTCGGCATTAGAACAAATGCGAAATACGCACAATTTCGTATCAAATTGAGGATGTAACACTCAAAAGTGCCTTTATAAAAGCTAACGAAATAGACAATAATAAAAATATAAAAATAAGAATAAAAATTAATAAGAACAAGAAATTACTGGTCAAGAAGACCGCACGCATGTGTGAGTGTTTAAATTAAAACGGAAAACAGTCTGTGCGAACTATGTGTAAATAATCGCACAACTGGCAGAGCCGCTTCAAATAAATAAAACGGTGCGCAACAAAAAAAAATCACTCAAAGAGTCGAGATATTTTATCTAATAGTTATTGATTCCAATGCTTTCTGTGTACACGCTGAATACATTATTAAAATCCCGCTTGAATAAATTTGTGAATAACTCCCACAACTGCCAATAAGAAAAGATTTTATCGTTTATTCATTCTCTTTAATTTTGCAGAAAACTGTAATTGTAAATTGTAAAAATTTAAGGAAGAACAAATATACTACTTAATATACAAACATATATTAAGCAACTGAGCTAAAATAGACAAGCCACGATTCACGAGAAGAACGCCGCAATCATTACTAGCCCATAACATTGACGATAAACCGGCCGCCATTGCAGAATGGCTGCCGAAAAGGAGATGCAGGCACATGACATGGTGCGCCGAAGGAGTTGGGCACGAGCTGTGGCGCTCTACGATCAAATACTCGCCGCCAGTTCCAGTGCGACGTCCACAATGCCACAGCAACTGCAAACGCAGCCTAATGGAACGACGAGAGTCCAAAAAGATCAGCAGATCGCCTGTCTGCTCGGCCGTTGCGAGTGTCTCCTCGAGCTGGGCAGATACGAGAGCTGTCTGGCGGATGCCTACAAAGTGCTAACTCTTCTGGCCGAGCAAACCGAATGCTTGGCTAGCGTATCACGGGCACGTCGCTGGCTGGTGCACGCTCTTTTCAAGCTGCACAAGTACTCCGTAAGTCAACTGAATCATTCATCATTGAAAGAACAATTTCGAATAAAATATGTTTGTTTTGCAGGATGCGGAGCATTTTTTGAGCAAGTGGATCAATGAACTCAGTGGCCAGCAGATTTTCTCGGACATATCGAAGACACTCGAACGTTACAAGTCCATCATACAGATGATTGTAAATGGTCACAACAAGTCGCAACAGTCGCAATCTCAAAAGATTCCGCACGCACGCCTCGAGGATGAAATGGCCATACTGGACACCAAACTGGATCATTGGGCTACCAACAATCTACCGCTGGACAAGTATAGCAAACTGCTGAGCAACAAGGGGCTAAAGAAGCGCGAGCAGCAACAACAACAGCAGCAACATCAGCAGCAACAACAACAACAACAACATCAGAATGGCAGCGGCAGTTTTAGCAGCAGCAGCAGCAGCACTGGAAGCAGCAGCACCATGTCTTCTTCCAGCATCTGTGCCAAGAACACCGAATTGCTGTCGGCCATTAAACTCACGGGCGGCAAGCATATACCGGCGACAGAACATGGTCAGGATGGGGCTGATCAGCCGGCACACTCGACAACAACCACGTGCAGTTACTGTGCCATCAATTTCCAAACACGCAATGAGTTGAGGCAGCACTGTCAGACTGAAAGCCATCAGAAAGTGATAATGAGCGATGAGGGTACGTAAATTTATTGTAATTTCCGTAGAACATAGATCCTGGCATATATGTCCTTCAGTCTATATATGTATAAACAACAAGCCTAAAAAAAGAGTGATTTTATTTGATAGACACAACCAA
Organism: Drosophila siamana; assembly: GCA_035047445.1. Taxonomy (NCBI): domain Eukaryota; kingdom Metazoa; phylum Arthropoda; class Insecta; order Diptera; family Drosophilidae; genus Drosophila; species Drosophila siamana. The sequence continues at coordinate 716,648 of JAWNPP010000020.1, read as the reverse complement.
ATTAAGCAATCTTTAATATGTTGTTACCTAAACTTAACTAAGGTAAACCTAATTGAAGAAACATTTTAAAAGGACTAAATTCTCAATGATGACGGCATTTGTTTTTACATTCCATTTTATTTATATTCATATTCATTCTTAAAATGTTGACAAAGGAAAATCATCAATTCGAAGGCAGTACTCATTCTATTGAATGATCTTTCAGTGATCTGAACTTACACTTATTTATGTTAATCCTATTTTTCAGGTCGCGACTGGAAATGGCGTCCACCACCTCGGGGCTACACACTGGACACATATAGCGTCTGCGAAACATTTGTGGAAGCACACACCTGCCATTATGGGGCGCAATGTGTGGAGGCGCACGGTCTCGACGAGCTGAACGAGTGGAAGGAGCGCTTTGAGTATCGGCGAATGCGTGTGCAGAAAGCCTGCGAGAAGGAGTTGTACGGCAAGTCGTACACGGAACAGATACTCGAGCTATGGATCCAGGCCACTGCGCCAGAGCGTGTCATGTGCGAGAGAGTCGCTGATGTTGAGGCCACGTGTGAACAGCAACTGGTCACTAGCATCAGTTCAAAGACTTCCAAGCGGGAGTGGCTGTTTCAGCTGGAAACATTGCGACCTCTACGAGCTGTGGCGCTGCTTCAAGATGCGCATCGCAATCATTTCGCAATCAAGTCCATCAAGCTTGCCACTGCAACGGGAAAAACAACACCCGAAGCTGACTCGAGTGTGGAGCTCAAGTCGGATCAGGAATGGGTGGCCACCGGAGTAGCTAGCATACCAGAAGCCAGCGAAGAAGAGAATGATGCCAGCACAATAGCAAAGAATCAGCTCACACACTTGGTCACTGTGGAATTTCATACAGAAATTTATGGCACTTTCCGGCAATCCATATGCTTCGATGTTGGCCAGGAGCCGCTACTTGTGCGACATCTATGTGTGGATGTGCTGCCCGTCAGCGATGCCGAGAAGATTGAGGAAATCAAGCGTGACATTATCAACAGCTCCGCCACCCGATGGGATGTCTCCAACACGCAATTGACACGTTTCGAGACCACAATTGGCACGCATCTGAAGACAGAGGCCTATTTGAGTGATCTGCAACATGAACGTGAACTTCTGGAGCGCTATCCATGTCCTCGAGCTGCGACATTCACGCTCACGCAGTCCACCATTGTGGAGAAGCGACTGACGCAGAACAACTATCGATCGCGCATCCACGAGCTGCTCTACGTTGAGGAGATTGCTCGCTACGAGCAAATCGCACGCTACAATGTGCGCACGCGTCTGACAGTGGCGTCGAATTACATTTTAACGCCGGCTGGCATGGCGACGAGCACAGCCAAATATTCCTTGGCGGGCGAGCTATTCGCATTGATGCGTTTGGGCAAGGACATATCGGAGGATACGTCGCCGGGTCGTTTGATTCTCTCCAATTGCAGCAGCGTTTACATTTCCGCACCCGAGGATGCCTCGAGCAAAGCGGACAAATCGGATAAAGCTGGTGAACGCGCTGTGTACGAGGCGCTTATTGAGGATAAGGGCAAGAACGTCATCTATCTGAAGCTGTCGTCCAAGTGCGTGGAAGCCATGGGCCTGCAAGCGGACACCGAACTGGATGTGGACATACAATTCCAGCTGAATCGCATGCCCTACTGCGAGTGGCATAATGCTGTCGATAAGATCACCGATTTCCGTTTGATTTTCCCAGCCACCGAGCTGGAGCCATCCATACCCTGGACACCCAAGAAACAATGGGCCGACGCCTGTGAGCCCAAGCTGAATGCCAAACAGCGTGAGGCAGTGAATGCTATAACCACAGCTCTCAATATAAAGTTGCCACCGATTCTGCTCATTGGTCCCTTTGGCACAGGCAAAACTTACACACTGGCACAGGCCATTAAACAATTACTGGCCCAGCCAGAGGCCAAGATACTCATCTGCACGCATTCCAATTCGGCGGCAGATCTCTACATTAAAGAGTACCTGCATCCGTGGATTGAGGAAGGCTTGGAGGAGGCCACACCGCTGCGTGTCTACTACCACAAGCGTTGGTCCGCCACCGTCAACAGTGTGGTGCAAAAGTACTGCATTACTGATGGCGTGGGCAACTTTCGCCGTCCCAGCATTGAGGATATTATGCGGCATCGCATCATCGTCGTCACCCTAAGCATCAGCATGGAGCTGGCTACGCTGGGACTGCCAAAGGGTCTCTTCACACACATCTTCTTGGACGAGGCAGCTCAGGCGATGGAATGTGAGGCAATTATGCCGCTGGCGCTGGCCAACGACTCGACGCGCATTGTGCTGGCTGGTGATCACATGCAGATGAGTCCCGAGCTCTTCTCCGCCTTTGCCAAGGAACGCAAATTGCACATCTCGTTGCTGGAACGTCTATACGATCATTATCCATCAAACTTTCCATGCAAGATATTGCTGTGCGAGAATTATCGTGCCCACGAAGCCATCATACGCTTCACCTCCGAGCTGTTCTACGAACAGAAGCTAGTGGCATCCGGCAAGCAACCGCGGCATGAACGCTTCTATCCACTGACGTTCTTTACGACACGTGGCGAAGATGTACAGGATAAGAACTCAACCGCATTCTACAACAATGCCGAGGTCTATGAGGTGGTGGAACGGGTGTCGGAGCTGCGCAAGCGTTGGCCCAGCGCCTGGGGCAAATTAAATGACACGAGCATAGGAATCATGACACCATATGCGGATCAGGTGTTTCGCATACGTTCCGAGCTGCGCAAGCGTCGCATGGGCGGTATCTCCGTCGAGCGTGTACTCAATGTGCAGGGCAAGCAATTTCGCGCCGTCTTTCTGTCCACAGTGCGCACACGACGCACCTGCTTGCCACAGAGTAGCGGCGGGGGACAGGGCGCAAGTGGAGCTGTGGTTAGCACGGCCAGCATTGGCGATGCCGATACCGACTATGGTTTTTTGAGCAACTCCAAGCTGCTGAATACAGCGATTACGCGTGCACAATCTCTGGTTGCTGTCGTCGGGGATCCGGTTGCTCTCTGCTCGATTGGACGTTGTCGCAAAGTCTGGGAGCGATTCATTGAGATCTGCGATGAGCACAAGTCCTTGTTTGGACTGACCTGGTCGAATTTGCGCTCCCAACTCGATGGCGTGGAGATGAAACGTGGCTATGTGCTCAATCCTCTGGCGCCCGAGTTTGTGCCACGCGCCCTGCAACCCGAGGCATATTTGAGGGAACAAGCCGCCTTGTATCTCAATGCCCCACCGCATGCGCCGCCTGGCAGCCAGTCAAATCATTATGCAGCTTCCGCCAACATTGGCCCCGGCCCGGCGGCAGCGCACCAGATGAATCAGATGGCCGCAGCGATGGCAGCCAATCAGCAGCTGTCACACATGTACTCCACCCACATGGCAATGATGGCAGCCGTTGCCGGTAAGACCTCAAATGGCCCCTCACCAGGCCCGGGAGCGGGAGGACCAGGTCCGCATCTGCGCGGTCACATGGGCATGCGCGGTCCGCCGCCAAATGGGCCGCCACCTGGGCCACCACACCTGCGGCAGTCGCAGCCCGGCGGCGGTGGTCCACCACCGCCACCTTATGGCCAGTATGCTGCCATGCAGCACTGGCGTCCTCCTGTGGCGCCGCAACAGGGGCAACAACAGCAGCAAAATCCTAATGCCAGCTTGTGGGGCCCGCCACCACAAACGAATCCTTGGAGCGTCCTTCCGCCAAACAAACAACCGCTGCCACAGCAGTCCGGCGCGCCCGGACGCGGCCCAGGACCTTTACCACCACCAGTGAGTATAAATTGAATTTATTAAATAAAAAAAAAATAAATTATTTATATAAAAGACTTTATTTTACTCAAGCAAAAGCTTGTAAAGCGACGTAGATTATTGGATTACCTAAAAAATAATATAAATCTAAAACAAATTATTTTGATTAATTGATTCATAGTTTCCATTATTCATAATTATTAAATTTTGTTTTAGTTATTTATTGTTTTGGGATCAATTCAGAGCAAAAGAGAATATAAAAATTCCATAACTAGCTTAATCACAAAGTTTTTTATGTGAATCTATAAGATAACTATACCACATCAGTGACTAGGCGATACAGTTATCAACATCACCTAATCCAACTCGACACTAGTTAATCCATAGTCATATAAATAATCATATAAATAATGTAACAACCTCTTATCCAAAACAGACTCTTCGAGGTGGCAGTGTTCCGCCAGCAGCAGCAAACGCGACGACTGCTGCACAGTTGCTACGGAATCCCAGTGAATTGGGTTACCTAGCGAAAAAGACGCTGTACAGCCATGGCCAGGCGCCACCTCCTCAACAGCCCCCGCCTCCACAACATCATCTTTACGGTCAACCACCGATACCTATTCAACGTGGCAGCAGCGTGCCGAACGGTCCGATGAGCCCCATGGAAAATGGACCTCCACCACCTTATCTGCGACATAATGGGGCTGGATCTGGTTACAATAACTATGAGAAAGCAGCAGCAGCACCACAACAACCACCTCCTGCACCTTACATGTACTCGGCGGGAAAACAGCCATCTCCAAATGCTCTACGTTTCCCAGCAGCCCATGAGCTGCTGCCGCCAAATGTAAGCATCTATGAGATGGCATTCAATTCAAAGGAAGAACAATACAAGTGGTATCTCAAGCTGCTCGAGTCGGTGGGTCAAGATGCGGCCAATAAGTTTGGTGATATGCTGCGTCAAGTGATGGCAACGTTGCAGCAGCAGGGACATCAGCAACAACAGCAGCATCCACAGGGGCCGAAGCCACAGCCACCGCCGGCACCAGGACCGCAAATGTTGTCGAATCCACACGCTGTCATGGGTCCGCAGCAACAACGGCCACAATATCCGATGATGTACTCAACACCGACGCAGGCGCAGAACCAGCAGCCAGTGGAATCGTCCCCACCGTTGGACAACTTTAATCAGCAAATTGATCTTGTGTTTAATTCGATTATGAATGGTGCGAACGACGTTGCACAGCCCATTCTCCGTGATGTACTCGGCATGGTGGGCATAACGGCGGCAACAGCGGGCTCGGGCGGCATTCCACTTGCCAATGGCCTGATGAATGGCAGCGAGTTGCAGCATCAACAGCAGCAGCAACAACAACAACACCAACAACAACAACACCAACAACAGCAGCAGCAGCAGCAACAACAACAGCAGCAGCAAAGTCGCCTCTATGCCATGATGCAGGGTCAGCAGCAGGCACAACAGGCAGCCTTGCCGTTGGCCAAGCATGTACCACCCAGTCAGGGGCCACCACAGCCACAGAATTTGTATGGCAACCATATGACTGGACCGGCACCAGGAGTTGTTCATCCGTCTGCCAACAGCAACAGTGCAGGCCTTCCCAATTTTATGGGCAATGGTAAGTAAACAATATGGAAAACAGGCTTCCAAAGCTGTCAAAATTGTAGTTTTGTTTGATGGTTAATGCTGAACACTTCGTAGTTTGAGCTCAAAACCATGGTTTAGAAAATTAAAAAGATGTTTATTATTGAAAAGTCTGAATATTGTTGTTAACATTTGTTGATAGCTTTTGTTTTCGGTGTTAAATTCGCCCAGAGTTATTCACTTAATACTGGTTTAAATATATTGTAATCTTAAACCAAACCAGTTTGCATCCCTGATATAAACAACATTATAATGCGATACTTGAACACTTTTCTTTTGTTAGCCGGCAACGCCTTGCTCAACGACAAGTACAGCAACTTTAACAACCACAACAATGGCAGCCAACACAGCAGCAATGGTCTTCATAACAATGCCAGTTCTGTGCCGCTCTATAGACGCCAGGCAATGACCGGCAATGGTAATAACAGTTACAACAATATGCCTGGACTATTTGCCGGCTTGGACACAGGCACCAATCTAATTGAGGCTTTGTTTCAAGCCAACAATGTGGTCGGCGATCATTCGAACAAGTCGGATCATGCTCATGGGCTGCTGTACAATAACTACAATCAGTTGAAGGGTGGCCATGAATTAGACTTGTTTGCGGTGCAGTCACAGACAGTACAATCCGCCAACGATGCGGTCAATCATCAGCAGTCTTCGGCAACCACATACGCGGCAGTGCTCAGCCAAGGGCCGCAAGCAACAGCACATCAACAGCAGCAACAGCAACAGCAGTCCACGATGAATCCGCAAAGGCCGCTACATGCATCGAAATCGTCTCAACCACCCAATGATATGTTAGAAAAGGATCCGTTTGCAGCCATACGCGAATTGGGACAAGCAACCACAGGCTTCTACAACTATTTTCAGTGAGCACGTTCTACGTGGCACCGTGGCGTTGTATGCATGGGCGGAATTTCCCCGCCTGCATGTGGCAACACGGTCTAAACAAAAAAAAAACAAAAGACTAGGGTCTTCATAAAAAAAGGAAAAGAAAAAACGAAACGAAAAACTAAAACGAAAAAAAAAAGAAAAACAAAAAAAAATGGCAAAATTAGAAAAACCCAAAAACAGAAAATATGAATTGCTTGTTAACTTTAGCTCTCCCCCTTTGCTTTTTTTAATTGCAATTAATTTAAATATGTAGTCTTAATTATTACAAATATTATATATTATATACGCATACGTTTAGTAGTTACAACTAAAATGCTGCAGCAGGCCGTTCCGCCCTCCCACACACGCCCCAGGCGCTGTCTGTCATGCCGCATATAGTAGGGTCGCTCTGAGCATCCCGCCCCCTATTCTTTAGGCCCTTGAAACTAAAAATAACTTATAACGAGAACAAACAAAAAAATTAAAAAACAAAAAAAAAAAACAATTAGTTAGTTGTAAGATAAATTTCAACAATGTTTGTATTTAATAATCATTCTATTTGGTCGTAGATTCAAAGCTACGAAACAGTTCAGTTTTGGCCTAAGTGCGCTTGAGTTATAAATACATTACATATATTGTACCTTACCTTGAGTTTTGTACAGCAGTTGACCATTCGAAAAAAAAAACAAAAAAAAATTAGTAACTGAAAAATTTATCATGTACTCAAATACATATTATTGTCTTTATTCAAATCTTTAATTTATTTACGTACTTATATCGTACAAAATACAAATACTGCTTTTTAATTGTACTTTAAATATATACATGTAATGGCTATATGGGATACTTTTATTGTATGCACATCCTTCAACCAAAAGAACAATAGTATGTGCACAGCATAGGATAGACATCCTTATTTTCATTTCCATATGGTGTCCAACATAACGTCCTGGTTATTGGCGATCTGAACTGGCTAAGTATATCAAATATTACTGCTTCCTGGTGTTAGCTATCTTAGATATACCTACTAATTGAAGCATGTGCGATTGATTATAATAGTTTTTTCAGTATTCTCACATCTGGTTTACTCATTCTGAATAGCAACTTGGTTAGCCACTTTGGATGCATATGAATACATATAGTTATAGATATATATATATTTATCTAGAAACACACACTGCTAAATATATATATATTATATTAACATATATATAAATGTAATTACTTGTATAATCTAATCATCTTTTGCATTACAAATGAAAAACGAAAAAAATAACACTAGTAAATATATATACAGAAATATATATATTTAATAATAAAATACCAGTAACAAATATTAATTATAGTCAATATGTCTGTTTATCTTAACACATTTAATTAAGCACAAAATAACTTTGAATACTGATTTGAAACACGAAACGCATCCATACTACACATAAAAAGAAAACCTGTGTAATCCCATTTATATAAATATGTATGAAAAAATTAAAAAAAAAGATCCCCAAGGGACAACCAAAAAACCAAGATCTAATAACTTTATTTTGATATTGTTTCGAGATGTGAAATGGCCCAAGTTTACTAACAGAATGGCATGAAAAGGACAACTTTGGAGCAGTTCTGGCCACGATCACAAACAAAATGTAGTGCAAATCACATCATCAAAAAGGATTTGTTCTTTGACAGCTGTTTCAAAGGTTGATGCACTGGCCTGCATCGCTTGTATTCTGCTTCATAACTTTCTGCTTATTACTAAACCGATTGTCTGGCAATTAATCTCCTAAAGATGAACACACTTTCCAACCTGTTGAACATGCCTCACAGAATTCACAGAATGTAGTGCAAATCATATCATCAAAAAAGGAATTGTTCTTTGACAGCTGTTTCCAATGTTGATGCACTTGCCTGCATCGCTTGTATTGTGCTTCATATCTTTCTGCTTATTACTAAACCGATAGTCTGGCAATTAATCTCCTACCGAAAGGTGTACACACTTTCCAACCTGTTGGATGTGCCTCACAGTTTTCCCAGTCACAATTCCATTATCTTGTACAAGTTTATAATGTATTTGTAAATTGAAAATTATGATCTTAACTAAAAATGTTCTTACTTAGGAATCTAGACTAATGTAGCAATTCAAACTGGAACATTAAGTTTCGACAGTTCATCTTTGACCTCATCGTACAAATCTTTGTACTCTTCATTTTGGCGGACAAGCAATGCGACTGTGCCACGCTTAACGCCCATGGCAGCGCCCAGATCAGCACGACTCGGGGTGTAGGTGTAGGGAATGCCCTTTTCCTCGCACACAGCAGGCAGGTGGCACATGATGTCCACGGGAGTCACATCGCCGGCAAAAATGCAAAGACTACGGAGAATGGAAAGTTAATTTCAAATAAAAATAACCAAAATAAAATAACATACCCAGTTTCTCCCTTCCGTAAACGTGTTTGCACATCCTTTAGTCCATTTCGCAAGTAGGTTTTATGTTTCATCGCCTTCTTGACTAGTTTATAGACTTTTTTTGCCAGTTTCTTGCCCGCCATGGGCTTAGCAATGGCGTTAATAAACAACAATTTGTCATCGTAACTCTCCTCTTCCTTTACAGAGACATTTGCGCTAACCTTAATGGAGGTGTCAGCGTCATTAATTTTCTCTACTTTTACTTTAACCATTTTATATTTTAAATAGAAGAGTATTTAAATGAAACTCCTAGTTTACACGATTTTTATGCTGACAAACACGTGTGTTAGTAAGTGTGACCGCAGTTCGTATATTTATGAGTGGACACGCTGAGATATACCAAGGACAGTATCGATACATCGATGTTTTTAAAGCTTGGCAAACGTAGATTTTTTAGTTTACAGAGTAATATTAATTTATTAATTAGATGAATTCATTACTGTTAATCCGGAGCTAATAGCGGTTATAATAATTAAAATGGCGATTTCCTGCATTATGTTGGATAAAAAGAAAAGCGCTACTGGAAATAATCGTTTACTTGTTAAGTGCAATTAGGGTGACCCTTAATGTCATATGGTAATTCCATTTGCTCGGGCATTAAGTTCTTTTGACGCATATTTGTTATTTTCACAACTTGGTTAGTTATTAAGTAAACGCAAAGGTGTTTATTCGATACGTTTAATTTAATTCCAATAGGCGTAAATGTGGGTAAAATGGGTTTATTAATACTCCCGTTTGTGGGGTGGCACGTACACCTGCTGCTGCTGAGTCTGGCGATCTCCACGATAGCGAGACTTTTGATGCTGATTCTGGTGCTGTGGCTGAGGCGCGTTACTCAATGGTCGATTCTGGGCATCGGTGATGGGCAACATATCAGATTTCAAAACTTCCTCATGATTGCCATATCCCAAGAAGAACACCACACAAGTGTTTTCTGAAACTGCTGTGATCTCAGCCTCATAGTACTGTGAACATTGAAAGGAAACTTAGAATCTCGTTACTTTTTTGGAACATGCAATACTTACGCGTCCATCGTCCCAATACTTAGCCATGCACAAGTCTCCAGCTTTCCACATCCAAACATCTTCACCGAAGTTCTGTGGGGGCGGCGGCAAAGCAGCTGGCTGCGGATTCGATGGCAGTTGAATGCTGTTTACTGATCCCGCTGGCAATGCTTGGTGCTTGGTGTTGGCCATCGTCGGTGGGGACTGTGGAATGGGCAGTGGTAGACTGGACGGCGATACTGCCTTTGGTGCAATTGTCAAGCCCTGACTCTTCAACAAACTCATGGCAAACTCATTGGTTTCCTTGCTCTGGAAACCCATAATCTTGCTAGGATCATAAGTGTAACCATTTGGCAATTGACTGTAGCTGGCATTTGACTGGGGTGGTAGACGTCGAATCTCCTTCACTGGTTGCGGCTGTTGTCGCTGTGCTTGTGGTGGTGGCATTGGCTTTTCTGTGGTTCTTTTTTCCAATGGTAACGCATTTGCTGGTGTTTCGAATTGCTGGCGATTGGATGGTCCACCACTTTGCTTGCCACCGCGACGAGGTTCACGTTCACGCTTAGTTGAGTTGATCTTCAAATTGGTAGTCTCCTCGATAACTTTGTTCAGACGAGTATTTGCATCTTCATTGTTGCCATACGCATTAGCTGCTCGGGCCACAGGAGCTGCAATGCCACCGCCATTTGTCCCATTTCCTGCCTGACGGCGTCTGTTATTCAAGTTACCATTCTCAGCACGATAATTGCCATTGCGATTCGTCTGCCGCTCATTGTTGCGACGATTGTTGGCCTGATCTTTAGCGACAGTCGACTGCTGCTCCTGCTCCTGCTTTCCTTCGGAGACGACAGCTTTGCCAGTTGCCGCCATTTCATGGCCATTGCGTCCTGCGCTTTTTCCATGTGGCTGCTCAGCTGTACGCGTATTGGTTTCGAATCTGCTGCGCATGTTGTTATTGTTGTTGTTGCTGTTGCTGCTACCATTGCCAGCAGTTCCTCCGCCGCTGCCTCCAACACTGCGCAGTTCGTTGTTGAAGTTACCGCCTCCACGAGTAGGACGATTGCGTCCGCCACCACGGGGCAGCCGACCAGGCGGACCACCTCGATGTGCAGCAAAGCTACTTGAGACATTGTTCTCAAAACGCGAGCGATCGCTTGTACCATGAAATTTCTGCTCAGTTGACGCCCTCGCCTCATGATGATCGTGATGTTTGATTATTGTTCGCTCGGCAGTTGTCGCTGGCGATGCTTTGGTCGCCACTTCTGCACTGACTTCCAGCTCTGTGGCTTTTGAGGGTGGTAGTTTCGTAGTGAGAAAATCAAAGAGTGTGGCATTCGCAGCTGGCTTCGCTGCCTCAGCTTCGTCTTTCAGACTTGCACCACGTTTGCCCTCTCGGCCGGCTCTTTCGCCACGTCCGCCACGCATAGGCGGCGCCTCAATATTCCCAGCCGCCGCGTCCTTGCGCCGCTTGAGATTGTAGAGTGCACGCTCCAGATTATTGCGAGTGCTCTGCAGCGCCAGCTTGGCCTCATCCTTGCTGTAACCCTTGTCGAGTATCTTCTTGATGTTATAGTCCACCAGGTTCTGTCCGCCACCACCGAATACCTTCTTTACGGCAACCTTGCTGGCTGCTGCAATGGCCTCGTTGCGCGAGGCATTGAATTCATCGTTTTCCTTGGCAGGCTTATCCTTATCTGCGGGCGCAAGACTCTTGAAGTTAAGATCATCATTGGCATTGATACTCTTGCCAAATGCCACCCATGGGGGTGGAGCAGTTGCTCCAGTTAATGGTCGGCCACTGCGTGCATACTTCAACATAGTCCTGGCAAAGTCCCACTTTTCGTAGAGCGCGTCAACACGACCGCCGAGCAGCTGCAACTCATTCTGTCGCAACATCAGAAATCCGTGCATCAATTGCATTTTCTCGGCCTTAAAGAAAATCTTTGTGCCGGGCGCGACATTTAGACTTAACGCCGGCACCGATTCCAATTCTAGGGCCTGCAGCGATTGCTGGCCATCGGATAACTCCAACTGCAATAGGCGTGGCGCTGCCTTCGATTCCTCATTGCTTTTGGGGGCCGCTATGTTACGCACCTTTTGCACCTGGAGTACAATGCGACCACCCAGCGTTGGACTGGCCTCCTCTCGATTGGTAGCCAATGCACCGCCTCCAATGTCACGCAAATCACGCTAAAATTGAAAAACACTTAGCAAACAAATGAGCCATTTAATGGCATATGTTACTTACATTCAAAGCTTCATCAATAATTTTACGTGGTTCGAGGTCGCCGCCTATAGCGTTACTTACAGTCTTTATGCCCTCGTCGGTAAGATACCTATTAGGTTATTGAATGTAAAGAGCAATTACATTATGCTTTGTATAACTTACCAGCCGCTGGCCTTTAATTGCTTTGACAATTCCATTTTTTGTGTTAAACTGTATACTTATACATATATTTTTTTTGCAATCGCAGCACAGACTGCTCAGCTTCGCCGCACCACAATTAATTTCGCTGTAAAAATGTATTTCGCCGTGGTTATCGATGAGTTTTTAGCACAGAAATCAGCGAGACCATTAGTGCAATATATACTAATTGGTATTAAAATACCGACCATTGGAGAAAATTAAATGTACAATAATTTAGAATAGAATGATGTTGCATGAATTCGCTTAAAAATGTATATGTTGTTATGAATGCCAGATAATGAATCTCTTGTACTTTTAAATAGTGAAAAAAAATGGTCTAGACGGCACTAGATTTTTTTTAAAGCCTCAATATAAATATACCATAAAAAGTGTAACCAAGTGGCAAATATCAGAGTTGAGTACTTTGATATATTTGTATGTTGAGCAGTCGCTTCGGTGTTCAACCGATTTCATTCGCTCATAAGCAGGCAGCTGTAACGGTTCGTGTTTTCTACGTTAAAAAAAGAATAAAAACGAACAAGTCGCTAATAAATAAATAAACTAAATTCGAAAAGCAACAAGTGGAGAGTCCAATAATTTATAACTGTGGAAATTCGTGTAAATTGCAAAGATTATAAAGCAAACAAGTTGCATACTTCTTAAAAAAATTGTGCAAAAGTGACTATTCAAAAATGAATTTATCTTTTGCTGGCTGCGGATTTCTTGGAATTTACCATGTTGGAGTTGCAGTTTCCTTCAAAAAATACGCGCCACATTTGCTTCTGGAAAAGATTGCAGGCGCCTCCGCGGGCTCCCTAGCAGCTTGTTGCCTACTCTGCGATTTGCCCTTAGGTAAGCACAATAGGCTTTAATTATACGTTTGTTATTGTTATTGCTTTTCATATAGAATGTTCTATTTGTATGCTTGTGAATACACTAACAAAGAAATGTCTAGAAAATGCAAACTTGTATATATTCATAGCAACTATACAATGTTATATCTTTGTTTGGCTTACGAACGTGTGTGTTGCTTGACACTAACCATAAAATTGTTGCATACACACTTACAGTAACGGTTGCCAGCTGTCTGTATACTTACTTTTGGGGGCTCGTCGCTCCCAAAAAATACGGCGCAAATGCAAACAAAACAAACCTAAACCTAATATTCGAATATACGAATGGGCGTGTCTGTGTTTGTGCGCTCCCAGCTATGTAATAAGTACGAAAATAGATTTACACTCTCACAGCTATGAATTGTCGTGTGTTTGTATGTGTGCGCGTGAGTTTGATTCACAAATATGTGAAGGTCGGGCTTGTTGTTGTTGTTTATCTTGGGGGCTCGCTTGAATTTGAGTTACATTAATTAGGGCGTGATAGGCAACTGAATGCTGCGCATTTCATTCATGGGCATTTTGGAATCTACAAAGTTGAAAGACTAAAATAAAATAAAGTATTAAATTATACGCGATATTGTTATATTTATTGTGAAAACTGCTTTCAGTTTTTTGTCTGGGCTGTTTCTGAATACACATAACATATAAATATGTTATGTCATATATGTATGTACCTGTTGCTGCTGTCAGGCATTTTCTCTGGCGCATCGTAGAAAGTTCGACGACCAGCGACAGGTAAACTGATTCATTGCTCTTGCTACACGGTGACCAGTTGTTGTCCCCGTTTAGTTACAATTCACTTTTAATGACGGTCCACGACGAAGAGGTGTAACTTTAACGAATGCCATTAAATGAACATCTGTATACTTCTTCAAGTAGTACAATTACTTTCTTGCTCTAATCCAATTTTATGCTTACGTTTTAGAATTCGGACTTCCCACAGTTTCTTTTTACCTGTAACCTGGTTACGTGTCATTATTTACGTTTATTCTCGGTGTAAGCTAAAGTTTTTAAATGTTTCAACAGTACAGTATATAAATAGCTATATACATTCAAATTATTTAAACCTCTATATATTCATTAGTTTCCAATTGACGTCAATTGCGTTTGGCCTAAGTTTAGCAAGTCGTCAAAATGAATGAGTTTCCTACTCTTGATTAGGAATAATAGAAAGGAATTGCACACACATATACACAAGAATACAAAAGTTGACATATGTACATACGTATATTCGCAATCAACAATTGTTTTTTTTTTTCGTACATTTACATTGAATTAGCAGCTGTGTTTTGCACTATATTCGATTAGGGCTTATCAGCCTATCACCCTATCAGCTCATTTCATTGTGACAACTGACTGCTAGTCTTTTTGTGCACACACCATCTAAAGTCTCGCATATATTCCAATGCGTTCTTATCAATAATGCAAATCCAAAATAACCCGATTGTAACGAACAAGGAAGGAACACTTACAGTCCCAACGCAATCTGTAAGAGCATTTATTAGAAAATATGCAGAATTTATAGGGAATTAAAGTTAGGGATTAAAATTATGTGAAAATACAGCATTTTTTTGTCATTTGTAGTGTTTGAAAGAAGTGAGCTAGGTATTAAGAGCGACATAAACCAAAACTATTCATGAAAACCATCTATAAGTTCTAGTTTACTACAACCATTATATATCAATAAATTAATCTATCAATTTCAAAGAATTAGTCATGTAAAAACAAAGACCCGCTGGCAGCAGCTGTGTGACTGACCTATAAAGTGGTTTCAAAGTACAGTCTGTCTCACTTTTATTATCGCATTTCCGTTTAATTTTAATTCTCCATTGAGTTAGAGGTTTCCAAATTACAACTGCGTATATTTAATTTGTACTTATTTAGGTATCAAAATCTTTGTTCGAAGTCCAACCTATACTTTTGTAAGAAAATTGAATTGATATACTATTGTAAGAAGTTGAATTGTTGCTAAGTGTCTTATAATTGTAAACAGTTTAATTATCAGTTCACTTTGTTGACTAAACCAAATATAATCTATCTATTATTAAATGGTGATTAACAGTTCAGGTTTAATTTTGTTATTTTGGTGAAATGACTTCGCCTTCTGTGTGGATGACGTCGAATTTCCGGTTCGTTGTTCCTTCTAAACACGCGAGAAGCCAACTATTATAAATAGTTGGATTGAAGTTCGGGGCTTCGGAGTCACGGGGGTGTGTCCGTGGCACCGAAAACAACTTCAAACAGTGTAACTGATAAAGCATTCGAGTTCTCGAACTTTGCAGCTGTTCTTATTAGTAAACATTTGATGTCATCGCTGTTGTTGTGTGTTGTGCTGTGCTGTGCTACTTTAGACTACAAATGTGGTTCGACGGGTTTTCCAATGCACTGACGAGCCCCCAGAGTTGATGGGATACACATGTAATAAGTACCCTCTCGATACCATATAATTAAATGAGGTATACCTTGTACCGAGGTGCAAAGTACGTTTTGTTTTTAGCTATGAGAATATGTAAAAATATTTTCATATATTAAGTGTTTTGATAAAAACAAATCAACAAAAATTGACTTTTATAGTATATAAATGTTATTATACCCGTTGCGAGCATTTTAATGAGTACAGTAAACAGTTACGCGGTTTGTGTGTAGTTTTCACATCCGCATCTTTTGAAAACAGAGCTTAGTTTATTTTTTGATTTGAACAAATGTGCACGCTTCTGATTTCTTCTCATTAAAATACGATTTAAAAAGTCCATATCTCCTTCTTCATTGAGTCGAATTAGTCAGTTGAACTTCAACTTAGATTCCAGAGTAGGTTAAAATACACAAATGAGACTATTTGTAATGGAATCAAAATGAATCAAGGTTTCTGTATATGGTGCAAAAACAGATACATCATACATATTTAGTATATATTTCACTCGCGACTTATAACAATTGAATTATTGAAACTACGTCTGAAGGTACTGGTGGCCTGATTCGGGCTTTACGTCAGCAATCGAAACATTTGTAGGTTTCATTTCATGTTATCTCTAAGCGGTTTTCTTCTAATAAAGCAGCAAAAGTGTGTAGGTTGTATACTCGCATAACTCACACAAATAAGAGCACATCCATATATATTACATACGAGGGAAACTACTATCGGCTGGCAGCTGGACTTGTTGTGCTAAAACAAAATAGATTATGAGTACATATGTACACACAAATATCAATGTATTTAGTTTCTGGTGGGGTTTCATATGTTTTTATTATGCTTTCTTATCAACAACGTGCTCAATGGGGGCCAAAGTAATATACTACAATCGATCAACACAAGGTGCATGCGTCATTTCCCATTGTTCAGATGGGTGAACAATCTATTTAAGCGTGCCCAACTGTGAGGGACCCTGTGGGAGACGTAAGATATACTATGATGACGAGGAAATGCTCAAGGCCATTTCTCTTCTCTTCGTTCAATGATTTGCGGCATGACGTACGTTTTTATTTACATTTATTATATTATTTTAATTTTGTATTTTTCGGTTATCTTTTGTAGGAAGCATGACATCTGATTTTTTCCGGGTGGTTAACGAAGCGCGCCGCTACTCGCTGGGACCATTCAGCCCGTCGTTTAACATACAAACCTCGTTGCTTGAGGGTCTACAGAAGCATCTACCTGAAGATACCCACAAGCGGGTAAATGGTCGCCTTCACATATCGTTGACACGCGTTTATGACGGCAAAAACGTCATTATTTCCGAGTTTGACTCACGTCAAGAAGTCTTGGATGCACTACTGTGCGCATGTTTTATACCTGGATTCTCTGGAATTCTGCCACCTCGTTTTCGCGGTGTGCGTTACATGGATGGTGCATTCTCAGACAATTTACCGATTTTAGATGAAAACACGATTACTGTGAGTCCTTTCTGTGGCGAGAGTGATATTTGTCCACGCGACCAGAGCTCACAGTTATTTCACATAAACTGGGCCAACACAAGTGTCGAAATCTCAAGGCAAAACGCGAGCCGGTTCGTTCGCATTCTCTTCCCGCCTCGACCAGAGTTTCTCTCGAAATTCTGCCAGCAGGGTTTCGATGATGCTTTGCAATTCCTACATCGAAACAATCTTATCAATTGCCGACGTTGCATAGCGGTCCAGTCCACTTACGTTGTCTCCGAGACGGTGAACACCGACGATTTAGAAGCCGAATGCCACGAATGCAAAAAGCACAGAAACGTAAGCTCTTTCAAGTGAAAGTCTACACTCTCTTTTTAATAACATTCATTCCTTTGCAGGATGCATTGAGTTCACATTTACCAGAGACTGTTTTGAATGTCATACAAGAGTGCATTGAGCAGGCTAACAAAGGTTTAGCCAATTGGATATTTAAGCATCGTGGCATTAAGTTACTCTCTCTGCCTGCCACTGTACCAATGGACTTTCTTTTGGCAACAATTATGAAGTAAATTTAATGATTTATTTAACCAAAAAGTTTCAAAAATTAAATACTTCTAATT
Organism: Drosophila siamana; assembly: GCA_035047445.1. Lineage (NCBI taxonomy): Eukaryota > Metazoa > Arthropoda > Insecta > Diptera > Drosophilidae > Drosophila > Drosophila siamana. Next base: position 699,078 of record JAWNPP010000020.1, on the reverse strand, counting down.
AACATTTTAGAATCTCCACACTAACCCCAAAAGTGACGAAACAAATGCGCCAACTCATCGAAGAGTTGCTTGTACAACTTAACAATACCATGCAACTGCGATTGCTTGATAAATTTACAGTGAGTCATTGAATTGTCTGGTCTAATAATCCAATAATAATTTAAATAACTTTTTTTTTGCAAATAGCTGTACGATCAGCCACATTTTGACGCATCGGGTCTGTTTAACTCTGATCATCTTTATGGTCCTCAAGTCTCAATACTTATTGATCAATGGTAATTGCAAATTTATAAATATAAAATGCGATAGTCTTTGTCAACAAGATTTATGTTTACAGTGGAGCTGCACCCCTTAAAAGTGATGTTACACAAGCTGCAAAGATGACACACAATGACGCACTCTACGCATATTATTATACGGACGACGATACGAATAAAGTCAAAGTGACTGAAATCTTTGACTTTGATGATATAGCGCATGAGGAGCATCACTCAAATTCGTTAGAGTCGACTGAAGATAAATCAATCAATCCGCATCAGCATTATCACAACTCCGTTGTTAGCGAATGGAATTGTATTGAGTCGGGTGAGTAACTATCTCATTGCCCTATTTATATTAATAGAATCCTTCCTATCGTTTTACGTATAATTTAACACACTGTCAACAATTTTATTGCAGTCCAATTAATGCCCACGGCACCCAAATTGCACGATGTAGCCTTTTAGGGCCACCATGCTACCGATCAATTCTATTCCAAATTTAATAAAACTTATTAATTGACGAAATTCATATTCAAAATTTTGATTTTTAAGGTAAATTGGCATTCATTTTAATATATTTGTGGTTTCGGCAATTGTGCAGTCGTTAGTCAGTGAATTTCACCATAACTTAAATATAGTTCGCTATTATGTAGTGTCTTTTTTATTTATTAAAGATATATTTTTCTTTCAGACTTTTTTATAGACGAACAAACGCCCATCGAAATGAAGTCTTCTACTAATGAATGTGAATCTAATCACAGTAATTTAACCAAATTCAGTTATGCTGAGGATAATCAACGCTCAACTGATGTCCACATAGAGGTTGAGTGAAAAGTGCTTTAGGAATATGGTTTATAATTTGAACTGAAATGACACCAAAGTGGCTTGTAGCCTTTAATCACTAGCGTATCGATAATGTACCTTACTGTAAAATATATTAATTATTATTAATTATATTAATTTGTATATCTACAGTATGATGTATTTTTAAGTAACAAATAAAACATAACACAATATACACAAGTTTTTAATATAAAATATATAAAATATTTTATTAGTTATACGAAAAATTTGTTCACTACAATTTAGTTTTTGTTTTTCAAGTCGAGTTCAAAGTGAAGAGAAGATTAATTAAAGGTTAACAAGCTGGTTACTGACATTTTGCTTCCCCGATGACTAGTAGGTGTACTTCCCTTTAAAACAACGCGTTCATAACAAGCGATACACATCTCCACAAACTCTATAAGGTGAAAACAATTTAAGTCCACTGCAATTTGATGCGCATTCCTTAAACCTTCCTTAGCACGTTCTACTTTGTTAAGAGACGCATTAGTTTTAATAATCAAAATGGTGCTAAGAAAGCTCCAAAGAAGGCTATTACAGTTTTTGGATTCTGTAACACCGAAATATGACAGAATTAGGTACATTTTGAATTAACATATATTATTACACCACAAACCTTCAATTGCCTTCCGAGCATTTATGGTGCATTCGGCATAACGATTGTTATCCAGATGAATACTACTTATTTGATGGAGTAAATAGCATTTTTCAATCGAATATTTTGCGAATAGCAAGCGACTTTCAAAATTGGAAATTAATTTCCTATAAATAAAAGCATCATATAAAATAAAAGAATGTTCGTTTTGATATTACGCTGATTAACCTGGATTTCGTAAGAGCTGGATCCACTGCATCAGTATCTTGATGCGTTGAACGGTCTCCGAACACAAATTGTGGGATATCCTTAATCTTATCCACATCAAGGTGTAGCAGATCGTACACGGCATTCTTATCATTGAATTTAAAACTACTTTGTATATAATATTGTTCAACCAAAGCTAATGCCAAAGTATTATATACTTCATTGACAAATTCAAATTTCCATGGCATGATTCTGTAAGTTTTCAATACCACGTATTCTCCCATTACCTCCTCAACATACTTAGAAAGTTTCTGAAAAAGATTGGAAAATTCGATAGTCAAATAAAAATATTTTACTTGTATTCTTTGTAAGGTTATTACCGGTATATTTTTTTCTTCCCGTAGACGCCTAATGCTACTTAAGACTCTAATCATATTTCGTCGAGTTTGGTACTGTATACGGGATAGTTGGGCTTCCCTAAATTTGTCTGATAGGATTTTATTTGAATGTTTAATATAGCGCATATAGTACATCGGAGAGCGGGCATGAATCATTTTCTGTGTTAATTCATTAAAGCCGAGTTAAAGATGATATCAATAAATAAAATGCGAATACATACCACAAATTTTTTAACGATTTTATATTGTTGTATGGTCAATAATTCCATGAATTTATTTGAGTTTTTGCATTGCTCCGTTAGTATATTTGGGTTCCTGTCAAAATCTATCAAATATATGGAAAGATCCCCAAATGGAGGATACTCACGTTCTTAAGTTCTTAAGGAAAATAACATCTTTCCATGATTTATTAACGTAATATTGATTACAAATATCGAAAGCACGATTCTTTCTTGCGATTTCGCGAGGAGACTGCCGTACTTCCTATAAAAATGTTTAATATTTAATTGCTCATTTTTAGAGAAACTTAAAATAGTTAACAAGAAACAAACTTGAATCTCTGGAGTGCTTAAAATATCGCATTTGCCTTCATCTCTTGATATTTTCCAAAGTGGACGATTGTCCACCTTCATTTTATTAGTTTCAAGTTCTTGTACATGCTCAATTATCTTCTGGTTCCTCAACAAAAATGGCGTTAGGCCATCGCCACAACAATCGCGTATATTTTCATCGATCTGGACAGAAAGCTCAACAGTGCATCAAATGGTAAATGTAATGAAAATTAACATACCACAAGTAGTCGGTCTAAAAAAGCTTGTGACTTGTTGCTCGCAAAGAGATGTGTACTATTATGCCCTTCTGCCTTCGCCTTTTCAAAGTGGTTTAATTCGTACAGTGCATCGCACGTTTCCAAATTAATTGGATAGCTTTCAGGTCTCAATGATGACTTTAGAATTTCTTAAATGCGATTAAATTTGCAGCATTAAAATCGCAATTTGTGAAGGTTACAAAAGGCAGTATATTCTTACCATGCGCTTTTTGGCAATCCTCTAAAGCAGTTTGGGTTTCACCAATTTCACGCAGGCTTTGACTACGATGATATAAGACCATGACATCTTCTGGTGCAAGATCATAAGCTTTATCATAATATTTCAAAGCATGCTTTACTCTGCCTCTTAGTGAGTAGTATTTTCCCCAATCATTGTAAATTCCCTGTTCGATTTCTGGCTTCCAGTCGACTTTCTGCCATGCTGGTATTGCTTCTTCAATTCCCGATTTGGGGACCAGTGTTCCTTTCAAGATTGACATGATAAAATATATATATTTTTATTTATTTTTTTTTTTAAGTTTAAATCTACTCAACAAAGAAAATAAACATAGTGTAGTTATTTTGTATTACAGCTAAGACATATACATACATTTCATTTAGATGACTTTAATATCATAGATAATGAGATATATATTGAACATGGTCGATGGCATTATAAACTTAATATTCTTCGTCATTAGCAAATCCATTTAAGAATGCCAATGTAACTTTCATTTTTTTTGAAGGCAATGATGCTCAACGACAAATGGATTCATAACAAACTTGTTAAACCAGTGCAATATTATTCCAACTTTATTCATCACCAAAGATAGGCATCCAAAATACTCTTATCAAAGTAAATGTTAATGGTATAAAAAAAAATCCTGTTATTCAACAGTTAGTTGTATTTAAAATTTTAATTTGGGATGAATCAATATAAGATAATTGTTGCAATGTTTTATTTTATAAAACCTAATTATATTCCGCAAAAAATCTGTTATGATTTGCGTAAGGGGATACAATTAAGTCCGATATAAAATTGCCGTTGTCCGCAGATCTTATATCGAAACTGTAATCCCACCATTCTCGTATTATCATTGAGTGTTTCAAAGTGTATGCTTATAGGAGCAGAACAATTGTAAGCGCTTGATTGACCACACGATGTTTGTCTTACAAACATAAGTATAAAAGGTGTAATTCATTTAATATTATCATTAGTCTCTCAGTCGACGATCGAAAAGAACTAACCCTTAAATATATATATTTTTAAATAGAGTGTGCCCTCATTATCGTTGGGATTTTTTAGATCAGCAGTTATTGATAAAATCGTTTATCACAAATGTTCTACTGGCCTACCAAGTCCCAATATAATGGGAGTAAAGACCTCAGTTCAAATTAAGTGTATTCAATATTTTTGTTGTGTAATGTTAATTTTAGAGTGACAACATTTATAGTTTTATTTTAAAAATATCCAAATTTAACAATTACTTACATATGTTTTTTTTGAACTGTATGGATCAGCTATTGTGGATGACAATTTTCAACCAGTGTATTGGAGTGTACAGATTTTTTCTTTAAACTTATATTCATTGATCAATATTAATATGACTGTCATAACTATGAAAAAGTGAGTATAAATCGTGATGTTTTCAACAAAGTGGGAAATTTGCATCATGTTTTATTGATCCTGAGTTATGAACCACCGAAACGCATAAGCGCTCATTGTAGTTTAAATCAGGAAGCAACTAGAGAATAAAGACATGTTACAATAAGTTTCAATTTACAGTGAAATTATTTACCTTTGGCGTCACAAACAAATACTGAGCAGAGCCCTCTTTAGTAGCTTCTTTTAGTAGCAACTCAAAAATGTTTCTTTCATTTGTGGCATCCATGCCTTGATTAATCTCATCAACGCATCTAAAATACAAGAAAAAAGAATGTCAATCACTAAATTACCTTAACAGTGTAAATATTACCTGAATGGTACACTTGTTACGTGCTGTAAAGACAGTGAATAGATTGCAATGGCTACAGCACGTTCTCCACCGGATTGAATATATTTGTCCAGAGTTTGAAGTTTGCCATCCCTTCTGTACTGAACCATAATTTGAATACCATAAGAATTAAAATCATGCTGAAAAGGAGTTGGAGCCCAATTAAATTGTACAATTTTCAACAAAAAGTACAAATATTTACTTTATCTTTTCTGGACAAAACCACTTCTCCTACATATGATATAGACTCCATAAATTCACTAAACTTAGTGCTTATGGTTTCGACTAACTTGGTAAGTTTCGGTTCCCAATTATTATATAATGTACATATTTCAGTATCAACATTTTTCTCTTGATTGGTTTTTTGTTCGATAACTTGCTTTAACAGCTCCACCTGTTCTTGACGCTGTTCAAAATCGGCGATTGTCTACAATAAAGTTAACGAAATTGATGAAAAAATAATACAAAAAAGCGGAAATTTTCGATATTACCTGTGGATTCACGTTTACCATACATTCCAATCTAGCCTGGAATTCGACAATAGCTTCACCGATTTGCTCAATATCAAGTTGTGATATTTCACTAAATTCAGATTTGAACGGAAAATCATTATTTGTTGGAAGTTTTCCATTGCATAGACATCTCACTTCATTGGTTTTCGATTGAATATTTTCTGTTTGCGTCTCCAGAGATTTAGTTAGTTTTTCGACAATTCCCTATTGTGTTACACAAATAACGATATTTATTATTATTGATATTCTTCTTGCTTTTTTTAAATACTTACTGATGCGTCCTTATAATTTTCTTCACTTTCTATCAGAGTGTTAATTTGAGACTCATGTTGCCTTTTATGGACGTTCTTCATTATTTGGAATACTTTCTTATTTGTTATATACTTCTCACTAGCTTCCAAAATTTTGATTAAGTTGCATTCAATTTCAAACATTTTTTTAAAATCTGCTAGAACATTTTTTTCAAAAGTTTCATTTAAGCCATCCAATGCTGAAATTATCACATGAAATATAAATATATATAGACTTTAATACATTTCATTTGATATACATATATACTTACAAGCAAGAGACCTACTACCCGCCGCAATGTTATCATTAAGTTTTTTAACTTCGTTTTCAAGGTTTTTGAAATACGCCAATTTTTGTTCAATTTTTCGTTTCTTTTCCACTTCTCTCCTTTTTGCCTCTTGTAATCGATCAAACTCATTATCGACTTCTACTATTTTATTTCTAAGTTGATTTCTTTCGGATATTGAATTGGTGTACCTATATTAATATTAAATGGTCCCATATTTTAGAAATAGATTTTGGTTAAGGCAACCCATGTATTACCTTGCTTTAAGCGCAGCCAATTGTTTTGTGTCAAGAGTAATAAATTGATTTTTTCTATGAATCGTGCTCTCTGTCAATATTAAATCCGATCGGTACCGTGATGTCGTCACTGAAAATTTGTTGGTGCCTAAAAATAATAAAAATAAATATATAATATATACAGGCCGCAATTGTTATTGTCAAATGTTCATCTTTTCCGAATTGTTAATTTACTTGTTCACTTGATTTGAATTACTCACCACCGAAGAATATTCGAATTGATTTTGGAATCATCGAAGTACAGTTGTAGACTTTATCGGTTCCAATGGGAATATTATGAATATGATATGCTGCGCAAAGTTTGTTGATTATAGGCATTGGTCCAGAAACTAGATCCCCAAGATATGATGTGAATCCCATAGATCTAGACAATATATATTTAGTCGAATTAACACTTTTTTAAAATTAATAAGACTTACGAAATTTCAGAAAGAGGTACTGTCGATGTATACAAACATCGGTCTCCCGGAGCACAGTAAATAATATTAACAGATAGTTTCTGCTTTACACATAATTCATTAATCAGATCAGACATATCACTTTTGTCTTCACACGCGAATGCATACAAATCGCGTTGACTGATAAGGTTCTCCAAGTACATAGCTGCCTCTTCACTTTTTATGCTTAACTGCAATAAATCAAATCTTTAAGCTAAATACCTACGAGATTAAAAGCATATTATATAAATACTTACTTCAAATATCATTGGATCATAAATATTAGAATTATATTTGTGCTTATTTTCAGCTACCCAACTCATGGCTCTGACTAAGTTGGGATTTTTGATTCGCATTTCCTACAAAAATATTTTATTTATTTATAATTAAAATAATTTAAATATAGAGTATCTTACTTCAATTTTTTGAGTTTTAATGTTTTGCAACCTCTCAATCTTATGGTTCAATGCTTTGACCTCAGGAATAATTTCATCATTAAGTTTTTTTTCAATTTGTATTCGCTTTTGGTACTGCCTCATTGTTGTCTCGTGAGTTTCATTTATTATTCTTGCATATTCGTCAAACTCATTTTTTAAATCCGATTTCTTTTGATTAAATTGTTGTAATTCTTGATTTTTAGCTTCTACTAATTGCATTAGTTTCTCTACTTCCATTTTATTTTTAGTTGCCTGTTCGATATTTCTCTACAAAAAGATGATTATTTAAACATACCAAGAAAAACAATTATAAATAAACGAACCTTTAATTCGAATTTTCTATCATTAATTTGATGTTTAATAGTTTCCAACTGAGAATCCAACTTATTTTTAGTATTATGGGAATGATTTATAAGCTTAATCTGGAGAAGAAGAGAACTATAAATACGGTTCAGAGGTTTTCCAATATCAACTTACTTGCTCCTCTTTTTTCTGATTGAGTTCAAAACTCTTTTGGGTAATTTCTTGCTGTGCTTTCTTTTGTAATTCATATGTCTTTTTGTGACTCTCACAATCTACATTTGCTTTATTCAACTGACCTTTTAGCTGGTCGATTTTTGAGTTTGCAACAGTGACTTGAGTCCATAATTTCTTCGCCTTATAAACGTTAAGCTTTTGCGATATTTCCTGACGTTCTTGATACTGATCAACCGTAACCTGTAATCTAAGTTATTTGATCTTTAAGCCTATGTATAGGAAATGTCAATATTCGAAAGTTACTTACTGCTCCAAGCGCTTTTGTTCTTTCTGAAGATTCTCTTTTTCTTTTTCACGGTCGGCATGAGCGTTTAATAGCCTTACTCTCATTTCCTTTAGATCATTGAAATTTTGTATAAATTCATCGTCACACACTGATGACATTGTATTGACTAACAGCTCTTGAGGATTCATTTTGGAAAAATCCTAAATTATGGGGAAGAAATATGCATAAATCTCGTATTTAAAGCATTTATTTAATGTGTGACCTGAAAATTACCTGGACGCGGTCCTGTGGTAGAAACTGACATAAATTGCTAACTTGTATATTAAATGAGGCGACAATATCTAGAAACTTTGACTTGGATAATTCCTTGGAATTAACAAAATAATGAGATTCCCCATTTTGGCCTATTGTACGCTTGAAAGACTCTTTGGCGTTTTTAGTGCGCCCGTTAATGGTTATACTAATAATCGCCGAATTCTTATTGCTTTTAATGTAATCAGCAATGCTAGATGAGCGATCTAACAACTGGGGATCACCCCCTAATCCCAATATGATTGCAGATACAATTGTAGATTTTCCTGTACCATTTGGCCCAGTTAAGACATTTAGATACTCTCTCGGGAAGTACGTAATTTCGTTATACGATCTGGAAAAATGTAATTACAGAAATTATTTTTTTGTTATAATATATAATGTAAAACTTAAGCTAGAAGATACATCAAATAAGCTAGGAGCAACTGCACATACATTGGAAGCATAGTGAAACAAAGATGTAAATGGAGATCTAATAATTGGGACCAAGTAGTTGCCGCACTTGTTTCTAGTTGACTACAAACCCAAGCGTAGAATGATTCAGGAAATAGTACTATTTATTATCTTGACGAAGTCGTGAACGAGCAGACCGCTAAAATAATGCACAACTATAATGCACTAACTATATTTGATTATTACTTACACGAAGTCTTTGCAATACACTGAATGGATTCGCCCAATCAAATGCGTTTGTAATAAATGCCCCGGACTGTCCATTTTGCAACGAAATGGCAGTGGACATCTGTATTGCGTCCTAATTCTGTTGAAATCCGCGGTTTACTTCCGTATGCGGTGGACTTGTTTAGATATGAGCCTTGGGAAACAGCGGCGATATTTAATGTTCATCGTTTGTCTAAAGTGAATCGATGAATTATCGTCTTTAACTTTGTAATATATGTGGTTTTAACAATACTCTAAACTTATTGAATTATTTTACAAAATAATTTCAAAATACATTCTCAATGTCTTAATGTTAATACAAAGAAAGATTAAAACGAACAAATATCGAAAATATGTAGAACTCTCCATATCGATATCGTCAATTTGGCACTCACGTTGGTAATTTAGTTATCGATATTATAATAACCAAAGTAAATAATTGTTAAAGTAAAAATGAATTTTCACAAACTGAATATTACTGCCGGTATTTCAATTAGATGTTTAAAGTATTCAACGAATGCAGCAAAGTCAGAGTTGCCGGCATCATTTGTTAATGAAAATGGAGAATACGAACTCTCCAGAGACAAATCTGGTCTGCGACGACAGCATAAAAATATTCTTCACGAGACAAGTCCATATAAAGAGGCTAACTCATGGATACATTTAACGGAGAAATATCAACGAGGAATGTATGGAAAATACGGTGCAAAGAGTAACATCAATCCACAAATTTGCTTTGCATCTAAATCGGAAATAGCTGCAGCCCAGAAGTTCGAGACCATTACGCAACCCAAAACAATTCAACAGATGTTGGAGACAGCGCGAGCCACAAAGGCCGCTAAACTAGAAGCAATCGCTGAACGTGAAGATAGCATTGCTAAGAAACTGGAAAAATTAGAACAATGGAAGACCGAACTCAATGCAAAGGTTGCAAAGCGAGAAGCAGATGCTGCTGCAGCAATTGCGCGAAAGGAACGATTAATAGAGGAAGTTCGCCGACATTTCGGATTCAAGGTGGATACACGAGATGAGCGCTTCAAGGAAATGCTAGAACAAAAGGAGAAGGAGGACAAAAGGAAACAAAAGGAAGCCAAACGAAAGGTCAAGGAAGAAAAGATGATGGCTAAACTAGTTAAACAATCGACTTAGTGTACTTACATAAAAGAGCAAACAATATACATAAACTAATTGTTGAAATTGATTTCCAGTATTTGTGTTTTGTCTAATTTAACTTTCATTTTGCTGAGTACTCTATACGCCGCGATCAATATTGTTTATCATGCTTAATTCAATTACCTTTATAACATGTTCGACGTAAACTCTCGTTACTTCCTTAATCATTAACGGTAGAGCACTGTTGATGTCCGTCGTCTTGTTCACCTTGCGATTAATAATTATGCCAAATGAAATCGTGGTACCCCCCAAGCCATTAAAAATAGTACGATGATTTTTTGTTAAAGATACAACTTTATTTTTATATCAACTAACCATGGTATTTTAACAATACAATTGCATAAATGTAGTAACGATTTGTAGACTTTGGTTTGAATTTTCCGCATTTGCAAATGTACAAAATTTTGAGGCTGTTCACAATTCATATTCGTTTCTTTCATTTATTATTTATTTGAATTTAACTTATTTACCTCTAATTATAAATAAAGACTCTATATACAAGGCACTTTATCCAAAAAGAGGAAGAAGAAAAGAGCATTACCAATTTCAACTGTATACAAATCGAATTGTCCTTGAGTTTCCAAAATTACTCAATTAATTGCATCCTTTATATGCTTGAGGTTCAGAGGTATCGGTATCTCAAAAGTTACTGTGTGTTGTATTATAGTTATTAGCTCAAAATAAATTAAACAGGCACATATTTTAATCCTAGCCCACGCTGCGCCTATTGACTAAAATTTTAAGAGTAGAGTGAAATAAGTAAATAAAAGAATTTTATGTAACCTTTTTCAAACTATATCACGTAGATAGGATTTCATATGTTCCGGTCATTATTAGTGACGCGACAATGTGATATGTAGTTATGGAACACGCCTCGTTTCTCTAAAAATTTCCCAGTTATTATAAAAATGATGTTGGGTAAGATTGGCTGGACTGTTACAATTTCTTGTTCTTATTTGACTTTGGCTCTGAACGAAGGTTTTGATAATGCTGACTGCGCACTTTCTCGGATCGAATATCTAGACGTCTCAGCATCAGAACAATAACACAGATGGCCAGTAAATAGACGGCAAGCACATCAAGGAGATAGTACTGCCACCAGCTAGAGAGGTAAGATACAAGTGTTTTATTTTAATTAAAAAGTAAATATTTTCACTTTTAGATTTACCTCAAGTATCGCGCTGGAGACTGCAGATGATAGGCACCGTTGTGTCGCAGGACATACTCCGTCCAATAAATGGCCGTGTCCAAGGCTGTGGATCGCTGATCGAGCAACAGATTCTGACGATATCGTGCCGCATTTCGGAATTGTGGATCATGTATGACCTTCATGATCGCTTTGTACAGTTGATTAGTGGATAGCGTTTCCAAATCCAGTTTAATGGCATAACCATCGACTTCTGCTTTCGCCGAGTTCACATCGTGATCACAGAATACGGGCATTGTGACCACAGGTACACCATGGTACACCGTCTCGAACATGCTCAACAGACCGCCATGCGTAACAAATGCGCGCAACTGACTATGACCCAGTATGTCCTGCTGTGGCAACCAGCGAGAAAGCTTCACATTGGGTGTTAGATCCTGCACGTCGGCCGCATTGCCCTCGTACTTCCAAAGTACATGATAGGGCAAGCGGGCGAAGGTCTTGACAAGCATACGCCGCAGCGATTCGGGCATATTGGCAGCTTTTACGGATGAGCCCATTGACACGTAAATGAAACCTGAGGCGCCGGAGGCTGCAATGAATTCTTCCAAATCCTTTGGCAGTGGTCTAGCCGGCTTACAGTGTATGCAGGCGACCTCCGCCACATTGGGATTCAAGGCTCGAGGATATGAGACGACTGCATGGCCATTTTGCAGAATGAAGCTAACGTTGCGAGCCATCTCGTATGGATGCGGAATATGCGGACCCAAATGATCCTGTAGCACGCGATGTGTACGTCGCATGACGTACTAAATGAAAGCAAATTATGTATTTTGTGTTGGTAAATCTTTTAGAGATATTTGTATCTTACGCTGTGCAATATATTCTGCCCGATTTGCATGCCAGTGTTCAGGGCACGCTCGTAAAGCGTCATTGTGTCCGTGTAGTGAGAGTAGAAGTTCGGAGTTATAGAATAACTAGCGGGATTACCGGAAAGGGACAAACTGCCCATGTAGAATCCAACGGTGTTAATGTACATAAAAGGTATCTCATACTGATGTACCAGACCCTGTACACACTCAGGAAAAGCGCCGTCCAATATGGCCAGATCAAAGGTGCGATTTGCTAAGTCCTTGGTTTCAGCATCATTCAACATCGCGTCGCATGACTGCAATGGAAACCAAATAGTAAGTGACATTATTATTATTGTTAATATTTTTTAATATGTGAAAATGCAAAGCATACCTCAAAGGCATAGCGCAATCCATCCCAGGGTTTAATCGGCATTTCGCCATTCATTCGGGCGCCGAGGAGATCCCAATTTGTATAGTTTTGTATGTACTCCACAAGTTTCATTGGGGACACCTCATGCAAGCCATCGATATGAAAATCAGCAGGGAAGCCACTTAGAAATGTTATGTTGTGCCCTCTGAAAATAAAAATATATTAAAATAAATATTTAACAAATTATGTCGAGTTGAAGAAAGCATTTGTATATGTAACGTACATGTTTTAATCAAATTAGAAATATATTCCCTAATTCTTCAATAAGCTAAGTTTTGTATAACGTATTAAATGTTGAATTACGTACCTGTTTATTAATCCCTTAGCAAGCTCCCAAAATGGAATTTTATGTGATTTTGTGCCTCCCATGGTGGCCATTAAAATATCTGCGCCCAGAGTTTGGCAGGAGTATATAACAATTAACAGGCTGCATATTCGATACATGTTGCTGCAAAATATTGAATATACATATGTATGTATATCTGGCTTGTCACAAAGAAAATGAATATATTTAAGTTTAACGCAACTTCAGAACTGGACTTAAAATGTTCGTAACTCTCTTCATCCATTGCCATTTTATATGGTACGGTAATGAGAAAATATATGTATGTACATATACAGATGGCCATGTTTCCTATTTAAAACAAGTAATGGAGCGTGTAATGCTTGTACAATTTCAGTACAAATAATACAATCGGAAAATAAATATTTTGTTTTTATAAGGATGTTGCAACATGTTGTTTGTTCAAAGAAAGATTATCTAATTCTTATATTCAAGTGCCGTGATGAAAGCAGATCAAATTGATTTTTAATGGTGATTGCAGTAGGTGCTTTATGGGGTCCTATACTTGCAAATCTTGTATTTTATGGGTAAAGTGTAAAATGACGGTAATTACACCCAAAAGTATTTAAGATATTCATCTATATATCGTATGCAACAGGTTTCGGTTCTTAATTCACATTTCGTCAGGGTCTGATGGGCCGGGTGAAGGGTGAAGCACATGAAAAAGGCAATTAAACTTGACAGTGTTCACAAATGATAAATCCCAATAGATCTGTCACATTTATAGTCGTATGTATGAATAAACAATACTCGTGCTTACGAATGTACGTAGTATAAGTAACAGCTCCATTACTGCGAAAATTACTCTAAATTGTCGTATATTAATTATGGGTACCTGAATTTGAATGAATCTCTATGCAAGTGTTTCTGTCCAATGTAGATAATATTGTGATATTTGGTTGAAGATGGTTATCATCGTTTAGTAGACTGCTTAGGGGAGAGCCATAAAACGAAAAGCTGCGTGTTGCGGGGTGTCTGCAAGTCGAGACAAGCGCTTTCAATTAGAGCACTTATGTGTGCGCGTTCAGCTACGTTAATCAAGTAAGGGTAACTCGCGCCACGCTTGAGCTTGAATTGTATATAACCAGTTCCAGCATTAAACGTAAGACTGTAATAATTATCATCATCGTACTCGTACGTGTATCGGGTTGAATGCGCCGAAAATAAAAACGAAAGTGCAGGCCTAGCCACCGATGGATGCACAGTGGGGTAATGAGTTATTTTTAAAGAGGGGGTTACGCTCGTAAACTTATGCAAATGCATATCCTATATGAAAGTATATTGAACAGATTTAGCTTCCATTGAGAGAGATTACTTCTTCGAGATCGAGTTAAATGCGAATTCCTTCATTTTATTATATTACCAAATTCCACGATCTTTTAACCCAAGTACCAACATAAACTGTCCCACTTAACAGAGTAGATACAATTATGTGTGCCCAAAAAAAGAGTTGACACATGAGGTTAGCCCAAAGAACATGCAGTGAAAGTGCGGCTATGTATAAGTATGAACTTATATCCAACTATGTGTGTGTGCTCACACATACTCTGACTGTTTAGGTCAGTTTAACACACAAACAATGGTCATGCACACATAAAAAGCGGTGCTGAGCCAAGCGTAGCTGACTTTATCATGATGTATACAAAGTATACGTAGTAAGTGGTAAACGTAGCTTTCGACGAATAGTCAAATAGTAAGCCTGGTAGATAACGGTCTTTTGTGGATCGATTCGTAAAAGCGTGAGGTAGTTACTTAACCAGATATTTAGTACGTGTTTGTATGCCTGCGATAAACGCAAACAGGTCAAACTATCAAAAGACAAGCCATATTTGGCATCATCATATTAATAATAGTAATAATACTATGGCCATTAAACTCGAGCGCTTATTTGCAATGCAAATGAGAGAGTCGCAACTTTCGCAGATCATTCATAGGTCAACATATGTATCGGATGTCATAAGATCTGAGCCAATTTGTAATTGTAATAAAAACACAAACTTAACAGTGTGCCGCCTGGGAATTCAGGGAAAACTTGCAATTATGTAACACTGTACTTGAAAATCAGATGGATATAAATCTTCATAAAGCATGAGCAAACAAGATATCGATCAATATCATCGCTGAAACTCCTTGCAAATATCTTTTTTTACCCTTTGGCATACCTGAACACAATTATTGTTCAACTAATAATAATTATCGAAAAGGCTTGCAGCAATTTTGGTATATGCCTGGTTCACGGACCGGTTTTAAAATTCTCTGAAATTACAGCACAAACAGGCACTTTAACAATTAACGATTAATTGGTTATCTGTCAATTTTAGCCATCAAAATAAACGAATATGAATATTGTCAAGCATCCCAAATCATTTTTAAATACATATTGAAAGTCACATCATCAGCTTCTACAACTTCTTATTTGTACTTGAAATCAACTGAAGATTGAAAGGCAAAATAATTTGACTGAAATCTACTAGTAACTTCCCCATTTACAATTAATAAATGCATAATTTATTACTTCGGAAGTTATTGACAAGCAGATCGCTCTAATGGCTAGATGTTTTGCTCAGGGGTTTTTTCAGGATTCAAGTATTTGCTTTTTTGGGTCAAATTGCATGAGCGCAAATACATTTTCGCGTTGCACAAAAGTGACAACAGGTACAGGTCCATGATTAGCACAAA
This sequence comes from Drosophila siamana, assembly GCA_035047445.1. Classification (NCBI taxonomy): domain Eukaryota; kingdom Metazoa; phylum Arthropoda; class Insecta; order Diptera; family Drosophilidae; genus Drosophila; species Drosophila siamana. Next base: position 683,353 of record JAWNPP010000020.1, on the reverse strand, counting down.
TGTAATTTTCCAACATAACCAGTTTGCTGACCGAACACTTTGCGGAGAGAGAAGCCGTGCGGTTTTTGGATTGATTGCATACATACGGGTACAACCAGTACAAGTATATCTGACCAAAAGGCTAGTCACACCCGTTCACTTATATTTAGTATGATTACCCAATACTGTAACTTTAATATGCTTGCAGAGGGTCTTACTATTTGGTAATAAAATCTATTTCTCACTTACAATCGTATTGAATAGCATGAAGTCGGTTAAACACTATTATTGCGTGATCACAAATTTGGAATCTAGATCAGAATATCTAATGGAGATATCGTTAAAATCATCTATGGATTTCATTATTTATTTGTTCAATCATAAGGACGTCTGTTTAGAATATATTTGCACCTTTGGAAATATCGAAAAATTAGTAAGAATTCACTCTGATTGACACCCTTTCTACTCATTCGAATATAGAATATAATAATGGTAATTTATGGAAAGGTCAAAGCCTTTTCAATGCTCTCAATTCGACAAAATTATAATCTTATTAAGATTGTAAGAACTGAAAGATGGTGGAACGAATATCTTTAGGATATTTCGGCATTGGGTAAATGTTTTGGGGAATGAGCTTGTTTGGAGATGCTTAGTTTCAAAACAATGCAACACAGACAGCTAATGGAGCTGTCGTTTTTATATGCGCAGTTAACTAATGAAACATAGCCAATATTGTGTCGATATTTTCGCACATCCACAAAACCGCACAGCACACAAAGCAGACACAGGCACTCATGGTGTGTCACAAGAAATCTCTAGACGTGCAAAAACATTGCGCAAGTACAACCCAGAAATTGAAAACACGTTTTGAAAACATATTTTGACAATTTATAACAAAACCTTAATGCAAATGACACAACGCCTACAAAACAATACTTTAGTGTTTTCCCATTTTATAGTTGTTTTCTGAAAAGAAACTTTTGTTTCTCGTCATCATTGCTTTTGTCAATGTCACTTACAAATCGCATTTCATTTTGAATCTTCTTCATTTTTGTTTTTAATTTCGTCTGTGTCAAATGTTGCTAATAAATTATATGCAGATGGGACAAATGCGGCCACGAAAAAAACCGAAACCAAAGCAGAAAATGACATTGAATAAAAAAAGTTAACTAAACACTTAATTAGCATACTCCGAATTAAATGTGTAATTCGCAGGTGTTTTTTTTTTATTATTATTATTATTATAATGTCCATTGGGTTTCATTTCATAAGGTGGCCTGAGTAAGTTAATTATGTAACATATGTGCACACATACATACGCACAGAGTGTGTGAGTGTGTGTGTTAGCACATGATATAAATAACAAGTGTGAGTGCGCAACAAGTTTGTGTCGCAAGTCTTTTGTTTTTGCTTCCCCAATTTTTAGATGGAGTTTTTCCTTAACAGTTAAGTATGTAAGTTGCTGCATTGCTTTGACCTTGTGGCAGCCCAGCGTATTTGCAGTTATGTTTCTAACTTTGGTTTTTTTTCATTTATATTTTTTTTAAGTTTTTGCACAATCAATTGGCTGGCTCGCCGGTTCGTATCGCAACAAATTCGTGTTTCGCAAAAACACATGGATGGGCTTGCATACTTATGTATACACATATTTTTGTGTAATACTGTATATCTTTATTTTTATTTTATTTATTTTTTGGCAATTTAACAGAACTTTAATGGCCGTGGTGACATCAATAATTAACTTGAGTATTCAGTTGTACCTCTTTTCTGAAAGACAATTTGATTCCAAAACATAAAGTCCAAATCCGGTCGGGTATGTTTATTTGTTTGTGTTTGTACGAATTTGTGTATTTGTGTAAGTTTGGTGGACAGTAGCGGGTTAAACTTTTTGTTTGGATGCACTTTCAATCTTCTGCATTCATCTGTTGTTTTGTTGTTGCTGGTTGTTGTTGCCTGTCGCTGTCTGCACGTTTCATTGGCCGCCGCTTAATTCAATATTATTGCTGCTATGCGCTCGTACATAAGAGAAGCAGTTAACACACTTTCACCAATGCAAATGTATTATTTAATACAGGTATCAATGCAATAAAAATTCAGCATTTTTGCACTGTCGTCCACTTTCGCGTAACTGTTACCGTTGCCTCGATGCTCCAAAATTAAATAACGGACCAGAATAAACACTTTAACTTTTATTGATGCTGTCGTTGTTATTGTTGTTGCTGTTCCTGTTGCTGTTGGTGTCACTGACGTAGGCACAACATGTGAGAATGCGAATGAATATGCAATTGTTAATGTATCCAACCACAAATAACAAAACTATTACTAGTCCATCAAATGCAATGAGTTTTATATTTTTATTATCGACCGTTGCAAGGTGTTTGCGCCCTCCGTCAAAGACGAAGCCAGCAGTATGCAAGTAGTTTCACCGCCCGACACTCAAGACTAACTAAGCGACTTGTTGATAAAAACGTTCATGTTGCTTTTTCGGAGTCAACGAGTTGAACGCCAACGTAACGGCAACAACAACGGTGACGGCAGCGAAAATCACGCGACGCGAAGCAAGGCAACGTGAGGCGCGAAGCAAGGCAACGTGACGTATGCTGGTCAAGACGTTTAAATTTCGTGGTCATTTTTAGGAAATTTAAAATATTATCATTTAACTTTTTTCTAATCAGATAGTGGATAACAGACTTTTTATAATGTATCGCTATTTTTCATATTTCCTAGGGTTTGCTTTACATATAACTACTCTATCTTGTATATTTATAGATATTTTGCTTTAATACAGAAAAGGACCGCCTATTACACAGTTGTCAACTAATGCATTATTTCTCGTTTGAATTTTTTTTTGTAACGAATTTTTTATTGTATTTAGGTCGGACTATCACCCATTATACTTTATCCGGAGCTTTACCCCAGTATTTTTTTCAAACGAAAACGCTATAGCGGAGACACACCGTACAAATGTTGGTTTTATATTAATATGCTTCTGTCCAAGAGATGGCGCCAATAGGCAGCAAGAATGGTAAACTCAGGTTTACGAATAATCGATCGATTTTTTCAGCAATCGAGGCTTCAAAGTGGTGTTTAATAAATTAAGCAAATATTTGTGATAGAAATAACAAATATTTACCAATTACAAATTACTTTAATGGTTCAAATAATTCAATGAAAATATGAGCTATAAATATTTAAAAACTTCTTAGTATTTTGAGTATAATTTTTATTTTCAACATAAAACGCTGACATGAAATTCCATATTGTATATGCCTTGATATTTTTATTTGCTGCTTCTTCAAAAATAAGGTAAAATAAATGCATTAAAAAATATTTAAATTGAAAAAGAATGTAAAAATCTATGCGCCCTTTAAAAAGAATAATGTATTAAAGTTTTAATTTAGTTCATATGATTCTATAACTTACCTTATAAATATGGCCATATAGATAGGATGTGAATACATCGATCTAATCCCGTAGTTAAGGATAATTCTTATACTAATTCTTTATCATCTGAAAACACTCAATATTACTAAGTCTTATTGATGACGTTCATTAGAAAATAAAAATTGGGTTCAGTGATGTTTTTGTTTTTATATTTTTATTTACTTTACTAATTGTAATACTTATACTAACTGATGTTTGTGTGGCATATAAACAAGTTTTTTGGTGCTAGATACTGCACTCATTTGACGAAATGTGTATTATTTTATAAATACTGTGAATTTGTTTGTATGGAATATGAGAGTATAGCACCTGAGAATGAGACAGAACCTGAGTCTGCGACTGTGTCTTTGATGTTAATGTATCCTTGGAATGTGGTAATTAGCCAATGGGCATGAAGACAATTAGAAGCTTTCTTTGTCATTTCACTTAAATTGCAAATGTAAAATAAACCATAATTAAAACATTTGTTAGCCGCAAAACGTGGGTAACCAGAGTAAATTGTAAATTACACGCTCGCTTAACCACTGGGCACCCCAGCTAAGAATTGGGCAAGATGTGCGATGTGTTTAGAGTGAGGTATGCGAGACTTCGCAGTGGTTGCAACATAAAATTGTAATTACAATTTCCTGACGCTTTAGCGAAACAGGAGACTCGTATAAAATTGCCGCCTTCGTCGCCGACACCGCCACCGCCCTCACAATTGCTGGCATGCGCGTGCTAAAAAATGATCTCCTTGATTTTGCCTATCGGTGTCACTAAGTGAGGGCTACGTGACAATTTGTTTGTTACGCGAATCTCCCCAGTATGCATCGACAACCCCCCGCACAGTCCAAGTAAGTAAAAAACGAATCGCCCTCTTCGTGGTCTGCTCTATTCCAACCCGAAAATTGTACCAACATGTGGTAACCCATAATTTACGCCGAGGGAGTTATCAATATGATTACCATTAGGTCTACCATGGAATATCATTTGATGCTATTTTTACATATTTTTCCATTTGAGACATAGTATTTAACCGAGTTCGACACTAATCTTAATCTTACAAAACGAGGCTAAATATTGTGACATGTAAGCGGGTTCTTTAAATCGAAATCCCCTCAAATAAGCCTTTTACTCTCTTTTTATTATTTTGTAACAATTCAAATTACCTATTTGTCAAATAAAGCGTTGCGAAGGACAACGAAACACTTTTAAATTTGTACATAGAACGAACACAAATTGTGAGATCAAAAACAAAAATTGAAAATTACCATCTGTCAAATTTCACGTCATTCCACACAATCTGTCGTATTCTCCGAGAACTGGCTAATAATCCACTGAGCAGCAGTGTTGGAAGAGTATTGGTGAGAATATCCTTTCAGTTGGACGGAGATAATTGCAGATACACTTTAGCAATGTGTGTGTACTCGAATATGTAGCACTTATCGCTGTGTTTGTATGTCATTTTACCCAGTGCACTTGTCAAGTGTTGGCATATCGACTCAAACCAGATCTCTCATTAAAAAATACCCCTTCGATTTTACAGACAACCACCGCAAACGGGGTGGAAGAGTTAAGTAATTGTGAACTGTAATGTGTTTGTTACCTTTGGCCTCAACTGACACACTAGCGCCGGGTGTCGCTGGCGTTTAAAGTCTTTTATACCCCCAATTAGTTTTTCAGATAGCGCTAATAGAGCATCCACAAATCGGAGGGGGAGTAAGGTTCTGACTCATATTTATTTTCAAATCAATTCTCCGAACACTCAGCACATTTACAATTCAATAGGATTGGGTCTAAAATTTATGCGTAAATCAAATTTTCAAACATCAAAGTACAAACATTGATGATTGTGTTTATGCACGGAGAATGATGTACTTGTCCTGAAAATTCCTTTGATGGAAGATTTTATGAGATTGCTTACAGAGGATTGGAAAAATATGCGAAAATAAATTAGAAGTTTGTTATAAATTTTAACTCAGTAATGAAAAAAAAACAAATGGTTTTTATCTTATTTTGAAGTACACATTTCTTTGTTTTTTGAGCAGAAATCGTAACTAAGAAATAGTTAGATTAGTTTTCGGTTTTTAGTGATTTTATTGATGCTTTTAAAGTCCACTTTGATATCTATATTTCCGCTTCACATATGTGAAAATGTGAATATAGGGACTCGCGGATTTGTGAATGTTTGCTAAACGAATTTATCTGCTTGCATAAGAACGATGGTGCCACAGTAAATTTCCACTTGCTGCGGGGTTTTGTAGTAGGATTAGCCGAAAAATAATGAACCGCACAGCTCAAACATTTGCCGCTATTGGCTTTCCCATGAATAAGCAATATGTACTCGAGTGCGTAATCCACCTACTCCCCGATGAATGCAGTGCACCGAGCCCGGTCTGTGTGTTGCCAATGAGTGCAGGCAGACAGGGACACTAAAAGAGCAATTGTTGCTGGGCATGAAATTCAAATACAAACAAAATGAACAATATCCATTCATGAACCTGTCAATCTTCAATTGAATTGCGATTGTGTGAATGTGAAATTCAATTGGAATGAATGTCCGTTTATCCTGTGTGTTTATTTAGCCGCTGAACGCCAGGGCGCCATCTGTTAACTTGCAACGGTTACTTACAGTCTATATGTTTATATGTGTAAATGATAACATATTCACATATTCTCACACTTGTACTCATTTGCCTTGGCAAGAAATAAGCATTTGTTCATAAAGCATATATGTATATTTAATAGATTAAAATGGATAATTAGTCATTGGAGTTTCGTAGCGTTATTTAATATTTGAGAATGCAAAGTTTCCGAGCCTTGGATATGTGTTTTCTACAATCCTGTGCAAAAATGTTGAATTACATAAAAATTTTATGTATCTCAAGGTTTTTATTTTTATATTCCATTTGAATTAATCTTTTGAAAATCCACCTCCATCCAATGAAAAGTATATTTTAATTTTCAAATCCTTATTGAATATACACTGGGCATCAGCTGAACCGAGTGTTTTGGTGCATTTGAAATCTCTTGTATTATTTGAGTCTTTTATGGAGTTTCCTTATTTAATTACGCTCTTCTGAGGTACTGGGCACTTAAACAACCCCATTGACTGAGTTGTGGCTTATGCTGGCTGATTTTAAAACTGGCCGACAAGACTGCTGTTTAGGTGAGCACAAATTAAATGTGTAACCATCGATTCATGTGGCAGTTATCTTGAGGTTTAACACAAATCTGATGAACAGTGCAATAGTGTGCTCGAAATCACTTTAACTGCTGGTAATCATAGCATAATCTTCAAAATTTGCATGCGCGCTGTTTTCCTGAGCGAGGGCACTTGAGATCCTTATCGTGCAAATTATTCTCGTCACGTCTAACGTCTCTTATACATATAGGAAAGGTAAGGTAAGGAAGGTATCGTCATACCGGCAAGTGCCCGCCAATTTAACTTTGCTGCCATCGTCCTTTGCTCTGTCCACAAGGCAAAGATATGCGTTCATCTTGCGTTGCTGCCCTTCATCCTCTCCTGCATCCTCGCCTGCTTCGTCATCGTCGTCGTCGCCTCCGTCATCGTCTTTAGTACATACTTATGAACGTTAGGCCGTGCTGAATGACCTGCACTGGATTGCTCTGGGCATTTGGGAGAGCGACGACGCGTCGCGTCGGCTCGTTGTGGGTGTTTTGGCAGACAGCCTGTTCGATGGCTTGTTCAGAAAACTCGGACGTTTTATAGTAATTAGAGGGAGTCGTAGCTTTGATATCTCGCGGAGTAGAAACAACGCGTCTTCTGCGTCTCAACCCCAGCGTCATCTTCATCCTCATCCTCATGCTCGTTCTCGTCCTCATCATCTGTCTTTTCGCTGGAGCCCATTTGCAAACGGCTGCACACTATTTCGAGATCGAACTGATCGCCCTGCGGCATCAGGCATTAAATGAGAAGGCAAAAGGTATGAGCATCGAGTCTGGCACGGGCTTAGGCTCATATTTTTCAGAGCACGATTGCACAAGGTTCGCAGTCCGGCTGTCTCCCTGTCCGTTGCAGGAGCCATTCCATTGACGATAGAATTTGGATATGCAAAAATGCGAGGAATTTTTATAACTTCAACGAAAAGGAGGGCAATTTTGAGCAAACTATTACTGCAATGCAACCAAAAATATACTGGAAAATATAATATTAACAAGCTGAAGTACACACGTCTAACTAGCTAAGCTGACTCAAGTTCGACACTTGATCTAGCTGCACTGAGTGCCGCCAAGTTATATTTCAAAATGCTGGCAAACACGTGCCATAAACAGCGAGAGAGAGAGAGAGAAAGAGAACGCAACTCTAGCCTAAAAAAAAAATGTGCATTTTTATTAGGCAGCCAAACACGGCGAGGGCTGCCGACTGGTTGCAAGCAGCATCATAAGGCATGCAGCTTACAGAGTGTTTCGCCATTGCTTTCGCAGAGCTATCAATAGCCGCCTGCCTCGTCGAGAAGCGACGGAAGAAGCTACGCAGCCAACGGAGATATTCGCAACTGGGTTGGCTGTGTGCTGTGTGTCAGCTGCTATGGTTGTGGCTGTGGCTGTAGCTGTAGCTGTAGCTGCTTGCCGATTGCTGCGGCGGTTGCAGATTTGAGTGCGATGACAACACAGCGAATGCCATGCAGAACAAGCAGACAGGTAGGAAGGGAAGAACAAGACAAGTTCCAAGCTGAGCAGACGGAGTCGGTGCTGATGTTCCTTAGCGACGGACAGATACGCTACAAAAACTATGAAGAAATTAAGTATACGACGAATGAATTTGGTAAGGACTAGGTAAAGAATTGCGTATTATTTAAAAATTCCTAATCATTTCATTTGGAATTGCAATACCTACCCATTTTTTAGTGAAATTCTCCTTTCAGTGGCCGATTGTGATTGTGCAAAGGGCTAAACAAAAGCAAAACACCCGATTTTGGTGTAGGTGTAAGACATAAGAATATAAAGCAAATGTTATGCGCGCAAAATGCAAAGTCAAACGAACAAAATCCTATAATTAAACAATTATTGCAACTCCCACTTTTTGCTTGGGGCCACTTGCTGGATTCTGGACCCTTGCGCTATGTGCACTACTCCTCCTTTTTGAGATCATGACGGTCGCAGTCAGAGCACACTGCACAAGTCGGTACGACTTTCGGACTCAAGCAGCGAAGGAGTAAAAAGGAGGAGCGACGGCAAGTACTTCTGCCAGTATGTTGCAGATGTGGCACACATTTGAGGCAGAAGCTCGTGCTCCACCTCTGTCTGATTGTCAGACACAGTGAGGGGATCAACTTTGATTTTTGAGGGCCATGCTCAAGCGGTGACTAACTGAAGAGAGATAAAGCGCAGCGAGATCTAATTGTAATTGCTCGACAATCAGATACTGTGCAAACTATTTCATTTAATTGGTTTATAATGAGCAAACATCTTCAGCGCTGCATTTCAAAGTCTAACAGGGAATTTTGCGGGAAAAAAGTTGAGCCCAGAGAAGAAAGAAACGCAAGCCGCCAATAAGGCCGTCCTTTGAGACTTGAGACGTACTTCGTAGTAAGTCAAAATGTAAAATGAAAAATAAAACTAAAAACATAATAAATTGTTTAAGAAGAGCCGATCTCACCCCCAAATCTGTGGCACCGAGCACACACTGCATACGTATGCGGTCGTCTAAAGGCGACCTGCTCCTGTTGAATGCGGGGCCCCAACTCGTTTATCTCTCTCCAAACCGCCAGGTTGTCTCCGCTCGACCAGGTCGACACAGCACAGCACAGCACAAGCACAGCAATACAACATAACGCAACACAACGCATACGATAATTAACACACAAGAGCGGGGCGTGATGAGGAGCGACCGCTCCACAGAACCAAACAAATTATTAAAAATGAATTAGTGGAAATATAAATATGTATATGAATTTTAAAATTCCATACACAAAACTCGTAAATGCCTCGAGTTTCGACTACTACTACTACTACTACTACTAGTGCTGCTTCTTCAACTCTCTTCTCTACTCGGAGTTGAACTAAGGAACGCACGTGCGCCACAACTGATGATTGCCTTTATAACTGTGGCAGTTTCAGGCACTGATGATGCCTCTGGCCCTTGGCTGAGAGGCCATCAGGTCTCTGCAATTGAACACGAATGAATCGTTAGGTTTGATTTTCTAGAAATATAAAAACTCATTAAATACTAATCTATTCTCAATTTCATTCGTATACCCTGTAACCTGTGTGCCCTATACCCAATACCGATACCTATACCTATACCTAAACCTAAACCTAATGACACTGATTGCTCTTCAAGACCAAAACTCTATTGCCAGACGCGCAGATGCATACTCAATTTTGGGCCAGGTCATTTGTTATCTTTCAGTTGGGTCCGTTGTATGCAGTAGTTACTATACTTATGATTAACTACCATTTTGTATAATTACCTATGCAAATATTCATTAGGTGGAACACTTATCACGAAAGGATTCCTATAATTATTATTATTACGTACTCCCATTAATTTACTATTAATCATAAGCATCAAGTATTTAACGTTAAATTCTATAATTCACACATTCACATTTAAAAAAACATACACATATTACACTCATTAAATACAGAAGTTATCTTATTTAAATTTTGTGTACTAAAAATATCTTCGGTATTTAATGTTTGTAATAAAAATTAAAAAATAACTTCTGCATTTAATGATCGGAATATTTTTATGCTTTATCACTTTAAAACAAATGTTTCTTTTTTAATAAATAATACATTAATTATAGTTTATGTCTCGAAATTTTCGAATTTGATTTTCAATAAAAAGTAAAATGCGCTAAAATGACTATCAAATTAGAAATCAATTCAAGTCACTAGATAAATTAAGATGACTTGTGAGGCAGTTAGCATCATTGCTGTAGATAAATTTTAATCAATTGGATATATTTTTTCCCCATTTTGTAATCCACTCCTTTAATCTGAAATTAATTAAAAAAACGGGCATTTGATTAATTTGTAATTAATATGAATACAATTACTTACTAGACAGCACTTTTCACTTTAAATATGCACAACTGACACATCTATAAGTTTTCAATTTGTCGAAACCTGATGAATTTGCATAAGTTTATCCGTTGCCGAGACATTGGCTTCTGCCAGTCTGCTAAGTTAAAGACATTAATGTATTGTCAGTTATCTATTGCATTAATGTTGTTTTCAAAATATGACAGAAGGATAAAGGATTATATAAACGTTGAAATACGAAACACAGTATGCGATGCAAAAAGAGAGTCGCACGCCAAATTAAGAGAGCGCAAAGAGAGCACAGCTGATTGGTTGCGCAAAGGGTGGGTGAATTTACGAATGTGGCACATACATAGGTTATATACACGGATTAGAGTACATAAGGTACGATACGAACACTTTGCTCCAGAGTCCAGAGCTCTGTGAGCATCCCCAAAAGCAATATGTATTGCGGCGACAAAGACGCGGCGTCGAATTTTGGCATTGGGGCTTTTTGCTGCTGGTCCTTGGGATGTGATTTTATGTTCGGCGGGCGTGATGTACCTTGGATTACTCGCTTCGAGACTGCCCTCATATGCCTCCGTGCACAATAAATACGTATACGTATGTATAGTATGTATGTATGTATTCAGCCCTGGGCCGTTATTTACCAAAACCCAAGATGCGTTGTACAACGTACAACTGTGGTATATATCGATATTAATATGTATATATGCAGATATGCCTCAAAATATATGTATTTACTTGAATTGAACGATGTATTTAGCTGGATATGAATACAACAGGGCCTCGTTTGAACATGTTTGAGTGTGTATAATTCACATGTTTTAATGGATGTACTTATTCATTACATGCGTAGTACAATGATGCTCATTGTCCAGAAGCTTCTGCAAGGGCTGGGCAAGAGCAGTGCTTTATTTCCTCGGGTGATAAGGGCATGCAACATGAAGATTGAATCCAGCATATCCCAAAAACAGAGTCTCATACATACAAATGTACGTACCTGTGGTATATACGTTTAAGTCTTGCAACAGTGTGAGTGAAAGCTCGATGGAGCATATACCGACCATACGTACAGCAGTAGCACGCTACGCACAGATATAAACATATGTATGTACGTACGTATGTATGTATGTACGGCACGTACTGTTTGTATTTCTGTCTGTATGTCTCCGTAGGTATGTACATAAAGGAAGCATATGTATTGGAAAGGCATGTTTGAAGAGCTGCGTTATCTTGGACGAAATGGAGACGGGCTGTGACCAACAGAAGCTGCATACAGTACACCCCCGGGTAGTACATAGCCAAAGGCTGAGTCCTGGTAGCAGTCGTACAGCGAAAAGCATCAAGCACGTAAGCTGGGCAAATCCTTTGGCCGAAAACCACAAAGGAGATACGGAAGTTGAAGTTGATTCAGTCATCGAGCACGTAGCTACCGCCGCTATACTGCTGCTAGTCGAGGGTACTCCAACTCGAACTCGACTACACGACTGCTCGACTACTGATACCAGTGTTCTACTGTACCGAGAACTGCAGGAGTTCAGTTCGGAACGGAAATTGACTAACCGGAAGCCAAGTCCGACTTCACAGTTCTCCAAGTTGCTCTCCGATAAGTGAAACCGTACGCCAGCGAAATCTGTATCAAATTTACCCAAAACACAGTGCTGCAAAAAGTCCGTCGGTAAGGCGTGAATCCTGCGATTGCTCGGTGTGCTGATTCCTGCGATTCGTGTGATCCGTGATTTGTGATTTTCTTCCGGGCAGTGCTTGCGGTGTGAACCTATTTATCTTTATTTGCATAATTTTGCATTCGCTTAGAACACTCATCGCGGCTTTCATTCTGGATTTCACAAGCAACTTTCGACGGAAGGTGATTGTGGGCATTTTGTCAATTGGAAAATTATTTTAGCAACTTTTATTTCACTTCCGCAGGAGTTGGACATGTCATTTCTGGCTACTTTGGATGCCAATGCCTGGCAGGTAACTATAATAATGTTATTTCCAAATAATTTAGAATTGCGTACCGTTTGCCAAAAGGCAGACAAAATATTTTATATTAAAATATTAATCTACTTAAGACATACGATCTTCGGATATTTAAAATAACTACACAGTTTAGAAAAAGTGAAAAATAGTTTAAATTATTAAAGCTATCAATTGCTTTTAAACAACTAAGAACTTTATAAACTAAGAAAATAAAAAATGCTTCAGTCATCTTAGAATTATTAATTATTTCATCGGAAGATAAAAACGTTTGAAATAGAATTAAATTATAAAAATATCTCTAAAACTCCATTTAATGCTGTAGTATTTAAAACTTGAATCGTCATTCGACTTATAACTTTTATTTTAAAGGCAGTATAACATTTCAATTTGCTGTTTGCCCAAATGACTTTTTGAAACTTTTCAAATTGCGCACACAAAGTAATTATAGTCTCAGATGCTCTAATGCTTTCCAAGGCAAATTAAGCATTAAAAATGCAATTGTCTGCCGCATCTCTTAAAATGTTTCAAGTAATTTTGTTATTTCGGTTTAGTAGTTCAGTAAATGAACAAAAACATCCCTTATTATGAACACAATCGTCTATGCATATGTGAAAAAATTCATTTTTTGAGCACGGAAAACGATAATATTGTTGATTTTTGCAATTTTTTTAGGGGAGGTCTTAAGAAGCAACATCCATTTAAGTTGATCAAAATGTGAATAAATATTGCTGCAAGTAACAGGTAAAGGGTTTCGTGTACAACCCCTTGAAATATATGTTATCTTGATCAGAGTCAATAGGCGATCAGAGATCCTTCCCCGCCATGTTGTGGTAGGTTGTGTGAGCTTCCCTTATATTGTTGCAGGAAACGTTTATGTTCCGTATATCCTTATAGGATGGTTTGAACATGAAAGGGTGCCGAAATGATCAGTATAATGGTAGAACCGCCTATTTTCTAAAAAAAATAATATTATCTTTACATATTACAAAACGATGTATATTTTAAAAAAATTCGAGCCTATTTATGTTCAAGATTACTTGTTATTAGCGATACTAGAATAGTATAGTGAATATACTATACTATTCTAGTATGGTCGATTTAATGACTAATATAGGCAAATAAGCAAATTACTTCATATCCTCAAAGTTGTCCCAAATTCGTTTCGATCTTTACTTGTGAATGCAGAGGGCTTTACAATATTTAAATATACATTTCTCAAAGGTAGAATTGAAACGGCCAGCGCCAGTTCTGATTCATTTTATTTCTTCTTTTGATATATTTATATAGTAGTCTCGGGTTTGTCCACTGTCAGTGTCACTGTCGCTGCCACTGACAGTTACTCTACTCCACTCATTCCCTTCCATTCCATCGACGTGGTGGTGGTGAATGTGGTCGCGTTTTGTTTGCCCAGACCTGTCGACCAAATGAAGCGAATAATACATCAAACACTCTTTAATAGGGGTGACAAATCCTCGGCAGTTGGCGAAGTTGATTACTCTATGAACGTAGCAGGCTTTGGATTTGGCTGCACATACTCACGAGCGTGTCGACAACACATCTCACAGCGTACAACCCATTGCTGAATATCTTAATCAGTGTGACTCACTTTGTGAGAAATTAATCACTGGGCTCTCGCAAGTACAATATTTGCCGAAAATTGTAACATATACTTGCGGTGTATTTGTAATATTCAAAATCTGCGCTGCAATAAATTAACAACATATGTAGATTTTTTTGTTGTGTATTTTAGTTGTCTATTCAATTGAAATGAGAATTGATATTTGTAGATTTGTTGGCCTACGGGTAGACTGTTTATTTATTATTCGCTATAGTTTCTCTTTTGATCACCATGAAGTGCAGACATTTATTTTAAATTTCCCGCAAAAGAATACACATTGAGTTGCACACAATGATTAAATATCTTTATTAATTAGTACATGAAACGATGGAACGTGACAATTCAGCAGAAGTATCCCGCAGGCATACATACGTGCGACAGGAACTCAACCGCACGAGATTTAAATTGCAGGATTTCATTTTACATATTTTTAATTTTTAATTGAATAAATATTTATGCATACATTTTTAGAAATTTATCAATAAAGACCTTTTAGCAAATAGCCATAATATTTGTTTTTCAAAAATATTGTTGGCTCATTCTCATACCAAAGAAATCCCATAAGCAAAGCCTCCTGCTTTGCGATTGCCGTCGCACTGTGAATCCAAATTGAAGTGGATCTGCTTGTTGGTCGTCAAGAGGACAACTCTTTTAGAGGATTATTATGTCTGCCGGATAAACTTGGCTTGGCCTTCTAAGCTTTCGAGTTGACAGATAATTTAATTAATTACAAATAAGTAAAATTCTGCAAATTCTTAATAAGAAAATTAAACAAGGTGCATATTAAAATAGTTTTAAACAAAAAATTCGCAGATATATAAATGTAGCAAATAGATTTAAGTAGCCGTTTTAAATAAATATGTTCCCATGACTGTACGTTAAAATGAAAGTATTTAGGCTGTAATATATTTTTTATTTATTTAAATAACAAGTCGCGTGTCTGTCTGTTCCAGAATAGAGGCTTAATAATGAGATAAGATAGATGGGTGACAATAAGCCGGCGAATGAAATTGTAGTACCAACAACTGGTATAATTAACCGCACTGATATGAATACTATATTTAAATGCCAATTATATGCATAAAGGGATTTTCGAGATAATTATGAAATATCATACGCGTCCATCTGCGGCGTTACAGCGTTCATAATCCTTATCCGCATTATCCTATGTTCTGGGTAGGCTAATAATTCGATATGTTAATATTGAACACGTCAGTGGACAGCGTTCTCTCTCTCTCTCTCTGCTCACTTCAGTTCTGCATTCTGCGGCATCATGTTGCACTTTGGCAGACAACGCAAAAAAAATATGAAAAACAACAACGCCCCTAACTACAAAAGCGAGGCACGTGACCTTATTTATGCGCTTTAAGACATGACGGAACACTCTGCGGCACACTACACAACACTAGACAACAGCAACATGCGGACAGCGACGAGTGTGTTAAGCTTAGTCGGAATGGGGATGAACCGAGGGAACCATCAAATGATTTGTCCTCCTGCCATTAGCTGCAACTCAACGAGCCAAGTGAGTGAATTTTGGCTGAAGTGATTAGTGAGCACTTCATGCTAAAAAGTGAAAAGCCAAGTAGTCCGTCGCCAAGTACTCTTCGAGTACCACCAGTGCGAGTAAGAGTGAATAAGTAAATGAGTGCGAGTGGCAGCGAACGGCGTTTAGGCGGCACGCATATGTTTTTCCTTGAGCCACGGCGTTCTGGTCGACAGGGCGCCGTCGTCTTCTTTGTTGCTTTACGGTTGTGGGTCGCACACACCTGAGTGGGCGAAACGGAAAATCAACAGCACCCATTATTGAGGGCCAAGAATTGCCCACGGCTTATGTAGCAAGCCAAATTCACTGTGCGGGTGTGAGTGCGAGTATATAACGGATACATTACGAAGGTCGGTCACGTGACCTGAAAGCAGTCGTTTTAATTAAATTTATAAAAAAACAGTGCTGCGAAATGGATAAGCATGTACGTGTGCGCGAGTGTCTTTTGTCAGCAAACAGTATTTATCACAACACTCGTGGCATCGAAGCGTATAAGCTAATAAATGCGGTAACTGAATAGTTTGTTATTCTATACCTCCGACGTTCTTTAAGGACGCTAAATGGCAAAAAATCTATGTAAGCTAAGCTCACTTTATCACTGTTAGGTTTCCACACAGGAGACATTCGAAGTAGCTAAAAAATATTGTTAATGTACTATGTACGATGGAATAATTATATACATTTCTAGGAAATTAAAATTATGCGTGCTTTTAAAGTTGAGTTTAATGTGATAACTGAGATTACAATTTTACAGCTTTGCCAAAATGCGTGAAAATTAAGTTAAAACCCCATCTTTAGTAGTTAAAATAATTTTCGCATGACATTAGATGACAAATGCAATACCTAATTTTATTTTAATGATAGATGTTAGTAGCTACAATACATGATAATAATTATATCGCAATCTTGTGTCAATTCTTAAGTATGCACAGTCGTAAACATGTTTGCCGTTCGCTTTCATGTGCATGTTTTATGATGTTAAGTATTTTATGTAATACACTGCATAACAGCGCAAAAAACGAACTGTGGCGGCGCCGTGAACGATTTAAACTTATTATATGATTTATATTAATGGCATCATATCATGTTTCACGCGTAGTCAGTGTCCGTTTGCCTGCAAAACAAATTTGTCAGTGGGGGTCGGCACGCGCTGCTCGCTTGCTTTCCAATGAAGTTATAAGCAACGACAGCTCGGCGTTCGGAATGGCGCGTATGGTGAACGCAAACTCCGCTGGCTTTCCTGAGCACCTCTTAGTCTCGGTATTGGCGTCGGTATTGGTATTGGTACTGACATTGGCATCCGTGGCTGTTAAACATCGTATTCCAATACAAAAGATTCGCAAACAAGTATAAAGATTCATGCAGAGAACTGTCTCGCATTGCCTGCGATCAGGTCATAGAACTGAAATCGGCATATTAAGCCATGCATTACTCAATTAGCGGTTACCTTATGAGTTAGCAACTACTTTGAATCCAGTTTTCATATGCACTGATAAATTGAAAGTTTACTATAATTGCCACTGTTGACAGTTGTCTATTGTTGCAGATAATACCTGTTTTGTGTATCTGCAAATGAAGTAAAAGGCTTAATATCTGAATACAAATTCAAGAATGGTTTAATTGTTGAAAAGATTAAAGAATGGCAGCGCCGCTACAATTAACACTTGAACTTCAATCAGAAGTGCAGCGTTTAAATGATACTTGACACAAATATAAGAAAATGATGTATCCTGAAGTTGTTCGCCGCTTGTTACAATGTCAGTGCATAATATGTATAATTAACCAGCTTTCGAGTAAATTAATCCAGTTAGATCTGACACTCATTGAGATATATATTCTTAAACTTCCAAATCGCAAGTTAAAGAAAAACTTAAAAATTGTTTTTTAAACTCACACATTTTGTGCTTGACGTGTTAACTGATCCACATTTACAACTCGCACTTAAAGTATTTCACTCTTCAACCGCATTACGAGCACTTTGAATGGGCCATCACCTACGCATTGTGCTTATGGCATAACTGGAGGCACTTACATATGCACATGTAAAATCAGAATTCCTAATGCCTTTATCCCCCATGGCTGAAGCCAAAGTTTTCCCACACACAGAGGAATAAACAGCAATTACTGCAAAACGCGGTACGCAAATGTGTAGTATCTGATACGGTTTCACGCCATTCCACTTTTTACGCACTTCTTGGACAATCTTGATGCAGAAACGCATCCCGGGGCATATAACCATCTCTCTCCCTTGGTTTGGCAAAATATAAATCACTTGGACCATGTGCGTAGTATTGCATAATGCGTTCATCTAATATCAGCAGACACAGATATAGAAATGCACATCCGCTTTTCAAATCTTTTACAAATCACTGTGGCCTCTGAACCATTTTACGTAATAACAAATGCAAATAAATGTGGCTGGTCGACACCTATTGACCTATTCCATGCAGATGGTGGCTTGACTAAAATGCAAAATGCCAGGTCATTCACTTTGAGTGTGCTTTTGAACATGGGTCCATTGCAAAATATGCAACAATCAGTCAAAACCTGTTATTTTTTTTGTAAAATTGAACCATAAATTTCTAATGATGATATTGATCCAAGCATAAATCACTCGAAAAGTCGACTGAACGCATATTATACGAAATTAAAATGATCGACGTGGGATGAAAGCCGTCTACGGCTGTGTTTATGTGTTGTTTTCGGATATAAACCGGGTCGAAAGCCCAGTGTATATATTTTTGCATAAAATTCTTGTGATTTATTTTGTGTAATCGTTCTTCAATAACCATGTGCAAAACTATTATAAATATTAAAATAAATTGAAAACCTTGTTTCGCAATATCAACCAGATGTTGAACCTATCCTTAACGCAGTTTACAAAAGTCATGCTTGAGTGTATGATTTTTGGTTGTATAATAAAAAATGTCGGTACATAAAGTCGAGCAGAACATTTAAGGCACGCTAATAATTAGCAAGGCCTTTAATGATTTCATTGTCCAATTTATATTCCTTAACGACCTCTCTCAGGCATGTTTGAATTTCGCATTTTGTATGTGTGGCTTTTAATTTTCGGGATCATCATCCCCAATGTGGATCGGTCATTGGGCGCGGACAGGTACTGAGCGTGCAACGTCGACGCTGACGCCAACGATGACGCCAAGGCGTCAGTTACCGCAACCGTTGCAGTTACGATTCGCTCGTTTTAATAATGGCAATTTCATTCGACTCCAACGCATTGATAATTTTCTCACATAGAAATTCCTTTTTTTTTGTTGTTTTTTCCTTTTTTGTTTTTGCCTTCATCGGTTAAGAGAGGCGCCTCACGCAATTCAGTATTCAAGTTTTATGACCTAATGAACAAACGTGCCATCCAGAGGCAGAAGCAGAGCACAGCCAAGCACACAACAACCAGGCTGCGTGTGTTTATGTGAATACCGGCGGATAGGGATAGAAAAAGTTCATCTCCTTTAATTGGGCTTAAACATTGCTATACCCTTTTCTCGCTAAAATAGTTTAGAAGGAGGCAAGCTTCAACAGTTTGTAGAATTTTCGTGAGACAAGCTGAAATATTAAGTGATTATTCTACATTATTTTATATAGTCTAAATATAAGTTAAACTATTAAGATCGATGTACTTATTATTTTTATGTAGAAATTACAGCTGATAAACACTTTTTAAATATTTAGTCGAATCGCACTTTATTAATATAGGACTATTGTATTACAAAATTCTTAATCATATAAATGTACATACGAAAATAATTTAACAAATTCATATCAGTATTAAGCATCCGGGTATCACAGGGTATTTTTCAGCCTATATATTTCGATGCGAACATTCTGATTTGTTTGGTTTAGTATTGTGCTTGATGATGGCACAGGTCTCGGTGCGGGGAAGGTGTTAATGCGCGGTGCCTTTGTTTCTAACGGCCAACTTAACCATTTACTCATGAGCACATTCTGCACACAGTCGTCGACATGAAGAGTACGTCACATGAACCGACAAGCTTACCATTGGGCATTTAACTCATATATCATAAGTGCTCACTCCACGCCCAAGGCGATGGCCCAATTAGTTATAGCGACATCCTTACAAAAGAAATACGAAACAAAAAATAAAAATAAAATAAATACGTCACCATCACAATAATAACAAAAAGAGCAATTAGCACTTACTACATGCTATATTTACGTAAATAAACTCCGAGACCAAAATTACCATTTGCGAAAGCATTAAAATTGATGCACAAGTACAATAAATGGATGCAGTGGATCGGTTGAAACTACGACTTAAAAAGTTGTAGATTTAATAAAAATTGTGTTAAAATTTAGTTTTTTTTATGGAGTCTTTTAGAAGCTAGAACGCCGATGACAACTAAGCTGAAAATATTATTAATTACAATACCGGTATAGTTGTTTACTGTTTTTCCATCTTTATGACACTCTTTCAATTAGTGCGCTATCTCAGAACTAACTAGCTTATAATGGGCGAGAAAGTACATCGGTTATTGTATGCAAATGCCAAGTAAATTTTATGCGCTCTCAGACTGCTGTTTAGGTTTCTATGGGATTTGGCTTTAAGGATGTTTTGGCACTAAAGTGAAATTAGATTCGTGTATTAATATTCGCTGCACAGCTTTTATATACTTCTGCGAGTGTATGTGTACATGTATTCGCATGTACCAACGGTAATCCAATGCGAGTAAATATAGCTGCAGATGTTTTTTTCTCTCGGCCTCATATTTAAATGGACCGGTGATAGCCTGTTGGCTGTTCTCTTTCGGCCCGTTGTTGTTGCCTTTGCTGCTGCTGCTGCAGTTGTTGTTGTTCTTGCTGTTGGGTTGCGAAAAAAAAAGAAGAGCGGATTAAAGGTGCACACGAGCACTGCCGTAGGAAATATGCTGTAAACATCCGCCTGCTGCAACTGCAACTGAAAATACATACTTATGTAGATGTTTCTGCAAAGCTGTGTGTGCGAGTGAGAGTGTGTGTGTGTGTACATACACATCGAGAACAGCAATGGACAGCGCAAGGGGCTAAGGCTGCGTACTACAACGAGCGCGCACATCTTCCCCGCGGCAATTGGACGTCGTGCAACATTGCAGCAGCAGCCTTTTTGCAGGCATTGCCTGGCTCATGGTCATGATTCGTGTGCCGTCGCGATGCGGCGCGACGCGACGCGACGCAAACTCAAACGCAAACGCAGCTCTATACTCATAGTGGTATAGCACTAACACTGCTCACTGCTCCCTGCTTGTAGCTTGCTGTTGACTGCTGACTGCCGACCGCTGCTATTGCCGGGAAGCGACGGCCGCATCTACCAAAATTTGAATCTGTCTGCAACTGAGGATTTAACGAATATGAACGAAATCGCCTGCGGCCATTTGAAAATATTACTACTCGTACACTGCGCAATGGGTTTGATGTACACTTCTCCAGAAGTAGTAGTATACCATGTAAAAATGTAAAAAATTTTGTGGCCGAAGTAGTTACAGATTCAAATACTCAATCACAAAGGCATTGGGTTACTCAAATTAATTGTCGGCTATTTTCGACTTGAACAATGCTGCAACATTGTATCATAAACACTAAATAGTTTACTTTGGCGTACTAGAAGACGTCGATAATAAATTTAATATGAACGATAATGAATTTTGTCTAAATTTATCGGATTAATGAATCGAGAACCACTAAAAGATTTAGTAAGATTTTCTCCAGAGCAATGGAAGTGTAATATACTGTAAGGTATAAATTTCTTTTTCTTGTACTATATTATACAAAATAATTGTATGCATGTTTATTTGAGCACATTTATTATAAAACACAAACTAGCTTTAATAGCTTCAGTGATGCTAAGAAAATACAAATACATGAAAGCTCTAAATATATAAACTATTAAGAATCATGATCAGCATATCTGTCGCTGTTCTATTTAATTAGTATAGTATAGTATGCTATCAAATCATTTTCGTTCGACAATGATTTATAAAAATCGTAAACACAGTCTCATAAAAATCATTGCATAGCCTTGTTAAGTGTGGAACTATTATTATATTTATTATTGTCATTATGAACAGTGCGTCAGAATAGTATAAATCTGTTGGAAATATTTAACAAATAACTAGGATTTAGCAAGCTGAGAAAAATTATTGAGCTGCTGATTACCTTTTGTAAAATACTTTCTTTTTCAATGTGAAACTTCGTAATTTATACAATTACTTTCGAAACCGAAAAATAAATAATAAAGCTTTAAATATCAATTTAAAACGAATCAATTTCAATGAAGTTAATTTATCAAATGTTGAAATTTTATCAGACCTTCCAAATTTTCATAATTTATGATAATTCCAAAGATAATTTACGATATTTACTAAATCCAATTGCAAAGGGACGACTTCCAAAAAAAACATTGACTTTTTTTAAATCAGTACTGTATTCTTCAAGGTTCAATAAACATTGATGTAATGGAAATATGATATTAAACTGAATTTTATTCGAACCAGAGCTCAATTTAAATTTTTATATATTTTATCAAATTTTTTAGGTTCTCGCAATTCTCCTATTGTTATTGATCTTTCATTGCGATTTGCAATAAGATTAGAAAATAAGTTATAGATTGAAGGCTTCCCGTCTGCACCAAATTTTGTCTTTTGAAAATACAGGATTTACAAAGATCTTATTTTTAGAACTCAAAAGTAATATTAGATTGATCATTAGATAAAAAAATAAAATAACGTTTATTAGAGTTATCAAGAAAAAGTTCAATAAGAGATTAAAATAAAATAAAATTTATTAGCACCCACTTTATTAGAAAAATTGAGCACGAATTTATGTTATACTCAAATGTCTTTATACTGCCAGGACGCATAAAAAACTTGTAGGGATGCAACCTGAATATTTGTCGGTTAATCATACGGATGATGAGATACGTTTTGCGTACTTAATTCCCAATTACACGGAAACTAATTTGGATGCAATATAAGTTTGCCATTTCTAAAGTTAATAAAGGTATCGAAAACACCAATTGGAAAAATCGTGATCCTCAACACGCCAGCGGAATACCGCTCAGATGCATACCAGCAATTGCACACACACCAGTGTACCAGCAAGTACATACTACAGTACTTCAATACTTCATCATATGTACAGATATCGATATGAATACGAGTAGTCTGTACATACATTCAGATTTAAGCATACTCTTACAATCCTTGTATGTGTGTCTGTCTGTCTGTCTGTCTTTGGTTGCAGTACCTGTAACTCTCGTACAGAGGAGCAGTAAATGAGGAGACTCGAAACGGGTGCTCAGGTGCATTATCCAATTGCGGCGCTGCCACACCGTGTTTGACCCTCCTCCACTTAGGCGGCTTCATTGCATCGGCACGATTTATGATTGCGGCTGCTCATTTGTGGCAGCGGCCCCAGCCATAGCCATAGCCGCAGCCACAACCACAGCAACGGCAGGCGAACGAACGATCGATGATCAAAACCGCCATTTTTTGTTACGATTCGGATACGCGATACAGATCCCCTGCTCGCTTTACGAAACAATATTGATTTTCACTCTTTTGCTGCCGTACCGCATAAATTGCAGTGTCCAGCACACAGCACACAGCATACAGCACTCAGAGCACACTGGTCCAGGGTCATCGGCAGCCTGGCAATGAGGCAGCCAGACGTCTTATGTACTCCAATCTGCAGATTATGCTAGCATACATGTGTGCAGATATAGGAGTACCCGATTGCATGTGCATATCGATGCTGAATGGCGGGCGGGCTGATGGGCTCATGTTCGACAGATACGAGTAGAAAATGGCAGCCCCAATTGATATTTGTACCAATGTGCGGCTTGGCAGCTCCGTCTTGCGAGCAGCGCCTGTGTCTCAGCCTGAGCACCTAATTTAGGATGAGGCCAAAATGCAAAGGCCCCAGGTCCAACTCGTGAACGCCGCAGGATGTTCATGACTGCTGTTGTGGCTGCTGTCGTTTCGTGGTAGTGATTGTAAATGTTTTTTTTTTTGTTTTTATCTGCTCGCGCTGCCGCACAAATGCGCGTAACTGCAACACAAACACATGCACGCAAGCTTCCAAATCGACTCAAGTCGACTCAACTCGATTCGTATAATCATTTCTTTGGTGTGTGAACATTAATGCGAATCGAAAATCTCTTCCCGAAATCAAATGACTCCAAAATTACTAGGTAGCGGGAGTTATACTGTTCGGCTTCAATACCAAACGCTACTTACACAGCTCGCTATCTATCAATTGGCTATAAAGTTGCTCGTTGACAGACCTTTGATTGCTTAATAAATTAGTATTTTATACTAATTTCAAATCTATATAAAATAAAAATAATAATACAATATATTTTCCAAATCAATTTACACCCCCAAACAAATTAAATAATATTGTTTTTATGCTCGCATAGTAGAGTACAAATTCATATTTTTATTTTTATATTTCTTCATTTCCGAAATTGGAAGAAAACAATTGATGCTCGTAAATTTTGACAAAAATCAATTTCGTTAAAAATGTATCAGATTTTCTTACTATTTTCACCTAGTGAATAAAAACATTTCGTACTTTTACTCCGAATATTTCAAATCATATTTAAATTGAAAATAGTCTTATTTTCTTAGATATTTACCAATTTTTATTTTGTGTACTTAATTTCACTAAACTATTATTATGTCAGACGGTTGATTTTAAAATTAGAATTGAATTAATCAGAAAATTTGTATAAAAATCTTTAAGGAGTATATAACAAAAATTATATAATAAGAGTGTTAATAATTAGATGACTATTTAAGATCAATATTTATTGCATGTCGTGACCTAGTTCTATTTCCTTGAGTTCTGCTCAAACACAAATACGGAACAAAATACATAGAATGTAGTATATAGTCATGTTTTTCAGTACTTCTAATTTATGGACACATATGATTATCTGAAGATTGATCTGGTATAAATTTGTAAATATGTTTAAATGTTTATACAAATTTTGTACTTTTCTGTTTTTCTGTTTTTATTAAAGTGTACATACACACACACATACAGAGATATTATAATATGCGATTATGTATGTATTTTACCTACACACATTATTTTTGTTATAATCACTCGGCGATGCTGTGTAAAATAAAACCCCAGAGCAAAAATGGTAGGGCACTCACCACTGGCAAAACACATTGCCAAGCGTCCAATACCGAGTTTTTCCCAGTAGCATAAGTTACACCCCTCGGGCTAAGTGTGTGTTGGCAACCCCAGCTTTCCATATTTATGTACATTTGAGTGTGTCTGTATGTGATTTGCAACCACCGTGCTTATGTACTTGCACACTTATATAATACATACATGCATACATTAATATAAGCCATATACACATATGTGTGTGTATGTAGCTGTTATGTACATGTGTATTTGTATCTATGTATCTACACATATGGAGAGGCTGTGCTGCCGACGCAATAGCGATGCCGCTGACGCAGCCTCTGGGTTCGGCCCATTGTCTAGTAGTCAGCTCGAGGGGCGTGGTTTCCGAAAAATATAAATGGCTATGGCTGTAGCTGCTGATGCTGTTGCTGTTGCACGCTTTGGCTTGAGCACAACTACCAGCGCACAGGCACGAACACATACAGACGCACTCAGCCTAAGTGGTATTGGTGGCCGCAAATTATTTCTGCAGCCGCTCCACTCTTAACACATTGTGCGCTCTTCGCTGCTGTGAAGAGTTCTCTTAACAAGCTACTGAAACCTTAAGTTGAACAGATTAAAGTTAGGTTTGTTTTCCTCCACAGTAATACTATAAAAATAAATACCTATTTTACCATTTAAGTGTAACTCCGATTATTCAATTAAATTTTCCTATTTAAATTTGTAAATTGAATAATTAAATTAAATTATTCAGCTATGCATATTATTGTAAATAACAAACATTTAATTTGAGTTTAGAGCTAAGTTTTTGGTTCATTTGGCTGATCAATGAATTGGTTTATACAGAAGATAAGTCCCAAAGAAAAGTGGTTCGGTTCGTAACCAGTTTGCAGAACATACACTACTCTTCATACTCAGATATACGCTCTCTTTGGAGTTGCTCTTCCTCTAGCGAACGAGATGGAAAGAGTGAGAGGGAACGAGTGCCGTAGAAGGCGAGGCAGGCAGAGTGAGTAGAGTCGCGCTTTTGAAACCTGCTTCGGGGTGGGTCAGTGCCTTAATGTAAATGTATGTGTGTGTAACACACACAACGCAACAAACGCTCTTGCCATGTATCCGTGTTCGTTTGTATTCAGATGCCTGTGTAAGTTTGGGTATATGTGAATAGAACGTGTGCGTGTATGAGTGTACACATCACATCTGTATTCAAACAGCATCGGCAGCAGCATCGCCATACATCCCCTGAAGGTTTTTACGTCCAACCAGAAAATTTAGTTCAGTCGAGAACTACCGTCAGTGGCTGCGCAAAGGCAGAGTTTATTTGCGGAATTTTCGTTAAACCTACTGAATATTACGGGTATGCAGTATGTTCGAAATTTTTATTTACGATTGCAAACAACAGTTCCGATAAAATTTGATTTTGTGATTATACGCGTCTAGACCTACAATTCCATCTAAAGTTTCAAATCAGTGCACCTGTAATTGCCGACACTTTCTCTTCGGTCAAGTGATACGCTCACGCATCCAAAACAAAAGAAAAAATACAAAAAACCTGTGCATACATCCCCATTTGTGTAGAAGTACTTACAAAATAACAAAAATACAGTGTCTTAAAAGTGTGTACTCCGCTGACTTATAGTTGCCTTATTCAGTGCCAAAATATATCTATCTACTAAGCATTTGTACCTGTTCTGCATCTAATCAAAGTGCTAAAATTTGTGACAGTGAAACACTTAACTTCAATCGATCGAACGAAACTCTTGCCATCGATCGTACTCGCACTCTATGCAACCACCACAACATTAGGAATCCAAAAATCTAACAAAAATGCATATCCTACACCGGACCAATGACCATCAATTCGAGGATCAAAAATTCATGATGGTAAGATCGAAAGTTATCTATTCTGTGATTAGATTTAATGTTCATTTGATATTCGACTTGTCTGCACACTACGTTCGGAATTTGTAGTCACTAGACATCGATGCGTGAGACCTGGATAAAGTCCTAGGATTCGTACACACTAACCAATTATCTGTCAAGCAACATCAGGATCAGAGTATCAGAGTTCTTGTACAAAATACTAAAAATACAATATTGAACCAACAGAGCCATCGGGGCTTGGGCGTAGGGGGTTGTGTGATCTCTGATTGACATAAAAATTTCGTGCACGCAAGTCAAGTCAAGGTAATTACCATACCATACTACTCCAAGTGAACCATGTCTGCGATCTTAGCAGATTGATTACCATACATTTTAGCAGCTCAGCTCAATTTATAATAATGGAGTGCACTTAAGCCTGGACTTTTAAATCCCACAGAGGGCAAGCTTCTATGGGTTTCAACATTTTTTACAGCACAAAAATCAAGAAATTTTCTTTGTTTGGCATAAATCCAACTGTAGCTCATCGGAAATTTGAGAAACTGACCTTCAAATAATGTTAAAATGTAAAAAACATAATTTATTAAGCAATTTTTCTACATGTCAAAATATTAAAAACTATTTATTAAATTTGTGTTCATAAATTCTATGTTTATGAAATATGTACATTCTAATACAAATAATGCAACATTAATAGCCAACATTAGTCAATATTATAATGCAACAAAAAGCATTCTCATTGTGCACTTAGCAAAACTATATAATTAATTTGTAAAACTCTCTTTAAAATCTTCTCTTGACTCCGTGAAGAATTGTGAAATAGGTACAACAATCATTTCACTCATTATTACATATGATATGACATGATGATGAATTTGAATTATATATCGTATATTAATTACCAAATAATTAACTATCAAATATGACATTTATGCGTATATTCAACGATTTTTATAAAAGCAGCACTATTTCGGATGTGTTTATATTCTAGTCACTGTTCCGACTACGATTTGGGGCAGATATATTTCATTTGACCGTCTGGAGGTTACACTGGATACACTGCATTTATCCACCCCCATTCAATTAGTAAAATTATATGGTTTATCGGCATTCCAAGAACTTTTTGATCCCTGCTCAAAAATACAAGCTAAAATGACGGGGCAAGGGCCAAAGATCAAAACAAAACAAAAACAAAAGCACAACAAAGAGGCTGAGCAAAAGTCATCGCCCACAAATTCATTTCGCATAGCCGTTGAAGTGGGTATACCGAATGTGTTAGCGTTATCTACCTTAGTTAGTCTTTCTGAAGACTCAAGTCTGTGCAAATCAGGTAAAAGTTTCTCGCGTGATGCGTTGCCAAAATAATTTATGAGATTGAAGCACAACAAAACTCAGCAAAACGTAGCGCCCCATTTGCGTGCGTCTCTGATATATATGCAACAGTGCAACATATTGATAAAAACAAAAAAAAATAAAAAGAACCTTATGGAATTCTTAGGCATCCTAAATCACCAACTTCATGCTCCAAAATTCCCACCATAGTGTAGTGCATGGTTTCGTATTTTCTCTTTTTTTTGTCAGCTACCACACAAGAAAAACTAAAGCCTATGCAAGCTACTTATACGCAGTCAATCAAACTTGCATATGTGTAATTATGCACTGTAGTTTATTTGAGGTCAATGATACACGATCTTCCCACGATAAGTACTAAATCATCAATACAGAGCATAGTTAAAACTTATAAATTTTTGACATGGATTGAAATATGATTTTCTCCACGATCGTAGGCACAATATACACAATTATCAAAGTATATTAAAATTAACTTGAATATCACCCAACAATTTTTTGAATCACTTTACAAGAGTTTAGCATTCATTTATTTTCTGAAAAGTACAACAATTTTGCACCATTTTTTTGTATTATGAAATCTAATTATAAAACAACCTGGCTTATTGATATTAGTGCAATTAGTTATTGCTTACTAACAAAGCTGATTATTGTAATTGAGTTAAGCTAATTTAGTCTCATATTTAAATACACCTATATTTCCGGAAAAAATTGTAACTTGTATAAAGCCCATTCTCTTCTGCTTAGCTGTAAGATGCAAAATTCAAGCAATGAATAA
Source organism: Drosophila siamana (assembly GCA_035047445.1). Lineage (NCBI taxonomy): Eukaryota > Metazoa > Arthropoda > Insecta > Diptera > Drosophilidae > Drosophila > Drosophila siamana. The sequence goes on along the minus strand of JAWNPP010000020.1, from coordinate 654,622 downwards.
TATTACCTGTAATGCCCTCAATACAATATTAAAATCATGCACAAAGCATACGTTTATTAGTTTATGTAGCTATTTTTATTTTTTTTCCCTTTTTTTTTTTTCTAAACTTAAAAAATAATTGTCATCATAATCATTAGTCTGCTTTGAAGTTGCGAGGAATTGGATCGAATTTAGTATCAACGAAATGAAAAACATGCACGTTATTATATGTTGTGATAACTCTATCAAATATTGTAATTATCCTGTCAGTTACATTCAAAACAAAGAAAATAAATTTGTACACCTATTCGGGAAGTAGGAACAAAAGGCGAATGTGTTTGTAAGTCATTACTATATGTTGTGATTTGAGTTAAGTGTGCGTTTGCTCTCTGAACATTGCATCAAAATTGATTTCATTTGCAAAGAGGAAATTAAAAAGTCCACACAAAATGAAATTGAAATGCAAGATAAATGTAAATTTTGCGCATCGTGGCATCGCGGCAGCGAACTGCAAACTGCGAAACGATAGTAAGTGTCGAAACTGCGGCGTGTGTTAGGCTCGTGGCAAAGCACCAATCGCTTCGTTTGGAAATACACGCCTGGTCCAGCCCGGCGAGGCTTCGTCCGCGGTCCGCGGCCTCGCTGGACCCAGTCCAGGGCAGTTCAGCCCAGGCAAGAACATGCCAACGCTACAGAGCTCGGTCGACTGCAGTTTTGCAGTGTTTTCTGCAGCGAAGTGCAGATCGCAGTTATTTTTTGCCGTCGCCTCGATGCGAGTTGGATCGCTGACTGTTGATGTTTAAGCCGGTCTGCTGTCTGCTGGCCGAGTCTACCTGGATGACTGGCTGGCTGGCTGGTTAGTTGGTTGGATGCATGGCAAATAAAATCGTATGCGTATTCTGCTATTCGTCATAAGGCTGCTAGAACACTACAGCCAAGAATCGAACGAGTCGAGTCCCTTGCATTTCACTTGATCCAACGACGCGTTGTGCGTACATCCCGGTTTGAATACATTTATGAATGAGTTTTACTACTTCATTAAAAAGCAGATGTCGGCCTCGTCATGACAGTGGGAGTGATAGAGGACAACGGGACGCGAAGGAGCCGAGAGTGAGGGTGAATGAGCAGGCGACGTTGGCTGAAGGCTGAAGTCTGATGGAACCTGTGCAAGAGTTGGAAGTGGGAATGGAAGTGAGTGCGTTTGCGAGAACAGAGACAAGGAGCAGCGAGCAGTGCAATAAACAAAAATCGATTATCGTTCTCCACGTATTTCCATTGTTGTTACGAATATTATATTTAAAGTTTGAACGCTTCTTTTTCTTCTTCTTCTTCTCCTTCTTCAATTCGTTTAATTTATAGCCGAAAACTCTTTTGGCCCATCCGGCAGAATCAACTGGCAGCCAAACTCAGCCTCACCGAGTACATAGTTGTACCGGATGTCCAGGCGATGGAAAAAATAAAACAAAAATAAAAATATAAAAAATACGATAAGGCCTATGCTTCCTTTGCCAACATATTCAAATTATATCCGGACAGCAACAGACAGCGAAGTAATTTAGATGCTCGTTTCTCTAAGGAATGAATATCTGCTATGAATTCATATTTAGAACTTTGCAGCTTTTAAATACAGAAATTGCAATTGTCGTCCAGACACAGAATGATAAATTTACTTAAAAGAGTAGTAGGTCCAACATTAGAGCCCTTTTGTACACGTTGTGCGATATAGAAGAAGTATTGTGCAAGCCCACTCGTCTCTGGCTTAATTGGCAGGTCTCAAATATAGGCCTGGCCAGCAGCCGAATTGAGCGAATGCGAATGCGAACTGCGTACGCGACGAGGCAGTCGAGAGACCTGGAACATTTTCGGTTAAGTGGAACGATTTGATGTAGTAATTTAAGTAATAACGGCAGCAGACAGATGCCAATTTGTTGCCATAGCTACTGTTTAACTACTCGAAATTGTTGCGTCATCGGCGAGGAATGTCGTTGCGACCGAAGATACATTGTTTCTTATACTGCAAAACTAACATACTCACTTCTCCCGCACTTGCAATTATTAGTTTTTAATGCATGCGTAGCTACGACTTCATTAATACCACGTGAGAATATTTACGACAATTTCTTAATTTATTGCAGTTAAATTGCTGATAAAAAGAATCTACAACTTCGCTGATAGTACAATGTAAAATACTCCTTAAATAATTTAAAATGATTTTTATATTGTACAACGTTAATATCAATAATCTTAAGTATAATTTAAAGCACTATTAAAACTTACTCTTTCCAAAATGATTATACAAAAACACCATTACTTGCAGATTTAAAAAAATTTCAATGTCTACTGTTTGGAGACTATAATTGAATATTATTTCTCTTTACAACACATTTTGTTATTTTTATTTTTATGTCAAGCCAAGCCAGGTTCTCAATGTTCTCACTACAACGCATTTTTTGTATACTACATTTTTCTTTGTATACGCATAATGATATGCATGAGCCCGATACGTTTTACAGTGTCAATATTATGCAAATTAAATAAGGCAGAGTGAGTGTGTGTTGAAAATGGCTTCTTCGATGCATACGCGTTTGCGGATCCACATATTTTGTACGAACAAAATTTACCTTAGAAATTGCAGTTTTATTCCTATCACCGTAATCGATAACAAAGAGAAAATTGTAGAGTTGCCATTCATTACCAATTGTGCGCCCTCTATTGGTTGTTGGCTAATGCGACTGGCAAAGCTTTCTATTGCCGAGTTGCGTATGCTGCGTGTTTACACACCATTCACAGTAGGTGGCGCCAGCGGCAAAAATCAAATATTAAGAAGGTGTTGTCAAAAAAATACTGGTTTTGTTTTCGGCATTTCAATTGCTATTCTGTGTGTATGTATTTTTGATTTAATTAATTTTATTTTATATATTAAGTTAAATGAACTTGAACTCAATGAAGAATGAAAGAATGAAATATTGTTAACAAAGGTTTTAATTTATGCATAAACGCAGGTCGAAGATGATATAATTTATTTAAATGTGAAAGACAAATGTATAGACGCTAATAATAAAAATGATCACTAATAAAGGACTATATTTGTTTTGTTTTTGTAGGAATAGGTTATAGTTATACTCAAAAGAGCATTGCAGTTTTAGATTTTATCTAAGTAAACACAAACACTTAATAATAACTATTATAATTATAAGTATATTCGATACATCATGGCATTTACGTGTGTAAAGGCCACCTAACTACAAAACCGAACAGAAATACTATTTCGAAATAAGAATTATTTTACTTTTGTTTTTTAGCCTTCAGATAAGTTGCACACATTTCGGCTACTTAATCTCTGATCTTCCTAATAAATATTGGAATCTGTTATCTGATGTCAATAAAGTTATTCAAAAGTCGAAGATGTCTTAATCTGCGCATAGTTTATAAGAAGTTGCTGCTGATCTACAGCTTTCTGATTAATCGTCACCTATTGTAACAATTGATGATAATATTGATAATTTTAAATATAATGCTATTGAATATTCCTTCTTTTTGCTTATACCTTAGAAACTCGTTATACGTGTTTACTCGGGGATTTCCCAGACAGATTTGCTGAACAAGCACAGTTCGACGATTACTTTTATATCAAACGGAATCAACTAGACATTCTGATTAAGAGCATACTTACACTGATAATAGTATCAGTGCGACTTATACATATATTTGTGAGTGTGTGTGTCCACATTGTGCAGGCAATGGTAATGGTAATCCACAACAATATGTTTGGCTCTTTACCTGTGTAATAGGTAAAGTCAGAATTTGGAGTCAAAGCTCTTTTAATGACAATTGATCATTGGCGAGTGGATAGCATTTCATTAGAATACCATGTCCGCGTGAATGCGAATATGTGTGTGCGTCTTTGTGTTTGTGTGTGTCCATGTGTATTTATGTTTCGTTCTGCACACACTTGAGGTGGAGGTGAAACTATTTCGACCTGTTCAACGGCTTCCATCTGTCTGTCTACCTGTGCCTTCAGAAACCAGACAGTCAACCATTCCAACCTTTATAATTTATTTATTTATATCTTGAATTACGGTATGGGAGTATTGACCATCAGTGTAAATTTCAAATTTCAGCATATTCACGACTGACAATAGCGTTCAATTCAAAATCTCGTGTGATTGAAAACACAATACTTAATAAAAACACAAAAAAAGATATGTAAAAATGAAAAAAATCAAATAAAAAAAAGAAATCCTCCACGCACGTCGAATCTTGCATACTCACACTTGACCAAAAAACTATTGAACAATATGCGAGTGTATTATGTTCTCCTTCAAACCAAAAATTCAAAACACTGAGTAAACTTTTATTATAAAATAGAAGTACATTTTCAACTTTGAACAAATCTAGTATAAAAAATAAAATCAGTTAATTAAAAAGTTTTTCAAGTCAATAAATACTCAAACTTAATTTAATCGTAATTATGCAACTCTCTGCTGGCAACAACAACTTTATAAACAAAGGCTGAAAAGCTGAAACAACAACAGTAATCTGACCGAGCTCGCAGTATTAGCCACAGGTACTCGAATAACGCCGGTCCAGAGGTGACGATAGTGTCCAAGAATAAAACGCTGCACGGAATAGATGAGCGCCCAGCTTGAACGCCCAAAATGAAATCATACTACGAGTAAACTACGACACGACCAAATATTCGTATTGGTACTTACACCTGTTATTCTCCATATTCAAAGACTATTCGTCCAATCAAGCAGCTATCATGCGGCAGTGGGTCGCATGGCATCCGTAGTGAAGCCCCGCTCAAGTATAGATAGCATAGAAAGAGTAATTATATAATTTGTAAGAAGACGGTATGAGCTTCTACTTGATCGCTGACCCAATGAACGCCAAAGAGCGAAGGCAACAAAAGTGTTGGCTTGGCATCATTTTTCTTGGTCCAAAATATTACGAAATGAACTGTGAGGTACGAATCTTTGGCTAGCTTTTTTTGGCTTTTGATCAAACTCTAACGCACATTTTTCAGTGAGTATGCATGAAATCTGTTGAGTAAAAAAACCAACTAAAAGCCGAAATTCGTACAAAACAAAAGCAAACCGGTTTATCTGTATCGTTAAATATTCTATTAGATGCTGGCAAATGACAAGATAATCCAAAGTAATCAATCAAAATTATTTTAATTTATAAAGCCACAATAAAATCGTGTCCAGATCGCAATTGCCACGTTCGCGCTTTAGTAACTAAGACCGCATACATTTACATATGTACATATGCTCGCGTATATATGATTATCGACATTATCATATAATCGCTCTTATGTAAATGTGACTTAAGTACATACGAGCATGAACAATCATAAAAATCATTCGGAATTTAATATTAGGGACCCCACATGAGAATTTAAAACTTCACGCATTCGCTTTGAGCATTTCGTATGATTGCCAGTACATAACATATGTCATAAGTACTATATAAATAAATTTAAGTCTTAATCACCAACGAATGGTAGCAATATTAATTCTACTTCAATCAATATATTTTATTAATACACCTTTCTTATACATTCTTTCTTATACTAATTTTCGCATGCATATGCTGTACATATGGTATAAGCTGCAGAACATTTTGCCATCAACAAGATTCTTATTGTGGGTGCCAGCGATTTTTGCAAATTTAAAGGAGCAACAATAGCAGTTATGAATAACCAAGCATTAGGATTCATTGTAGTATACTCGTATTTAGGTTTATTCACAGTATCATCTAAATCTCCTCGCATCCTGCATTTTCTAAGGACGTGCGAAACAGGATGTTAGAATGGCTTTCCATATCAGAAGCCATTCACGACCACTGTTGTTGCCAAAACTCCGCCAATGCGCTACACAGACATACACAGACATTCACATACACATTAATAGTTTAAAAGTTCGGGGAGAAATACAAAAATGGACTACACAATTGTGTATATCGATCATCCCTTTGGTTGCCCGCGTCATGCATTGCAACATTTGTGACCATTATTCTACAAGCGTTGGAATGAGTGTAATGTATGAGTTCTTAAGCTTTTCATTTGTGAATGTGTGTGCACAAGGTCATCAATCCGCCATTTACGCTTATAAATTAATTGGCTTGACAGTTACAGTTATGATTTGCAGCAGCGAAAGCCATTCTGCGAATAACAGTTCGCTATTTAGCTATCCGTTTTTAAATAATTTCGTTTTTTGACTTGCTTCAAAATTGATTGAATCGACATGACTGCAGAAGACGTGGAACATGGGATCACTTCAATCAATCAATATTTGTGAGTTCAGAACAAATTGAAGACTACTCAATGTTTAAGACTGAGAAAATATTATTACATTCATCATTTCATATGACAATGTAGAATAGAACTAAAATTTTGACCATCTCACCCATTAATATTAGAAGTACAGTTGCATTTACTCCATATAGTATGCTGCAAATAGCAATCTAACTAGTGTGTACGTATTTGCCGATCAAAATGAAATCGTACAGCTCAATAAGCACATATGTATGTACACATACACATACATACATATGTGTTCGCGTATATGTATTTATCTTACAAATATTGCTCTCGTTAAGTTTCCTAAAATTCTGCAACAAAAAGAAACTACCACAATGACACGACAATTGACTATGTGATTATGCGTCTGTATACAATTACACACTCACACAAGCACAGTATTTTGCTACTCTGCACTGGCTCGGCGAATGCAAAAACATCCGACGAAGCGAGGTAACGACGCCGGCGTTAAGAGTTGCTCTGATGCTGCTGCTGCTGTTGTTGTTTCTGCTGCTGAGGTTGCTGTTGCTGCTGCCGAGGTTTCCTGCTGCTGCTGCTGTTGCCGTTTGCCTTTGCCGTTGCCGTTGTCGTTGCTGATGGGGCTGCCCTATCGGCACGCGGTCGCGACCAGTTTTCATTTCGTTTTTGGCTTTCACAGACTGCTGTCGTCGGTATCGTTGCTATCGTTGCCGCTGTCGTCGCCGTCGGGTCAATCAATGTGTGCCGATATTTACTAATTATTGTACTGAATTAACCCACCGTTTGTGTGCTCATAACCAAATTGAAATTGCTAAGAACTCTATAGAGCATAAATATTTAAAATATTTATTTGTATTCGTCTATCATATGGACAGTTAATTAAGCAAGGACTACTCCTAAATATTCAATGTGATTAACTTAGTATTGTAAGTATAGATAAGTGTGTACGTAATTGGGTATGTTTGACCCACTATAATGTTTCCAAAGAATGCAGTTTTGGAACCTTCACGAAAATAAACCCATAGTTTAATTTACAATATGATAACATGACTTTATCCTACGTGGATATGCCCGCTGTAATTGAAATTCAGGTAAGACACAAGTCCAACATCTACTGTTTGCAAAATTACATATACCGTATTTCAAAAATGTATAATCAAAATGACCTAATGAACTTATCACACTTGATATATTACGGCTAAATATGTAAATACATTCAGATTTGTGCTTGTGAGAAATTTGATTCAAACCCGTCGGCAAGACACTCGGCTGCTTAAATTTATGCACACTCATCGATAGATATTTTTTTTAACACTTTATTCGAATACGTTTATGATAAATCACAGGTTGAGCATATTAATGGAAAAAAACGTTCCTCATTATTAAAAACATTTGTTTTGCAAATAATGTATAAAAGTTTATTCTAAAATATTAAATTACAAATTTAATAATTAACCTACGACAAGATTACACAACACCCAATTTAATGCCACTATTTATCAAGGGATCATATAACCATGTCGTATAACATGGTAACTTAGTACATGGAATATTCCTTCGTGGGTTTATAATATCTAACTACAGTTATATTCATTGAAATAATAACAACAAAGCATAATAATATAAATATTATACTTTACAAATATAAAATAAATTTGTCTGCATTTATCACCGCAATTATCGTATTAAGGTAGAAATAGATTAATAATTTCAAATACAATTTAATAATGTATTAGTATACTCTTCATAATTCTATATTATTAAGTGTGCTGCATAAAGTTAACGAACATTTAATTTAATTGCAGGAACGCCTTAGTGGCCATGGTAGCTTGGGTCTCTCGAGTAGCAGCCCGGCTTATACAACCCATTCAGGAGGACATTCAGGCAGAGGTGGTCCCACCTCTGGACACAGTGGCCACAGTGGCACTCATGGGTCGGCAGCTACGATGCATCATCAATCACTACAGTCTGATTTTCAACCTCCATACTTTCCGCCACCTTTCCACCATTCAGCTCAAAGCCCTCCTCAGCAACAGGTAAGTGCTCCAAAATGTGGCCCCTCACCAGCCGGACGTATCATTTCCAAAATAGTTTAGATTTCCGGCTATTTACAGAATCATGGGCCACTCGAGTACTTGGGCACGGATCCCTACGGTCAGCCACTATCATCACTGCACCATGCTCCACTTCACCACTACAATCAGTTGGCTGGCCTTAGGTCCACGCAGGATCAACTAGGTATCCATAGAACCCACAGGGATGCTGAGTTGCAAGGACATGTTGTAAGTACTTCCTTCATTCACAATTGAGGCACAAACTGAAATGTTGAAGCTAGCGTCTGTCGATTCCTCTGTAGCATTTATCCAAGCCCGGAATTCTTGATTAAGAATTTGGTCAAATTCCTGGCTGTCAAAACTTATAAACATACACACACATAGCAAGTATAAACTTCACATTCTTATAATAATCGGCCACGTTATAGCTTCATGAATTCCATTTAAGTGCATTATGAAACACTAAAAAAATGCCAGAAAGTATTTAGAAAATGTTCTTGGGATTTCACTGAAACATCTTGCAAATAACAACGAAAATTCCTGGGCCAAAAGCAAAAGAGTTTTATATACTTACATCTACATGTCTGTATGCGTACGTATGAGTGTATCTGTGCGTGCATATTATTAAGAAGGATACTTGCACACTTTTGCGTGCTTTGACGAACTTTGCCTTTGCAACCACGACTAGGGCAGTTGCGTTGTTGACGTTCCAAAAGGCGTATCCCCCGTTTTGCTTTTGCGCATATACATACATACTACACTAATACAAGCCGAACAAATACATTGTACATGTATTGCCTAAACACTGGATTGGCTCAACTGTTGTTTGCTTCAACCCCAGGGCTTCCGAGTATGCTTTATGAAGGCAATAGGCAAATAGTCAGCCCATAATTGACGAAGAATGCTGAGTAGCTTTATTAAACAAGCAATGCCATTGAAAGAATTCATCAAAATATTAGTTTACTTAAAGAAATTCTTTTATTTTTTAAATAAGAATTTGAATACACGCATCATTAATTTCCAAAAAAGGCAAATATAAAACTCGACCAAGACATAATTAAGAAAAAACACAGATCCACCCCCCCCCCACTAAATATACCAAAAAAATTTTCATTTTTTTGGGGTTTTGTATATTTTTATTTCTTTCCCCCCCCCCAAAACACCCAAAAAAAAAAAAAAAATCCCGTTTCCCAACAACAACCAACCCACAAACCACCCCCCCCCCCCCCCCCCCCAAAAAAATTTTTTTTTGAAAAACTCCCTCCCCCTCATCATTTCCTACCCAAAACATAATAAATACCCTTCTACCCTATGGGTAGCGGATATAAAAACATAATGGAGAAATATAACTATTAGATTAAACTACACTAGTACTAGTAAAATATTTATTCTATTATAGAGGCATCAATAAATTAGCTTGTATTGCTACATAAGTTATAACAGATGTATCACAATCATGAATTTCCGTCAGCCAATATAATTTCTAATACAAAGTCTGTCGAATCGAGTGGAAGTTATCTAAATTATTATTTCATAAATCGCATTATTATCTTTAAATAAATAACATTTTAGAAAATTAATTTCCATTTATAAAATTTAATTGTCGTAGACTCAACTATCTCATGGTTTTCCCTACACGGAGAGAAGAAGTGATTACGGCAGTGCAATATCCGCAGGAGCAGCACACGGCACCAGGCTTGGACATGAGCACGAATCTCTGGCCTTACATCAAGCGCTGCAAAACGCTGTTGATGATGTCCAAGCTCCTGCCCTGGACGACAATGTAGCTTTCATGTCAGATTTACCTTTAATAAAGAGTAAGTACAGTCGCATAAATATTACGCTTGGAACCATAGTCTGAACCATTACAACTGCAGATAAAATAAAAACAATTTGACTATAACAACTGAATATTAACAATTGATTTACAATAATTTTACTGTTTAATGCAGTAGTACACTTTAAATTATTTATGTATGAAATAGTATTTAAACTGTCTTACTGGATCATATAAAAATTAGAGTTGCCAATAGATAAACTTGCCGCTAAGATTCTATAGTTGAATTCTCACATTAATTTCACGCTATAATATACTCATATAAAATACAGCATGAATAGAACCGTGCATTTGTCATACATTTTGTTTGAATGCAGGAGCACTTCACTGAATAGTAAAAAATATGAATTGAATTTAAGGCGGTACCACAAACATATGAGAATAATAGTGGCCAGCAACCCCTGAAGCGTATAAATAGTTATTAGAGGTGCCTTGAAATTGTAGCTGGCTTCTCTAATTGGCAGGATTACTGTAAAATGATCCTTGCACACCGGGTTCACACTTTTCAATTTCAAAACATTGGCACTGAGATGACACATGTTTTGCTTACAATGCACTGTGTTTTTTTGGCCATAGAAATATACTTATATTATGCCATGTTATGCATTCTTTCTCCACAGGCATGAAAAGTGGGAAGGACGCTGCCAACATAGGCTCAGGGTCACCAAGTGAGGTATTCTGCGCTGTTCCCGGTCGACTCAGTCTTCTATCAAGTACTTCGAAATATAAGGTTACAATTGCGGAAGTTCAGCGCAGACTGTCACCGCCCGAGTGCTTAAACGCATCCCTACTGGGGGGAGTTCTTAGAAGGTATTTTTCACTTGTTAGTAAATTCCAATATTCTAAATTAATTGCAATTTCATAAACAGGGCGAAGAGCAAAAATGGAGGCCGACTTTTGCGGGAAAAGCTTGAAAAGATTGGCTTAAACCTACCAGCTGGACGTCGAAAAGCAGCAAACGTTACATTGTTAACATCCTTAGTCGAGGGAGGAAGCCACTCACTTGGCCAAGGACTTTCACTTTGTGTGCGAAACTGAGTTTCCAGCCAGACAACTCGCTGAGTATATTGTGCGCCATCAAACCGAACCCCAAGACTCATATCGACGAAAAGAGCTCATCCTTCACTCGCAACAAGTAAGACATAAGCTATTTCATGAATTACTACTGTATAAGATAAATGAATATCTTAAGACTGAAAGTCATAACTTTGTACATTTAATGAATTTGTTTCTTTGTAGATTACAAAAGAACTAATGCAGATACTGAGTCAGGATCGGACCACACATTTTGGAACAAGATCCCAGCATTTATTAGAGCCTTCAATGCAGCGGCACCTAACCCACTTTTCCTTGATAACGCACGGATTCGGGTCTCCTGCAATTATTGCAGTGTTGCATGCTTTTCAGGTAACCAATATAAAAGTTAAAACTCAGTTGAATAGTTTAAACTTATTAAAAATCCATTTCAGACGTTTCTTAATGAATCATTGACCTATTTGGAAAAATTATACCCTTCAAACGGAGGCGGCATGGTATCTTCATCTCTGGATAAAAGTAAAATTGACAACGATAAAAAATGATAGACTATATTGCAAAAAAAGGCAACTCGTAATTTAACAAATCTTATAATACAAAATTAGGTACAATATATATTCTAATAAGTAATAAATTATTGTAAATTTATTTAATTTAGTGTAAATTATTGGAAATTTGTAAAACCGTAAGTTTTAAGTACATATTAAACACATATGTACAGACATTCCAATGTATTAAGATTTCTTACAATTAGGAAAGTGAATCAACTTATTTCCGTCAAAAGTCACCAAGGGTTTTACAACACTTTAAACACAAATATCCGGGTTTTATTTTTTAAGTATTCTACTATTTAAATATTTTAAAAGTATACAAACAAATAAAATATGTTTTTAAAACAAGCCACTGTTATTTAATTTTAATATTACCACCGAACTAGTATTATTAAGAAAGTTACATTATCATTACTTTTTCTTCTTCTCCTTAGCTGCTTTAATGGCCATAATCTTCTTCCTCATTTTTTCAAATTTATTGGACTTTCCAAACCATTTTGTAAATTTGTCCATTATCTTGATGATGAATATTAAAATTATTATATGATCAAAATCGAGCTATTATTCTAATACTAGCATAAACTTCTACATACCTTCAATTCTGGAGGAAACATTGGTGGATTACTTTCAGTGAGGAAATATTCCAAAAATTCTTTAGGTTCAAGAGCCTCAAACTTAAGGCGCATCTTTCTCTCCACATTCAGAGTCTGCGCTATATTGTTAGTAATGTCCCCAGAATTGTATGCTTGCAAAACCCTGGCGAGTGCAGAGTACGTGTAATCTTCCAAATCGTCTGGCGCATTTTCCGTCATTAAATCAAGCCAAAGAAGGAAACTAGTACCATAGTCACATTTCGGTATAAATATAATCTTTTTGAAGTTTCTTTTGAGTGTGCCTTTAGCTGCCCAGGGCATGCTACTTGTACCAAGAAGAACAATCTTGTCAGTCTTTTTAATAGGCTTTAATATTTTTTTAGGAATATATGAAGACAGGATTGTTGGTTTTAAAGCGACTTCTTCAGGCGGAATTTTTTTGGCAAAAACCCGATGAGCTTCTTCAATGTATAAAATGGTTGGTTGAAATGCTCTTGCCACTTTCATGACTTTATGTAAAAACATGTTCATGTCATCTACATATCGAACGGTTTTTTCCGGACTAAGATTTATAAAAACAGCATCTGTAAAAATAATCATTATTGTAAATCAAATTCCTAACATATCCCATTTGTATACTTGCCCAATTCAGATGCAATTATATTGCATAGCAAATTTTTCCCACTATTTAGTGGGCCAACAAGTAAAATCGACTTTGGTTTCGAGATATCAAACTCACTCATTCCCATCATGCTTTCTTGAATTACCATTTTGATATCGCCCTTAGCTGGGCCAATTGTTCTAAAAAAAGTAATAATAATAAGTCAATAATTCATTGGTAAAAATTCAAATCAAATACGTTAAGTTGTCTTCCGGATCCCTTGTATCATCGGCCAAGAAATTGAAGTCAGCTATGAATTCATCAAAGTCTTTGTGTGAAACTACCTCAATAACACCATCATCCTTAAGTTCATTATATAAAGAATCCAAAGTTCTATCTTCTGTAGGATCAAAAGGCTTCTTCTTCTTCCTCTTGTTCTTCTTTTTCTTAGGTCTCTTAACTTTTTGGGCCTTATAGGGAACTTTGTTATCCTTCGCCCATGCTTCTCTCAATAACTCATATTCAATCCTACAAATGTAGTTTATGTCAATTAAGTAGTAAAAATTAATGTTTATTATTAATTATTAATTAATAATTCTGTTCAATTAAAAAAAGAAGTTTTAGGAAATATATTTACCGCATATATTCATCAACTAATTGGCGTAGTTCTTGATGTATTACTTCCAACTGTTCTTCAGTCACCCAATCTTTAATTGGATCATGATTCTTATTTAGATATTCATCCACATTTCTCCAATCAATAGAAAATTGCTTCATTGTGTCTTCAATTTTAACTAATGAAAAGGGTATAAATTTCATAAACTTAAATTTCTACAAAAATATTCAGATTTTAAATACCTATTGGCTTGCTTGAGGAAACTATGTATGCAATATCAATAATTCCTGCATCTTTTAATTTTTTCCGTCGCTTTGCTTCCTTTATTTTTAGCTGTTTCAGTTTTTCCTTTTTCTTTTTTTTCTCAGCTTTTATCTTGTCCTTCTGTTTCTTCTTCTCCTCTTTGCTCATTGGCTTTTTATTGAGTGATTCCTGAAACTCCATGGGCGACATAGTCTCATCAATTACAACAAGAACTGTACCGTTTTTAATAGGATCTGGATAAGGATGAAAATTTCCAGTCTTTCCGTAGCTGACCAGAAGAAAATTTATTACCAATTGATCTCAATTTAATACAATTTGCTTACAATTCTTCGAACCATGCCCGAATGTGATCAGAAATGTCTTCCATCATCCAAGGAGTTCGCACCTGAAGCAATCTTGTTCGCTCATCCATAATTAATTTTTCAAAATCTGCGTCTAGCTGGGACTTCAATTTCTCATTTTTATACATTTCAAGAACGGAGTTCGAAAACTGATTTGGTTTTTTTAATTTACGTATTTTTTTAACGCCTAGTAATTCTTTTTTGAATTGCCTTTTAATTTTGTAAATTTTTTTAGTTTTGTATGCTCGCCACCAGGATTGAATAATTCGTGCTGCATTATTACGCAAATTATTATTTCTTTCTACTTCTTGTTCTATTAAAAATGAAATGAATCATAAACAAATAAGTCAATCCAAATAAAATACGATGTAGTTCAAACTTATAAAAATTTAATGTACTTAACATACCATCATATAAGTCATCTTTATTATCGTCCTTGTTTATTAAATCCATACAAGATTCTTCAGCCTTTATAAAGTCCGCGTTGAAGATGGTTCTTTTAACTGGTATACTCATGGCTTGATTTGGTTTAAAAGTAAACATATAATTAACTTTCTTTCGTTGTTGTACTTCCAAATATTTATTTTTATCATATTTAATGTTCGCTTTATATAATCGTGCACGCCGTGCTCTTTCATGTGCTTGAATAAGTTCAACCGCTTTAGTAACTTCAATCCAATCTTCTGCGGCAGTTGCTTCCTTTTCTTCATCACTCATATAGATTTTATTTTTCGATATTATGTTCTGTATATCTAAAGGACGACGAAATAGAAATTGTGGAGATCTCCACACCATTAAATCGCGCGGAGTTAATTTCCTTGAAATCAAAACCTTATCCATATACACATATTCGCTTAATTCAATTTCCTTTAATTCCTCCTTAAGCAACATCAACTGTTGAGTTGAATTTTCAACAAGAGTCCGAACAATGGCCCGTTTTTGCACTTGAAATGTGTTGAAATAAATTAAACTTAATTTATTTACTAGTTCCACATACAAGACATAAAGCTCGCAAAGTATTTTAAATGATAATGCCTTTTCTTCAGGTGGATCGATTGTCTTCAAGCGCATTTGCTTTTTTAAAAGCTGACCAATCTCTTTGGAAGTAGATATCCATAACTTATGATTTACGTCGAAAGGCATTTTAAAGAAAAGTTATTTTATATAAGTAGCAAAAAACGTAAAATTTGTGCAATTTATATAGAGTTGTTGTTTACATTCATGCTAACACTCGATTTTCCAAAGCATTCTCGATCTGATAAATCAATTACGTCCATTTATGCAAGTTTGGCTTATTCAAAAATCGACTCAAACACATGGACACCTTTTATAATATATGGAGAGAAAGTAATCCTATCTGGTGTCTTCACAACCTTTAATTATTATATACATAAGTATATTAATGTACACAAATTATACGAATCATTTTATTTGGGTATTATTTTTAATTTCAGTCCTTTGCTTCATACACTTGCTGTGGATTGGTAATTATAATACAGTTATATGTTTATAGAAATGACTTTATCACAATCATATTTGATGGTGTAGTAATTATATTTATATCTGTATATTTAACATAACATAGTGTCATGGCTTTTAGGGAATATGAAATGGAACCACAACTGCTTCCCTGTGATCAATCTGAATTCCTAAAACTCCGGAATGCGACTTTTCCATAAACATTTTTATCTGAAAAGTACATTGAATTAGTAACAGTGAAATTTGTGAGCATAGTTATAATACGCCTCTACACTTTATGTATCAGGTATTAAAATGACAACTGTATAAAATTTGATTTTACTCACCTGGGCTAAATCATCTGAGAAAATAGATTTCGATACACACGACTGATGGTTGGGAACATCTTTCAAAAGACCTGACAAATAAAAAAAATACTTATAAAATAAATACTAGCATGAAGCAACAATATTTTAGGAGAAACAAGCAAATGTGAATCACAAGCAGTGACCCTATCAGCTGAACATTATTCTTCAGGCAGCCCAAAATACATACATACATATGCAATAACGGAGGGCCGCCACAATTACCACCACCCATCATATATTGTAAACAATGCATTTGTTTGCTTTTACACAAGAAAATAAAATAAACAATTTTCATACCTTTCATTACCACGCTGGGATGTTGAACATTATTCCACTGCTGTTGCAGACGTTGAGAGTATAGTTTTATTCTGTCCGTATACTCTTGATGTTCCAAGGTATGGGAGTCCATAGCACCAACATTGATCATATTTCTAAAGTTCCCAATTTTAATGTTGTACCAATCAAAATAAAAAAATGTATATAAACATCATTATACATACATGGCTGTGTTTTGAACCAATCTAGACAGCGCATTTTGATCGTCCTTCTTTGGCAACGATTGGGAATAATCATTACTTAAATCAGCAGAGTTACTTCTCCGCAGCGCTGGACTTTGATTAACTGAATCTGCCAGAAGATGTGTTCTTTCACTTGGTTCAATTCCCTGATATAAATACAGTCAGTTATGATCCACTTAAAAGATTAAAATAACTTACTTGAGTCCCCAAGTCATCTGTGCAATGCCAGCAACTGCAAAACGATGCAAAACAATCCAAAATAGAACGAACGTAATCCATTTTTGGGCTGTTATTGTACAAATGTTTATAAAATTTAGTGATGGTAAAAATACTGAAATGTTAATAGGGGCACTCCCAAAAAAATAATAGCATAAAAAAGTACAGTTAGTATAAAAGCGTAAAACATAATTTTTAATTTTTAATTATTATTGAAATCAAGTTGGAATCTCTAATAAAATACAATAAAGAATATACAATGTATATAAATTGCAAAATATTTACGACTGTGAATTTTTTTGAATTCTGCGAACTTCACTCAGGTATGTCATTAATTGTCTTCTGTCAATGGTGACACTTTATGGAAACAACATACATATAAATGTAGCTACAGATACCTTTCTATTAACAGTATTATAGATATATTTAATTGATTTATTTGTATCGATTCACCATATCGTGAGGGTTCTTGGAAAAATATTCATCGCATACCACCAATCTAGATATTTTATGGTATGTGTGTCTCGAAGCAGAATGGTATATTTTGAAAATTAATACGCGGTCACACTGCTTGCTTATCAACAAACGGAGATGTTGATTGTTTTCATGTAAGGATAAAACGAATTTGTTTAACTGATTTAAAGACATTCACTTTACTACAGATGCTGGTTGTTAATTTGGCTTGTTGGCATAATCTGCGCCATTTTCTTTTGCCTTCGACAATGGATTATTCACCATAAACAAAAGTTACACAGCTCACCATCGGAAAATAGACTACATGTTGGCATTTTTCACCCGTACTGCAATGCTGGTGGGGGCGGAGAACGTGTCCTATGGTGTGCGGTGAGGGCATTACAGGTACGGGCTAATGAAATAGCTGTTATTATTTGAAAGTTCATCTTTATACTTCATTTTAGAAAAAGTACGATGGCATAAAAATAGTTATTTACACCGGCGACATTGACTCAACACCAAGTGCAATTTTACAGAAAGCGAAGAATGTTTTTAACATTTCATTTGACGTTGATCAAATAACATTTGTATTTTTAAAACAAAGGCACTGGGTGGAAGCAAGAAAATATCCTCATTTCACTTTGTTGGGACAAAGCCTAGGTTCAATCGTTATGGGCTTGGAAGCTGTATGCAAATTTCCTCCAGATATTTTTATCGATACTATGGGTTATGCATTCACATATCCAGTGTTTCGATTTCTAGCTGGCTCTAAAATAGGAAGCTACGTACATTATCCTGTTATAAGCACCGACATGCTTAAAAAGGTCCAATTTCGTCAATTAGCACATAATAATAAGGCTTATGTAGTGAGAAATCCTTTTCTAACTTGGATTAAACTTACATACTATCGTTTGTTTTCAAAGGTAATTTGAATCTTAAACTGCTTTTAAGAATTTTTATCTAATACAAAATATTTTTCATTTTTAGATGTACAAGTGGGTGAGTCGGTGCTCAGAAACTATAATGGTGAATTCAACGTGGACAGAAAATCATATTGTTGACTTGTTCAATGTTCCTTTAAGGACGCATCGCGTATACCCACCTTGTGACATTGCACATCTTAAGAAACTTGAACATGTAGAGAAGAACAATGATATCCTCATATTATCAGTGGCACAATTTCGTCCAGAAAAAAACCATCCCCTACAACTGCAAGCGTTATACGAGTTGCGAACCCTTCTGGCTAGAAATGAAGATCTGTGGAATCGTATAAAACTTGTCATTGTAGGATCCTGTCGTAATGACGATGATTATGAAAGGTTAAAGAATATGCAAGACCTTGCTAAGCATCTTTCTCTAGAAAATTCTATTGAATTTAAAGTAAACGTTTCGTATGACGAACTTTTGAAATTGTATGCACAATCCAAAATTGGTATTCATACTATGTGGAATGAGCACTTTGGAATTGGAATTGTTGAATGTATGGCAGCTGGGCTCATTATGATAGCTCACAAGTCTGGAGGTCCATTACTTGACATTATTGAGACTTCTGAAGGTAGCCAAAATGGTTTTCTTGCTACAGATGCTATTGAATACGCTGGAAGTATATTGAATATTATACTAAATCCACATGAATTGAATGAAAGCATTGTCAATGCAGCAAGGTACGTATTTGTTTAACCTATTTTTATACATAATATTAATTTTTAATATATTTCAGGGCATCTGTTGAGAGATTTTCTGAAAAAGAGTTTGACGATCATTTTTTACGTGCAATATCTGCCATTTTTGTCTAAAAGTTTAAGTTTTGCTGTTATAATTAAATTATAATTATAATCTTTCGTCCCAAAGATAAAACAACCGTGTATTACAAATTGAAATTTTGTAAAATTAAACTGCTTATTAAAACTATTAATATAGTGTTCAAAAATAATTATTTTGGTCACCAATCAATATAGTAACCCTGGATGTCGTCATTATTCAGGTAGGTTGGAAAAGGCAAAAAAAAATAATTATAATTATGAAAGATAAAAGCCCAATAATGTTTATTTATAAGCAAAAAAGTCAACTTTGTTGCCACCAAGGACTCGACAGAATTCTAGACTAAAAACCCAATCAAAGCTCTCATTACTTATTAAAATGATATGATTTTTATTTATTTAACATTTACATCGACATATTCTAAAAATTTTTTAATGTTTATAATATGTATTTTTTTATTGTTTAAGGTGTGGTTATTTTTTAATAGTATAAGTATATTTTGAGTGCCTTAGTTTTTGAAATATATGATTAATTAAGACATTGCCTAAAATTTGTATACGCATATTCGATATCGATCATATTGTTCACGTAATTGTAGCATTCTGTTAATTCTTTAAACTCTAATGGAAATTGTGATCTAGAAAATGATCCAATATTAACTGTCAGTGTTTTAAAGGAGTAAAAAGTTAAAGAAGTTTCAAACCAATAGAAATCATGAAATTTTTAAGTCTCAATTTGAAAAATTATATGTGATTAATTATCAAACAAATTCAGTATATTAACTTAAATTATTTGTAAACAAGAAAATCATATTCGAAAGTTTTTTGTTTATCATATTTGGTTGTGCGAAGGCAAATGTCCCACAATTTATATTCATTTCAATATTTACATTAGAAATTATTGAAGAATTATTATTTCCATTCATACTTTTTTTTTGGTTTTTAAAAGCGTTCTTATTCGTAACTATATATTAAATTAATAATTTAGTGTCAATTTATGTAACAGGTAGGACGAGGCATTGGTTGTATGTCCGCACAGCTACCAAATCAAGTAAATTTAATGGGTCTTAAGAGATCGAGATTTTGTAAAACACCTTGAGTTTTATATTAGCCTTGACCCTGATCTACTTTGAAAAGTTCATCCTACATATATTTTTAAAGTCTGTCATGTACGATTGCTACGATTGGATACTAGAGCAACTAGAAGAATATAAATACAATATGGACAATGTAGAACCGTTGGATGGCAAGCTGTGCAACATTAGCTGCAATTTTAAATGGTTTGCTAATCTGTTCTTGTTTTTCAATTACCAATATTTTTACAGATGTATCCTATTAAATCTTTCCGCAATAAAGACTGAATGTCCTAATCCTCTATTTTTTTTTTTTTTTGTTTTATAATTTATTTGCCCTTTTACTCCAGCAAATTATATTTGTTTCCTAAAATTGTAGTTAAGTGTGCGGATAATTGCTTGAAATGAGCTACACTTTATTAATTTTTAAATCGTGGTGCATTGTATCGTCATTGGTGTTTCCTAAGTTTTTCTGTTGAAACAGTTCAGTGTGCCATAATAGAGATTTAAGCTGGCACATTATGTATTTACAATGGGTTGCTCAGCACTCGTTATGAATTAGCAGGCAGATCAATTAGATCAATTACTACGCGATTAATACGTTACGTTTTTCCTTGCTTTGGACTACTCTTGCCACTATAAGGATATTGTTATTAAATTTCATTGACTGTAATTTCTTATATAGCAAATGTTACTTAAATTATCATTGTTTGCTATTTGCCATTCGTCAACCTTGTGAATTTGGTTATGTGTTACAGTTTATAGATTATGCACAACATCAACTTATACTCTACATATGTAAATTTTTGTGTATTTTCGACATAAGCAAGGCTAAACTTGTAAAACAGTTATAATGAAAAAAAACATAACTATAGGATAAAACTGAATTATAGAATTAGATAATTAATTGTTAGTATTGAACTCGGTTATATAGATTTTAAAATCAAAGTACATAAGTATAAAAGAAAATTGTTAGAAATCAATTATTGCATATAACAATAATGTAAGTACACTGAATTTAATATTAACATCTACAAAATAATGAATATATGGAAAAGTCCATCGACTTATATTAGACTGAAGCCAGGCGTCGGAATGCCATGGCAATTAGTTTAAACTATTTTTTTTATTATTTCGTTTGGGAAAGCTCACTTCTTGAACGTGAGTGTTAATTTTATTTTTCTATTGCCCTGGGTTTAATGCGGCAGCACGAGAGTATCTTATAAATACAATGTATTTTTTATGAAGGATTATTTATGCATGCTGGATATTTTTCTAACCTTATAGATGAATGTTGGATAGAACACTTAGATAATTGGTATTGTCTTGTTTCTTAAAACAAGTTTAGTATTTTTCTCAATTAATTAATTGCTTGTATATGTGTATCTATATTATTAATATGCTGTTTTTGGCCTAAGATTATCAAATATTTTATCCATTTTATTTAAATGGAGTCCTAAGTATAAAATAATATTTATACATTTTTTAATTAACATTATTTTGTTATACAAATGGTATATCCTTAGAATAATAATGTTGTCTAGTTATTGAAATGACTTCAACTTTTGCTTAAGTCATGAAATGTGATGATGATTCCGTAAAGTAGTTAAAAAGTTTAAAACTCAAGATGATGCTTAAACTTAATATTTAATACCTATATTTAATTGTGACATTTTCATAAAGAAACTTAATTAAGATCGTATTACTCTAGTAGTTAATATATTTATACAGATTTATTTATAAACAAAAATTGTAATATCTACTCATATTTTTTTCAATATATACACATTCTAAATACGTAGTAAGGCACCTTTAAAATTATATTTGCCAAAAGAAATCAATTTAAATATTGAATATTAATAAAAAACGTGTTACCATTAAATAAGGTATAATCATTGCAGTTAAAGTCTTTGATATTCGATTACTGCCTGACATTCCTACTTTATATTCCCTATCGATGTCCAGAAGAAGATCATGATTTCGAGTATAAAACTGGTGAATATCGCTAATCTAAAATTTGATTAAAATTAAAATTAAAATAGTAAATTTGTAGTTACATTTAAAAAATGTATATATAAACTAACCTCGTTCCATCCGTACTTATTCTTAGCTTGAACAATTGCTTCATACACTGCGTTGTGCTCTAAGTTCCTTACTACATAGGACATTAAATAATGTGTTCCGTCAGTTCGAATAGGTATAGGTTTAATATGAAACTCATGCCATTTTCCGGGATGTTGGTACGTTTCATTCATCTAACATTGGCAAAATAATATATTCATTATTATTAATGTATTATTAATTAAACTTATACACAAATTACCAGAAGTCTTCGATATAAAAGCTTAATTTCGTCCAGGGTTGGTATTGACTCTATTGTCCAAGTTAAATTGTAGTGATCCAGAAAACCACTTATGCCTGGTGATATAAAATCAGCTGGTCCTGGTCGTCCAGAAACTTCAATGTATTTCTTCGTTCTTCCTAATGCATTATCAGCTACACAACTATAATTTCCAAAATCAGTTGGCTGGAAATTTCTAATAATAAGGCTATATCTATCATCATGAGGGTACATCGAGCGTCGGTCCGTGGGATCCAGGAGGAATGAATTCTGATACCATAACATCTAAGAAGATAAAATAAGAGAATATTAGTTTAGTATGATAATTAACTCGGATTATATTAAGATTAACTCACTTCAGAGTTAACATCCCCATGAACAACACAAACAAGTTCTATATCATATCCTTCGGAGGCATGAACCCAAGCCTTTTCAACGGTTATCTCCGGAGGAGCTTAAATGTAAAATTAGTTTTTATTATTAATGGCCAATAACATTATGTAAAGAAACAAGAGTTACTAACACAAAATTGTCAGTTGAATGTCCATTGATACGCGTTCCTTGACACCGTTGTCAGCTGAGCATTGGTAAGTTCCTGCGTGGTGTCTATCCACATTCTCTAATATCAATGTTGAACTATCGGATAAGTGAGTCGGTCCCGAATAAACGTCTTTTTTGAACCAGTATATTGTGGGCACTGGATTACCCGATGCTTTACACTCTAATGTAACTGTGCTTCCTTTTCGGGCAGTTACTTGGCCATTATGAGGAAGTGCCCTTAATGTGGGTGGTACTACAATAGAAAAAAACAACAAAAATAAAAATTTTTATTTTAAACACAAAAGATAAAAACTTTATATTTTAATACCTAATATTTCGACAGTATGGACTTGATCTCGATTTTCTTGATCCCCAAGCTGGCATATGTAGTCTCCGGCATCTTGAGTCTTAACTCCATTAATCTGAAGATTGTAGTCTCCAACGATTTTAAACCTTTGATCTCGAGAAATTTTCAAATGGCCAGCTGTGAGAACTGAAGACCCCTTTCTCCACAACAGCACAAATGATCCCAAATTTTGGACCTTGCATGGCAACTCAATAGTTTCACCGACTATTACTTTGTAAAGGTGGCCCCTAGATAAAAATTTTGGGGCAGTTGTGGGCGCATCATTGTCTGACGCAATAAAAGATCCTTCTGAAAAAGGGGCTAAAAATAATAAAATAAAAATATTGTTGTTGTAATTTTATTTGCCACCGTATTATAATAAGCAAAAAAGGGGTAAAAATTCGGACCAAAAGTATGACCGTATAATCACAAAAATCGCAACAATGAATATATTTCATTCTTTCATATTTACGTAAGAATACTACTATTGTTGGATTAAAGTACAATGAACGTATTGCTGCTACTCACCTTCAAACAAAATAATAATAGCCAACAAATAAATACTCCACTGCCACATCGGAAATTGATTGGTTATATTTGTTATCTGTAACAAAAAGAATCCAGAATTGAGAATAGTTTTTGTGAAATTTAATTAACTGGTGACGCAAGAGGTACAGGGAAATGCATTCAACTTCTGCGATGTTTTTTCCAGGGGAAATATGACGCTATGCATCAGTTCCTACCTCAGTGTTTTACTACACATTCATCATTCTTATCTAATTAGCATATTTTATACTATTATTTTTTTAATTGCAATATACTTAAAAAATGTACTTTTAAATAGTTCAGCACATAAAGAAATTTAAAATTAGTAATAGCTGACCCGCAAAATTAAAAAATAAATTACCAAAGCTGAGTGAATTAAAAATCGAAAAATTTACTTATTTCCCCAAATACATTCGAATATATGAAATCGTTATAAATAAAATATGTACTTAAAGTTCACTTGAGTATAAAGGGAATTGGTATTAATTTTATTATTTATAAACAGAACGAAAAGGCAAAAATATTTATGAACCATTTTCCCGTTTTATATAGTAGCCTAATTATATATGTATGTACGTGTGTACGTGGGGAATGTAGACATTTGCACTTAAAACTTTCAGGAGATAAACTTAATTGATTCAAGATATTATAAGATACACATCAATTTAAACTTAAAATTTTGAATACAAAAAAAATTTTGCGTTAAATACGAAATGCAGTTATTGTAGTTCAATTGCTCGGATACTCATGAAATCATTATGTATTTACGAAACATTTATTGTATGTATGTATATGTCGTAGTCGTTTCTACACTCATACAACCTTTACAAAAAGTTCAAATTTCTATAAGTCAACATACTTAATAGTTCAACCAATACTCAATATAATAATTTCAAAAATATAAAATTAACAAATCCAGTTGAAAATTAAAAACATTCACAAGCAATATTACGTAGCATGTATGTATGTGTGTTATATGTATATATGTATATATGTAGGTATTCAACATATAGTTTTGCAAATACAAGTATCCAGAAAATTTTACTAATGAATAGTAAACGAAATCACGTATACGTATGTGAATGTGAATAAATATATATTTATGTAATATATATATACATATGTATGTATATATGAACTTTGTACATATATTTGCATAGATATATACAGACAAGTTTATATATGCTGAATCCATTCAGAGCAAACGTAGAAATGGCAATTCCACGACTTACCATCTTTAGTTTCTTTTATATCGCGAATTTTCTATTCCATTAACAAACGGACCGTATACCGATCTCACATAAACATGTATTTATTTTATTAAATAAATTAATTTGTCTGTAATTAAATGTTAAACAGCTATCTTTATCAGTTATAAAATACACCAATGATTCTGGGTGACAAGTATAATTGTATTTATCCTTAACATTTTCAGTCAAATTGCGCATGTCCAACATTAAAACACTTTTACCTCGGAAGCTTTCCGAAAGCTTTACACGAAGTATTTGTATTATGGGCAGCATGGTGATATTATACCAAGTAATGTCGAGGGAATACCCTGTAATTTGATATAAGTTACAATAATCAAACCCAAAATTGTGAGATTATGTAATATTGAATTCTGTCCAAAATGCACAATAGCTAAATTATTGAAGATCAAGACTAGATTTTCTGATAACTCTCAATTTAAAATTTGTGAAATTGCAAAAATTATACGTTTTTTTTAAATAGATTTTGTGATTTCAAAACAATTCCGAAGCTGAAATTGTTAAAACGAATACTCCCAAAACGATGTACAATAGTAATATCAACACGTATATAAATCAATTACAACTTGTATACACAAATATTGCATCGAAGAAACTTTTCATTTAGAATTAAATTCATTGAAAATTTAAAAACGACTTCATAAATCAAACTTGCACGAAAAAATATTTTAAAAAATGAAAATCCAAAATTAACAAAATTGTTATCGAGTTTTCTTGTTAAAAAAGTTTTGAGTGCATCAGTTACTCAAATATCGATATTTGTAAAAAGTAAATTAATCGATTTTCGATAACAATAAAAATATGTTTCATTCCATTGGTGCCATTTGTTATTTTAGGTTTTCCTGCTTTTCGCCGCATAAATGTTTTGTTTACTTTTAATACACATAACATATATTGTTAAATGAGTGCATTAGAATTATCATTTTTGGCTTGCTACAATTTTTGCCCTTTGCTTAACTGAGTGTACTCTAGAACAAACGAAACTATTGACATCAGAGGGCGTAGACTTTGTGGTAAACACCGTGCCCAACGAGTTCATCGTAAAGTTTCATTCGAAATACAACACAAGAATTAGAGAATCTTTCATTGAAAAGAGGCTCAACAAAAAAAATGTACGTATAAATTAGAATACATTTGCAAAAATAGTATTTAAAGTACCATAATCTCGGCATTTTACTTTTTAGGTCAAGTGGTCAATAGTACCTCGGAATAATATTGCTAGTCATTATCCAAGTGACTTTGATATTTTGTATATAGAAAACGCTAATCAGACAGCAGTCGAATTCATTCTCGAAGCAATCAAACAACATCCGGCTATTAAATCAATTGTTCCTCAACGTATTGTTCAACGATTTCTGTCTTCAATTGCAAACACTACGATTAATTGCAATAATCGCCAACCTCAAGGCGTGCCACGAAAAAAGCATCTGAAAAGTGTGAATTCACATCATGTCTCAGGTTCGCTACATGCTGACGTGCTTTGGAAACTTGGTATTACGGGAAAGGGCGTTAAAGTGGCGATATTCGATACTGGTTTGACACAAAATCATCCTCATTTTCGAAATGTCAAAGAGCGATCAAATTGGACAAACGAAAAATCATTGGACGATGGAGTCAGTCATGGGACTTTTGTTGCAGGCGTGATAGCTTCGTCAAAAGAATGTCTGGGGCTGGCTCCTGACGCTGAATTGCACATCTATAAAGTCTTTACTAATTCTCAGGTGAAGTATTAATAGTTAAATAATATCAATGATCAAAAAATATCTAATAAGTCTATAACACAGGTTTCATATACCTCCTGGTTCCTAGATGCCTTCAATTATGCTATTTACAAGAAAGTTAATATAATCAATTTAAGTATTGGCGGCCCAGACTTCATGGACTTACCGTTCGTTGAAAAAGTTTTGGAAATATCAGCCAATAATATTATTATGATATCAGCAGCGGGAAATGATGGCCCTATATATGGTACTCTAAACAATCCTGGTGATCAGAGTGATGTTATCGGAGTAAGTAGCATAAATTTTGATGACAAAATTGCAAGGTTCAGTTCAAGGGGTATGACAACATGGGAGCTACCTTTAGGATATGGAAGAGCTGGATTGGACATTGTTACATACGGTAGTCAGGTGGAAGGAAGTGACGTTCATAATGGTTGTAGGCGTCTATCAGGAACATCAGTTTCATCACCTGTCGTTGCTGGAGTGGCAGCTTTATTACGAAGTGGAGCTTCACATAAAATTAATTTAGTAAACCCATCATCGTTAAAACAAGTTTTAGTCGAAGGAGCAGAGAAACTTCCTAACTACAACATATTTGAGCAAGGACAAGGAAAACTTAATTTGCTTAAGAGCATGCAACTATTGTTATCTTACAAGCCCAAGATAAGTTTTATACCATCGTCGCTCGACTTCACAACAAATTACATGTGGCCATATAGCAGTCAACCCTTATTCTATGGAAGCGTCGCCTCAATTGTTAACGTTACAATTCTTAACGGCATATCTGTAACAGGAAAGGTTGTTAGCCAACCAAAATGGATACCAGATCATGAAAATTATGGCCATTACCTGAACATATCCGCATCATATTCAACGATGATTTGGCCATGGACTGGATGGATGTCAGTTTATATAGGTAAGTGAGGATTTTTTATGTATTCTTTTTATATAAATTTCTATTTAGTAAAACTAAAATATAATTTTCACACATAAGATTTAGCATACTTTAACTACCAATTCTTTAAAAAGTAATATAAATTAATGAATATCATTACCATTTTTTAATTTATATTATTTTAGCTGTTAATAGGGAAGGAGAGAACTTTGCTGGCACCGCCAAAGGATGCCTAATTGTATTAATAGAAAGTTATCCAGTTGGATCAAATCAAACTCACGAGAGCGAACTACGCCTACCACTTAACATAAAAATTACTCCAAGACCACCTCGTCATAAACGAATTTTATGGGATCAATATCATAGCTTAAGGTATCCACCTGGATATATACCACGAGATAATTTGAAAATAAAAGCAGATCTTTTGGATTGGAGAGCTGACCATATACATACAAATTTTCGAGACGCATATATACATTTAAGAAACGCTGGATATTATATTGATGTTTTAAGAGAACCCTACACATGTTTCAATCCTCTCGATTATGGAGTTCTGCTAATTGTGGATCCGGAAGAAGAATTTTTTAAGGAAGAAATTGCCAAACTTGGTCAATATGTTTATAAGAATGGACTAAGTGTTATTGTATTTGCTGATTGGTATAACACAACAGTAATGCGAAACATTCAATTTTTCGATGAAAACAGTAGACAATGGTGGATTCCAGATACTGGCGGAGCTAATATTCCGGCTCTCAATGATTTGCTGGGCCAATTCGGTGTTTCATTTGGAGATTTTGTTGGTGAAGGCTATTTTAAATTAGGGGATCATGCAATGTATTATGCGAGTGGTACTACACTTCTATCCTTTCCAAATAATCCAGATGATGTTGTTATTGGTACTCATTTAAACGATCAAGGAGCATCGGTAAATAAGTTAAATTATTGATTTTTTGAATTACTAATGAATTTTTATATTTACAAGGTTATGGCAAATGGGAAAACATTGAATTCGGAGTCAAAACACTTTGTACCTATAATGGGGTTATTCCAAACAACTCTTGAGTCTCGACAGTCGATAAAATTATCCAATCTCTTTCCGGACTCTATTATTGCAGTTGATGATTCAGAGGTAATTGACAAATCACGTGATCGAGCGGTATTAAAGAATCGAATTTTACTTCATGATAAGAGCGAAAAGCATTCAGAGGGTCGTTTAGCAGTTTATGGGGATTCAAATTGCTTAGACTCGTCCAATATGGAAAAGGCCTGTTTCTGGCTACTGACAACCATTTTAGATTTTGCAATGAATTCTCATAAATCAGCGCTATTAAACAATTTAAATCGAATTTCTGAATTTAAGAACCTAAATAAAGAATTACCCAATAGACTACCGAGTAGCAATTTGAAAGTGTTTTCAAAAGTAATAAATAATAGACAAAATCCTATATTACATTGCGAAAAAATAGAATGGATAGGTAAAACGACGTATAACGACAGCAAAAGGAAAGAACCTGAACTTGATTTTGATACGGAAGATAGTCTGAATAATAATTTAATTATTAACTTAAATACAGAAATCGCAAAATTAGCTTTATATGATTATAAACAATCGGTAAACCAAATTGACTTTAACATAAATATTTCAGTTTTATTCATGATAACTTCGAGTTTAATTGTAATTATAATATTTGTAGTATTTTTAAGATGCAAACCTGTAATTTTTTCTCGTAAATAAATTCCATTGTTTCTAGTTGAAATATTTTGATCAGTCTTTTCAATAAATCAAACTATTATTTACATTTACGCAGCAAAAACGTTAGTTAGACATATGGTAAGTCTGCATTTTGTATTTCCTTTCAGAAACATTATTTTATAGAAAAACATATTAGATTTTATTAAAAATATAATTACATTTAAATAGCTTTATTTTATATAAAATCAGTAGAAAAAGAAACAGAGTTATGGCCAAAGTTAAAATCTATGATTTTATGCAATTAATATGTCATTCACTACTATATTTCCCTCCATCCGGCAAAAATTCTTCTAATTCAGAATCTTCAATTTCACAAAGCCGAACAGAGATATTGCTATCTGATCCTGTGTCACCAGTCGCAATGGGGAAAAGATATACTTCCTCAGAGTGTCCTATAATAAAATATTTCATATAGTATTTGCATTTAAGAAAGCATCTAAAACGTATACACTTACCGCTAATAGTTCTTCTATTAGATAACTCCTTTTTCAACATTGGTGCTTCGTTATTAGAGCTTTCTGCCTCCGTGTCACTTGGAGTATGTATCGTCGGTAAATATGAGTCAGGATGTCGTAAATATACTTTGCCTGTTAAGTAAATAACGAAATTAAAGAAATTTTATTCGTAGAAAACAGTATATTCGCTCATATATACTGAATTTTAAAAGCAAATACATAAGGTTAAAAATTATATTTATAACTAACTTTAACAGCGGTTTCAAAAGCAATTATATCATTGCGAATACTTCTATCACAAATAAAATTATTTTTATCAACTTAATTTCACACTAATTTGAAAGAATAAGCTTAACAAATTACTATATAATAAATTAACATTTGAATCAATAAATTGATTTGTACATATATTGATTAAATTTATTATTGATTCAAATAAATATAGCTTAACAACTTACGCAATCGATTTGATTTTGTTTGGAAAGGCACTGAATGCGTGAAAATAAGTGGTTTCATAAAATTTAAGTTAATTAGTTTAATAAATACAATCATACCTGTATTAAGTTTATAGTCTTCATTCTCGCTTTTATTAAAAGAACTAAGTCTTGAACGGGGTTCACTATTTAAACTCGGCAACATAAATGGATGAACACAGCTTTCAACGTCAGATTCCACATATTCGAATACCATGTCTTCATTCAGAGCAGCCATATCTCTTGTGGGATCCACATCTTCAACTAAGTAATAATAATAATAATAATTAATTATACACAAATTTGCTTAAAATCCTACAAAACATACCATGAACTAAATATTTCCGCTTCGTTTGAGACTCATTACTGTCATTACTATGGAAGCTCGAAGAGTCTGCAACCTCCGCACCAGGAACTTCGGTTATATCTGGCAAGGGATTATGGCTTTTGCGAACCCAATCCGAACAGTCCCAGTGATATTGTCCATTACCTAGGGCAGAATCAACAAAGTTAGCATTCGATGTCGAATGGCACACATTTGGCATTGGAACTTGAATGAGTTTCCCACTTGAAAAACGATTGGTTGGTAATCCGTAATCAATTCTTCTTTCTGTATATACATATACATCATTTTAATAAATAAATAAACGACATTTCATCAAATTTGGAAGTCTAGTACTTACCGTTATTCAACTTATTCTCACTAAATGTTTTTAAATGCATTTGTTCACACCACTCTTGTTTATGTGCGTTGTCTCCATCGATAAAATTACTTGTGTTGATATTCACATGCTGGTTAGTGAGATTTACCTTTTGATATTCTAATGGGATATTTTCCAACTCATCACCTGCTGAACCGTAACTTCGGAGAATATCCAAATTATTTACAAAGCTTGTATTACTAATAAATAGGCTATCGTTAGTTGGAGGTGAATAGCTGATTGGTCGTTGGCTTATTTCCAAATTGCTTATTTTAGCATTCGATTTGCAAAGATTATCTTTATCGAGAAGTGAGTTGAGAGTTGCTTGTTTGAGAGAGTGTTTATTTTTGTTCTTTTCTATTCGATTTCGAGAATTCGGCGATGGATTTCGTTTGAAGACAAAGCAACAAAGTAAAATTATAATCATAATCAGCACAATTGTAATTCCTGATATTATACCACTGATATGCTCTATTGAAAAGTTCTTCAATTTGGTTGAAATTGAGTTCGAATAAAGGGGATCTCCACAGCTTGCACCGGTTAGGAAAGATGGACATATGCATCGGAAGCTACCAGCTTCATTGATACAAGTTGCGCCATTTCCACACGGTTGATTTTCACATTCATTAACATCTATTTCACAATTGGGACCAGTAAATCCGCGACACATGCAATGTGAGACTCCGTCACCTTCCTCACATATTCCTCCATTTTTGCATGGATTTGGAGTGCAGAATTTACCGTACTCACATCTTCTGCCGGACAAATGTATTGGACAAATACATGTATAGTTGTTTGGTTCATGATTATCACAACGGCCACCAAACAAACACGGCGCCGATGAACATGGATCTAAATCAATTTCACATAATTCACCCGTGAATCGCTCATGGCAGCTACATTTAAATATATCATTTCCAAGATCCGTACACACGCCACTATTCATACAGGGTTGAGTACCACAAACACCCAAGCTGACCAAAACATTGGCTGGATCACATTTGAACTCAACGTTTGTAAATCTCTTAAGAGCCGCAATTGTGCTTCCTCCGGAAATATATAATGGCAGTGGTTCCATAGCTATTTTAATATTGGCCATACAGCCAATAAATCCTCGTTGAATATCTTCATAGCCGATGATTGAGGGATGTGGTCGAACCTCAGCTCCAACAAAGATATCATTTGACTGAATATTTAAAATGCCATTGACTCCCGGGGCACTTCCTTGGGAGACATGTTTATTATCTACTGTAAGTTTGGCACTATTAAGTGTACGTTCCAAGGTGATGGTATGCCATGCGCCATCCGAAATGTAAATGCTTGAGACGCTCACAACGCCTTCGCCGGATCCCAAGTCGAATTTGTATTTCACAGCACCATTTACAATTTCCAAAACATTGTAATCAACTTTGCCGCTCGCATACAGGAGAGTGCCACTCTGTTGGACTGTTCGTATTTGTAAAGAATATGCGAACTGATTTTCCAAAGTATTCCTGGCCTTTGCTTTGTTAATTTTATAGTGTGCATAACTCTTGCCGCCAAATGAAACTGATGTTGATAAATTAGTATCACAGGTGCCATTGTCACATTTCAATGATTTAATTTCACAGAATGTTCCCGAGTATCCCTTTGGGCATACACATTGATACCGAGCTGCCGATTCTGAGGGTAAACAATTCCGTTGAGGTGGACATGGATCAGAAGAGCATGCATTTACCGATTCATTGCAGTTTTTGCCATCAAATCCAGATTTGCAAACGCATTTTTTAACTAAACTATACGTGGGCGAAGCAAAACTTATTACGTCCGTGTAAATAGTTGTTACATTATTTTTTTCCAGACTAATCAATTGCTTACAAATTCCATGAACACATATATTTTCTTTGTTTTGGCAAAAACTTGGTACGACTTCCTCGATAATCAGATTTGTGTCGTTTTCAATATCATTTTCTTTGCTGATCACAGCTAAACGTATTTCATCGCTGCTGAAGAATGCATCTGATGTTGGTATTATTTGTTGTTTGCGTACAGCAAAAGCAACATTTAAACTTAAATCAGTTGAATATGCGTCTCGCTTTGACAATCGCTTTTTCATATTCTCTTGCAAAGATATCAATATTACGTCTTTTTGGCGACATCGCATCACATTTCTTATGGATCGAATAAATCCTTTCCGGTGACTTAAAAGAAACTCCGAAGCAGCAATTTTACTAAATCGGATTACGACTGCTTCCTTGACCATGTCCATTGTTATCAACTCGACATTGATTTTCACTGTAGTAAAAACGGTGAACTTTCCATCACTAGCTGACACATTAAGTTTGTATACACCAATATCAAGGTTGGATATCGAATATATTTCGCCAGACTTTTCAGTAATTTTAAATAATTTTGTTGTTTGATATGTTTCGTCGTTGCTGGGCGTCAAAGAGAACATAAGTTCATCATATTGATCTTGGTCAGATGCAAACACTTTTCCCAAAAACGCAGCAGAAAATTCGTCTTCAAATGAATTTACAGTAACTTCTAATGGTGTTATAATGGGAGGATATTGACTTTCTTCAATTATTTTTATTGTCACCCAAGTATCGGAGTAAAGTGGTGGGGTTCCATTATCAAATACACGTATTTGAATCATATACTGGTCTTGTAATTTATGATTGAATCTCGATGCAGTACTGAGAGATCCGTCTTGCTCGAGACGAAATAATCCTCCTTCATTACCAGAGCGAATGTCGTACGTGAATGGAGTAGAATTGGGGGATTCATCAGCATCAGTTACTTCAAAAGTAATAAACACATATCCTAATGGTCTATTTTCTTGTAAAACTATACTGTAATTTGACTGGGAAAAGATTGGAGCGTTGTCATTGGCATCTAAAATAAAGATAATGACTTGCACACTATTGCATCGCTCTGGGCTTCCGGAATCGCAAGCTTCGATTTCCAATGTGTATTCAGAAATTGTTTCTCGATCCAGCGGCCTCGCTAGGCTTATAGTTCCATTGTTTTTATTTACATGAAATTGATGTAAGATATCACCTTTAACAATTTTATATTTTATAATTCCATTAATATTTGAATCTTCATCAGTGGCTTTAACATCAATAATTGGTATATCGACTGACACATCTTCTTTTACGTTAACTCGATAAATGTTTTGTGTAAATGTTGGAGAGTTATCATTAACGTCATCTATAGATATATTTACATAGGCAATATTACTAAGAGGAGGACTTCCACCATCAATAGCTTGAACGGTGAGAAAATAAAATTTTGTTTTTTCGTAGTCCAATGATCCGTTAATCCATAAAACACCTGTTTTCGAATTTATACTAAATTTACGCTGTTCATTGCCACTAACTATATAGTATAAGATTTCAGCATTAACTCCAATGTCCTTCGATGTAGCATAGACTTTACAAACTTCAAAGCCTTCTGTGGCATTTTCGAATACATTACTTGTGTATTTTCGAAGGCTAAACTCTGGGGGATTGTCGTTTATATCCAAAATGTTGATAGCAATATTGCCAATGGAATATAACATCGGTGTCCCAAAATCTTCGGCCCTAACTGTCAAATTATACAATGAAATTGTCTCTCTATCGAGGTTCTTTTCTAATTTAATAATTCCGGTTGATTTTGATATTACAAAATAATCACTATTTGTTCCCAGTAATGAATATTTAATTTTTCGATTTGTTCCAAAATCTTTGTCTGTAGCATGTACTTTTGTAACCAGAGTCTGCAATTGGGCATCTTCTTGAATGCTTACTCTGTAGTTGGGCACAGAGAAAATGGGTGTATTGTCATTTATATCAATTATTGTTATTATTATTTCCGAAACACATTCTCGAATAGATTCCTTTCCATCTTGAACATGTGCTAATATCTTGTACTTCGGAGTTTGCTCTCGATCTATTAGTTTAGCTACTTTTAAGATGCCAGTCTCTTTACCAATAACAAAGTCGTCCGATCCCTTTCCAGATAAGTAATATCGCAATTTGAAATCATTACTTGAGTCTAAATCCATGGCTTTTACTTCCACAATTGTTGCTCCGATTGGAGTGCTTTCGTTCATAGTAATGTGATAACGGGGTTTTAAGCAGAATGGCATATTATCGTTAATATCTTTAATGTGCACTTTAACATTAGCTTCGGCAGTAAATTTTCCATCAGTCGCTAAGATACCCAAGTTATAAAAGGAAATTTCTTCTCTATCTAGTGGTTTTGATATAAATAACTCGCCGGTTTTTCCAATTTGAAATTGAGCTTGACTATCTCCAGAAACTATATAATAGTCTATTGTTTGCTTTTCAACATCTGGATCTATCAGCAAAAAGTTAATTAAAACAGTTCCGGGAAGCGCATTTTCGAAAATATGGATCGGCTCGATTGGGAGCTTAAATTGTGGTGCATTGTCGTTATAGTCAATAACTTTAAACGACACTGGGACTTTGGAGTCATGTTTTGGATGTCCATTATCTGTGGCAATCACTTTCAAATTAAACTCGGACTGTACTTCTCTATCTAGGGAAGACAAGAGAGTGATCCATCCGGTATAAATGTCGATGTCAAATATATTACGTACGCTATTTGATTCATCGTCAAAGTAATAGCGAACATCTCCATTTGATCCAGTATCAGCATCAGTGGCGGTAATTTTAATTATAGATACCACTTTATCTGTATTTTCCGCTATATCAGCACTGTAAATGGTACTATCGAATTTTGGATAGTTATCGTTTTCATCTGTAACATGGATGAATACATCAGCATACGCGTATAAAACAGGTAGAGTTGGTGTTTCCGCTACTATAACTAAATAATGCGAATCATTTTGTTCCCGGTCCAAAGTTTGCATCAGAATTAATTCTCCATTTTCAGACGCGCCAAAAATGGATGTATCTTCCGAAATTGAAAACTTAAACGAATAATTTCCATGTACATGTAATTTTGTCAATACAGTTCCCGGCGATGTGGACTCAATTATTTTAAGACTTATATAACTTTTTTCAAAAGTCGGAATTATCACATCGGAATCAACTATTTCTATAGATACTGGTACATCATTATGTAAAGACGGCTTCCCTGAATCAAAGGCTCGAACGAAAAATTGGAATATCCCTTTATCGGTATTTACTGGAACTCTTTTAAGGACGATGTCACCATTTGATTCATTTAAATAAATTGTATTCTCCAATTGCGCTTTACTGGAGTCGGGAAGAATGGTATATTTTACGTCTCCATTTGCATTAATATCTCTATCCACAGCTTTCACCTAAAAAAATTAGTCAGGAATTGTGCAAAAATGTACGCAACACTATAAAGGAGCAGAAAATATATACATATGTTGTACTTACAGTCAATAGGGTTTCACCAAGCTTATTCGAAGAGCTTATCACGAGTTTGTATTCTTTTACAAAGAATTGTGGAATGTTATCGTTGATATCTTCAATGGATACTCTTAGAGTTGCAAAGCCAAATTTACTTCCTCCATCAATTGCCTTCAAGTGAAGTACGTACTGATCTCTTAGTTCGCGATCAAATGTTATTTTCGATGTGATCAAACCAGTGTTGCGGTCGATATCAAAATACTGCTTCATATCTTCAGATGCAATTTCATAGTAAATTCTTGAATACAGTCCAAAATCATTATCAATTGCTTTAACCTAATACAAAAGAATCTCAAAATCAATCGAATTAAAATATACTACTCTATGGTACACTTACGGTTATAACATCCTGACCCTTCTCCATATTTTCGGATATTATTGCTTTATACATTATCTGCTCAAATTGTGGACTATGCAAATTTTCTGGTACTAATGTAATTTTTAGTCGGGCAAAACTGGTATGAATTCCATCAGAAACTGATATATTTAAAATTGTATGTATCTTATCGGTGAAATTTAACATATTCTGAAGTGAAATAATTCCTCTCTGTGTATCTATCGAGTATGTTTGCAATTCATTTCCATCTACAATTTTGTATTGCAAGAAGTCTATATCGGATAAATCAACGTCATAAGCTCTTGGCAATGCAACAAATTGCCCTCGAGTCGCTGCTACAGACAACTTGGTATTGAAAGATGGCTCAATGAACTTTGGTGAATTGTCGTTCAGGTCTTTAACTATAACAAAATTCAATGTTATTAAACAAAAAACGCCAGTGAATAAAATTAAATAAAATTACCTGCAATAAATACATTGCATTTCGAGGTTAATGATGGAGAGCCATGGTCTTTAACGTGCACAACAACATGATGGGACTTTTCCAGCTCATAATCTAAAGGTGTTTTTAAATATAATATACCGTCTGCAACGTCAATGTAAAATGTATCCGAATCATTGCGCCCGTTAATCGATTCAATAAAATAAGATAATTTCCCATTAGCCCCAGAGTCCTTATCTGTTGCATTGATTTGTAATACTTGTGATCCAAAAGGTATATTTTCCGGTAAAGTGATATTATAATTGTCTTTTTCGATTTCTGGATAACAATCATTCACATCAATTACAGTTATTGACAACAAAACATCAGCGAAAATTCCAGAAATGCTATCCGTTGCTCGCACTAAAATCTCATGCGTATGATTTTGCTCGTAATCAAGCTCGTTAACCACATATAAGGAACCTTTAAATGTACAACAGTAAAAGTAATAGATGTTATTAGTTGTTTCTTGAAAAAAAAATGACTTATTAATATTCAACCAAGTTTGAGTATTTTTATGTGCATTGACCTGTCATCTACATTTTGAATGTCCCAGCGACTTCAACTGCATCGTTTTATTTCATCGCGCTTCTCAACCCATCATGAACTGAAGCACATACAAATACTTGTGGGAACAGAAGAAAGCTCTGTCAAGCACGGCATAGGGACAATTAAGAACTTCAAAATTTGCAGGATCATTCCAAATCAAATTATCAGAAATAATAGCGAAGTGTATGCAGTCTCGTTTTGCTTATCACTTCAATCTATAAAATTATATGATATAAATTCATACCTGTTCTGTAATCAACTTCAAAATATTGATTGATATCCTCAGATGTTGTGGTGTAAATAAGTTTTCGTTTCAACGGACTATCTGCTTGGATAGATACAAACAATGCAGAATACATTTCGACATCTTCCTTCACGCTGACTGAATAAAATTGCTTTTCAAACACCGGCATTGATCGATCGATAACCTACAAATTGAAATGTATGTTAGATATTGATGATTATGTATGTTCATCACTTTATATTTACCTTTATCTGAACTGGAACTTCTGTGCTGCATGAAACTACAGCGCCATCGTATGCTGCTACCGTCAATTCGTATTTTCGATTATGACCTTCAATACTTTGTTTAATTGACAACTCCCCAGTCTTTCTGTCAACTTTGAAAAGTTCACCATTTCCTTTCCTTAATTCGTAACGCACTTCACCGTTCTCTGCACTGTCCAAATCTATTGCTTTCACCTGCATAATAACAGACCCCTTTGTATGTCCAACAGAAACAGAAGCATAATAGGGCATATTCACGAATATAGGACAGTTATCATTTATATCCAGTACTGAAATATAAACAGATGTGGTTGCACGACGAAAATTTATATCATCCACACTAAATGTTGATGACATTGCTTCTATAAAAAGCTTATACATATCCTGTTGTTCTCGATCGAATATTCGTCCAGTAGTTTTAATTGCTCCAGAAGTTATTCCAATTTCAAACATATCAGTTGGATTGAGAATTCTATATTCGACATTTTCATTGAGTGTGTTTCCAATTACAT
The DNA here is from genome assembly GCA_035047445.1 of Drosophila siamana. NCBI lineage: Eukaryota > Metazoa > Arthropoda > Insecta > Diptera > Drosophilidae > Drosophila > Drosophila siamana. The sequence continues at coordinate 615,798 of JAWNPP010000020.1, read as the reverse complement.
TAGTCAATCCAACTGTCACCACTTTTGTGGTATTTTCAAAAGCCGAAAACTCGTATATCTTCTTTTGAAATATGAAATTAGAATTAGCTAAAGGTAGAATTTTGATGTTTACGAGAAGAATGGTAGAATACAATCCATCTGATGCGCGCACGTGCAAAACATATTCATTGTAACTAAACTCCACATTTCTAAAAAAGGTAAAGAAATATGCCGTTAACATTTATATTTACAAAAATGTTTCCACAAAAAAAATATACCTTGTTGTTATTACTCCTGTTAAGAGATGAACTTGGAAGCATTCTTGGTTGTTGCCATCTACAATATCATATCGCACCACGTCGTGGTCGGCGTCGACTGCAGCAATTTTTGTAACGAACACATTTTCATACGTTGGCAGAAACAGTGTAACGTTGTGATCTCTGTCCTTAAATACTGGTGGACAGTCATTGACGTTTGTCACGAGTATTACTACATGAGCTTTTGTGTTTGAATGTAGACTTGGTTTACCCATGTCACTAACCTAAATAAATGAATTTTACAACTTTTTAATTGGATGGCCAAATCGTAATTTCTATGTTAGCACTTACCGATACAGAAAATGAATAATTTGTATTTGTTTCATAATCTAAGCCGCGCAAAATTTTAATAGCACCAGTGGTAGAATCTATTTTAAAGAAACTGCTGGCCAAGTCATCGATAATTTTATATTCCAACATTCCATTGAATCCTACGTCTGGATCGTATACACTTAAAGCCAGTTGACTAAAAACGAAAATCGATCAAAATGTCACAAATATTTAAAATAAATATTATGTGTTTCCTTACCGTTTCTTGTTTTCGTCAGTCATATGTACATATGAACCTAAGCTGGCAGACTCGGAAACAGTTCCAATGTATTCAGTTTCAAGAAACATTGGAGTATTATCATTCACATCTAAAACATGCACAATTAGATGTTGGGTCGACGACGCAGAGGCCATGTTAGTCCCCTTAATAGTAAGGTTAAAAAGCCTGAAGATAATAATAATAATAAGGCATACTTATAAAATTTATTAAAAATTTTATTATTAGAATATTTACTTGTTGATTTCGTAATCCACATTGTTATTAATGAAAATGACTCCCGTTGAAGGATTAATTCGAAAACTTTCATTGTCATTGCCATCGATAATGTCAAAGAAAACTGATGATGATGATCTCGCTTCCACTTGTGTAACAAATGATCCCACACTCAAATTCTCAAATATTTCTAAAGAAAGTAAGTTAGTAAAGAACTTTGGTGGATCATTATCTGACATTGTTATGATAATGTGGACAGGCACTTGAGATGACAGTGGAGGCTTTCCAAGATCCGTAGCTTTAATTTGCAGCATGTACTCTTGCATTTTATTGATATCTAAGTTGTCCGTCAAAGATATTATGCCAAATATGGGATCAATATCAAAAGTACTACCAACATTACCGCTGATAATAGAGTACCGCAGTTCAGCATTTTGTCCGCTATCTCGATCTATCGCTGTTACTTGAACAAGTTTCGAACCTATAGCAGCACTTTCTGGTACTTTACTTTGAATTAATTTAGTAGTGAATTCGGGATAGTGATCATTATGATCATGTACATTAACTATTATCTTTGCATAATTCCTTTTTCCTGGCGTACCTTGATCTTTGACAAATGCAATTAGTATATGTTGAGAAGTTTTTTCGAAATCCAGTTTCTGTATGACTATAACATTGCCACTTATTGAATCAATCCGAAACAATGTTAGAGACGATGGGTCTTGTGACGCATGGAGATGATAAAAGAGTTTCTTATCTTCGTCTTTATCAGTAGCATGGAGTTGCATAATGACTGATTCTTCTTCGATATTTTCAGATATATTTACGTGATATATTTCTTTTGTAAATTGTGGTACATTGTCATTCGTATCAACGACTTTGACGAACAGTGTGGTGTCCACGATATTTGAGCCATCAGTCACACTTATTGATAGATTGTAGCTTGTTTGTGTCTCATAGTCCAGGTACTTAGATAGCAGAACATTTCCAGTATCTCTTCCAATATAAAAATGATTCCCTTCATTTCCTCCTAAATATATAAATATAACAAAAACAATTAGTAAAGGAAAGGAAAGTATGAGAACTTAATACTTATGAGCCCAACAATGCCGGCCGGTTGTTAATATATAACATAATAACAAAAAGATATAATTATCTGTAAGTGTACTTACGACTAATATTAAACCACAATTGGTCGTTGTCCTCATCAACTGCCAGAATTTGAGTCACTAAGAAACCAGGTTTATCATTTTCAGTTAAATCTACAATGCTATTCATAGATTTCGCCAGTATTGAGGGAGCATTTGGGGAATTGGCACCAATAGGAATAACGAGTATGTTAACGAGTGTTGTTTGACTTTTCTTAGGGATTCCATTGTCCTCGGCTTTTACATTAAACTCAAACTCAGCGTCAGCTTCCAATGGTTTTGTAATAAAAATATGTCCGCTTATGCCATCTATTCGAAATTTGTTCTTTTTCTTACCAGACTTTATAGAATAAGTTATTCGAGCATTTTCTCCTTCATCGTTGTCAATTGCATGAACCTAATATAATAAATAATGTTTATTAAATATAATAAAGCTATAATATTATTATCATAGTTCTAAAGACACACCTGGAATATAGATTCGTTAACTTTTAAAGTTGAAGGTACTTGAATTTTATAGACCCGTTGATCGAAGACTGGGCTATTATCATTAATATCTTGGACTGAGACTACAACACGAGTAGTAGACGTCAACGATGGAGATCCGTTGTCGGATATAGAAACCTAAAAATATTAATTAAATATTGAATTTATGATTACTTACAGTAACCAGGAATATTTCAATTTAAATTAAGATTGTTAATCACCTCTAAAATATGTTCTGATTGATTCTCTCTATCTAGCCTTCGCTCAGTTGTTCTCAGTACTCCTAAAGAAATTATAATTCATTTAAACAATGAATTTAATACATTATTATATGTTTATATTCCTACCAGTGTGGGCATCAATTTCAAAATATCCAACAAGATTTCCAGAAATTATATTATACGTAATTTTTTGCGATGAATTTGTATCGGGATCAATGGCTTTGAGTTGAATGATCTCGTGCTTTCCTGGAGTGCCCTCTGTTACATTAACATAATAAACCGGCTTGGTCGTTAATGGAATATTGTCATTTTCGTTTTCAACTTTAATGTAAACCTTTATAAAAAAGAAAGAATAAAAATAATTAGTGTATAATAATAAGATATAAATGCAATATTGTTACCTTGACACAATTACTGAGGGGAACTATAGCATTATCTTGAGCGCATAATGTTAGCCAGTAAAAATCCTTTGTCTCCGCATCAAGTTGAGTTAATGTATGAATAACGCCTAAAAAAAACATACATTTTAAAACTGAACTTTTGATTAATTGATTATTACTTACCTCTATCACTAACGGAAAAAATGCCAAGACCATCACCACCAGTGATTGAGTACGATATTTTCGAATTAAGGTCCACTCCATCCAGATCCCGGGCTGTTACATTCATAACGAATGTGCCTTTGGGCATGTTCTCTTTTATTGCTCCCTCAAAAATAAAGTCCTCAAACTCGGGAGCATAGCGATTTTCATTCACATCAATAATTTCAATCACAATGGACATATCGGCCGTTAGTGATGGAACTCCACAGTCGATGGCGCTTATCAATATGTTGTGAACTTGAAGGTTTTCATAATTCAAATAACCTTCAGTGCGTATGGCACCAGAGTGCTTATCGATTTTAAACAAGTTCTTCTCCTGATTATCTTCTTGAAGGGAAAATAAGATTTCTGCATTTTGTCCAATATCCTTGTCAATGGCCTCGATGACTGCCACTACAGTGCCGCGAGGTACATCTTCGCGAACTTTGAATATATACTCTTGTACTCCAAAGATTGGCGCATTGTCGTTAACATCGTCGACAAAAATATAAACAACTGCTTCAGCTGATAAAACGGGAACTCCACCATCTTTGACAATAACATGTAACTCATATTTATCTTGCTGCTCTCGATCTAATGGTTTACTCAGCAATATACATCCAGTGGTTTTATTAATAGTAAATTCGTTATAGTCAACAGATAAGCTATACGTGATTTCAGCATTAATTCCTAAATCTGCATCTGTCGCATGAACACAATAGATAGTACTCCCATTTAAGCCATTCTCAGTCAATCGAAGGGTAGCCAATGGTTTTTGCAAAACTGGAGGATTATCGTTTGTATCTGTTATGGTAATGGGCAGCATTTTGGAGTCCATCTTTGTCGGTTGGCCAAGATCATAGACAGTTATATTCAATATGTATTCGCTTAAACGTTCCCTATCCAAGTATCCAATAATCTGCAATTCACCGCTATCCGGATCAATACGGAAGACTGAATCATAATCTCCATCGGCAATAGCAAAGACCAGTTTACCATTATAGCCTAGATCACGATCCCGAGCTTTAATCAAAACTACTGTTGTTCCCAACTGAATGCTTTCGTTTAATGTAAGCTCTTGGGGAAAATTTATAAATTCAGGCCTATGTACATTTTGACCATATCTACTAGGCGTCAATCCCAAGTCATTTACTTCTGACAGAGAATCATTCTTCATATTGTTCTTCTCAGCCAGTGCTAAAGTTTCGGCAAGTCTTCTGGCCACTCCAGTTTCACGGCATTCGAATGTACCATATCCAATATTTGAATGTTCCTTTGAGTATTCCAGCACCAGATGTACATCCATACTCATTTCATCAGAAAAATGTGTTCCATCTGTAGCAGTTACTTTAATGACCCGATCATTAACAGCAACATCCATAAGATTGCAGCCAATAGTCATACTTCCTGTCATCGAATCCAAGTTAAAGCAACCATCTTCATTTCCTGATATTAAGCGATAGGATATTACATCTCCCACATCAAGATCAACAGCGGACAAAGTAAAGATTTCAGATCCAATTGGTGCTAGTTTCGTAACCTTTCCATAGCAATTAATGCGCCCAAACTGTGGTCTGTTATCATTAATATTTTTAACCGTAATATCTAATGCAATTTCAGTTTGCCGTCTGTATGGTAAGCCCCAATCTGATGCGCGTATAAGCAGCGTGTAAGTTCTTCTCATTGTTTCATAATCAATCAGATTAGTTGTTTTAACTACTCCAGAGAAATGGTCAATCTCAAATGGAACTTCATTCAGGTTTGCTATACTATACGATATATAAGCATTTTCACCGGAATCTTTGTCTTTAGCCAACAGTTTTGTTACGAACAATCCGGCCAATTCATTCTCATTAATGCTTATATTTTTATTTGTATGCTCAAATATTGGATCATTATCATTCATATCCTCGATAGTAATCTTGACTTTAGCTGACGACTGTTTCCGTGAACCGACGTCAGCCTGATCAATGGCAGATACAGTTAGTGTGTAAATAGATTTTGTTTCAGCATCGAGTCTCTTTTGCGTATATAGCATTCCAGAATCCGGATTAATCCGAAATTCACCCCCTTCATTGCCACCAACAATTTCCAAATATACCAATGCATATTTGCCTAAATCAGGATCGCTAACCTTCAGTCTAATTACTGGCATGTTTATTGGCGCCGTTTCCGGTATTGAAACATCATAAATTTCTTGGGTGAAAATCGGTACATTTTTAATTTCTGGAAGTATTTGTATGGCAATGGTTTTGAAAGTATGTCTGGATGGTGTGCCAAAGTCTTCAGCTCGCAGTGTAAGATTATAAGTATAGTGTTGCTTAAATAGCTTTGCGAATTTGTTCAGTTCAATATAATATTCGTCAGTCGCTTTTGTTGGAAGTAACTGAAACATACCATCAGGATTCCCATCGACGATTTCTAATTTTCGTATATCGCCATTCTTTCCAATATCTTTGTCATTTACTTTAACTATTCCGTAAATGAGGGAGTCTGAATTGGGTATAACACTCGAAAAAGTCTTTGCATAAATTTCAGGTGCATTTAAGTTTACCTAGGATGAAATAAATATATTATTAAATATATTGATGAATGAAATTGTTTTAAAATTGGTTTTGCAAATATCTATTTTCACAAATATCATTGATTCACAATAATTTATTTTCATGAGAATTAGACCATCAACTTTATATTTGCTTTCAATACTCTTGTAAAAGTACAACCATCGCGTTAATCTACTTTTTCGCCATGTAAGATAAAAAATATTTTTGTGATAAGATTGCGATCACGTTTCAATCATAACAACAAGTTAGAAATAGATAAATACACCTACGACTCATCAAGATTGAATTTGATGATTAATACACGTTACGATCAAAATTATTTATACGTATGTAAGTACATATACCTTAATTTGTAATTTTAAATGGACGAATAACTGCAACTTAACAAAGGAGTAAAATATAATAATTGTTTACTTACCTGTTTGACTGCTATTGAAACTCTCGCTTTGCTAGACTGATGACTTTGTTGCTGAATCGCTGAGCCTCTGTCATTTGCCAAAACAATAAGTTCATGATGCGAATTCTCGGCGTAATTTAGGGGCTTTAGTATTGAGATATCCCCCGTAGTGGGGTGAATAGCGAAATATTCACTGTCTATTAAAAAACTATAGTAAATTTCACCATTTACTCCTAAATCAGCATCGTCCGCAATAACTTTCAGAATACTGTGATGTTTTTGAGTGTCCTCAGGAACAGTTACCGCATATTCAGTTGGATAGAAGAGTGGACTTAAGTCATTTCGATCTAATACTTGTATATGAACAGTTGTTTCAGTTTCAAAATTTATGCTGTCGTTTTTACCACGAGAGTGCGTAACATGTGCGCGAACTTTAAGTGTATATTCATCAGTTTTCTCTCGGTTTAGAACGATATTACTTGTTCGAGTTCGTATGCACAAAAAGGCAATATTACCGACCAGTCTCTCTTCAGCCTTAAATAGCTTGTCCTTATCGCCATTAATTATTCGATATTTAATGTCGTAATTTGAATCCACTAAAATTCCGGCCAGATCCTCATGCAATACTCCTTTTGCATATGTTTTTCCCAGACTATTTTCTGGTATTGTCACATTATACAATTGATGACGAAAATCTGCCTTGGTATCCAAAGGTAACTTTTGTTGAGAATGCAGCGTTTTAACTCCAGTGTCCAAAGTTGCCAATGCACACTGAATCAGGCAAGAAAAGCTTAGCAGGGAAATCCATAGAAGTGAGATAACTTTTTTTCTTTTAAAAGCTTCGGCATATTTTTTTAAATTCATATTAGACATTAGCTATTGTTGTTCACATGGTATCCAGTACTAAAAATCAAACAAATCAAATAAAAACACAATTAGTAAAACGAAGTCTCCACACGATTTTTTTTAAAAGTCAATCTTTAAATAAGTTGCACTTGATTCACGTTCTAATTAAAATAACACATTTTTAGCCAACACAATTTTAGTTATTAATTTGCACCTTTTTATACACATTAATTTATTGGTATCCACTTTAGACACTTTTGGATGAAAGCATAGGTGAAAAGAAGATAAAAAAAAGAAAATTTAAACGATACTGTTAATATATAATATTTGATAACAAACACACTTCCCAAGAAAGTCGGTTCTATAGAATAAATTTGGGTCAAAACCTCTGACACACTAAATATATTTATACGATTCTTGAAAACAAAACTTGCCCAACATTAAATTGTTGATACTCCTAAAGTGCAACAACAAAATACTACATTAAAAAAGAATAAAGAATCCAATCTACGGATATTGAATCCTTTTATTGGGCATTGTCAATCTCAAGCAAATATTGACACATGTTCATATCAGTTAAAAAAAATTTAAAAATTAATTCTATAACTTTATACATCATTAATGTTTATTTTCACGTCTACACAAATACACATTTCATTGAAAAAATTTC